>OU342746.1:304304875-304938605 GCA_910589775.1 Avena eriantha | reverse complement strand
GTCATGGCCAACATATGAGAATGGATGAAAGAACTGCTGCTTCCCAAATCTACGAGAACAATGAATACTTGATTTCCCACCATTGCTCTCAGTCTGATCGTTTCAGCTCCTTCTAAACCTTCCATTTCATGGATAGATAGGCTCAACAATTGTGCTTATGCCATATCTTGCATCTCGAGCATGTTCAATACTTCTTTAGCTAGCATCACTAGGCATTATCCCTCATTTGGCACATTCTCCCTCATTTGGCACATTCTCCACCATAGCATTCAGTGTTGCTACTTGTTTGTGGCTGCAGACATGTGATGGATCGAACTTCTCGCCACACTTAAAGCATAGACCGTTTGCTCAGAGATAATCGCGCAGTTACCTGTCTTTCCAGAAGTCCCAAGTGGCCAATTTCAGTGCAGGTTTGGGTGGCACATCAGTTTTTCCCACTGCTATCCCTCAGCAACCAAACTAGCATTGTAATTTCTTTGGAGCATCATGATACGTCCAAAACGTATCTACTTTCCCGAACACTTTTGCTATTGTTTCTCCTCTAAACTTGTGTGATTTGGATACAACTAACGCGGACTGACGCTGTTTTCAGCAGAATTGCTTTGGTGTCTACTTTTTGTGCAGAAAATCAACTATCAGGAAAAATCCCGAAAAATATGCCGAAAATCCTATTTCACCCGAAGACTCTAGGAGCCAGAATAAGAGACGGAGAAGAGCCAGGGGTGGCCACACCACCTGGTGGCACGGGCCAAGCCAGGACGCGCCAGGGGGTGGTGTGGGCCCTCCCAGGCACCCCCTCGGCCTCTCTCTTCGCCTATAAGGAGCCTTCTGACCTAAAAACTTCGGGGGGTTCGACGTTTTTCCAGAAAGAGTTCCGCTCCGCCGCCACCACCAGATTCCACGAAACAGCATCAGAAACTCCGTTCTGGCACCCTTCCGGGACGGGGAATTGAAGGAGATCATCGCCATCATCATCACCATCGCTTCTCCATCGACCATCCATGTTTCCCCATCTATGAGTGAGTAATCCCCCGCTGTAGGCCATGGGGATGGTAGGGATTGGATGAGATTGTTCATGTAATAGCATCAGATTGTTAGGGCATGGTGCCTAGTATCTTTTATTAGTGCTTTATGACTTTGTTGCGACTTGTTATGCTTAATGCTTGTCACTAGGGCCCGAGTGCCATGATTTCAGATCTGAACATGTTATTGATTCATTATGATAGTATTGTTTTCGGTCTTATCTACAAGTTGTATACACACGTTGTTGTCCGGAACCAATGGCCCTGAAGTAACAGAAATCGAGATAACCGGATGGAATGGCTTTGATGTGAGGATCACATGTGTTCACGGAGTGTTAATGCTTTGCTCCAGTGCTCTATTAAAAGGAGCACCTTAATTGCCAGTAGTTCCCTAGAGGCCCCGCTGCAAACGGGCTGGCAGGACAAAAGATGTTGTGCAACTTCTCATTGCGAGCACATATGACTATATATAGAACACATGCCTAGGATTGTCTAGTACTTGGATGTTTTATCTTATTTATCTACAATTTCCCTATGTTCTGATTGCTATGTGAATTGTCTTATCCATGCAACGCCCGTCCATCCATCCATATGCCTACCGCACTCGAATCCCACTGTTTACTATTATTGTTACTACTGTCTTTACTTTACTATTGTTGCTACTTTGCTATTCCTACTACAAAACTGTTGCTACTGATAAACTGTTGTGAGCAAGATTGTTTCCAGGTGCAGCTGAATTGACAACTCAGTTGTTAAGTCTTATAAATATTCTTTGGCTCCCCTTGTGTTGAATCAATAAATTGAGTTTCACTTCTCTCGAAAATACTGCGATACACCTCTTATACTTGTGGGTCATCACATCATCCAGTAACTCCTGCTCCACTTTTGCTACCAAACAGGCTCTCTCCAATGTTTCTGGAATGTGTGACTCCACCACAACTCATAACTCAAACTTGAGTTCCTGCATGAACTGAGAGATGAAGAATTGACCGTCGTAATTGGGGTTGAACATAGACACGTGGTACACCAGTCTCTGAAACTGCACAATGTATTCAGTGACTGCCCCGGTTTGCTTTAGTTGTAGCAATGCTTTCATGAACTTGCGCTGATCGTCACCCCCAAATTTTGCCTCCACTGCGGTGATGAACTGGGGCCAACCTGTGAGCTCGTGGTGTTGCTTATATGCTTGTAGCCACACCACGGCGTTGCCATCCAGGTGTAGGGTGGCCGTGGTAAGCCATAGCATAGGACTGATGTTGAACACCCGAAAATAGTCAAGACAGTGATCGCGCAAAATCCGCGGGGGCTCACCAGCGAAGGTGAGAAGTTCATCTTCGGCATCTGCGAGCGCCCACTGTGATCTGTGTTGGTTTGGTGTTGTCTACCGCCGCATGTGCCTCCCTATCCACCACCGTCGGCGCCTTCCATTCTATCGCCGCCAGCGCCACTTCCTCCGCCGCCACCAACGCTTCCCAGAAATCCCTCTGTACCACGATTCCCATCTGCCGCGAAGCCTCCGCCATTCACGTCGGCATTGGACGACGCCCCGGTGGCGTTGCCCGGCCATCGAGCTTGTGTGACGTGGAAAGTGGAGTTGCATGAGTTGAAGATCTCACCGGGATCCAACTCTTCCTCATCTGGTGGTGGCTTGTCAGGAACGCTCGATTCGCTGATCCGCAGCTTGGTCATCAGCGACTGCAGGATGCGCGCGGTGTCGTCGTGCTTGGATGTGCTGTCAACGATAGCCACCGCCTGGTGGTCGAGTTGTGCGCGCATCTACTTCTGCGCTGTGTCGACCCCCGCGACGACACCGTGAAGCATGTCCAAACTTGCCTAGATTTGCTTGAGCGTAGCACTTGTCTCACCTGCCGCTTCCCCCATCACAGCGAGCACGAAACGGGTCTGCGCAGATGGCTTGGACGGAGCCGTTGCGTTCCCTTGCACGATCGAGTCAACCGACACGAGGATTTACCGCAATCGAGATCTGAATCGACCTAGATCAACTCTTCCCCCAATCGCAACCCGGCGAAGGAATTACAAACTCAAAATCGGAAGAGGAAATCCCACGCACACAGCGTGCGCCTAGAAATCTAGTGAGTCTAATACCAAGTGTAATGTTCCCTCTACTGGTATGATTGCCAATGTAGGAGACTTGCCCATGATGGGTTTCGTGGGGAAGAAGAAGATCGGGCAAGAGCTAAGGAGAGGAGAGTTAGCTTTCGTATCAATTCTTCTTACTTGCCTTGATTCGGTTACATCTTACTGCTTATAACTGCACAGCATACATACACAACCTCAAAGCTTACCTGACCACCCTGGCCCACACTTAACTTGCACGCACACACCCTCGCGCCACCTGCATTTACTCTTTGGTCCATAGGTGGCGCCACCCAGGCTTAAGATTCGACGGTGGGCATGACAGGCGGCGAGCGAGTGCTCACGGTGCATGTGCATCCGTCTGTGCTGTCTACTCCCAAAGCTCCACGGCAAATCGTTTGCTGCAGCGGAGAACTCGTAAAACGTCAGTGTCGATTTATCTAATTATGGCTTGTTTCTTGTTGTACCTGCCGAATAAATGCACAACCATACCCTTGCGATGCACATACATTTATCATTTTGTCCTACACATCAAAAATAGTGGGATAAAAGTGTATGCGTTATGCATTTAGTGGATCTATCGTGCACGTGGGCACTATGCTCCCTTCTTTTTTAAAAATTAAAAATGGATAATTTTGAGTGTAAAAACTTTAAAAATCCCCAGTATACATGTAAATGATACATATATTTGTGCGGAATTCGAAATAATATCATTCTATATTAGGCTATAGGAAAATAATTTCTGATAGTGAATCAGATTAGAAATACACGTTTTTTTTAGCAAAAAATTGTTTTTTGTGTAAGCCAAAATAAAACATAGTTTTAAATGAAATTTCTGCCCTATGATTCAGTTAACGTGAAAAAACCCCTGCTTGGCGCTCATGCGACTCGCTCCCCGCGGGCGACGCAGGAGCGCCTCGACCCACGTTCGTCCCAAGCCCTCCCTCGTCCCCCCCCCTCCGCCAACGCCGATGAAAGCCGCCGGGCAAAGTCCGGGCAGTGCTGGCTCTACCCTACCCGTGCGCATGGAGCTTGGTGCGGGGTGAAGTTCTCCAGCGACAGTCTATTGCTGTTGTCGAGGACGGACCAACGGGTGGGCCCGCCTTGAGCGGCTGCGCTGGAGGCGACATGAATGGGCCGCCGGAGGCGTTGAGGGTACTACAGGGGAGGGTATCCATGGCGGCCCTATTGGCCCAGATCTAGGACCCGATCTGGGTCGAGCGATCCTGGCCGATGCGGTTGCCATCCTCTGGCCATGGTGTTCTCGTACCGCTGGTAGCCCGATGACAACTTGGGCACATGTTCATGAGGATGACAAGGGTAGCGGCAACATGGACTTGCAGGATGGCGGATGTGGAAATGACATTGTAGCACGATGTCAGGGGCTACTCGGTCCATCTAGGCATGCCATGCTACTGTTGCATCCGGTCGGCGGCCGCCTCGGGTGGTGCATGATGGATCTCATCCTAATGGTTGCGCTACCGCTCATGAGAGTTTGTTGTTGTTGGCTTATCTCGTCTGATATCGGTCTTGTGGTGAGATGTCTATCGATCCTTGGTAGCAAGCTCGTGGACGCCGGGGCGGCGACCCCGGAAGGTGGAAGGCGCGGGCGTCTCTATGGCGAGCAACATGGCGGTGGTTGTGGCCTTTCTGTTTGGTCGTGTAGACGGCGATGAGCGGGCGGAGGGGATCCTGGTATTGACGGCGCTTCCGCAAAGGCAGCTCCTAGATCACGTTCGGGAGGCCTATCTTGGGGACTATGTGATTTGAGACATTGAGCGTGGAGGGAAGGTTTTTTGAGCGAAAGCTCAATGTTTTGATGACATGGCAGCGGTGCAAGCGGGCATCGTAACCCTTGACCGTCTTGGTCTCGATGACGACAGCGTGCTACGTCGTTACCTCCTAGAGGGGGTTGTTGTGGAGCTCTGGTATCATCGGTCTCGTTCCGATTCTTCAGTGATAAGTTTTGGTTTTTCATGTACTTTTTTGTTTACCTTTGATATGCTTTGTAAGATGATTCCCTCATCACTTGTACCGGTTTAGCCGCCGTGGCCTTATTCATTAAGCGGGGGAACTTGAGGAAATTTCTAGCATATATTAGCTACAGCTTTTTCTTCTGAATTTTGGAGATTCAAAAGTATAATTTTCAATCAATTTTAAAAACACAGAGCACGGTTGTCCATGTGATGAAGACATTTTCCGTTATTTATTTTATTATTTTATAGTAAAATATTAAATAAAACAGAATGGTGGAACAAACATGTGAACGAGTTGAGGGAGATAAAATCTGACACGTAAGCAGCATAAGCGCCACCGAACAAACAACCACCCTCCCTGTCGTCAGGGACCCATGCCCCAGTTAAGCTCCTCCCTCTCCTGCACTCTCTGTCCTTTGCGATCTAAAAAATTCCACTCCGACCCCGAAAGCCGAGCAACCCACCGCCCCCTCGCAGCCATGGACATGCGGGCCCTCAACTTGAAGGCCGGCGGGCCCTTCCTCACGCCCAGGCGCAACCCGCCGGCGGCATGGGCTCCCCTCCCCGCCGGTGAGATCGGCTCGCTGGCTATCGGGTCGAGGAGGGGGACGCGGTGGCCCAAGTTGGCGGTGAGCGCGTCGGGGAAGAAGAGCAGGAGCAGTCCCGACCGCGGCGACAGCGACGAGGCCAAGAGCAAGGCCTCCTCTTCCGGTAAAAAAAAATTCTCGTTTGATATGATGAGAGTTCACATGCTGCCGGTGTCGATTGGTGCGGTTGCAGTAGTGGGAATGGTGGGATCTCGGCCCGATCTTTTTGTGTGCGGCAGAGATGGTCAAACCTGTTGTAGATTCGATGCGCATCGTAGTGATAGGAGACCACGGGAGGCGCGATTCTGGTATCTTCTTTCCGGTGATCGTTACGGTTGGGGTCGTGAAATGGCCGAAATCTGAAGAAACATGTGATCCTGGCATCAACCACTGTTTTGTGTTAGTACTTAGTAATTGTCAAATTCGGAAGAGACATGTGATCCTGGCATCAATCACAGTTTGGTGTTAGTAATGATCAAATTGGTGATACGGGATAAGCTATTGGGGATAACTGAGTATTGGAATGGACTCTTGAGGCCGAGGGTCTAGTCCTCTTTTGGGGTATTGAAATGTTCCTGGTGCAGTTTTTGTTTGAAAATTTGTAATGGTTCACTGCTTTTAATGTGGATGTAGAAAATGTGAGACTTCTAGCTCTTGTTGTTGCATGACCTTTTTCCCCAACCACAGTGCTTTGTTTCGATGTGAATAGTTGAGTCGCCATATCAAGATAGGTTTGATGTGTCCTTATCACAATGTTTAGTGGAAATACCTAAGCAGGGTTGATAAAGAATGTGTCGAATTGATGCTTTCTTAATGCAGGAAAAGGCGATGCATCTTCTCCCAGTGGAGATGGCAATGCAGCAAGCCAAAATCATGGTGAAGCAAAATCCAATGACACGATGTATGTACCCAGCAACTTGTCATATTGGCGAGATGTGAGAGCAAGCTTCGTGATTCCAAAATCGGTAAGACCAATCTTTTTTAACTAGTTTGTTCCGACGGTCGCTATCCATTATCTTGTAACTAAAGTCAGTCTTTGGAAACTAGGTGATCTGGCTTTGTGAATCTCACTCGTGCTACATATTAAGCATGATCCAATTGATTATTTTGTAATGGCCTATAGCCTTGACTGGATACACTTTAAAACTGAAATGCATTAGCTGCAAATATTATTTTTATTCAGTTCTATTAATTAGTCGCAACATATCAGAGAGAATGTAATTGTGTTAGGTTCAGCTGGCATGTATGTTCACGCAACATCATACTTAACAAGAGCTGGAAACTTGAGAAATCTAAGTGTATTGGATTGTCCATAGCACACATTTTGTCCTAATTATGCTAGGCTCTATAGTCAACATTTCATCCTGGTTCAGACTATTCTTATCTTTTTTTTCTTCTTTTTAGTTGAACATTGAGATTAGTCTCTTAACTAAGACCTATGTCTTCAACTTGCTCCAACACTGGATTTAGTGAAGGTTCTCAATACGAGTCTTCTTTAACTCATTTCCTATTAAACTTTCTGGTGGTAGAATAGCAGATTCTTCTTCCCTTTTAACCATGACATGGCTAGAACATTTCCATTATGTAGTCTATCAAGATTTCAGAGTGCTATATCTAATACAAAAAATTGCATTATTTACCTTTTTTGCTTCTCAAAATAATTTCACAGAACTATTTCTCCTAATTTACTGTTCATAATGTCGTCATATCAGGAGCAAGCAGTGGATGTAAATACTCTACCACAGACATCATTCGATGGCCCAGTACACTGTCTTCCCCGGAAATGGGCCCATTCGATCTCTGCCCCGGAATCCGGCTGTGTGTTGGTTGCAACTCAAGAGCTCGATGGCAACGGTACCTTTGAAAGAACTGTCATCCTCCTCCTCAAGCTAGGTTCAAGAGATGCCTACGATGGCCCATTCGGCGTCATCCTGAACCGCCCACTCTACACAAAGATGAAACACGTGAATCCGTCCTTCCGCGACCAGGCGACGCCTTTCAGTGACTGCTCCCTGTTCTTCGGAGGCCCCGTGGACATGAGCGTATTCCTGATGCGGACCAACGAAGGCAGGCCCATCAAGGGGTTTGAAGAGGTGGCGCCGGGCATCTGCTTTGGTTTCAGGACCGACCTGCAGAAGGCCGGCCACCTGATGAAGAACGGCGCGGTTAACCCCGAGGACCTCAAGTTCTACGTCGGGTACTCTGCCTGGGACCACGACCAGCTGCTGAGCGAGATCGACGCGGGGTACTGGGTCGTCACCTCCTGCAGCTCGGGCCTGATAACCGACGCGCTGACGGCGGACCCTTCCTGCCTGTGGAGCGAGGTGCTGCAGCTGCTGGGAGGCCAGTACGCGGAGCTGAGCCAGAAACCGAAGGAAGACAGCTCGTGAAGCCGCCGCCGCCTATTTCTGCGGCACGGCGCAGTTCGCAGCAAACAAACTGTTGTGCTCGATTTGTACATAATTGAGTAATCCCGTCCGAGGTCAGCGGTCGCTGCCCTGTTGTTCTGTGCGGGGACATTTTCTCTTTCGTGTTTCTTGGATCAATAATGTATATTTACTGTTAGTTGTCGTACAACCTTTATATTTTTTTTCTCTTTTTAGCTCAAACAGAACGCATGTCGGACCTGAAAATATAGCGGTGGTATGGTGGCTATGTGCAGTGGTCGCTCCTGCCTATAACCCCTGGAGCTCAAGCCTTATCTGTCGGGCGTCATGACATTCCTGCTCCTACCTGTATCTTGTTTTTCTTTTCTTCGGGATGACCTATATGTATAGAAATCAGTTCAAAATTTTGCCTTGGCATCTGTTATGTGTGAGAAATGCAGGCACAGGTAGTGGCCAACCATCTGTCGCGTCTGATTACCCGAACGCGTCAGGCACAAAGC
Organism: Avena eriantha; assembly: GCA_910589775.1. Taxonomy (NCBI): domain Eukaryota; kingdom Viridiplantae; phylum Streptophyta; class Magnoliopsida; order Poales; family Poaceae; genus Avena; species Avena eriantha. Next base: position 304,930,036 of record OU342746.1, on the reverse strand, counting down.
TGGGGAGAGATCGTGACACTGATCAGAACGCACGAACGAAAGCCTCTTTTCTGTGCGTGCCAATATCCGCGTCCAGAGCTTCCGCCCCTTTTGGTGCCCTTTTTTTCCCTTTGTACCTGGTGACCTCTGACACGTAGGTTCGCTACATACTCATGGTAAATCTGGTTACGTTTTCGCTCCCATTTTTGTGCTACAATGCTCACATTTTGTTCAAACCATCGTCAACCAACCATGCTGTTGCTGCGTGGCTAGTTTTAGAATTTACAGTGCCGGCCTGCGTTATTGACTTTATTTCCTTCTAGCTTCTAGGAGATATTCTGAAGAACTCGTCAAACACAGTATAGAGGAGCTGAGCTAACAGGGTAGCGCGAGTACCGACCAGGAACTACTGGGTAGGAATGCACAACGCGGTGCCAGTCACCTGAGTGGCGACTGTTCAACTGTTCAGTTAATACTGCGACGTCGCGGTGGAAGTTTTCTCTAGGTAAAAAGGCACTAAGTCGCGGTGGAAGTTTTTTGTGCGTCATGTTATCTCTCTCTAGAAACCAGACTACAGAGTCCACCCAGACGGCCAGACTACCTGGCGTTGCCAGGAGGCCATGGTTTCCCTTGGACAATATCATGTTTCTGGAGATATGTGATCCAACTTCGCCAAAGATAAGTTACTAATTGAAGTGAGCCATGTGCTTCACCGCCGGTGGACCACCCTGGCTTGCTAGAATATATCCACCTTGTGGCTAATATCTATTTAGTATATCCCAAACATGATGTACCTTAGAATAGCCGAACATAATAGTACCAACATGGTATTTTGGTCTAGGTATGATGTGTACAGTTGTGACAACTTGGAAAAACAAAACTGAAATACACAAAATCACGAGAAAAGCATGTCATTCGTTAGGTTCATTTTCCTTCTTACTGATTCTGATATCCAGGTACATTTTCTCCTTCTATTTGTTTTTGTCATGTTTGATTGGTCAAAATAATTTGAAAATATCTCAGTTGATCTCTAGCAGTCCCTCGATTCTTTCGAAGCAACACACTATCATCATATGGTGTTGGAGATAACTTGTAGTCATCACAACCGAAAGGAATCAAGATCTTTTCCATATAATGAGATTGAAGTAGTTTGATCTTGACATCATCATCCCTCAATAGCTTGATGTTCAGGATAACATAAGATGCTTCTAGATCCTTCATCTCAAAAGAATGATATAAGAAACTCTTGACATCCTTAATTACATCAAGGTTGGTTTCGAAGATTAGTATGTCATCACACACAAAGAACGAATGACTCCCTTGCCTTCACCATGGAGATAATATATACACTTGTGAGCTTCGCCCACATCAAAGCCTGCAATAGTTAAGGTTCTTTCAATATTTTCATGCAACTACTTAGAGGCATGTTTTAGACCATATAAAGACATCCACAATTTGCACGCTTTCTTCTTAACCACTACTACCAAACCATTTGGATGATCCATGTAAATTTCCTCATCCAGCTCTTCATTTAGGAAAATTGTCTTAACATCCATTTGTTAAACGAGAAGATCGTGTGAAGAAGTCAATGAAAATAGTAATTGAATGGTGGTCAATGTGGAAATGAGTGAGTAAGTACCAAAGAAGTCTTAGCCTTCTTTTTGAGTATGACCCTTGGTAACAAGTCATGCCTTGTACTTCTCAATAGTATCATCGGGCCAAAACTTTTTCTTAAACATCCAGTTACATCATATATGTTTGCACCTATAAAGACGGTCAATGATCTCCCATGTTCCATTAGCTCAGATGTAATCCATCTCACTATAGATCGCTTTCATCTAGTCGTCAGCATTAGGAGATGCATAGACTTTTGAAATAGAAGTGGGGGTATCATCCATGAAGTAACAACAAAATCATCACCAAAAGACTTTGCGGTCCTCTGTCGCTTTCTCCTTTCAGGAATTTTATCATCCTCCTCCTTAGGATTTTAAAAGCGTTCCATCGAATGGTAGCTTCAAAAAGTGTATCAAATTTCTGACTAGATGAACTAGACATCTCACGATTCGATGAGCTAGGTATATCTTTTATAGGAAAGATTTCCTTAAAAATCGCATCAGTCGACTTCATGATTATACCAACATGCATGTTAGGTATCTTAGATTTCACTACTCCCTTCGATCCAAATTAAGGGACTCGGATTAGTCTAGATTCAATCCGAATCTAGACAAACCCGAGTCCATTAATTCGGATCGGTGGGTGTATCAAGAATCTATAACCAATTATATAAAAATCATAGCCTAGAACAACAGAATCAATGTTTTTGGGTCTAAGCTTGCGCTTCTTGAGAACTAACACATAAATCTTTGCCAAATAGCCCGAACTACGTAAGTAAGAGAATTTTAACCTTTTCTTCTACCATTCTTCAAATGGAGTTATTTATTTGTTTTTTATGGAAAATCAGTTTAGGACAGGACATGCATTAAATAGTGCCTCTAGCTAATCCTTGGAGAAACTACAAAAATACCCTCTGTGCGTGGCACTTTTTTGGGGTGACGCAAGAGAAAAGTACCTGTAAAATTTGGTTACCCAACGGATGAGAAATCACGGAACCATTTTCCATGCGGTCACTTATACACCGTGGCAGACATGATACCGACAAATATATGTGCCATGATAGGTGCTACACAAGAGCGGTGTTTTTGTGTCGCACTTGGCAAATGGTGGCATTCCCTTATTGCGTCGTCCATTGCAAGCAATGTGAAAAAGCATGGTGTACCGTCTAGAACAATCGAGCATGTTCCTTTGCCTGGTTAGGCAAGTGTCGCTGACTGGTGTATCCCACCACCGTTGACTTGTCCGTTGCTCTTTTTATAGGGTTGTAGTTAGTAACTTTGTCATAAAATTAACCACTTGGGCCCATTTGCAGGAGACCGACATATGGTACCTTTCTGCAAATGCGACCCACATGACTACCGGGCCACACTTTTTCTATATCCTATATAACAAACCCTAGATCTCACCAACTTCCCATGCCCGTTTCCTATATAATACAGGAAACCCTTAATCCCCACTCCTCTCTCCATATGGCACCGCACTTCCCGTTTGCCATATCTAAGATCTGAACATCGTCATGCCTCGGAAGCTGAAGACATGTAGGTTGGGTAGCGATTTCTATCGATCTCACGCAGCTACCACGCTAGAGACCTCCACCTTCTTTCCCGGGTCTAAGAGCAGTTCTAATCGAGTCTGTATTTTTTCGTACTGAAAACCCAAAGTACATGTGACTAAAAACCGAATTCACGGGTAGTAAATCGTCGGCGTAAAACGCTGACTATAAATCGAAACTACAAGTTTGAAAATTTCTAAACGCAGGTAAATTGAACGATGGAACACACGTCTGATCAAAGTCCTGTCATGCGATTCATACATAAATTTACATAGTTTTAGCGGCGAATCAAAAGCTGCGCGACAGGGGACATCTACTATGGGGCACCGCTCTTCCTCGTCGGCGGGGGTTGCAGGGCACAACGATGTTGTGGCGGCGAGGACCTCACTCGTTGGTGAGGTCGATGAGGTCACTGAGATCGGCCTTAACGACGGCGGCACACTGATGCTGGAGCGCGCAACCTCCCTCTCCCTAGCCTCGCGCTCCTCGGCGAGCGCGATGGCCCGGCGCCGCTCGATGTCCAGCTCCATGGCGGTAGTGAGCTCGGACTCGCGCACCATGAGATCCAGGGTGATGCGCTCCTCGTCACTGTCGTGTGCATACTCCGCCACCTCGACGATAGTAGCAGGATGAGGGGACGGCGAGCTTGTAGCATCCCAATTGTCTAACAATTGTAATGCTACATGGTTTAGTAATATAATGGCTACTTCCTACATATAATTGTTGCATCATAATTATATCATGCTCATGTCATCATGCCACATTGCATTTGAGCGTCATATAAAACCCTTTTCCATTTGGTTCTTATCCCATATGCATTATTAATTGTATTTGCCTCTTGGTATATTGTATTTGGTTATTGATATATTGTTTAATGCCCAAGTTGAGTTGGGGGCATATCTTTTATTCCACTCCACCACCTTTCTTTGTCACCACCTTATAATTCCACCATCCTATGTACCCATGAGCTTTTAATTTTTTTTGGCATTTGATCTAGCTCATGTGAGTTGGGAGGGATCCAATTCTATTCTTTTGGCTTGGCCTAGATCCATATTTTGGAATGCATAAGAATAATGCCATGTTATTTATTATTGTTTTCACAAGCATAAGAACATGGCATTTAATATTTTGGATGGGCCATGCAACCATCATCACCACCTTTTTCTCCTTTGGTTTCCCTTTGTTTTTGAGTGGAACCTGGTCTTGAGAGATCATGACAAGCTAGCCCTTACCTTGTGTTGATCTCAACCCTTACCATTTTGTGGTTCCTCTTTTCTCATCATGTGCACCACAAACCTTCCCACCTTGGTTTTTGATTTACCTTCACCATCACCCCATCTTTGCATGACCATGAGTGGCCATCTTAATTTTACCTCTAAAACCCTACCCCATCTCTCCTCCTCTCCAACCATCCCTCTTTGCTTGTTTTTGTGTTGGTATTGCTAAAATCCAAAACCCATGTGCTTGATCTTGATTTGTTCATGATCACACCCTAACCACCATCACCCCTCCTCAAAACCCTAACCAAACCCTACTATATCTCTCCATACCCATTACCCCTCCCATACCGAGCCTTACCCTCTCTCTCACACTCTCGCTGCCGGCAAGGGCCTACCCTAGCTACACTCACCACCCCATGCCGAGGCCTCCCCTCTCTTCCTACCCTCCTCCTCCTAACCTAGCCGAGCGACCCAACCCTAGTTGCCCGAGCCTCTCCCTCCTCTCTCCCTTTCTCTATGCCAGCTGCCCCACCCGAGCCTGCTCTCCTCCCTGGCCTCGCCCTGGCCCAGCTGCAGCCACACCCAGGCCAAGCCTTGCCCGAGCACGTGAGGAGAGGGAGAAGCAAAGGTGGCCGAGACCACCTTTTCCTCCACCTTTTCCCACGGCATCCCCTCGCCTCTCCCGATCCCTATCTACCTATCCCCTCTGCCTCTCTTGGCCTTCCAGATCTTCCCAGGCCGTTGTGCCGATCCCCTCTTCCCCGCTACCTCCCCTCCACCCTCGCCGGCCACCGTCGGGGTCGATCACCGTCTACTCAAAACAGGCGGTGGGCGCGGTGTGTGAGGTGTTGGGCTAGACCGTGGCGAACCCTGCGACGTCCCCGTACACGCCAGCGAGGAGGAGAAGCCTCGGACCTGCCGCAGTACCACGACGCCGACGAGAAACCCTTACTCCCTGGCCTCTGCTTCCTCGCCGCTCCATCGTCTCCCGCACCGATCCGCCGCCATCAACCTCTCCGCGGTGAGTCCCTCTCCCGCCTAGACACCCTCTGCCTCGCCGTAGACCCCTAGCCTCGCCAGGCGTTTCACCAAACGCTCTCGATGCGCCGTGGCCGCGGGCGTCTGCACGTCGGCGCGTCGTGCCGCGACTTACCTAGACCCCGCTCGCCTACCTGTCACCATCCCTTACCCAGCCGCACTGGCTCCACACCGCGGCGCGCGCGCCCCGTGTCGCTGGTTCGACCCCCCGCGCCGCGCTCTGTCACGGTCGAGCACCGATCTGTCCGTAGGTGCAGAGAAGAACAACAGTACGGGCCTGTGGTAACTTTGCAATAGCCCCCCTTTTTGTTTCGCTCTAAACCCGCGGTACACCGAGCCCCACCGGTCAGCCTCCCTGTCCTTTTTACAAAAAGGCACCCGCAGTTTTTGCACACTCAACCCGCGCTCCAGACCGTCCCCACCTGTCAGCCTCTGCGGGCTCGGCCATTGGCACGTGGGCCCATAACCCACAGGTCCCACCTGTCCTCCGCATGGGCTAGTCAGATCGCGGTGAGGAAAGTTTTGCGCGCAGTTTTCGCCCAGTCAGCAGCGGCCCACCCGTCAGTGACTTGGGCTAGAATCTTCTGGGTATAAAAATTCAGCAGCTCTTCTAGTTTTACTAAAACAATTTATGTAAATGTTTAATTCAAATTTAAATCTGTTTTAAATAACTTTTAAATTATAAATCCAAATAAAACAAGTGATATATGTTTTTGAATCAGAAAAATGTGAGGAATTCAAATATGCTATTCAAAATAATGTTTGAGCACTTTAAATTTTCGAGATGATTAAAATTACAATAAAATGCCCCTTTTCTTAATAAATTAATCACTTTAATTCTACAACTTCAAATTTGACAAATAATATATCTAAACTGATCAGCGCGACGAGCCCGTTCTATCTATGCAGTCCTTGTTCTGAAATGAAGCATGCATCATGTCATTATTAAAAATCAGAACTGTTTATGGCAATAAAACTTGACTAAAGGGATAATAAAATGCTTTATTCTTGTACCCACACCTCACCCTTGCCATGCTACTTTAATGCCATGTAAATTGTGCATCATTCATCATGGCATGCTTGTTTGTTTGTCGCATTTTAATTCATATGCTTGTGCACTTTATTTATGTTGGCCCTTGTTTGTTTGGTTCTTCTTCGAATAGACGCCCAGCAGCAGAATTATCAAGAATCACAGGAGTTCTACCAAGATCCATCTCTCACTTCAACTGAGCTGCCAGGCAAGCACTACCACATGGTTGCATACATATAGTACCTATTGCCTCTATCTTATTCTTGCATCATTGAGTCGCGATTGCATTAAATTGAATCCCAAGTACTGCATAGCCTTTACTTTTAAACCCCACCGAAGCTTGTTCATCCATCCCATGAGCCATTACTACAGGAGTTGTTTGAGCCATGCGAGTCGTAGAAGAGCATGTGTAGGGTATGTGAGTGTCTGATGTATAACGAGGTACCTAAACAACTTAACTTGAGTAGTAATGGGATAACTAATGAAAGAGGCACCGGTGAGCAATATCTGCTATTTGGTTTTTCATGCTCACCTGTGTCCCGTAGGACCCCGAGTACTTGATTCCTGTTCCTTGACTATTCGCACTATCCACATCCGGGAGGCCTTATGGACCCCCCTGAGCCAGAGCTTGATTCATTTCTATTTCTTAGGGCCACAAAGTAGTTTGGGGCTTTATTACTACCCTGTACTTATGCCATGTTACTGCTTTATTAAGATTGTGCGTGGAGCACCTGTACTGTTTTGGATCGTGGAATGTTTTCGCGGTATCGACAAGCCCAGTCACATTTTTGGGTTCCCAGTCGTTTACAGCCATTGACACAAACCTTAGGTCCGTCTCGGAGCAGGCCAACTTCGTTGCGGGTAGCTTAATGGGGTGGCCCCCTGAAATATTTCTGAATCCTGTGATCGCTTTGTCGTGAATGCCTCGTTGGGTTTTGAGTTGGTTTTTCTGAGGTTGATCGAGTGTGTGTTGCTATTTGCGCACCCCTGCTGGGTAAATCTTTCTGAAAGCCGTGTCCGCGGTTATGGACGACTTGGAGCACAGTTTCTCGATCATAGACAAGTATAACTAAAGTACCGCTTTAATCTGACTAAGTACATGATTAGTAATTAGTGCAATACTCATGGAATGGTTAATAAAACTGCCAACGGATGAGGGTTGTTCGTCCGCTTCCTCGTTGGTAAGCGAGGAGGAGGATGGATCTGATAATCATACTGTTATAACTATTACTCTTAATTCACGGGCATCCGTCTATCTTTGGTTAGGTGGATGGTTAGCGAGTTCTATAGACTTGTTAGTTATTATCTTTTGCTGCAGTTGCGTCATCCCAGGTTGTGTCCCCTTTAGCGGCATAAAGACTTGTTGAGTACCCCTAGGGTCTCACATGATAAATTGTTTGATTTAGATGAACAGGTGTACCCGCAAGATGGATACTGGGTGGAGGAGACAGATGATGTTGCGACGATCACTCGGTGTAGAGATTCCGGGAACGGGGATCCGTGAGATCTGTGGGCGGGATGTGTTATTTATGTGGCATCTTATGCCGATTTGTTTCTTATCCGTACTCGGATCTTGTTTTCCGCTTCCGCCTGATACTCTGATGTTTGATGTATGAGGAGCTATCCTAAAAATATTATCTCTATCTAGGATATTTGAATCTTGCCGTATGGCATCGCAATATTTCTATTTCTTTTAGATGGATTGGCTCTGAGGACTGTTGTATGTGGCTTGCATACATACTCATTTGTGTATGTAGTTGATCCCTTCGCCTGCCGATTACGCCGCTCGTTCTTGTCCCGATGATCTAAAAGTGGTTAGGACGGCCGAAAGGTCTACCATGAGTGGCCTCGGGCCCACCGTACTATTTTAACCACTTTCTCTCATCCAGACATGTAACTAAGAGCGTAATTCACCGAGGTAGTTACAGAGCTAAACCCATCGGAGAAGGGAGGGAAGGGAGGAGCAAGGCTGCACGACGATCCCTCCCTGGCGTGCGTGTACCTGGCAGTGATTTGCTCGTAGCGCCGAGCGTTCCTCACCACTAGCCATCACGCCACGTAGGTGCAGAGAGACAGTGGTGGGGACATGTCAAGGTTCACCCACTTGAGGGCAGCGCGCTTCTTCGCGCCCTCTGACCGGGTGAACTTGGCGTGCGCGTCATTGGCGAAGGGGCACGGATCACTCCCGCCTCCGCATCTCCCTCCCCCAAGGCCACAACTACCGCTACGCTAAGACATGGCATCGAATTGGCTTCGGTGCAGGATTTCTTGCCGCAGTTGCAGCTGGCGATGGCGGCACTAGGGCTAGGTGCGGGAATGAGTGAGGGTTTCGACCCGCACTCGCCCTTGCGGCCAATATATGTACCGGCCGAAGCCAGCATGAAACAGGCCACGGTAAACCCGAGTATGGACAGTGCCTTGTTCACGGGCACGGTTAGAGCGACGAAATTAACCTGGGCCTGTAAAATCGCTGAAATTTCACAGTTCCGGCCCCTTCACAGGCTCGGTTAGAGCTTCTCTAAGGTATATTCTTCATCTCCTCTATAGGTCTACAACATTTTATCATGTTCTTTCTGTGATTGATCTGCTCTCATTTTTTAGATCCACGATGATGTCTGTAGCGTAAGGCCTACAAAGGATGGCGTGCACCGTTGCGGCTGTCAAAGAACCATGTGCAGAGGATGGTGACTGTGTAGCTACGACCGTCATATGACCGTGCACGAAGGATGGTGGCTGCGACGTTGTGGCCATCAAAGAACCGTCCGTGGAGGAGGGTGTCTGTGTTGCTCCGATATTCAAAGAACCGTGCACAGAGGATGGTGACCAGGTCGCTGTGGCCGTCAAAGAACCGTCCACGGAGGATGGTGGTTACGATGCTACGGAGGAATGGAGAAACCTTAGAGATGCCCTCAAGAATAAGTATAGGTTTATTGGATAGAGGGGCTTAAAATATGTAATGGAAACAACATGGAAATTTCGATGTGAATGGTATTAACACGCTTATTTTTTTGTAATTAATATTTTTTCACCTAAAGTATATAAGCATCACAAAATATTTTGCCATATCGTGGCACTAATTCTAACGCCAAATTTAATCTGTAGAGGCATATCCTCGGTTGGTGTTGTGAAAGAGGTAGGTCGGTGGATATGATGTGCCGAGCAAAAGAAACATTTCCTAACCATTTTCCTCGATGTAGTTATCCATGGGGCCCTTTTTCCTTGTACCTACGTTAGCACGGTGATTAGACGTGTGCCTCGGCGTTTATAAGCTTCAGGGTCTACCCTTTGTGTTCTAGTGAGAGACCTGATGTATCTAACATACCGTTAACTAGTATGATTCTTTCGTTTGTCCATCTCATTTAACTAAGGTAAGTAGGGAGCTATCCTATTATTGATTATACCATGTTCGCACAAATTGAACCAAACTTATTGAAAAATACTCTTCACCATGATCAGACATAAGCCTCTTGTTATTTTGATCAAGTTTGAATTCTGCTTCGGCTCATAGTTTTAAAAGCTAGACTGATTTGGTGGTCTGACCACAAAAAACCTGAACCGATGACATCACCGGTTTTTAAGAGCCAACGGTCCAAACAGCAAAAAAACAAGTGAAAAATATGTTGCAACATGAATCGAACTTACGATCTACATATACCTTTTGGTAGGAAGAAATAACACCAACTAAGGCCCGATAGCACTTGGTCTCACCATAATTTGTGATTACACATTGACATAAACCCTACATATACCTTTTCTGGTCATTTTATTATGAAATTTGATTAAATTTTGATTAAATATTCTGGTTTTCTACCGCTATGGAGCCGAATGAACCGATGGTCCGAACCAGTGAACCAGTCGCCTGACTGGTTTGCTCACCAGTCCGATTTTTAAAACTATGCTTTAGCTTTATATATTTTGAATAAACTCAAAGCCTCATCTTTAAATTTCAAAAGATAAACATAACAATATCTAACAGATTCATCGATCAATGTGATGAAGTATTTCTTTTCAACTTTTGTCAACAAACCATTCATCTCATAAAGATCTGAATGTATGAGATCTAGTGGTGCAAAATCTCTCACTTCCGTATATGTATGTGACTTGCATGGTTACTTTGACTCCACGCAAACTTGGCACTTAGATCTCTTAACATTGGTGAAATTAGGAATTAAATTTATTTTAGCTAGCCACGTCATAAAACCGAAATTAATATGACGAAGACATGAATGTCAGACATTTGATTCAAGATTTGTACAAACTTAAAACCTTTATTACAACTATCTATAAAAATATAAGAGGAACAAGCATCCGCACTCATAGGCTTTACCAACTAAAGTTCCAAATTTGGACACTAAAATTTATTGGAGTAAAAAACAATCTTGTAGCCATATGTTAACAATATTTTATTGATGGAGGGCACATGATGCATGTTCTTTAGGCGCACGGTCTTTCCTGAAGTGAACTTCAGATTGATCGTGCCAACACCATGAACAGAAGCACGTGAGTCGTTCCTCATCAGCACGACGGTAGTCCCTATGACCTGATATGAAGAAAACATGAAAATATCCGAACAAAAACATGTACATTGGCACCTCTGTCAATCTACCAATTAGGAGAATGATATACTTAAAATACTATAGGAAATATACCGTACCCATCCTTCATCGCAGTATCACCAATGACAACATTTACGGTCTTGCTGTTCTTCCCATGCCGACGCTTGTCAAAGTGGTTAGGACAATTAGGAGCCCAAATATGAGGATCACTGCACACATGAAAAACACCTTTCCTCTTATCAGTCTTCTTGAAGTTGGTGATTATGACGCCTTATTATTCCCATAAAACTTCCCTTTGCCATTAAAATTGTTCTTGTTCTTGAACTTGTGAGGTTGGAAGTTCTTATTTTATATCAAGTTGGCATTAGAACCCCCCCTTAACCCTTGATTGCATGTGTCTTTTGATCTCACCTTCTCTTTCACATCAAGAGTCCCAACGAGATCTAAAACCGAAAATGCTTGTAACTTATGTTTTAGAGAAGTAGCAAATTTATCCATGAGGGAGGAAAGCTTTGAAATGATGCCTCCGACCACAAATTTATCTGATAACACGCATGAGAAGTGCTCAAGTTCTTTGGCAAGTGATTGTATATCATGAGCCTTCTCAAATGTAACTACCTCGGTGAATTACGCTCTTAGTTACATGCCTGGATGAACGAAAGTGGTTAAAATAGTACGGTGGGGCCCAGGGCCACTCACGGTAGACCTTTCGGCCGTCCTAACCACTTTCAGACAACGGGACAAGAACGAGCGGCGTAATCGGCAGGCGAAGGGATCAACTACATACACAAATGAGTATGTATGCAAGCCACATATGACAGTCCTCAGAGCCATTCCATCTAAAAGAAATATAAATATTGCAACGCCATACGGCAAGATCCAAATGTCCTAGATAATTATAATAATTTAGGATAGCTCCTCATACATCACACATCAGAGTATCAGGCGGAAGCGGAAAACAAGATCCGAGTACGGATAAGAAGCAAATTGGCATAAGATGCCCCATAAATAAACACATCCCGCCCACAGATCTCACGGATCCCCGTTCCCGGAATCTCTACACCGAACGATCGTTGCCAACATCATTTGTCTCTTCCACCCAGTATCCATCTTGCGGGTACACCTGTTCATCTGAATCAAACAATTTATCGTGTGAGACCCTAGGGGTACTCAGCAAGTCTTTATGCCGCTAAAGGGGACACAACCTGGGGTGACGCAATTGCAGCAAAAGATAATACCTAACAATTCTACAGATACTCGCTAACCTTACGCCTAACCAATGATAGACGGAAGTCCGTGAATTAAGAACAACAGTCATAACAGTATAATTAACCGATCCATCCTCCTCCTCGCTTACCAACGAGGAAGCGGACGAACAACCCCCATCATCCGTTGGCAGTTTTATTAACCATTCCATGAGTATTGCACTATTTACTAGTCAAGTACTTAGTCAATTTAAAAGCGGTACTTTAGTTATACTTGTCTATGATCGAGAAACTGTTCTCCAAATCGTCCATAACCGCGGACACGGCTTTCAGAAAGATTTACCCTGCAGGGGTGCACGAATAGCAACACACACTCGATCAACCTCGGAAAAACCAAATCAAAACCCAACGAGGCATTCACGACAAAGCAATCACAGGATTCAGAAATATTTCAGGGGGCCACCCCATTAAGCTACCCGCAACGAAGTTGGCCGGCTCCGAGACGGACCCAGGGTTTGCGACGACGGCTGTAAACGACTGGGAACCCGAAAATGTGACTGGGCTTGTCGATACCGCGAAAACATGGCACGATCCAAAACAGTACAGGTGCTCCTCGCACAATCTTAAATAAAGCAGTTACATGACATAAGTACAGGATAGAAATAAAGCCCCAAACTAATTGTGGCCCCAAGAAATAAGAATGAATCAAGCTCTAGCTCAGGGGGGTCCATAAGGCCTCCCGGATGTGGATAGTGCGAATAATCAAGGAACAGGAATCAAGTACTCGGGGTCCTATGGGACACAAGTGAGCATGAAAACCAAATAGCAGATATTGCTCACCGGTGCCTCTTTCATTAGTTATCCCATTACTACTCCGGTTAAGTTGTTTAGGTACCTCGTTATTCATCAGACACTCACATACCCTACACATGCTTTTCTATGACTCGCATGGCTCAAACAACTCCTGTAGTAATGGCTCATGGGATGGAGGAACAAGCTTTGGTGGGTTTTATAGTAAAGGCTATGCAGTACTTGGGATTCAATTTAAAGCAATCGCGACTCAATGATGCAAGAATAAGAAAGAAGCAATAGGTACTGTATGTATGCAAGCATGTGGTAGTGCTTGCCTGGCAGCTCAGTTGAAGCGAGAGATGGATCTGGGTAGTACTCCTGTGATTCCTGGTAATTCTCCTGCTGGGCATCTATTCGAAGAAGAACCAAACAAACAAGGGCCAGCATAAATAAAGTGCACAAGCATAGGAAATAAAATGCGACAAGCAAACAAGCATGCCATGATGAATGCTGCACAATTTACATGGCATTAAAGTAGCATGGCAAAGATGAGGTGTGGATACAAGAAATAAAGCATTTTACTATTTATTTAACCAAGTTTTATTGTCATAAACAGTTCAGATTTTTAATAGTGACATGATGCATGCTTGAATTCAGAACAAGTACTGCATAGATAGAACGGGCTCATCGCGCTGATCGATTTAGACATATTATTTGTTAAATTTGGAGTTGTAGAATTAAAGTTATTAATTAATTAAGGAAAAGAGCATTTTATTGTAATTTTAATCATCTCGAAATTTAAAGTGCTCAAACATTATTTTGAATGGCATATTTGAATTCCTCACATTTTTCTGATTCCAAAACATATATTACTTGTATTATTTGGATTTGTATTTTTAAAAATTATTTGAATCTGAATTGGATTTGAATTTAAATCAAATTTTGAAAAGGTTTAATTAAATCAGACAGCCGGAAAAGCTTTTGTTACCCAGGAAAATCTAGCCACAGCCACTGACGGGTGGGCCTTGCGCTGACTGGGCCAACGCGCGGGGAAAAACTTTTGCACCGGGGTAGAGGCTAGCCGAGGGGCTGACGTGCGGGCCCAATGGGAATGCGGAGCCCACGTGACAGTGGCAGTGGTGGGCTGACCAAGTGGCGGGGCAGTGGAGCGCGGGTTACGGCCGAGGAACCTGGGGGGGGGGGTTTCGGCAAGATTGCCAGGCGGCGGACAGGTGGGGTCACTAGGGATGCTAGGGACCTGGGCGTGATCACCAATTAGCGCGGGGGTCCTTTTTGCAAAACGGCCGCGCGAGCGCTGACTGAATCTGGCGCTGATTTCTCTGAACCTCGACGACGACTGACGACGGCGCGGACTTCCGGCGAAGGTGGCGTCGCATCCCCGGCGAGATAGCCCTGGCCGCCAAAACGGAAGTTGCAGAGGGAGGCGTCGGCTACCGATCTCGTTTAGGGAGGGTTGGCGGTGGCGGGCTGTGCTGGTCGGGGCTCGTCGGCGAACAGAGGGGAAAACGCTACTCTCGTCTGCACCACGGCGGGGCACCTCACCGGCGGGGGCCAACTACTGGCGGCGCTAGGCACGTGAAGAGGGGGAAAACAGGAGGGAACGAGGGGGAGCTCACCTCGATCGATCCCCACCAGAATCGAGGCAGGAGGTGGTCGGAGCGGAGGGGACGGCGAGGACGTGGCGGCGGTGCTGGCGGCTCTCTGACGTGGGACAGCTGCGGCGAGCTTGGCGTCTTCCAGCGGCCGGGATCGACTCCACGGTCTGCGGCGATGCCCCCTGGCGTGTTCCCGGTCTCCGGCTGGGGCGGCAATGACGTCGCGGCGCACGGTCTGGCGGTGGCACGCGGGGAAGAGGAAGAGGGGAACGGAGCAGAGCTAGGGTTAGGGAAAAAGAGGGCGGCTCGGCGCGAGGATAAGGAGGAGGGCTTGCGTGCGGGCGGCGTGGCTGACGCGGCAGACGGCCACCTGCCCGCGACTGCTTTCCGTCTGCGGCTGCGAGAGAGAGGGAGGGCGACGGCGTTAGACGGAGGGAGAAGAGGAATAGGGCGGGCGACGGCGCTGAAGCGGTACGGGCTGGGAGGCCGGCTGGGGGAAGTGGGCCGGGAGTTGGGCCGCGAACAGGTGAGGCTGCTGCTCTGGGCTGCAGGTAAGGTTCCTCTCTCCTTTTTATTTCTTTTTGTTTTATTATCTGTTTTGATTTATATTTTTGATTTGTTGCAGATTTAAACCAGCCCAAGAATTAATCCTGTTGGGAGTTTTTGCATATTGGAATAATAGAACAGGGCTAGCTAGGGAGTGAGAGAAAGGCTTGGATTTAGGCTAAGACGAGGTGGAGGAATAATCAAGAAAAGTGAAAGAAAGATGTATGTGAAGCATCTCTCATATAAAACATGAATGTAGATAATTAAAATAATAAATGTTGATGAGAGTAAAGGAGTGGTAGAGATGGTGGTGATCCACAAAGAGAAGAATCAATAAGACAAAAGAAAACCAATGAGATATAAGGTGGTGAGGAAGGTTGCATGGCCCATGCAAAAATAATAATGCCATGGTTTATTTTGTGAAAACAATAATAATATGATGGCATTATTCTTATGCATTTCCCATAAGTGGAATAAAAGCCGAGCAAAGGATAAGTAGGATTAGATCCACCCCACCACATGAGCTAGGGTAAAATCAAAAGAAAAGAATTGCAAGCTCATGGACTAGTAGGATGGTGGAATTATAAAGTGGTGAAAAGAAAAGATAATGGAGGTGATTAAAAGATATGCCCCCAACTCAATTTGGGCATTTAGACAATATATCAATAGCCAAATACAATATCAAGAGGCAAATACAATTAATAATGCATGTGAGAGAAGAATCAAAAGAAAAAGGGTTTTATATGATGCTCAAATGCAAGGTGGCGTGATGACATGAGCATGATATAATTATGATGCAACAATAATATATATGAAGTAGCCAATATCTTACTAGGACAAGTAGCATTACAATTGTTAGACAATTGGGATGCTACATCAAACACGGAGCGCTCATCAGTCACCTTTTTAGTCATAGAATTGCTTCATGACATACAACTCAGTGCTAGCGACCGAGACCCTAAATTTGGCCTCAAGCGTATCCCACATAGCCTTGCCAAAATAAGTGATGCATAAGGATCATCGATGTTCTCGCCAAGAACAGTCAAGAGAGTCGCCTTAAAGAGGGTATTAGTTTTTTGAAAGGCTTCGTCCGGAACATGAGTGATCTCTCCCTCATGTTTGCTAAGAGTGGCGTATAGTTGCTCATGGTTTGAAACCAGAGAACTGCTCTCACATGCCATCTCTCACAGTGCATATCCTCAAAGATCGGCGGCATCCTATTCGTGGCAAAGGCACTTGGAGTAAATGCCTATAAGGCTATAATAAAGTTTTTGGATTGTTGGAAATATGGGCAATTTACCATATGATTTAATCCATAAAAACAGTAGATAAACATGACTAATATCATAGAAATAGAGTTAGTCATATATAAGAGAGAATGTATGTAGCAAGGCTAACAAATTGCTACATATAGTATATGAGACATAATTTGCAGTAGATGAAATATGATCTGAATAAGTTGAAGAATGAACATGTACCTTGCGGAAGAGGTACTCGCGTTGAAGTTGGTGTTGGCGTTAACCATATCATTAAGAGGTCGTCGTGTGGGGGAAGAAGTCATCTCCCATGGTGAAGCCAGTAGTCACCGAGCAACGGTCCCAAAAACCTTATCGTCCTTCTCCCTCTTTTATAGGCACAAGAGACACAAGAGAACAGGAGACGAAACAAAGAGTCAGAACTCAAAACGAACAACCATCAGTCTGTATTCATTTTCACTGACTTCGTACAACAAGGCATAGGTAGATCCTCGGGTCGGCTCATTCCCGCAACCAGCAACGTGCTCGTGGAGGAGGAGGAGGAGGAGCGCACGTGTACATCGCTTTTTTTCTCATGCTAATACAAGTGACCGTGGAGCCTCCCTTATAAGAGGTCAATCTCTCACTCGGCTAGCAATGTAAGACATAACTTTAGTCCCACTTGTTGCCCTCCATAAACGGCCCAAGTGAGCCTCTGGAACTTCAGAAATTATTGAAATATGCTAAATGAGTTAGGTCATAATTAGTCAAATTTCAACAAAGTCCCATCTAGGAGAGTTTGTTCATGATTTTTCCTCACTTTGTCCTTTTCCGTAGAACCAACATGTTAGGCGATTTGGCATAAAAAATATTGCAAAGTTGTGAGGGTGGCACGACTATGTCTAGACTTCTCTTATCCATCATTCTTCACCGTCGTCTTGATATTTCGAACCCTATCATCACCTCACACCTTGACCATCATTAGAAAAGGAGGGTCCGAAACTTCTAAATGAGTTAATGTAGATGGATTTTTATGGAGATAATTAGTGTCACAGATGCATATCTAGGAGAAGTGAAATTCACTCATCTAGTTATTACTATTATACAATTTAGTTATCATGAAGCTAACATCCATTACTTTGGTCTAAAAGAGATTTGTGGGCTGCATTGGATTTGAGCGGGGCATGGGCTAAAGGATGACTTGGGAAGAAGGAGTAGAGGAAGAGGTCAAGAGGAGGTCACGACCCCACCTGGCTTTAGCCCTTGCCCAACCCACGCATGCATGATAGTAGTATATCTTTGTTTCCGGAAGAGAAAATTGCACGTAACACCAGTAGTTAGTGTCAAAGTTGCACAAAATACATAAACAAAAAACTTATTGCAGCTGATCCCAACTGTTGTGTTGCATCATGTCAAAGATCGTAACACTGTTTTATTGTGTCAAAGATCGTAATACTCGGCATGATGCCACTCTTGCAGCGCCTACGCCTACTCACACACTACAAAAATCAACTGGCGACTATGCTACAGAAATATTCAGAAAAGATACCTTGATGTGTCAACTATGTACATTACAAGCACGCAACTTTAATGTGACTAACCTCGTATTTTAGTCTGAGCAAAAAGAGTAATTGGATAAATTTTAGAAGTACTGTCCATGCTCCCAAGTCAACACGAAGGTAGAATAAATTATTGGCTATGTTCTGGTATTCTGTTTGAATTTTTAAAAGCTTTAAATTTGAATATTTTGAAGTTTCAAGAAATGAGCTCTATGAAGCTCGTCTGCCAAATTGACGCTCTCTATTTTCTACCCCATTGTGCCCATTTTTCATTTTAGCGTATAATTATGGTATACAGTACAGAAATACATGACCATATGTCAGGTATGCTGTGTAGGCACTATATACTCTATTTGGGCTAGCCGTAACTAATTAGACAACAAACTGAGCTAGATGCAACAAATATTTTATTTTTATGTTTTGTGCAACATTGACACCAAAGTTTGGTGCTATGTGCAATTATCTCTTTCCGGAAGGGGGAACACTGTTGGTCCGTTCTGGAGCTGGAACCGTGTGCCGAAGTGTAGAGGAATAGGTCATGGCGCGCGTCATTCATCCATCCATCCTCCACAGGTGAAAAAGGTCGCTGGTGATTGACCGCTGACCGGTCTCGGTCGTTCCGTGGCTGCTCGGAGAAAGGCCACCTCAGCTAGCATTGCCTGGTCAACGAACGCAGCGCCATCTCATCGCCCAAACCTCGCCTACCTGTACTGTACTGGCACCACTGTTGTCTCGCGATAGATTCGTTTCAAGTCGCAATCAATACCGTCTTGCTCTGACGGTGACGGAATATAGCGGCGCGCTGATGTACGAACGTTTTCAAAAGTCAACCAGCAATATAATTTCAAAATGGCGAATTCCAACCGTACTATGCCAATTGCAGCCCGGGATCGACGTAATCTTTATTCATTGCATCAGCAATTAGCTTCTACCGGCCGGTCTTAAAATTTGAATATGGTCTTACATCAAAATCTCCATGTCATCGACGCTGATCTCCCCTGGAACGAGCTGCTCCCTGCCGCCACTACTGCCAGCAGTATACCCGCCGCCCACATACGTGTACGCATGCGCGTCGTTCGCGCCACCCTGGGCGCCGCCCGCGCCAGCGCGCAGCTCCGTGCACTGCCTCGGCGCGACCGTGGCAGCGGGCGCGCTCTCCCGCGCCGCCACGAGCTGCGCGTCGGCGGCCATGCCGGCGTCGGACGCCACGCTCTGCACGGACCGCGGCGACAGGGGCGCCACGGAGCCGGCGCCGTACACTGCGGCCGCGCGCTCCGGGAAGTTGAGCGCCGACGCGCCGCCATCTCCGAGAAAGCCGCCGCGGAGGAAGTAGACTGCCGTGTCGTGGGCGACGGCTGCGGCCTCCGGCGTGGCGTAGGAGCCCAGCCACAGGCGCTCCCGCGTCCCGGGCACCCGGATCTCCGACACCCACTTCCCCCACCGCCGCCGCCGCACGCCCTTGTACCGGCACCGCTCCTCCTCCTCGCCGCCCCTCGCCTCCGCCCGGCTCATTGCCGCGATCGAGCTGATCTATGGACGAACACTTCACTTCTTGACTCTTTGTGGCTGCACCGGTTGAGCTTCCAAGTGTACGTACAACTATATATATAGGTGTGTGAGGTCAACCCACAAACGAGTTGACCATGCATGCCGAAGCATCGAATCGGCTTGGGGTTTGACCTTGTGATGATCGGGTTGTGAGTGGATGCGTGCAGTAAGTCGACAGCCTACAGCCGTGTGGTGATATCTGTGGTCGGTACGGGAGCAACGGCGGGGTCAAAATTTTCAAAGGGTCAAAGCGTTTTTTTATGGTCGTTCCTAGTATGAACATGCACACGCAGGTAGTGGTAGGCTACCAAGTCGCCATCAGATTTTTCTTTCGAGAATTTCCATCAGATTTAGGGTTTGTTTGGTAGGAGGGAACCCAGCTTTTGGATAAAACCCCGATAATTTAAACTGTTTTCGTGAATTTTCGGTCAGGATTTTATTTCTCGAGATAAAAAACCCAATACGTCCAAACAAGCCCTTATGGGGAAGCCTCTCCTCCGTACTGTGTCTAGACGATGCGACCTTGGAAGTTCTACAAATTAGTGTTATTGAGGGGCTGACTTTCTTGCGAAGTAGTTGTAAAATAATTTACTTATATTGCGTGAGTACTTTCTATGACAAAACTACAAAACTAACGCAACTAGTATTTTACTTGACCAATCTTTTTTTTGAACCGGATGGGCCCGAAGGCCCTGGAAGCTTTCATTAAACCAAGCGGTGATACAAATATAGAGCTAGGACCCTAAGTATATGGGAATTTTGAGAAGGCTAGCCCTTTTACAGAGGAGACCCCCGGAACAAAAAACTCAGACGCAATCAGGTCCTGGGTCTTCTTCACCACAACGTAGTGACCAGCGAACACAGGGGTCGACGTCGCCGTCGGGGAACATGCCACTTGGGGCGGCGTCGGCCTTGGATCCCGTGTCGAGGTCAGAGAAGATCCTCCGAAACTGGAGGAAGGAGCTCGGGCTACGATTGCTTCCGAGCCTGGAGCGGCTTCTTGCGCCATAGATAGTGGCGAGAGAAAACTTCAGTCATCGCTGAAAAACTCCAAAAATTGTAGCTTCCGGGGCGAAGCTCGCCGTTGCACCCAGGAGAGCAGGTAGCATCGGCCCTCTTGCCGGCGAGGTGACACTCAAGGGGAATCACAAGCCGACGACCCCATCCTTACCCTGTCTTGCCCAGGCAGCAGCTGTAGGGCCTCCGCCCTCTCCCTCACCGCCATGGCAGGCCGAGAGGAGGGAGACCACCACCACATTACTAGGAGGAAGGCAGGGATAACAACGACGCTTATTCCAATTGGATCCGGGGCTCGGCCTTAGAGCAGACTCCAACCGATCCCACCATGGGAGCACAACAAAGCACCTCGAAGATGACCAGGCAGCACTGTGCAGGAGCGCCAACCTAGAAGACCCCTTCCACCCCGAGAAGGAAGCCGAGATGTTGTTGCTCCCCTCCTCCCCCTCGCCACCATGGCCGGGCAGCAGAAGACGGAGCAACAAATCCACCCACCAGACCATCGGGAGGGAAGACCTGACCTTTATTGTGGAGATCCCTGCAGACTCGCCTTCCCCCATTAGCTCCAACCACCAGAGCTCGAGGAGGAAGAAGAGGCATGGCAGGCCGCGCCGGATCTGGTCAAGAACAACCGGCAACGAGCTCCAAAACACTGGCAAACAGCCGAGAACTCTAAACCTACACCTACTATATACTCCGGTGCCTCCCCCTTGCCATCTCTGGCCGGCAAAGCCGCCGTAGACAGGTCGGGGATGGCCCAGTTCTAGGAGGTCAACGCACATACGGGGAGGGTCGAGAGGAAAGAAGGAGGGTCGGTTTTCTACTCCCAACGATGTGTATCACTTACTTGACCAATCTAAGCATATGTTTGTCAATATAACGAGCAAAACATTCAAAATATTTTTTGAAGAAAAGCATAGAGTGAAATCTAATTATCTATTTGCGAAGCAAGTTGGCATATAATACAAACGCATTCAATGCAATAGTAGTACAAGTTAAGAGTTACACTAGTAGATCCCCTAAAAAGATACTATCCTAAAACCAATTTTAGGGGCAAACCTTAAAAGTTTTAGGGGTTCTATTAGGCTAGGAGTCCAGAGGAGAGCTCACTCCGGTGATAGAATATTGGCATGGAGGAAGAGGGTCACGATGGAGAGATTCGGGGTGGTTGGCAGCACTCGACAATGTGATCACTAGGGTGGGAATGGAAAACTACAAAAGCTTTCCTCCCATTTAGGGATGGCCCTAATAAAACTCACTTGACCTCAAATTAGGGTCAAGTGAGGTGTTTTTATGTCCGGGCTTGGAAAATTAGGAAAGAGGGCTACAATATGGGATTATGTGTTCTTAATTTATGAAGCAAGTATGGTTTTGTTTCCTTAATTGTTTGCATACTTCTACTTTTTATACTTAGCTCCCACATCTTTCTGAAGTAGACAAATTCGGTTCCCTACCCAATCCAAAGCAGTATCCTTTACTTATGTGGTAGTTTTATTAACCAGACTTATTATGTGTTCGTCTATGTTGGCAACTTTGAGCTCACGGGTGTTGGAAGAGAGAGAGCATCGAGAGTGAGAATGAAAACAAAACCAATAGGGAATGAAGAAACTAGCATGAAGAGTCATGCGGTAAACAAGGAAAAATCCCAAGAAATTAACGTGTTGAAAAAACCACTTACAGTTGTGGAAACGCAAGTGAACTTTCAGAGAACTATATTATCCATTGATTTATTAGTAAAACTCACTTTGCCTCCTGAGTTCTAGTGATCCCTTTGTTTTAAAAAAATATTTATAAGTTTCAAAAATCTGAATGTGGTCAATGATGTATCCTAATAGCATGCAAAATTGCAACCCTAGATTCTTTCAATTTTGGGCTACACAAAAATAATGAAATCTAATAAATTTTAGAGTTTTGAACATATGCTATCCATTTTTTTTTCATGTGTAGTTCAGCATACAGAGTATTTCCGACTAAGATTTTCCACGTTTGTAGAATTCATCATTGACTGCATCCATGATTATTTTACAATATTTTAAAACTTGTAAAGATGGTTTTGAATTTCTAAAAAAATCAAGGGAGCTCAGAAGCGAGAAATCCCTGTCTGATTTATTATTGATAGTTGCAAACGAGTGGATATTTGGTGCACTTGAGCACCAATGTTCCCTTTTTAAAATAAATAAAAAACACATTTCTAAGTTCCAAAAATTCCTGAAAACAAATAAGGATGTAACCAATGATGTACAACACAAACATGCAAACTATCAATTGAAAATAATGTTTGTTTTTGAGCTACTAAGAAATGACCAAACTATGGATCGAAGTATCACAATTTCGAATCTCCAAAAAATACCAGGTTTTGTCATTTTTGTGCAGCCCATAACTTGCATGCTTGTAGGATATATCATTAACAAAGTCCCATAATATCCATCTTCGTAAACAAACATAGTTGTTACGCTTTCCACCACCGTTGAGAAGTTGAGATTTGTAGTGGCATCTCGTCCCCGTTCTTGCTTTGGGTGCATCTTGGTCGGCTTCGCCAGCGACGGGACATAGAAAAGCAACAAGAAGCACACGCACTACTTACTATACCTAACTAAAAGTAAGTTCATCTCATTTAGGCGAGGCAAATCATGTCTGCATGTGTCAAACATGCCACCCAGAATCGAAGGTCAAGTCAATTCCGTCCCGTTCAACCGATAGCGGGAGAGTGCACCGGCCGTCTGCGGGGTGCAGACCCACAAACCCAGCAGCTGACCAAGTACTACTAATAGTAAGTGGCGAACTACCAAGATGCTAGTACTAATTCGCTTCGATGCTAGTAATAAGAAAGCACGTGCTCGTATCGTATCTCGTCGCGTCGAGATCCGGAACGTCGACGTCACGTGCGCCGCGCGGCGAGGCTCGCCACTCCGGCCACGTCTGCTCTCGTTTTCCCTCGCGACGTAAGCTGTGACGTTTGAAGCGAAGCGTACACACTGACTGAGCTTTGACCTTTGAAGCGGTCATGGCTTCTCCTCCTCCCTGCTGGACTACCGTCGGCACATGGCTGGCTGGAGGATGGAAATAGAAGGGCAGTCGAATCCAAGTTTGTGAGATCACTCCATCAGCTCCTTGCCTAGACGGACGAGCCTGCGGAAATGGTGCGCCACCACACTTCCTCCGTCGCCCCTCTGCGCGACCGCGAGGGCGGGCCGGCTCCTCGCCGTTGACCGCCACGCCACGGTGGCGACGGAGAACACCGGTAGCAACCCGATAGGTAGTGGCTTCTGGCTCGAATGCCCACGTCGTGCTTCTGTCAGTCGGCGCAGGATACCTGCTACTTCTGATCTCGAGATACACCGTCCTGGGTAGGTGTTGCCGATGAAGAGCGCCGACTTGAGGTAACAGTCACTGTCGGGCGTGCCGTCCATGTACTCCAAACCCACGCATTTGGCAAGCCCCAGGCCAGGGACAATGCCGCGCAGGCGTATCCACGGACTTTGGCTGGATGTGCTTGCGGTCGGAGCGGCGCTCATCTGCTGATCCTCCCAAGCGCCGCGATCGATCACCGTTCAGCATCCCCTGCCGGGAACACGCCCGGCTCGAACCCAGGAGGGCACAAACAGGCCGGCCGCGCGCGGAGTATACATTTCCAGGCGCACAGCCCCGTAATAAGTACGATTTCAATTTCGCCACCAGTGTCACACCATGTTCTACATTTACATGCTTATTCAGTATACGACGAAGACATAATTACATGTTGGTTCTGTTACAGTACAGTTGCAGCCCACTGCCATATTGCATACACGGTACATGGAACGAATGAATGAACAAATGGGACTACCATGCCGATTATCGCGATTCGCTCTGTCGGGTACAGTTTTCCCTCCTCTCTGTATATTCTACAAAACTGAAATACAGGCAGAAGTACAACACAATTCTTATGTATCGTCTTCATGTCAGGCATACCCACTTGAGCTGGCGATGTTGCGTTCAGATTTCTGTACCTTAATCCTGCACCCCTCTTATGGAAGTCTCGACGCGGAAGGTCGATGAAAGGATTCTGAACAGCCCATCAGGGTTATCTGCATGAACCTGAAAGGAGTGACGTCGATCCAAAATTAAACCTTGTTTGTAATGCATATATCTATGTGGCATGCAACATCCCAATCAGAAGAGTTGAGTTATTATATGACATGGCGTGATCTAAAAGCACACCCTTCATATATGGGAAACTGCCATTGCGTTAAAAAATATATACTGTAGCCATGAGCACATGATATCAGTAAGATGGGGCAGCATGCATACCCAGTGTCCAGCATCTTCAAGCAGATGCATTTCAACTCCTCCACCCTCGTCTGCAGCCAGCTCCTCCGCAGTATGAATTCTCTGGAGATCTTCAAGAGCCCATCTGTGCAAACTTCTTTCTGCCTTAAGGAAATTGATGTGAACTCCCCGTGGCACATCATCTACAACCCTCCTGAATGGTGCATTTAATTAGTTGGCTAACACAGTTCAAAAAATCTACATTGTTTCAACAGGCATTGCCGACGATTTACCATAAGTTAGTATCTTCATATGACTTGTACATCTCAGAGATGCCATTCAAGTCGAATATCCATGAGAAGCCTGAAGAAGATCGTAGTCCTACGGGACTGCTTCGTCGGAGATTAGTTGCCACCCACTGAACAAAGAATGAACAAAGAACTGAAATATCTTTTGTTTGTTTGATAGGACAAAGTGAAATCAGGCAGCTCTTCTGGACCACTAAAATAAAGTGAACTTAGCAACGGCATCTCAACAAAAGGGTAGTACTCAAGCAATACCCGTGCGACATCCAGAGAAAACTTTGCCTTAACGAGAGCATCAACAACTTCCTGCTTTGAATTAACCTGGATTTTCAACGGCGGAAACAGAAACAATGAATCATAAAAGCTAGGGCCACTTTTTTAGACTAGAATATCCTTCCACGGTAATACAAGCGTAGACAATTATATTAGACCAACCTGTCTAGGCATTCTTCTGAGGAACTCAATAAGTTCAGCAGGGTGATCTTCACCATCTAACCCAGCACGAACTTTACCTGGAGTAGCATCAAGGACCCATACCTTCAAGGAACAGAATAAACAGGAGAAATTCAGCACATGAAATTTAAAAAATATATGATAACTAGCATTCCTTTATTACCACACTGATATAACTCAGAAGAGGTAGATGGGCTTACCCTAACAGGACGGGGAAGTGGTTTTGCAGCTTGTTCTACCATACTCAAAGCCACTGCAACCACAATTGGATAACTGGATACTTGGATTGTTTACAATATCGACCATAACATGCATAAGAGGTGCATGGCATGTCGAATAAGATATAGTAAAAAAACAAGAGAAACCTTTTCCACCAAAACTGTGACCAACCAACACTCGAGGGGATAGCCTGAGTTGCCCTATCTGTTGTATTTACATGGATTAGCATGGGGTACTACAGATACATACAGAAAACCAAGTGAACTGAAAACTGAAAATTAGTTTAGATATTTTCAACCGCGAAATAAAAGACAGCAAAATTCTAAAGCAGATGCAGTGCTTGCTATGGGACAGCTGCATGCACTTCATGGTAATTACTCCAAATCGGTAGAGATTGTAATGTGTGCTATCTGTTAAATGAATATATGATCCAGGTGTGATGTCACTATGTCTCTTAAAGTTTCACTGTTCATAAGCAATGCCCAAGCTAGTTAATATATGTATTATGGCATAAAAGAGGTATGTTAAGTCGCTAAGCACATGAAATGCTGCTAGGATCGCAATACATAAAGCTAGATGTACAACACATATATGTACAAATATTACTCGGCAATATATGTACTATTTATGATGTCCTTCCAAAGAAGTTACACATTGCATTTATACTGATATTGGATGTAACAAACACATTTAGTGTAGAGAGAGAAGAAAATACAAACCAGCTTTAGAACGTCAAAAGCCGTTGAGGCAACAGTGTGTGGTCCTCTTTTCTTAATTGACGCTGAATCACCATGGCAACGCAAATCAACCAAGAGAAACTGCATGAAGAGAAGTCAACTTTAGTTTTCCTTTTTTTGTCCTTGTGGTGCTAAATTCAGATCATTAGCAGAATTTTAGGTGTATTGACCTGCCACATTGGAAATTCCTGAGCTAACCTCTTAGCAAAAGACCCTTCATGAAAAATATGATTGATTAAACCAATTTCATATCCTTCACTCAGACAATACAATTTGAAAATAATTCAAAGCATTTCACTCATTTGAAAACTTTAATCAAAATCGCAACACAGACAATCAGAATGCTCATTTACCCCAGTTTTTCCCGCTCCCAAGGATGCCATGAAGGAGTACAGCTGTTGGTGGATCAGGTATTGATTTGTCCATAAACGAGTTCCATTGTACCTGAGATAAAGTAGCTGATGATCACGAATAACTTGCACTCCGCCAGAACATTTCAAGTAATGAGCTATTGCCCAAAAAAATTGACAACTAGAGATAAATCTTGAGGTGAATACAACACTTACAAGTTTCCCTTGAACCAGTTCATAGGCCTGTAGGGACAGAATACAAATAATTAGGCAGCATGGGGGAGAACAATTCATTGTATAATTCCATAGCTTCAAGCTTCCTTACCAAAACTCCAGCATGCTTATCAACATCAGGCTCATAAGCAATCTTTGTGTCAGCAAAAGCCACCTGAGTACAACGGCAAGGAGGACAGGGCGATGACTTTGAATTGAAATTGGCCAATATCAACCGGCCACGACTACAAACAATTTCCTACAATATAAAACTTAATATCATAATTGAAGTTGAGAATGTTGGAGATAGTACAGAAATTGGACAACCGTCTAACCAGAAAAATGAAATTTTGTAACTGCATTTAAATTTTCTGAGCGCCTGTGACAATACAAGAAACAGATAGTCGAATTATAATTTTCTGCGAAATACACAAGTTGCACATTATGAATAGTAATTGGTTGCAAATTTAGAATCCCGAATTACGGTCCACATCCTCTCCCTGTTTCATCACATACTATGTTTGGTTACAAAATATTCTGATGGAACAATCAGTGTGTGGAAAAAATGTACTATGTTGTCATGGTCACCGTAGAAACTGCAGCCACCTAGCATCAATACTCACGCCTACAATAAACAGGCCAATAACCAATACTTACACTAAAAATTGGTCAAAAATCCTATCAGTGTGGGTTCATCAAAGCTTCAGCACACAAGGATTTCAAGTTTTCTCGGAGAAAAAAAGTGAGGTCCATTAAAAGTTCGACCCAGTGGACCCACAATTTTTACCCTCTAGCTAGTAGCCTAGTACCTCCCGTCCGGGATGATATGTGTTTGGAGATGACCTCAGTGAACAATCACAACGAACGCTATGAACTAGACAATAGACATAGAGATGTCACACAGTGCATGTGTGGCATCTGCCACTTGCAGTAGAAATGCATTCTTGCAGTCGAGCTGTCTTGATTGCATCTGCATTGCGTCCATCGCCACCCCGCCCCCGTAGCCGCACGCCCTCAAAATCGCACCAAAACATCGCATCTAGCTCCAGTCAGCCAACGCGAGTACGAGTACCCTAGCTCCACGGCGCACCAGCCACTGAAATTAGGAACTCGCTGGGAGTAATCTCACGACGATTTCGGTCACCGAAACCAGCTGCAGACCAGTAGTACCTGTCGGGAGCGAGACGAGCGAGCCCCAGTCCCCTGCCGCGGCGGCGCGAGGCCCACGGCGAGCGGAACCCTCCTCAGCTCCGCGGAGAGGGCTCGCGGCGGCGGTGCGCCGGGCGCCGCCATCAGATCACCGGCGAGTAGCTGGGGGTGGGCGCACCGAGAGCCAGAGGGAATCGGTGTGTCCGCTGGCGCCCGCCGCGTCACTAGGAAAACAATTAAACCGTGTTTGTTTATTTTGGTGGTGGGGAACGACGGAGAAGAAAGCTGGGGGCGGAGAACCCAAAGAACGAGGGGGACACTGGCAGGCGGGGCCGATAGACACCTAGGATCCTACTCTCTCTCTTACCGGTGGGTCTTTCACTGAACGGTCCTGCGTGGCTGGGCGACGTGTGGTCTGAGAAATGCTGGCCGGTTTGACTCCGATACCTTTTCGTTACAGGGCCGGGCCGAACTGGGCCGTGCTAGGCTGAGCACCTGTCCTCGTCCCTAAAATATGGGCGAACTACTGAACAGAACCCAACTTGCCAAAAACAAAAAAACTGAACCCAACTTGCTAAGAGCAACTTTTTTTACGAGCAATACCACGATATATCCATAGAAGCATATAATACATGATAGAGATACATAGGCTATCTCCAGCGATTATAAAATAAAGTCTAAAAAAATTAGTAAAATACTAAGATCTTCAAACTCTTTCTTCATTCAAGACACCATCTTGAACTTTTCTGCAGGCGGCCAAGAACTAATAAATACCAAACCACTGAAATACCAACGAGGGTTCTCCCATAATTTTAATTTAAACCGCAGAGCCAAGGTTGGAGCAAGTTAGTAGACCCCACGTCCGCATAACTCAAAAAACATGTTTGCAAGGCGCGCCAAACCTGCTATGAGGGCTAAAAACGCCTCAAATATGTTGTTATGTAATTTTCCTTTACGGTATGGTATGCCGCAAACCTAACGAACCGCAAACCTGAACCGCAACATAGAGTTTTGCATATAGTTTCATAAAACCTGTGACAATATGCGACATAGGGAATAGTTCAAGACGCCGATTTGATCGTGAAAATACGCAATCATATAACAATAATGTCACTATTGTAATCATCAAGCCAAAGAAGAATCACCACCAACGCGAAGATCAAGCTGAGGCTTGGCTTGACGGATCATCAACACGACCACCACCGCCACCACTCGTCCTAGCCTCGCCATCACCACTTGCCGGAGCCGCGCCACCACCACTCTTTGGAGCATCACGCCTCACACGGGCAACTTCTCTCCTCCGCTGCAAGATCTCTATTCTCACATCATCCCACCACTCTCACGTGAACGTGTCCATGCCAGTGGGGCCCCTTATCATGATCTCGTTCTCTGATGCAATGAGCTCGGCCATGGCATGCTTCTCATCGACATTTCTCTCCTCTCCTCCACTTCAGTCTTGCGCATCAAATCTCATTGAGGGGAGCCTAGGTCGAATGTCTTGTGTGCATCCGCCCTCCAGGGGCTGAAGCCCCAATCGAAGCAGTAATGACCATCAACGTCGGCTTTTTGGCTAGAGCCAGGACGAGCTTCTTCTTCACGGCGGAGACCTTGGTTCGCCCCTTGGCCGCACCTCCCGCGGGGAGCGCTTGCATCGGGAACGACGTCTGTGCCCATCCGCTTTCGCTTGCTGTTCGGAAGAACGCCAGCATGTTGGGCGGCGGGAGCTCCAGCTAGCTGGGTGCTAGCGGGACTTGGTCTGCGCGAACCAGGGGGTCGGGGCGGCCATGGCGGCCAGCGGGGCATGTGGCGAGGGCGGAGAGGATGGGGGCGGCGAGATCCGCGGCGCCAACAGGGGCGTGGGAACCGGAGCTAGCTGAAACTTCCTTCGAGCCACTGCATTGCACGGGATGCGGATCGGCCTGGATATGCCCTCCAAATCTGCGTATGTGCGGGTCGGGAGGCCGAATTTACTGAGCCCCCAATTTTTTTTTGCGGATCGATGTCTATGCGGTGTCTGGTCAGGACCTTTTTCCCAGTCGAAACGGTAAAACAACGGTTATTATGCGGATGCTGGATCTACTAGAGTTGCTCTAAACACAACAGACACAGTCAAGGATTTCAGATTTTTTCTTTCACGTGATGATCGTTGACAATGCTATAATCCAATGGAACTAGGGAAGCAATTTCATCGTGGGATATAATTGAGAATTCTCTATTTATTGGTTTCTTGCCATCTCTTTAACCGCGCACGAATGCTGCTTTTTTTTTGCAGGATAAAGGGGATATCACTTTAAGCAGAAAGGGTTGAATGCTGCTTTAGCATCTTGGTGTTCTTGGTCTATTTGGTACGATCGGTCTACTTAGCAACGGTTGCTCATATATCATGCTCAGCTCTTTCTAAGACTATACACCTAGAAATAATGCATGGGACGTACTAGGAACACGAAGCTTGCCATGCCATCATAATAGTCTGCCAGCATCTTATCCTGCGTTAGTCTTCAGAATTAATTGTCCAGCTGACTCAAATGACACGGTTCAGGGTGATGAACTTTCTTGAGAGCTCCATCTGAACCTGATAACCACAGGATAGGAAAGTGGAAGATTCGGAAAAGGGCAAGGTGTAACGGCCGCTGATGCAGGTTACAGTAGCCTTCAGAATTGAACACTGCCACGAATTAACTTGGTTCTGACAGAACCAAGAGTTCTGTAGTTCATTGTACAGAACTGAGTTCTATTGTGCGGTGCTGCCATGTCCGCTTGTCGAAGATAAAGTTAGGCTGAGCTAGAAAGAACATTTTGGCATACCAGTACTCTGCTGCACGTTCCTCCACATGCAACGGAAAAGACATTAATCTTGTTGCCTTCTTGCATGTTCTGACACTTTGCCAAGTATGATGCCATCACAGTGCAGTGTCCATGTACTACCATGTTCTGATAAATGGGGCAGTCATTTTAGCACTGTGTAAACGAGATGAGGCTCTTCCAGCTCATCTTTCTTATCAACTATATGGACAGTGGACAGCAGTACACTGTGCTCGTTCTGTGATCCCTTTCCATGTGAACTGTCACAGACTCACGGCTACAGAAAAGATAAGCTCACTGTCCATTGCACACCCTTGTGCTGTTGTGCCCAATCATAAGTCACACTGCTCATATATAAACGCACATCGAGAAGAGCTTCACATAGGGTCCATCCTGCTTAAGCCTATTTGGAAGCTGGGATTCCAAGAAGACGTCGTCCAAGTTCTCTTCTTCGGCCTGCGGTACGCCTCCTTAATCCGATCTTTACATAGTGTGGTCCAGATTTGTGTTTACTTCTGACTTCTGAGTGAAACTTGCTCTGAGTTGTTCAGTTCTTCAACTGTTTTCCCCTGCAATCGTCCATGCGCGTCATATATTCATTGTGTGGATATGATGATGATGATCAGCATTTTGCAATGATGAGTATGCTTTAGTGTCTACAGTTAGCGGTTACCCTCTTGTTTGTTTGTAGATTCTAGACTAGACCCCCCACTAATCTTCCGAAGTGTAGTACTAGTACAGTTGTTCTTGCTTCGGTATCTACAGTTAGCTGTTACCCTCTTGTTCGTCTGTAGGCTCTAGACTAGACCCCAATCTAATCTTCCTTCCTGCTCTGTTTCATGTCTATGAAACCTCCCTGGCCTTGAGCACTCTTTTGGCAACATTCTCTGTTCATAGCATCCATACTCCCCGATCTTGTCATCTGAACAGTTTTTTAAAGGGCAAGGTAGGCAGGCACATGATCAAGTTCCGAGTGCAAATATTCCAAGGGAAGGATCTCGCATCTTTCGATCCTCCCATGTGTCAACAACGATCACACTCACCTAATGCATGTGACACAAACACTTGTTTTCATTAAAAAAAAATAGCATGCTTATGGACGGAGAGCCGATCGATTTTGAAGTATAAAAAAATGAAATATCGGATAAACAACTGGAGTGCTGGACCCCGCCTTGACCGGTGGAAAATAACAGCGCACCAACCTGTATATGTATATCCCCATCCACGATCCATCCACCACGCCGTTCTGGTCGACCGGCAACTCCTGCGTTTTCTGCGATCACACTATCAGATGGCGATGGCGATGAGCTCCCGTCGAACATCGCTAGGTGAGAACCCGCCTATCTGACAGTTTTTCCTTCGGGCCGGCCGTGTCGTACAGGATGAGCGACCCAAAGCACGTACGTACAGTTTAGATGGTTCGTTGCCGCTGTCATGGGCTCCCCTTCCCTTCCGAATCATCTCGTCGGCACGATCGATGATCGGTCGATGATGCAGTTGGGCACTTTGACGAGGAGACGGGAAAGGCCGGGAGGAAAGGAGACAGGAGAGGAGAAAAGCTGGTGCGTTCGTACTGCTGCGGAGGACGGACGGCATTGATTTCCCGGAGCCCTCAATGATAGGGCACTCGTGCAAAGGTAGCAGAAGATAGAGAGGACGGAAGGCCGGATGATGGCTCACATTTGCAAAGCCGTAGTACTACAGTGTGTTTGCCATAAAATCCGCCGTCCTTCCGTTTCACTACTAGGTACAGCCAGGTGCATGGTGCGTCGTTCGGCTAGCTGGCTCGCTCGCTCACTCACGTCTGTTTCTCGCAGCTGAGCTGGGCCGCATCTTCCGTCTGACAACAGCGTCGGGCTATGCGACTGGATCTATCAGTGGTCAAGCAGCAGCAGTAGTAGTACATAGAGTCCCTAAATGATCCTTGTTTAACTTAAACAGATGGACAGTAGTATGAAATTTGGCGACATGGCTGACAGAGTGTATCGGCGTTGGCTTTCACTGAACGTTGCCGTAGTAGCACTAGTACTTGGATGCTCTAAAAACATGAGCTCGCTCCCCTTTTTTACTGCTTGGGACATGCCCAGAAGAACAGAGAACTCATCGGGCAAAAGATTCCTCGGCTAGAACTAGAGCAGCAGCTCCTGAGACCAGATGCGTTCGTTGCAAAGGCATGTGGCCTTCACGTGCGCCTTCCTATCGATCCTTGGACGTTTCTCCGGTCCAAGCTGATCGATCACGTCTTGCTTCAACCGATGCTCGATCGTCTGTGCCTGCATCCATCTGCATGCGTCGTCAGTCTCTCCCAAGTGGGTCCGGCGATCCTCCCCGACACGTAGGTGGAGGAGGCGAGCTGTTCTGACCTGACTCGCCACGCTAGCTGCTCGATCATGTCAGCGATCCTCACACGTCGGATCTGACCTGACCTGACCTGACAGGCCAGGCCGTTTTGGCTCGTTCCGTCGATGTACGTACACATCACATGGCCTCAGGTTCTACCTCAGAGACCGAGAGTACATGTCGGCGGATGGAACATCCCTTGGGTTGGGCTGTCAATTGGTTAATTAATCAGCGATCTCAGAATATTCCACACTGCTGCAGGGCGGGATACTGAACCCGGTGTGCGCGAGCCAATGGGCGACACGGCACGTTGTGGCACAGTTGCTGCAGGAGAGAGGGTTCCATGTGACGCGTCGCCCTCGACCGTTTGCCAAAGCCTAATCTAATCCCAGCAAGCTATCGTGCATGATATGATGGCATGGCACTGTACTTGCTGTTGCTAAGCTACGTACTCGACGGATCGACGATCGATCATCTCGATCTGGCCACGTAGGTTCGGGGAGGAAAGCGACGAACGGCACGCCACCGTTCGGCGCGCGTCCGAACAAAGCGCACGCATGCTCGATTCCTCTCCCGCTAGGTGCTAGTTAAGTTAGGCAGAGTAACATGCATATGCATGCATGCATGGGGCGACAGGGGAACGTGTCCGTGTCAACGTGCATGCATCCTGCCCGATCGATCGATCGATCGGTCGGTCGATCGAGATCCGAACCCATCTCGCCGCGCGCGACACGACCGTACCGACCAACACACGAGCTCAAAGGCTAAAAGGATTCGATCCGGCTAGGTTCAATGCAAAGATCTCACCTTGGACTCACTCGTTTAAAAAGGAAAATCTCATCTTTGCCGCCAAATATAAATATACATGCTGCGACCGACGACCGACTGTGAACACCATCGTCCAGTGTGAAGTGTTTGGGAGTCATCCGTAGACAGCTGACAGTGCCTAACTCATCTTACCGCCGACGCATGGGAGATCTCAAGCTACACTAGAGGGGAAGGACAGCAGAACAAAGTACAGGATGTACCGGGTGGCCCACGTAGCAGGGAACAGACGAGACCGAAATAATGGGCAGGGATAGAGAAAAAACGGTGCTACTGCTGCTGCTGTTGATGACGCTGACGCTGACGGCGGAGCAAGCCTCTCAAAAAGTTTTTTTCCGTTTGTCACAATCTCCATCCCCTACGATCCAATAATTTAATTTGGAGGAACCCCCTCCTCTCGGCCTTATCCTCCACCAACCTACGTTGGCCTACGCTGCGCCTCAACACTCTACTACATGACGTTCAACGCGGACTCTGTCCATATCCTCTAGCTTATACTATAACAAAATAAAAATTGTCCATTTCACGAGCACCGAAAACAATCTGTAGGATCTAAGAGCACCGTAGTGCGTAGAATATACTACTCCCTCGGTCCAAAAATAACTGACTTATACTATATGTCTAGATTCAAATGTACCTACACACTAATATGTCTAGATACATTTGAATCTATTAAACCTGTGTCAGTTATTTCTGAAGGCAAGAGAGTACAAAGAAGGGATAATCACGACCGAGAGAAACTCTCGCGACCTGGCCGCGTCCCACAGGCCGCCCCAGTGACCCCCTTCGCTCCCTCCCTTCCTCGCCATCGTTGGCCTGCGCCAGGCCAGGCCCGGGCGGCGGGGGCCCTCGGACAAGCCCACACGCGGGGCCGACACGAATCAGAGGGTGTCCCTAGGCGGCGGCTCTCCGGCAAGGCAGCGAGGCTTCCCGGTGCTGGTGCGGATGACAGACATGGTGGTGGAGCTTCCCTTGGAAGCTAGGAAGTCTGGCCGGATTCTGCGGGCTCAGATCTAGGCCCTTCGGGCCTGATCTGGGCATGAGCGGGTCGGGAGGGGCTCGGCCTCTCCGCCTTCGATTGGATTGACGAGAGGATCAAGATGGGAGCGATGGTGACGTCGTCGCGCCTGTTGGTGTGACGGCGGGTCGCGGCCCCATCTGGGCCCGGCCGGGCAATATGGTGCCGATCAAAAGGGTAGCAGTGGTGATGGCTTACGCGCAACAATGTGGCGATGGGGACTTTACGGGCCCTTCCAGGGTCCGGTCGGGCCTGCCCGGCCTAGTCTGTTCCTACTGCTGCGTCTGGTCGGCTCCCGCTGTGTCGGTGGAGGATGTCCTCCAGGTGGATGTGATGTTGCTGCCCTTCGGCTCCAAGTGGTCTGGTGTGCTCTTGTTGATGCGTCCGGCCGGCTACCCATGGCAGTGGAGGTTGTTCCTCCCACGTGGCGGTGGTACTGTCTCTCCTTGTCTACAGTTGTTTCTTCTCGGTCAGGCCGGCCTCATAGCGGCGTTGGTGACTGCAAGACTGTGGTGGTGCATGTTGGTGGGTGGCAAGTGGGTGGAGCGCGATGGATTGTATGGGGCTGTGGTTATGGGGATCGGGAGAAATCCCTATCAGCATGGTCCACACTGACGCGGTGACGCTGTGGGCATCACCCTTCCTTCTTAAAGGGCGTCGGGTGCTACCCTTCCCCACTCCCCTCCGTGTACCGAGAGAAATCCTAGAACTCGTTCGGGCAGCAACGTCGTCGTCGTCATCGTATTCCTTCTTGGAAGTGTTGCTTGGTACGTCAGAGCATAGGAGCATGGTGGGACTTCTCCGAAGGGCGAAGTGGTCGAGGGTCATCAGCGCCTGCTGATCTGGCATTATTGGCATTTCTTTCTCTTTGTTTCTCTTCTTTTCTTCTTTTGAACTTGCTTTGTGTTGTTTGCCCCAACAATAAACTCGTTGTATCCGTGGTTACTATATTAATATAGCGGGGCTCTATTTCGAGAGCAAGGAGTACATAGAAGAAGAAAAAATGCCACCACGACTGATGGTAGCAGCAGTAGTACTTCCTTACGCTTGGGCCCGCGGTCAGAGAAATACT
Organism: Avena eriantha; assembly: GCA_910589775.1. Lineage (NCBI taxonomy): Eukaryota > Viridiplantae > Streptophyta > Magnoliopsida > Poales > Poaceae > Avena > Avena eriantha. The sequence continues at coordinate 304,893,801 of OU342746.1, read as the reverse complement.
TGGTACTAGGAGCACCGCTTCACTCCCACCCGACGCGCGGGCCGTCGTGCACGCAGTTACGCGAGGAATCAATCGCGGTAATTATCGCCCCCCGCGCGCACAATCAAACCCGGAATTTAAGAGCCATTGCTGCACGCCGACGCACCATAGACCATACCATACCTGCGTGCCCCCTCTCTGTTCTCCTCTGGCCGCAGTGGCGGTACTACAGTGCTAGTTCAGCGGCGGGCGGTGCGGGCTTCTCGTGTCCTCGTCTGATCTGGGCCCAACCGGGGGACGGGCGGCAGCGCGTGCGGCGGTGCCGATCCTGGGGGCGCGGCTTCGTGGTTCAAGCCGTCGGTCGTCAGGTAACGGAGGGTCTCGAGCTCGTCTTCTCTGTCTCTCTGCCTCTTTCGGCGGTTCTGCAGAGGCAGAGCACGGGTTTTCTTGGCTGCCGAATTCTGCAATGCCACAGGGTTCGGTTGGATTCCACTGCCCAAGTCCGTCTTGCTAGCTCATTATTTGCACTTCGTTTGCCTCCTTTGGGTCAGCGGCGAGTGATCTCCTCATATTTCGTTGCTTCCGCGATAGGGTGGTTTCTCCCCTTTGCTGATTGTTCGCGAGGTTTCGCGCTTCGTCTGGTTCTTTCCGTGCGGCGTTTGTGAGGAGAAGTTGAATTGTATTCTGCAGCTTCTCAACGGGGAAGAGCAGCGGCTGTTCGATTTCAGCCTTGTTTGGCAGCAGAAAATCCCCTTCACTTTTCAGTTCTTGGCGCATCGTTGCTCTTCACCAAAAGTGCTGATTTCTTATTCAGTTCCTCTCCTTTTGGCCTTTCCCTTTCTTTCTTCTATGGTAAAGTTGAATTTTGTTGTCTTCCATTTTTCTCTCTCTTTTCCGTGCTATAAAAGTTGAAATTACACTTTCATCAGAGCTTTCTCAAAAGAGGGTTTGGTTGACAGAATGTAATTCCTTTTTTTTTTAATTCGCCGAACGGCGATTACATTCTTCAGGTTTCTTTTCCTGGACCGGAGATTGCGGCGTTCTGTAGATTCAATCTTGCTATTTTCTTTCCTAAAAATGGCCATTTTCTCCATAGTATTTGAAAAATTCGATACGTCGGGTGGAATTCTTGGTATTGTAAGAGATTTTCAATATTTCCTTCTCCCTTTGACTTAGCTCTGCAACTGCATCCTGCTATACTCTGGACCGCAACTGGCTTGGCTTGGGTGGTTGGCATGTGATGTGAGCGAATAATAGCACAAGCTTGGTTGTTGAGAAGAAGGTTGGTCTCCCTTGCTCCATATGGTTTTGTGCCGAGGGATTCAGCAGCAGCTTGGGTAGTGGGAATTTTATGTGCGTGGAATCTTGACCTGGAAGGAAAGGAAAGGAAAGGATTGGCGTTGGAAGCGGCGCTAAAGGTGGATGCTTCAAGTAGAATTGACTCGATGAATTAATTACTTAGCTTCCACTGATGGATGGAGATTCTCCATTCCAGACAATGCACACTTGTCTTGGGATCATGGCCTCTTTTGGAAGTAACTCTAAATGACTTTCGGTCGGCGGTTCTAGCTTAGTTATGAGTTCTTACGTTTGTCTAGACAGAGCAAAATGGTTCTGAAAACTTTGTTCTCCTATTTCCTTGTTGGCAGTGTTAGCTGAACTTTCATACGGTTATCAATCTTAATTTGCAAATGTTTTCCTTCTCATTGTTGTATCATACGGAACGTGTTTCTGTTAGTCTTACCATGCTTGGATTATAATGTATCTGTAACTTTGCAGGGTTTCTACCGACGAAATCTACCCAACTGTGATGAACTAGCCCCAAAGTGAAAGATGGCAACTGAGGTCAATCAAACTTTTTTCGCATGGTCGCAAGGAGAAACGGCTGACATGGGTGTTTCTCAAGTAAGTTTTTGTAAGGTGTTAAATAAGCATCTTAATTTTAATTTTAGTATACCATGTGAAATCAAATTTGTTTCAACTAGAGATCGTGTTGTTCTTATATTCTGAAATAAAAGAAAAGGTCCGATTTTCTTCCTGACAAGCGTCGCCACCACCTAGTAGATTCACCCGCTTCCCTATGTTGTTTTCTACTTTCCTCAGGGAGTTCCTGTAGCCCAGGCACTCAATCATGGTTCCATATCGTTCGGAAGATTTGAACTGGAGTCACTATCTTGGGAGAAGTGGTCTGTGTTTACTAATGACAGTCGAAGTGAAGAATTTGGCAAGTTCAACGGTTTGGTTGCTCAGAAGAAGGCGTACTTTGAAGAGTACTACAAGAGGATCAGGGAACTTAAGGCTTCACAGCAGCAAATTCAGCAAACTGAACTTACCTTGGAATACAGTGGTGATGGTAGTGATTCTAGCCAAACAGGAGAAGATATGCAAGCTGAAGATCTTGAAACTCCCACAGGATCTGGAACAATTGTTTATGATGATTATGTGGAAGAAACTACACATGAGACCACCTCTGAACAGGGCATGCAATGCTATCATGACCACGAAGAGGAGGACTTCCATGCAGAATTTTCGTCATCCAGTCTTGTTTCAGCAGCCGCAATTTCACAGCAAATCGACGAGGATACTAGAGAAAATGCCCGTGGTGACAATTCAGATTCTGTAGATACTGCAAATGCAAGTTTTGGTCATGATGTTCTTGGAGCAGCTTATGAAAATGCAAAGGCTCCTAAAAGAATCATTGAGAAAGACCCTAGACTTAGATATGCTTCAATGATAATACCAAAATCGGTCAAAACGATTCCAGCCACTCCTCTGGACCGCACATCTGTTAGTAAGGTAATAATGCACCAAGTTTTGGTACAGTACTCTCTGAATCACTACTGTTTTTATCTTGTCAAAAAACTTTTCTGCTGTTTTCTATTATCATATTCCTTGTCTCATAGAATGACTTAATGCACAGTTTCATACTCAGTTTACTGTTTTTAGCTAGCAGCATGAGCATATGCTTCCTGTTTATATGCCCGAGAGCACGATTGTTTTGGCAAAGTAATAACACATTTTGCATGAACCATTTCAGAGGCCTGCTTCAATGAAGTCCAGCATGGCTTTGAACCATAAAACGAAGACAGATAATGTTTGTAGCGTGAATGTGACACCTCAGAAAACTGGTGGCACCGCGACTCGCAAGCCTACAACAAAAGAAGCTCTTGAGGTTACAGGTGTCAGAAGACCCTCCTCAGCATCTGCGCGAATGCCCTCTTTGGGAGAGCGGCACTCGATCACGAGGGCAAGTGTTAAAAAGCCTTCTGAGGTCTCCACCCCACGACGTCCTTCCTCTGCCGAAAGACGCCCTATCACCAGAGAGCGTGCACAGAAGCAATCCACTGTCACCACGCCATGCCGACCTTCTACTTCTGAAAGACATCCTGTCAGCAGAGGGAGTGCAGCAAAGCATGCTGATATTGCAACTACACGCCGGCCATCTATAGGAGAAAGACGCCCTATTACCAAGGATATTGTTCAGAAAATGGATCCGAGAACGTCTAGCAAGGCAAGATCATCTGTGGCTCATCCAGTGGTTACAACAGCCTCAGTGGTACGCTTAGGCCTCTTCTCTTATCATAATAGTAATCAAAGCACCATTAACTCTTATAATTATACTGTACGTAATATGCGTACGGCCTTATGCTTAAGTCTATATTTTGTCTGGGAAGCATAGTGCAATAGATGTCTTATGATCTGTTTCTTGACGCAGGGTATTCTGAAGAAGGCTACCTCTCCAAATGTTACTAGAAGTACCAAGATGGAACAAAAAAGGTTACTACTGTGAACATGTCTACGCATTCTTGAAGATTTGCCTTTTTATTCTGATTTTAATTGCATTGTTTTCTCCTGCTTCAACGAACAGCAATATCAGAGGATCGAAGGATTCTTCAGCAGTTGACAGTCACTTAACTAGGCCAAAAAGAATGGACTTGCAAGTGTCTGGTAAACAGAAATCAAGGTACTAATCTTAAGTCGTGTTAAAATGAAGTTTCGAGTTCTGATTGTCAAAACTGGTTTGGCCCTTTATTCCTGACAATAACTTTTCATTTGTAGCTCGGTTAACTTCCCGCCATCGAAAATGTTGAGTTCCAGCGTTGGAGAAGCAACTTTTGCAAGGCTGAAGAAGCGAGAGGTAAGATGCACAAAAATCGCTCTCCTAGACTCTGCTTCACACGATTATATTCTGCAATTTGGAGCTGAGAATCCTACTATAAAAATAGTAATAATGACAGGTTTAACAAGTAGTTATTACGCGTAGCAATATGGGTAACGACTCATACAGTCCTAGAAGTCTGATGTAAAACTTGCTACCATAGAAAAACAATTTATTGGGCAATATCGATGACTGAAACAGATGTGTTCAGTAGTCACATCTCACATGTGTTCTGGTTCTGGACTTGTGCTCTGATTCAAAGGGGTTGTTATCATGTTGTCAGCTGACACTTCCCATGATATCTCGGCAAAGAAGTGTTGCTGATATGAGACATGAGACTGTGAAGGTACTGGCATTAGCATTCAAAATGAACTTGCTAACAATCATAATAACCCTCTGTGTAGGGCATTCAGGGGACAATGCAATCTCGAGCATCTGCGTCGAAGAAAGCAACTCCTTGGCAGCCTGGAAACGCCAAGCCTAGGGCTCCAAATGTAAGACTTTCTCTTATACGATGTCTCGCTTTATACCCTTAGATTACATGCTGAACTTTTTACCCACCCAATCTCGCAGCCACCAACACCGCCACCTCCACCACGTCGTCCGTCGAGAACAACGAACAAACCAAACGCCAAAGACTCATCAGCTGGTGGAAGAAAGCCAAAGTAAGCTGCTCATCATGAACACCGAAAAGCTATCTTACGATGCCTCAGTCACTGGTGTCAGCAGAAGCTAACTCAAATACTGCCCTCTTTTACAGTCTAATTTTAGCAATTCTCACCCATCCAAATGTCCAATGCAGGCCCTCCACACAAAAATGGCATTGATGCAAAAGGGAGTATTCTTCATTCAAGCTAGTGCCCTGCAGAATCGATGGATTCCCGAGATGAAGAACAGATCCAAAGCACGGGCTTTGCGCAATTTCTTCAGATGATGATTCTGCGTATCGACCACTTCCATCAAGCACTTCACCCTATGTGTTCTTTAAACGGTTTCGAGAGTATATCCTGTGTAGCTACATGTCTCACAAGTCATATCCACTAGTGTGCATATATATAGCATCGTCGTCAACGCAAGGGACTTAGAACAGGTGTATATACATCAAATAAGTGGTGTTCTAGATATTCAAGACTTAGCTGGAAGGTTGGGAAAGGAATATATGTCATTTGTCAAGAGGTCCTATGTTCGTATTGTGGAAATTGTATGCATTATTAGAAGATGAAAATGTCAAGTAAAAAAAAGATGAAAATGTAAGGCGACACCACAGGTCTTACCTCCTGGCACAGTCACTGGATCATAGGATGGGATCTTTTCCCAAAGAAGAGATCCTGGTCTAAACCCAACTTCTTTTTGTTGAACCGAACGGCAGGAGCTCTGCCTTTGGATTATAGATCAGAGAAAAAAGAGTACAGATTACATCTTATCAGCTCCAGCTAGCTGAGAAGAGACTCAACACTTGTAGAAAAAAAAAGCTCGTAGTCCTTTCCTCGCCCACAGGCCCCAGACCACAGAACCGGAGCGCTCTCCTCCACCTGATCGCCGTGCGGACCTTGGAGAAGGAGCCAAGTGTTTTCTGGAGGAGGCGCATAGCCCAGATTAGGGCCTAGCCCAGATGACCCGATGGCACCCCTGCCCGCTGACAGCCGTGATCGATCCCTGTGACAGTGACGCTGGGATTCCCGTTGTGTTTTTTTCTCTCAGAGATGATCAATAATAGATCGTGTTTGAAACTCGATTCCAGTGTGCTAGCTATGTCCGCCAATGATCAGAAGACTGCTTCCGTAGCGCCATTTTCCTCAACGACGTCCGGGAAAGTAGCCCAGAAAGAAATGGTGCTTAACCGCCCGCGTACGCGCTCTCCATGGCCCTGACTGGGGACGCTGATGGAACGGAGGCTCCCGCGGCCTACCTCCACCTACGGCCCACGGGACCGGGGAACACGTACGGCCCGATCCAAAGCGCAGTCGACTACGACTCGCTTTCTCTGGAAAGTGCGCTCCAGGGATTCCTCACTGAGCGCTGGCCCCGCGAGTCAGAGTCACTCGGGCGTGGAAGCGAAGCAGCAGTCATCCGGGACAGTTTTCAGTGTGACGCGAAGGGGTAAGCTGCCTTGGGGCCCGCGTTTCAGCCTCCAGCTGGATGGCGGGCCAGCTAGCGCTGTCGGTATGTTATATCGGCAGTTTTCTTGTAGAAGCCCTGCGAAGGATTGCCAGGTGCACGCTTTCATACGACTAAAAATGGTCGGAGGGGTTAATACGTTTGGAATATTAGGCAATTTTTTTGTAAGATTAATTATCGAATATTATGTAAACACTAGTAGATTTAAACACATGCAGACAAATAACCATATCTAATAAATCTGAAAATCTAGAAAGAACTAGTGCATACAAAGAGAAAAATAGCACGTACAGGTTGACCAGGAAGGTCGTCACCGCAGCAGCACCTTGGTCTTTGTTGTTGTCGTCCATGGTGCCGATGAGGTCGTCGATTGCTGAGAAAGAACACACGAACAGAGACGAGTAGTCGCGCTGAGACGCTACCCAAAAACCTTATCGCTCGTCTTCCGGTGCAGGATTTCAACGGACGGGGTTTTGAAGGCATGCTCTCCCGGACAGCAGTGCACGCAGCCGTCGGGATGGGGAAGCCTAGAGAGTAGCGCAGCAAAAGGAACACACAGCGAGAGAGACTGAGAAAAGAACTGGATGCGTCTAGATCTGTCCGTCTCTCGCTCTATAGCCTGCGAGGTGAGCCGACCGAGCCGCCACGCGGTGGAAGGCAAGGACACGCGTTAAACATGCACATGAATGTTGACACATACCCAACAGCTGGTGCACTAAGCAAAAATTTAGTCTTCCACAAAACGAGTTTCTAACTCGAACTCGAACTCGAACTCAATTCACACGACGCGAGGCGAGCGGCGGAGAAGGAGGAGTGCACGTGGACTCCTTCTCTTCTCACTCACTTAGTACGAGTGAAACAACTCACCTTATAAGCTGGTTCAACTCTCTCCCAACTAGCAATGTGGATTAAACTTTATCTTCCACACATCCCAAGCTGCCATAGTAGATGGGCCTTGAGATTTAAGGATTTATTAGACTAAATGGACTGTCTATATGGGCTGCCTACATCGGCCGCAGCCCATATAAATCCAACATAATATTCAGTTTCCTTGAAATACGAAGTAGTGTTTTTTCTGCTGGTATTTATGTTTTACTTTTTGCGAAAAGGCATAAAGCCTATATTATCTGAAACCAACTCTTACAAAACATCCTTAAGACAAAAACAAATTTGTACAAAGTTGCTTCTATTCTAATATATAAGACGTTTTTATATGCTATTTTATTCTACCAAAGCATATTATATTTAGTAATGGAGGCAATACTTATCTACTTGTAGATGTTTTTAATGCTTCTTACATATTTTATCTTACATGCCCACTCATTTAGAATGACATTTACATGTTGAGTGAAAAATAGGCAATCGTTTTAACCTTGGTTTATACGAATCGTTTGTCCTTTTTGAGACCATATATAAAAATAGAGTAATGGATATCTTATTATTGTTCATAGTGGTCATTAAAATCATGCGCAATTATACTAACTAGTTGAATGCCCGTTACCATGGCCCAATAAACTTGAACCTTGATATATCGATTCTTTATGTGTACTTAAGCCCGTAACCATTAAAAGTTAAGTACTTACTAATTTTGCATCAAAATTACATGCACAATTAATGCTAGCCTACCTATTGCATTATTTTGGGATTACCTCTGGGGAGCGCACACAAGAAACTGATTATTTTATTGACTGTTAATGCTATTCATTCTTTTCCATTGTCGGGAATATGTGAGTTGCAAAGGCAAAGCATCGCCACAATGTATGGTTTTACAAATACGTTTGCTGATAGTTTCACATCTCAAGATTTTTCATGAGTTAAGATAGTTTTACCTCCCTAGACTGTTTTATTTTATTTCAGACAAAGGAGAACCTGCTTATGGTTAGTTGCAAGAGTAAAGAGAGCAGGTGGAGTATGGGTCGACCGCCCTCTTCTAGGAGGAGAGTTGGCTGGATGGTAAGTCTATCGGGGAAATAGTGCCGGACCTACTAGCACTCATCCCTCAAAGACCTAGTAGGCACCGGATGGTGCAACATGCACTGACCATGCGCAGCTGGATCACGGACATCACATGGGCGGTGAGCCTCCTAGCGCTTTGGCAATACGTCTAGTTGTGGTCCATACTGAGTGGGATGCACCTGTTAGTTGAGCCTGACAAGCTTGTCTAGCGCTGGACGACCGATGGCAGTACAGTTCTACGTCCTGTTACTACGTCCTCTTCCAGGGGGCGCTGCTATCAGGGTCCTAGAAGTTGAACTCGAGATCTTGGGTGTCGTTGCTGTTTTCTTGCTCTTGTGAGCCTTTTAGCTCTTTTCAGATGGTTGGTGTTTGTATCAACCTTATTTGATCCTTGAATTGTAACAACTTGATGATACTTTGTGGTTTTTAATAAAAGGTTGTGTGCATTCTAGGATGCAGGGGCCGGGGCTATGCTCCCATTTCGAAAAAAAAATCTGGCTTGCTTGCCAAGACAGATGTTGGACGGGTGAGAGACCCGGCGTCGTTGCCTTCCACTCGACCGCGATGTGTGTTCTACGACCAGGAGGAGGAGACGACATCCCACCTCCTCACAAGCTCCCCGTTTTTGTTAGGTTGCACGGAGAGCCGAGCCAAAAACAAAAACTTTTCTGCTCTGGCGAGGTCTCTGGCAAGCCACCCAAGATCCGGCCAAGGTCAAAGGCAATAGTTTGTACCTCTCGACGCGCAGGTGCGGAAGCCGAGGAAGCGTGTCGTGGTGGTGCCGTACGTTCCCCTCATCTCGTCCGACTCCGGTGAACTTCTCGATCCTAGGACCACCTCGTCGCCGGCTCCGTGCTCCTCCTCGCCTCCAACTTCATCGCCGCCCAACGCCGCCGACGAGCACCGCATGTGTGGTGCCTCTACTGTCACACACATACAAGGTGGAACAACAGCAAGTGAGATGCTAGTCTCGTTCTTTCCGTCGCGGAACAGGAAGGTGGAATTGCCAAGTCTAGCAAAACCCTAGGGAGCAACACTAGATTCCTTCTATTCGCCGCCACCCACCTTCCTTTATATAGGTGAGTAGGTGAGGGCACACAACACTTGTGTACCTTGGTCCTAAATCCTAACACTAATCAAAGTGGGTCCAACCCATTGACAAGTGTCCCTGTCCGAACAAGACCAACTTGCCGGCTTATGATAGTCGAATCAACATCTGCCTAGTCGCACTCTCTTAAGTGTGTGATCCCGCATGCTTACGATAAACCGGACACAACTCAGTAATCATTCAGTCAGAGCCGTAGCTCAGTGACTTTCCGACTAGAGCTGATAGTCGGCAGCGGCCTCTAGCAAGACTTGTCGACTCCCAGTTTCCTCAAGTGCCCTCAATGTGAAGATTTGTGCGAGTCCCTTTGCCTCATGATATTGATGATAAACTTAGATTCCGTCATCCTAGTGCCGATTTACTCTCTTCTTGTTGTGGTGATAACTGATTTCCTCTGGCTTCACTAAGTCGGACTACCTCGATCAACACTTGATCGAGTAGCGCATGGCCATGCTTCTGAATCATATCACACGAGAGGGCCCAGAGAATATCTTTTCGAGATGGAGGGGCAAATTCCGTCTTGGCTGATCCATGTCCCGCAACTTGCTTCGAAGTTGTCCCAAGACCATCCTTATGAGTCCCAGTTACGGTAAGCGTTAGGTGGAGTCAGCCGGCTTTTCCACAACTCGGATCGTGAGATCCCTTCAAGTCTAAGGATTTCATTGTGTTAGTCAGACCGTATGATGGTGTGCTCACGTCCTACTAACCTTTGGATCGGTCTGGCTATCGTACCTCTTCCGACTAGCCAATGCAAGGCGGATAGCATCTCCATGCTCATGACATGTGAAACATTGTCATCTTCATTTGGAAGAGGCTCATAGGCGTACTTATGCTTGGCGACGATGAGCGACTAGCTATATGGATAAGATATTGAAGAAGTTCAATATGGATTCAGCTAAGAAGGGGTTATTGCCGATGGCGCATGGAATCCAACTTAGTAAGACTCAATGGCCAATGTCGGCTGATGAGTGAAGTTGGATGGAGAGGATCCCTTATGCTTCGGCAATAGGATCAATCATGTATGTGATGATATGTACTAGGCCAGATATTTCCTATGCTCTAAGTGTAACGAGCAGATATTAGTCGGATCCGGGCGAAGGCCACTAGACAGCAGTACATAATATCTTTAAGTACTTGAGACGTACTCAAGATGAGTTCCTAGTCTATGGTGGTGAGGAAGAGCTAGGTGTAAAGGGTTACACGGATGCTAGCTTTCAGACCGACCTGGATGACTTATGCTCACAATCCGGCTATCCGTTCATAGTAAATGGAGGTGTAGTGAGTTAGAAGAGTTCCAAGCAAGAATCGGTAGCCGATTCTACTACGGGGGCTGAGTATGTTGCTACCTCAGAGGCGGCAAAAGAAAGGGTTTGGATCAGAAATTTTCTGATTGAACTCAGTATTGTTATGGGTTCGTCTAGTCCGTTATACGTGTATTGTGACAATACTGGTGCTATTTCACAAGCTAAGGAACCACGGGCACACCAAAAGAATAAGCACATACTTAAGAAATTTCACCTGATTCGACAATTCGTCGATCACGGAGAAATTAAGCTATGCAAGGTATACATGGATGCAGATGTTGCAGACCCATTGACCAAGACGCTTCCACAACCTAAGTTTGAGGCGCCCGTAAGAGTGATGTGCATGAGAATCCCAAGGCCTAGAGATGACTGAGTGTTCGACTCTAGTGCAAGTGGGAGACTATTAGGAATGATGCCCAAGAGGCTCACATTTTGCCTTGTATTTGTAACCCGGTATCCGGCTTGGAGATAGATGTATGTGTCACTGAAATTGTTGGAGGTGTGGAACCACATACTCATATCTTGCTCTAGCCAGTTTTTCCTTAGTTATTTGAGGTTGGGAGGGAAACCCACTGCCGAGACTAATTTGTAAGTCGGAGGATGACAATGTTCCACATGTCATGAGCATGGAGATACTATCCGCCTTGCATTGGCTAGTCGGAAGAGGTACGATAACCAGACCGATCCAAAGGTTAGTAGGACGTGAGCACACCATCATATGCTCCGAATAACACAATAAAATCCTTAGACCTAAAGGGATCTCACGATCCGAGTTGTGGAAAAGCCGGCTTTGACTACACCTAACGCTCACCATAACTGGGAGTCATAAGGGTGATCTTGGAACAACTTCGAAGCAAGCTGCGGGACGTGGATCATCCAAGACGGAATATGCCCCTCCATCTCGGAGAGATATTCTCTGGGCCCTCTCGTGTGATATGATTCAAAAGCATGGACATGCGCTACTCGATCAAGTGTTGTTCGAGGTAGTCTGACTTAGTAAAGACGGAGGAAATCAGTTATCACTGCAACGAGAAGAGAGTAAACCGGCACTGGGATGACGAAATCTAAGTTTATCACCAATATCATGAGGCAAAGCGACTCGGGCAAATCGTCACATTGAGGGCACTTGAGGAAACTAGGAGTCGGCAAGTCTTGCTAGAGGCCACTGCCGACTATCAGCTCTAGTCGAAAAGTCACTGAGCTACGGCTCTGACTGAATGATTACCTGTAGGATAGAGTAATTTGTCCTAATGATGACCGACGGCTCGAGCCACGAAGCAGCGCCCCCGCATCGGCACTTCTGCACGCGAGCTCCATGCTACCGCCCGTCCCCCGGTTGGGCCTAGATCAGACGAGGACAAGAGAAGCCCGCACCGCCCGCCGTTGAACTAGCACTGTAGTACCACCACTGTGGCCAGAGGAGAATAGATAGGGCGCACGCAGGTATGGTATGGTCTATGGTGCATTGGCATGCAGCAATGGCTCTTAAATTCCAGGTTTGATTGTGCGCGCGGGGGCGATAATTACCATGATTGATTCCTCGCGTAACTGTGTGCACGACCGCTCGGGTGTCGGGTGGGAGTGAAGAAGCGTGCTTCTAGTACCATGTATGTCTCTGAACGTGGGCCCAAGTGTAAGTAAGTACTACTACTGCTACCATCAGTCGTGGTGGCATTTTTCTCTACAGATTGTTTTCGGTGCTCGTGAAATGGACAAAAGTGTTGTGTCCTCACCTACTCGCCTATAGCTCAGTGACTTTCCGACTAGAGCTGATAGTCGTGTGGCGCCCCGCAAAAACCACTACTAGAAAATCGCGTTGTTTTTGTGCATTGCATCATCATGACCGCATGCTCATGTCATCATGCCACCTTGCATTTGAGCATCATCATCATCATGTATGGTTTGTTTGAAAACTATTTTCGAAAAGTCTGCTTTTGTTTTCTAAACGCCCGTCTTTATTTAAATACAAAACCCGGGTCTCCGAATTATTTTGTTTCGTCTACCAACGGTTTTCAAAAGCGCCGTTTTAAATAATTAAAATATTTCTTTTATTTTTAGGAGGCAGCCCGCCAGGCCCGAAAGCCCGGCCGACCACCTCCAGACCCTAGTCTAAAATATCTAGTCCTAATACCTGACCTACCCCACCCTATCCTACCCAACCCCCCTCCACATCACCCCGGCCATCCACAGGTCGCCACCTCAACGAGCCCCTCCACCTCATCCCTCCTCCTAGCCCCACCTACCCAACCTACACGTCTACACACGCTCGCGCGCGCAGCCCGCACCGACCGAGCGACGCGACGCAGAGGCAGCATGCACACGCGAGCGATGCACCACCCCTTCCCACGTTCGCTCGCTCCTGTTCCGCACAACCGCGCGGTCGCCCTGGCCACCAAGCGACCCATCCTGGCACGCTACCTGCCTGCGTGCACCCACCTGCCCTCATCCCGACCTGGCCCCACCTGCAGACTCCTTCCCCTCACCTTTCCCCGCGTGCGCCGCCACCATGGCCGAGCCGAGCCTCGCCTTCCTTCTCCTCCTCTCCACCGCCGCCTCCCTCGAGCCCCGGCGCCCCTAGGCCCCACTGCCCCGACAGCTCTCCTCCGCCACCCACCTCACGGCCTCGCCCGCCTCGCCCGCGTGCCGCAGAGCCGCAAGTCCGTCCCCGTCCCGCCGCCGCTAGGGTTGCGGCCACGACTTCCTCTGCCTTCCCCAGCAGGAACAGCCACCACCTCGCCGACCGCCTTGACCTTCCTCCACCCGCGCCCTCGCCCCCCACTCCGTCACCGCCTGGCTCTCCTTGACCACAAGTGCCGCCAGCGCCTCTCTCCGCCCCGTTTTTCTCCGCCGCCCCTGGGCCCCCTCTCCATCGGCCCCTGCCTTCAGCGGCGCACCGTCGCGCGACCCTAGGTCCCGACGCGACCTGGCCGCCCTTCCTCGTCTCTCCTGGCGCTAGCTGCCATGCCCTCCGCCGCGCGCCTCCGGTCCGGCCACCGCCAAGGCCAGGTCGTCCTCGAACGCGCCGTCGTCGGCCCCGCCCCTACAACCTTCGCCTCATCGTCAGCGACCGGCCTGGTCAACGCATGCCCGAGTCCTCGCTGCCCCTATGAGATGCTATGCCGCGGGATCCCCTGGTTGCGTGCCCTGTCTCTGTTGACCTTGTCCCGGGCGCCGCCTGGACCACGGCCGCCGCCGTGGGCGCCCCTCACCTTCGTCTCCGACCCTGCCCTCATGTGTCTGTCATCCCTCTTCGGCAACCGTGCCACCAAGCCTCGAGCGCCGCCCGAGCCGATGTTTGTTGTGCTCCTCGACGTTGTTCTTTTCTCTGTAAGTCACACGCGCACGTCCTTGTCCCCACTGGCAGGACCTGCTTCCCCTCCACCCTTTGGTCCTTCCCTATTTTGTGGTTTCTGCGCTGCTGCTTAATACCGAAGCCTCTAAGATGTGCCCATATGTCTGGCATCCTTCTCGATGGGTATCGATGTGGTGATGGTATGGCAACGACGTCTCGACACGACAAGATCTTCAGAGCGCCAATGGCGCGGGTGAACGGAACCCTAGACCTTCAACAAGGCGCGTCAAGATCTCCTCACCAACAAGACCGGCACCAAGCCGATGCTTTTGGAGAAGGAACCGGGAATCGAGGGATGGTTCCCGTCAAGGCCTCCTTCGATAATTTTGGTGACGCCGTTACGACAAGATCTTCTCGGAACCCGAAGACCACAGATGCGACAAGTACTCCTTCCCGGACGCCAAGACCAGGATCCGAAGACCGCCAAGATCTCCACGGAACGGCAAGCTCTCCATCCCGGATACGCCAAGTTCGTCGAGAACCCGGACGCCAAGTACTTCCTCGAGGACGCCAAGTTCTTCTTCCCGAACGTCAAGACCGACTCGATGGCGTGGACCCGACAAGATCTTCGCGACGACAAGATCGACACCGACCAGGGCGAATCCGATGAGCCGCCGACGCCAAACCAAGTCCTTCTTCCCGAAACACCAAGCTCTCCTTCTGTTGTCCGAGACCGTTTCCGTCGAGACCGATCCCCGTCGAACCCTGTCGAACCCCGAACCCCTCGGAGCACAAGTTCGTCGAACCCTAAATGTGATTCCCTACCCGAGACCCTCATTATTTTTATAATATGGCATTACCGACTGTCGCATATTAAATTGTTCATATCGCATGCATATCATAATCATGCCGGATCTTCTGCCGTAGTATTAAATATTGCATCCGGTGTTTCTTTTAGTGCTTTGCTTCTTCGCGGATTAGGCCGATGAGTGGATGCGAGTACCGACAAGTTCTCCGGATATGATCCTTCGACAGTGTTTCCCAGGCGAGCAGCTCTTCCCCTTCTACCTATTTTGCATTTATAGTCTTTATTTCCTCTTGTTGATCTATTGCTATCCGTGTCGCGATGCTTTATTGTTCCGTACTAGATATATCCCGTGCAGCCTCTATATTGCCTTGGACACCTCCCATTACCTGTGTTTGGTAGATAGCTGGCCTTGCGAGTCGTAGTTGCTTGCTCAGGTGTGATCTCGTGTTGTCAAGTACCACAGTTGTTGGAATGCTGGCAGATGTTTATTGGTGGAGATGCTTAATGGAGGAGATGATCATGACTTTAAATACAACTATTAAAAATGCTAGATATAATTAATACAGAGGCATCGGTGGGCAATAGATGTTATTTGGTTCTTCCACGCTCACTTGTGTCCCGTAGGACCCCGAGTACTTGATACCTGTTCCTTGATTTTTCGCACTATCCACATCCGGGAGGCCTTATGGACCCCCCCTGAGCCAGAGCTTGATTCATTTCTATTTCTTGGGGCCACAAACTAGTTTGGGGTTTTATTACTATCGTGTGCTTATGCCATGTTACTGCTTTATTTTACAATTGTGCGTGGAGCACCTGTACTGTTTAGGATCGTGACACGTTTTCACTGTATCGACAAGCCTAGTCACACTTTCGGGTTCCCAGTCGTTTACAGCCGTCCACACAAACCCTGGGTCCGTTCCGGAGCCGGCCAACTTTGTTGCGGGTAGCTTAGTGGGGTGGCCCCCTGAAATATTTCGGAATCCTATGATCGCTTTGTCGTTAATGCCTCGTTGGGTTTTGAGTTGGTTTTTCCGAGGTTGATCGAGTGTGTGTTGCTATTTGTGCACCCCTGCAGGGTAAAACTTTCTGAAAGCCGTGTCCACAGTTATGGACGACTTAGAGCACAATATCTCGATCATAGACAAGTATAACTAAAGTAGTGCTATAAATTTGACTAAATATATCTGACTAGTAATCAGCTTCACTCCCATGGAATGGATATTAAAAATGCCAACCACTGGTGGACCTGGATTATTTTGTTATGTCTGCCTAGTAAGTATTGCAACTCCAATGGAATGTGATAAAAGTGACAACAACTATTGGGTTTTGGGATTCCTCAGGACAATTATATCTGACTAGTAAATGTTCCAACTACGACGGAATGTTAACTAAAACTGCCCACTACTTATGCCATCAGGATGACTCATGCTATCTATATCTGATTAGTAATTGCTGCAAGTATAACGGAATGAGTAAAATTGCCAACTGTGTGAGTTCCTTGGTCCGACTTCCTCATTTGGTCTCGAGGGGGAAAATATCAGGATGGGTTTGTTTGGTGTTAGCTTCAGGTTGGATCCGAATAGGTCTTTCTTACCCCTCTCTAATAGCCGCCAATTGTATCAAGTCTCTATAGGTTGTTTAGTGCCGCTGCGCTGCCGCTTCAGCCCACCATACCTATGTAGGCGAGAGCCGCCGAATTCTAGCCTCGCCGTGTACTGGCCTCAGTACTGACGCTCCTATTTTTCCTTCGCCCTTTGTCGGTACCCCTTTTGTTTTAGCAGGTTTGAGATCGCCGTCGTTAGCAGGGTTACCCTTCCGGCTTGGCCTGGGCAGGGTTATGGACGCCATTGATTATTCTTCAGGGCTCTTAGCCCCATTTGCATCTTGTCCGTAGTCGGACGCTCCATCGTTTTCAAGGTGATTTAGATCTTTGTATTGTATATCTGTATTCTTGACTCATTGAGTCACTGTTGTATATATATATCTGTTCTGTGGGTCCCATCGAGGACTGTTGTGTAATGTTATTTCTTTGTTTTCCACCCGCACGAAAGTGCCTGGTGGGCGTCCTTGAATCGTTTCTATGCGGGTTTGGCGGAAAGTGCTAAAACTTGCATAGGTCTGATTTGAGGGTGTTACAAGTCAGCAGCGGCCTCTAGCAAGACTTGCTGACTCCCAGTTTCCTCAAGTGCCCTCAATGTGAAGATTTGCTCGAGTCCCTTTGCCTCACGATATTGGTGATAAACTTAGATTCTGTCATCCCTGTGTCGGTTTACTCTCTTCTCGTTGCAGTGATAACTGATTTCCTCCGGCTTCACTAAGTCGAACTACCTCGATCAACACTCGATCGAGTAGCGCATGGCCATGCTTCTGATTCATATCACACGAGAGGGCCCAGAGAATATCTCTCCGAGATGGAGGGGAAAATTCTGTCTTGGTTGATCCACGTCCCACAGCTTGCTTCAAAGATGTCCCAAGACCACCCTTATGACTCCTAGTTACGCGTTAGGTGGAGTCAGCCGGCTTTTCCACAACTCAGATCGTGAGATCCCTTCAGGTCTAAGGATTTCATTGATTTAGTCGGACCGTATGATGGTGTGCTCACGTCCTACTAACCTTTGGATCGGTCTGGCTATCGTACCTTTCCCGACTAGCCAATGCAAGGCGGATAGCATCTCCATGCTCATGACATGTGAAACATTGTCATCTTCTGACTTACAAATTAGTCTCGACAGTTGGTTTCCCTCCCAACCTCAAACGACTAAGGAAAAACTGAAGGGTTCCGTAGCAGAAAACAAAAAAATTATATCTACTCGAACACTAATACCAGGATCTATACTATGTAGACATAAGTAACGGAGAAGGGATTTGATATCCATACCTTTGAAGACCGAGGCATGCCTTATGCAGGAAGGCGTATATTGATGAAGATGAGAAACACCCCAAGTGTGGTGCCTCGGAAGTTCGTCACACGTCCGGTGTAGGAGACATCAACCGGACTCCGATCCAGCCGAGCAGCGGAAGAAGTAGATGCCGAATCGTCGATCACACGACGGTAGTGTGAAGGTGGAGAACTCACCCACGAGGTCCTCCCCAATATTACGGAGAAGTCTTAAGTGGAAGAGAGAGAGAATGAGAGGGAATGGGTGATTCCAAAGGGGGAGGGGAGACCCCTATATATAGTGGGAGGGGGGCACACCACCCAGGGGCCAGGCGGTGTGGGACTAAACCCCACACCCACCGGCCACCTAGGGGCAGCCGCCGGACCTAGGTAGGCCCCATTGGGGCGGCCCACCAAGCCTAGGCCGGCTGGCCCCCACTCCCTAGGCGCCTTGCCCTATTGGGCCTTCCTCCAGGTGAGGTCCATTAGCAATTGGGAGCCTTTAAAAATAAAATAAAAAATATATTTAATATTAATTCTCCAATTAACATTCAAATACACATATTATATTATTTCTTCACTCCGGAACACCTTCTGGACCCCTTCCGATCTCCATCGGATGTTACCCGAAACTATTCCGGTTTCTCTCTCTCTCTGTTTCTCTTACGATACCTCATCTACCCTAAGTGTCCCTACCCTTAAGCGTGACATCCTTCAGTTCGGAAACACTCCAGACATGATTGAGACCACTCTCACATCAATGATCAACAGAGGGACCTGGATGGCCATGTGACCCCCGTGCGTTTCACGAATACAATCGCTCAAACCGTGAGATAGTCGTTCCCCGTTCCCTTTGTCATTCTATACCTAATTCATCCGAGACTTGATCTTCGGTATCTCCATACCTTAGTTCGATCTCGTTACCGATGAACTTGTTTTCTCGTTCTCATGTCGTTGCATTCCGTGACCTAGTCACATGCTTGCAAGCTTTATTAATGCAACATTACCGAGATGGCTACATGTATCTGTTTGTTACATGGACTAGACAAATCCTGGTCTTGATATGTACTCCACAACACATCCCTTCGGAAAACCTGAGTCGCACCTTTTTGATCACCCTTTTACGAGATGATTCTTGATAACCATCAAAGCTTCTTCCGGAATGGTAATTTGCATTACCTCACAATCAAAGGATCAGGTTGCGAGGTTCTCTGTGTTTTATCATCAATGGTGAACTTTGTAACTAGATCTCATTAAGATATAACTATCGGATGTTTGTTTATCATGTTATTCGACTAATAACATGACCTCATTGTCAGTTGGCATAAATGCCCATGATCTTGAAACACAGACCATCCTCATGACCAATGAACTAGTTCACTAGAGGTAACTAGAGACACGGTTTGTTTACATACCACACGTGTATTAACGTTTCGTATTAACACAGTTATAGCACAATATGAAACGTATTATGAACATATAGGAGATATATCAAATAATACACTTTATTATTTACCTCTAGGGCATAACTCCTTCAGTCTCCCACTTGCACTAGAGTATAAACAAAACTAGTTTATAATAGGCAGGAACCTAACACCAATGGAATCTCGGTGTTGTTCGTGCTTTTCCTGATGGAGAGCTTTAGTCAAAGGATCTGCCACATTCAGTTCTGTATCTACTTTGCAAATCTTGACTTCACCTTCATCAACGTTCTAACGAATGACGTGAAATATAAGCTTGATGTGTTTGGCCGTGGAATGAGTCCTTGGTTCCTCTACGTTTGCAATAGCTCCCATTTTTTCACAATAGATCATCACGAGGTCTTGCGCATTTGGAAAAACTCCCAGTCCGATGATGAAATTCCTTAGCCAAATAGCTTCATTTGCTGCGTCAGCCGCATCAATGTATTCAGACTCCATTGAAGATTGTGCCACCACCGACTGCTTCTTACTCTTCCAGCTTACCACCCCGCCATTCATTAGGAACACAAATCTCATCTGAGACTTTGAGTCATCATGATCTGAGTTCCAGCTCGCATCCATGTAACCCGTTACGTTTAGAGCTTCATCACTTCCTCCATAGATTAGGAACATATCCTTCATTCTTTTCAGATACTTTAGGATATTCTTGACAGTCGTCCAGTGATCCAGTCTTGGATTACTTTGGTATCAGCTCGTCAAACTAAGAGCCAATGCCACATCAGGTTGCGTACTTAACATTGCATACATGATAGATTCTATGGCTGAGGCATAGGGTGTGAAAGCCATCTTCTTTCTATCATTGCCCGTTACAGGACATTGAGTCATACTGAAATTGCAATTCTTCATCATGGGTGTAAAACCCTTTTTGGTGTTCTCCATTTTGAACCTCTTCAAAATCTTTTCGATGTAAGTAATTTGACTTAATGCTATTAGGTGCCTTGATCTATCTCTATAGATCTTGATTCCTAATATATATGCAGCTTCACCTAGATCCTTCATGGAAAATTGGTTACTCAAATATGCTTTCACGCTTTTCATAAGATCCACATTGTTTTCCATGAGTAATATGTCATCCACATATACTACTAAGAAAACAACTGAGCTCCCACTCGATTTCTTGTAAACATAGAACTCTTGTTGATTTTGGACAAATCCAAAACTTTTGATCACTTGATTAAAACGTTGGTTCCAGCTCCGAGATGCTTGCTTCAATCCATAAATGGACCTTTGAAGCTTGCTTCAATCCATAAATGGACCGTTGAAGCTTGCATACCTTTCCAACATCCTTAGGATTGACAAAACCTTTTGGTTGCATCATATACAACTCTTCATCAATGTGACCATTGAGGAATGCAGTCTTAACATCCATCTGCCATATTTCATAGTCGAAATGTGCAGCAATAGCTATTAAAATCCTAACAGCCTTAAGCATTATTACGAGAGAGTAAGTCTCGTCGTAGTCAATTCCTTGAATTTGTCGAAACCCCTTTGCGACAAGTCGAGCTTTGTGAACGGTCACATTACCATTCACATCTGTCTTTTTCTTAAAGATCTATTTATTTTCCACGGCCTTGCGACCCTCTGTAAGATCCACCAAAGTCCAAACTTGGTTTTCATGCATGGATCCTATTTCGGATTTGATGGCTTCTAGCCATTTCTCGGAGTCAGCACTATCCATAGCTTCTTTGTAGTTTGCAGGTTCTTCGTGTTCATCTAGGATGAGAGACATTGCAAGGCTACTGTACCAATCAGGAGTGGCACGAACCCTCATAGACCTGCGAACCTCAGGAGTCTCGACATCATTGTTTTGATCATCATCAATGGGCTCTTCCTCCACGTTAGAGAACGGTTTTGGAACAGCTTACGTTGCGCTACTCAGAATTTGGAGAGAAGGGCCAACAATTTCATCTAACTCAATTTTCCTTCCACTCACATCTTTTGTAAGAAACTCTTTCTCAAGAAAGGTGCCGGTTTTTGCGACAAGCGTCTTGCCTTCGGCTTGATTGTAGAAGGTATATCCAATGGTTTCCCTTCGATATCCTACAAAGATACATTTTTCTGATTTGGGTTCGAGTTTTTCAGGCTGCAGTTTCTTAACGTACGGCTCACATCCCCAAACTTTTAGAAAAGACAACTTTGGCTTCTGCCCATACCATATCTCATATGGGGTTGTCTCCACGGATTTGGATGGTGCTCGGTTTAAAATAAAAGCGGCGGTTTCTAACGCGTATCCCCAAAAAGACACAGACAAATCAGTTAAAGACATCATGGACCGCACACCCTATCCAATAGGGTTCGGTTACGATGTTCCGACACACCATTACACTGTGGTGTCCCGATTGACGTAAGCTGTGGGATAATCCCACAGTCCTTCAAGTGCATGTTAAACTCATAACTCAAATACTCGCCTCCTCGATCCGATTGAAGGTGCTTGATTTTCTTGTTAAGTTGATTCTCTACCTCCTTTTGAAATTCCTTGAACTTTTCAAAAGTTTCAGACTTGTACTTCATTAAGTAGATATATCCATATCGGCTTAAGTCGGCAGTAAAGGTAACAAAGTAACAATAACCATTGTGTGTTGAGATACTCATTGGTCCACATACATCCGTATGTATGATCCCAAGTAGGTCTACAGCTCTCTCCACTATCCCAGATAATGGTGTCCTAGTCATCTTGCCCATGAGGCATGGCTCACATGTATCAAGGGATTCGAAATCCAATGATCCAAGAAGCCCTTCTGAATGAAGCTTCTTCATGCACTTTACGCCAATGTGACCAAGACGGTAATGTCACATGAACATGGAATTATCATCACTGTGCTTACAACATTTAGCATCAACACTATGGATGTGTGTATCACAATCAAAAATAAACCATCACACACAGGAGCATGAACATAGAAAACATCATTCATATAAATTGAACAACCATTTGTTCCTGATTTAAACGAATAATGGTCTTGCAACAAGCAAGACCCACTCACAATATTCATACTCAATGCAGGTACATAGTAGCATTTATTCAAAACCAATAATAATCCTGACGGTAGACGGAGATGCAGGGTGCCGACGACCATCACTTCGACTCTCGAACCATTGCCGACGTGCATCGTCACCCCGTCCTTCCTCATGCGCCTCCTACTCTGCAGATCCTGCTGAGAGTTACAAATGTGAGCAACAGATCCGGTATCAAATACCTAGGTGTTACTCCTGGCGCTTGTAAGGAATACATCAATAACATGTATATCATATATACCTTTGTCCGGGTGGCTATCTTGCTAGCTCGCTTGTCTTCAAGGTACTTGGGGCAGTTGCGTTTCCAGTGCACATCCCCTTTGCAGTAGAAGCACGAAGTGTCGGGCTTAGGGCTAGGCTTGGCAGTCTTTGAGGTGCTGGGAACAAACCTGCCATCCCTCTTCTTCTTACCCTTGCCTTTCCCCTTTTGCCCCGGTTTATTAAAGTTGGTGGTCTTGTTGACCATCAACACCATGTGCTCCTTCTTGATTTCAACCTCAGCAGTTTTGAGCATGGTGAACACCTCAGCAAGGGTCTTAGTCATCCCTTGCATGTTGTAGTTCATCACAAAGCTCTTATAGATAGGGGCAGCGAGTGCAGCACCCTATCAATCGCGAGCTCCTCCGGGATTTTGCAATCTAGGGCGTTTAAGCGCTTAACGTAGCCAAACATTTTGACCACGTGCTCACTAATACTGCTGTGCTCTTCCATTTTAGCAGAGAAGAAGAGCTCGGAAGCCTCATACCTCTCTGCACGAGCCTATGGAGCAAAGACAGCCTTGCGATCCTCAATGATCTCAAAGGAATTCATCTTCTCAAAACGCTTTTGGAGCTCCGGCTCCATGGCATAGAGCATTCCACTCTAGATGAGGGAGAAATCATCCGCCTTGGATTGCCAAACATTCTTTTCGTCCTGGGAGGCGGAATCTGCAGGCTTAGCTAGAAGCTCAGCCTCGATGACATAAGTCAACTTGTAGGGGACTAGGAGGGTCCTAAGATTGCGGAACCATGCGGTGAAGTTGGTTCCATCAGTTTTCAGCTTGTCCTTCTCGAGGAAAGTGCTAAGGTTGAAGGTGGGTGGGCGAGACATCTACAAAGGATTTGCAAAGTGTTTAGACTATGTTCATAATAATGAGTTCAAGTTTTAATAAAGGAACTCCCACTTAAACGAACATCCCTCTACTCCTTTAGTGATCACATGATCCCTTTCCCCTGCACCTCCCCCGATCATCACGACCATCAGTGCAGTATCAAAGGTGGACATTCCCTAATGTCGATCACATCAACTATGTGATTCATGCTCGACCTTTCGGTCTCCTGTATTCCGAGGCCATGTGTGTACATGCTAGGCTCGCCAGCTCGAACTCATGTGTATTCGCAGTGCAACATGGCTTGCACCCACTGTATGCAAACGTAGATATGTCTGACCCCCGATCACCATGGCCGGCCTCATACCGAAGAACTTTCTTGGTGGTGCACACACAAGTGGAATACGATAAGTGGAACACTACGAGGGATTATCTTATTATGCTATTGTCTAGTAAATATACTAGCACAATAAGTAATACTTCAAAAGTAAAGTGTTATGACATGGTTATAGCTTTATGATCATCATCAATAGCCTTAATGAGAGTTTCGCAAACTTGTCATTTCCATGTTATAATACTTGCCCCTATGCAATAAAAAAGATATACGCTTCTATATTAACTATTGCATGTTTTACACGGCTTTAGGGCTTTCGCAGTAGAACCCCTTCCCACCTATGAACGTCGAGCCACAACATGGATTCAATGATTGCCGTTCTTCTTCCTTTTTTAGGGCCCTCCAGTGTCAATGCCATATCAACTACTGTAGAGAGACATACACCCCCTAAGCCACTTTGATTTGTGGACCTGTCTCGTGAATCACCACGTGAGGTTGGTTGGGGGCCGCTTCATCAAACAGTGTTGCGATATGAACAATAACATTAAAGAGGGTAGCAACTAGAGAATCAATGCCCACATATTGCTATGTGTTCTATCTGTACGACATGTCTACCCATAGACCTGCTCTGATACCACTGAAGGGTTCTGTAGCAGAAAAAAAAATCTATCTACTTGAACACTAATACCAAGATCTATACTATGTAGACATAAGTAACGGAGAAGGGATTCAATATTCATACCTTTGAAGACCGAGGCACGCCTTACGCAGGAAGGCGTATATTGATGAAGACGAGCAGCACCCCAAGTGTGGTGCCTCCGAAGTTCGTCACACGTCCGGTGTAGGAGACGTCAACCAGACTCCGATCCAGGCGAGCAGCGAAAGAAGTAGATGCCGGATCGTAGATCACACGACGGTAGTGTGAAGGTGGAGAACTCACCCACGAGATCCTCCCCAATATTACGAAGTCCTCAGTGGAAGAGAGAGAGAATGCGAGGGAATGGGTGATTCCAAAGGGGGAGGGGAGACCCCTATATATAGTGGGAGGGGGGCACACCACCCAGGGGCCAGGCGGTGTGGGACTAAACCCCACACCCGCTGACCAACTAGGGGCAGCTGCCAGCCCTAGGTGGTCCCCATTGGGGCAGCCCACCAAGCCTAGGCCGGTTGCCCCCCACTCCCTAGGCGCCTTGCCCTATTGGGCCTTCCTTTGGGTGCCCATTAGCAATAGGGAGCCTTTAAAAATAAAATAAAAAATATATTTAATATTAATTCTCCAATTAACATTCAAATACACATATTATATTATTTCTTCACTCCGGAACACCTTCCGGACCCCTTCCTATCTCCATCGGATGTTACCCGAAACTATTCCGGTTTCTCTCTCTCTATTTCTCTTATGATACCTCATCTACCCTAAGCGTCCCTACCCTTAAGCGTGACATCCTTCGGTTCAGAAACACTCCGGACATGATTGCGACCACTCTCACATCAATGATCAATAGAGGGACCTGGATGGCCATGTGACCCCCGTGCTTTTCACGAATACAATCGCTCGAACCGTGAGATAGTCATTCCCCGTTCCCTTTGTCATTCGATACCTAATTCATCCGAGACTTGATCTTTGGTATCTCCATACCTTTTTCGATCTTGTTACCGATGAACTTGTTTTCTCGTTCTCATGTCGTTGCATTCCGTGACCGAGTCACATGCTTGCAAACTTTATTAATGCAACGTCACCGAGATGGCCACATGTATCTGTCTGTTACATGGACTAGACAAATCATGGTCTTGATATGTACTCCACAACACATCCCTTCGGAAAACCTGAGTGGCACCATTTTGATCACCCTTTTACGAGATGATTCTTGATAACCATCAAAGCTTCTTCCGGAATGGTGATTTGCATTACCTCACAGTCAAAGGATCAGGTTGCAAGGTTCTCTGTGTTTTATCATCAATGGTGAACTTTGTAACTAGATCTCATTAAGATATAACTATCGGATGTTTGTCTATCATGTTATTCGACTAATAACATGACCTCATTGTCAGTTGGCATAAATGCCCATGATCTTGAAACACAGACCATCCTCATGACCAATGGACTAGTTAACTAGAGGTAACTAGAGACACAATTTGTTTACATACCACACGTGTATTAACGTTTCGTATTAACACAGTATGAAAAGAATTATGAACATATAGGAGATATATCAAATAATACACTTTATTATTTGTCTCTAGGGCATAACTCCTTCAAAAAGTGGCTAGAACTAGATATGAGTATGTGGTTCCACACCTGCAACAATTACAGTGACACATACATCTATCTCCAAGCCGGATACCGGGTTACAAATACAAGGCAAAATGTGAGCCTCTAGGGCATCATTCCTAACAGCCTCCCACTTGCACTAGAGTCGAACACTCAGTCATCTCCAGGCCTTGGGATTCTCATGCACATCTCTCTTATGTGCTCCTCAAACTTAGATTGTGGAAGCGACTTGGTTAACGGGTCTACAACATCTGCATTCGTGTGTACCTTGCATAGCTTAATTTCTCCGCGATCGACGAACTGTTGAATCAGGTGAAATTTCCTGAGTATGTGCTTGTTCTTCTGGTATGCCCGTGGTTCCTTAGCTTGTGAAATAGCACCAGTATTGTCATAGTAGATGTCTAATGGACTGGACGAACCCAGAACAACACTGAGTTCAATTACAAAATTTCTGATCCAAACCCTTTCTTTTGCTGCCTGTGAGGTAGCAACATACTCAGCCTCCATAGTAGAATCGGCTACCGATTCTTGCTTGGAACTCTTCTAACTCACTACACCTCCATTTAATATGAAAAAATAGCCGGATTGTGAGAATGAGTCATCCAGGTCGGTCTGAAAGCTAGCATCCGTGTAACCCTTTACACCTAGCTCTTCCTCACCACCATAGACTAGGAACTCATCTTGAGTACATCTCAAGTACTTAAAGATATTCTTACTGTTGTCTAGTGGCCTTTTCCCGGATCCGACTGATATCTGCTCATTACACTTAGAGGATAGGAAATATCTAGCCTAGTGCATATCATCGCATACATGATCGATCCTATTGCCGAAGCATAAGGGGTCTTCTCCATCCGATTTCGCTCATCAGCCGGCGTTGGCCATTGAGTCTTACTAAGTTGGATTCCATGCGCCATCGGCAAGAACCCATTCTTAGCCGAATCCATATTGAACGTCTTCAATATCTTATCTAGATAGGTAGTTGCTCATCGTTGTCAAGCATAAGTACTTACCATCGCATCCTGATAGGTAGTCGCTCATCGTCCTCAAGCATAAGTACGTCTCCACATAGTCTAGCTAACCTTCGTGGCTCTGGTGTATTTGCCGGCTTAGGTACAACATCCAGCTCAACCTGCAAGGTTGCAGACTTGTCCTGAGTCGGTGAATCCCGAATTTCTTTGATGTGCACCCCATTCCCACAATCTTTCCGTCTTAGAAACTCTTTCTCCAAAAATACCGTACCATGTTTCGAGCGACAAACACTTTGCCCTCTTTTCGGTTGTAGAAATAGTAACCCAAAGTTTCCTTAGGGTAGCCTATGAAAACTACCTTATTCGACTTGGGGCTGAGCTTGTCGGATTGTAACCTCTTAACAAAAGCTGCACATCCCCAAATCTTAAGAAAAGCTAGGGTCGGCTTCTTGGCCGTCCACGTCTCATGTGGTGCCTTTTCTACTTATTTCAATGGTACTTTGTCTAGTGTTATCGCTGCTATCTCTAGACAAAAAACCTAGAATGATAAAGGTAGATTCTTCTTACTCATCATCGACCTCACCATGTCTAACAAGGTTTGGTTCCACCTTTCCGACACACCATTCCTCTAAGGTGTTCCCGGCGGAGTGAGTTGTGGAACTATTCCACAACTCTTGATATGGTCATCAAACTCATGGATCATATATTCACCTCCATGATCTGATCGTAGAAACTTAATATTATTGCCGAGTTGGTTTTGCACTTCACTCTGAAACTTTTTGAACTTTTCAAAGGTCTCTGACTTGGATTTCATCAGGTAGACACAAACATATCTATTGAGATCATCCATGAATGTGACAAAATACACATAACCATCTCTGGTTGTTATTCTCATTGGACCACATACATCACTATGTATCAGCTCCAGCAAGTCGGCCGCCCTCTCGCGACTCTTTGTGAAAGGTGTCTTGGTCATCTTCCCTAGCAAATAGGAATCGCATGTTTCGAATGGCTCCAAGCCGGACGAATCCAGGAGTCCATCACCATGGATCTTCTGCATGCATTTCCAACTGATATGACCAAGGCGACAATGCCACAGATAAGTAGAACTAAGATCATTCGGCTTTAGCCTTTTAGCATTCAAGTTATAGACTGATTTGCATTCAAGATCAAGCATAAAAAGTCTAGCTTGGACAGATGCATAGCCATGAAGCACATTATTCAATTATAAGGAACAACCATTGTTCTTAATGCTCGGTTCATAACCTTGCTCCATCAAACATGAGGCAAAAATGATGTTTTGGCTTAGTACATGAACATAATAACATTTATTTAGTTCTAGTACAAATCCTAAAGGTAACCGGAGTTGCATCGTCCCTACGGCTAACGCAGCAACTCTTGCCTTGTTTCCGACTCTGATGTCAATCTCCCCTCTCACCATGCTCCTATTCCTTACCAGTCCCTGCATCAAGTTGCACACATGAACAACCGATCTGGTATCATATACCCAAGTACTGCTAGGAGTGTCGACAAGATAAATGTCTATAACATTCACAACTAGTGTACCTGAGTCAGAAGTCATACTTCCACTCTTGGCTTTATCCGCCTTGTACTTGTCGCAGTTCCTCTTCCAATGACCCTTCTCCTTACAGTAAAAGCATACTATATCCAAGGGTTTTACCGGCTTGCCAGTCATTGAGCCGGCGCTAGGACTTGGATCCAGCGTGCCATCTCCCTTTGGCTTGGCTTTCTTAGACCATGATTTCTTCTTGATCTTGGAAGGTTCTACACCATCAACACTTGATTGGTGTCACCTCTCTTGATGTCAACCTCTGCTGTCTTGAGCATCCCTTGAAGTTCTGCTAGTTTCTTATCCATACCATGCATATGGTAGTTCGAAATGAACAGAACATAAGCACTAGCAAGAGAATTTATGATAATGTCGGTAGCGAACTGATACGTTGCAAATGTATCCATAATTTTTGATGTTCCATGCTTGGTTTTATCTACTTTCTTATGTTTTGTTCCAACTATGGAGTACTTTTCATAGACTTTCTTGGACTAAACTATTAACAAGATGCCACAGTGCCAGCTGCCTGTTTTCTGCTGTTTTTGGTTCCAGGAAGTCAGAAAATGAATATTCTCGGAATTGGATGGGACAAAAGCCAAAGTTGATATTTTACCGGAAGACTCACAAAGCTAGAAGACGAGATGGAGAGGGGCCACAGGGCGGCCACACCATGTGGTGGCGCGGGCTAGCCCTAGCAGCGCCACCAGGTGGTGTGGGCCCCTTGGCCGGCCACCGACCTTGCCCCCTTCGCCTATAAGAGCCTCCCGATACGAAAACCCTAAATCGTCAAGCCTCCAGCCACGAAAAGTTCCGCAGCGCCACCACCACCGAAAAGGAGATTCGGGGGACAGAAATTCTCTGTTCCGGCACCCTGCCGGGACGGGGAAGTGCCCCCGGAGCCATATCCATCGACCTCCACCACCATCTCCATCACTGTTGCTTATTCCCATGATGAGGAGGGAATAGTTCTCTCTCGAGGCTAAGGTTCTACCGGTAGCTATGTGTTCATCTCTCTCTATGCATGATCTTATTGAGATCATGAGCTTGTAATCTATAGATCTACCTTGCTACTCAAGTGCTTTATTGAATCTCTGCTCTCTCCATGTGTGTGAAAGTGACAGTGTGCTCACCATGGTGGCACTTAGGCTAGAGATTACAAATACTTGTTTTGAGTTATATTTGGAGTTGGATATCTTTATGAAATTGTGGTATTTGTTGGACTCATCTAGTACTCAAGGTGATAGTGTGGGGTTTTCTAGATGGGGAAGGCTTACTTTGAGGTGTGCTGTTATAGGCCTACCATCGATTAGAGTGTTTAACCGGAGAGTAGTTCAGCGTAGTATCATAAAGAAGAATATATTTATATGAGAGTGTTCACTAGTGAAAGTATGATCCCTAGGCCTTGTTTCTAAACACTGAAACACCGTTTACTATGAGATATATTACATGTTTGCTTGTTTCCATCTTATTTCAGTTTGCCTTTAGTCTTTTCCCACATCAACCACACGCCATCAAGTTATTTTCTATCGCTGTTACCACTTATAATTATCCATACCACTTGTATTTCACTATCTGTTCGCCGAACTAGTGCACCCATACACCTGACAAGTGTATTTGGTGTGTTGGGGACACAAGAGACTTCTTGTATCTTGATTGCAGGGTTGCTTGAGAGGGGATACCTTTGACCACTTCCTCCGTAAGTTCGATAAACCTTGGGTAATCCACTTAAGGGAAAACTTGCTGCTGTTCTACAAACCTCTACACTTGGAGGCCCAACAACTGTCTACAAGAATAGAAGTGCGTAGACATCACAAACTTTTTGCTTAAGGGATAACCCAAACGATCCAAGGACTGCACATATCCGACCATCTTGATCATCTGCGGTCCAACTAGATCTCTGTCTTTCAGCTTGCACCCGAGCAAGGCTCTAGAGACATTGTACCTCTCTATCCTAGCATGTGTATCAAACATGCTCTTGAGGGCAACGATCATATTGTACGCCTCAACATTCTCGAAATGCTGTTGTAGTTCCGGCTCCATGTGAGCGAGCATGAGGCACCTGACTTCCGTCGACTCATCCTGAGCTCGGCAAAATGCAGTTCTTACAGTGCTAGGCTAATCAGTGTTCGGCTCGACTGGAATCGGATTATCCAGGACATGTTCCTTCTTTTATTTCTTGAGAACAATTCTCAAGGTACGATACTAGTTGGTAAAGTTTGTTCCATTTAGCTTGTCCTTCTCAAGGATCGTATGCAACACAAAACTGGAAATCTGAATGGTGCTAGTTGGTTCCATCTACAAACGAAAGATGCAAAACACTTAAGACAATGTATATGTAACAAGAGAAGGCGGATTAAACTCTTTAACTGTGCACACTTCCATTGAGACTGATATCCCTCCGATAGTCGACAGTGATTCAGGATCCCGGTCAGTTATCCGACTAGTGAGCCAATGCATCACTGCTAGTCGGAGAACCTTCCAAGTAGGCAACACCTTGCCAACAGATCTCTATATGATTCCTGTTGGATTGTCCGACAACCCTCCTTAACCCTAAGCCCACAACTATTGTGATATCTCCGTCTAGATACCAAGTGCCCTTCTTGAGAGAGTCCAAATCTCTCATACTTTATCGGAGAGAATTGGAAGTGCCCCAACAATATGAGCCCACTGACCAAAAATGTCCGACTTGTAGTGCTGCAGCAAATGATGGGGTAATCCGACTAGACCTTCTTTGAGGAAAAAATAAGCAAATAAAACATGCAAGTCGGAACCTTTCTGACTCACATCAGCTAACTCTTAGCTGTAACTTCTGACAAGGTACAACTATCATATTCTTGTCCAAAAGTAAAAGCAACTTTAGTGGTTGTTCGTGGACGTCATCCACGTGACCTACCACTCAGATCTGGACCAATTTTAACCAACTTCATGGCCAAGACAAACCAGATCTGGCCGATGCCCTAGATCAAAACAGATCAAAAGGAAAAATGAAAATAGCGAGAAAAATCCAATATTTCCTACTAGCGCATCTCATGCGCAAGAACTAGGCCAAAAACCTAGAGATGATGCTCTGGTACCACTATTGGTTTGCGCAGAGCCAGGCTAAAAACAAAAACTTTTCTGCTCTGGCGAGGTCTTCGGCAAGCCACCCAAGATCATGCTAAGGTCAAAGGCAATAGTTTGTACCTCTAGATGCGTAGGTGCGGAAGCTGAGGAAGCATGTCTTGGTGGTGACGTACATTCCCCTCATCTCGTCTGGCTCTGGCAAACTTCTCGATCCTAGGACCACCTCGTCATCGGCTCCGTGCTCCTCCTCGCCTCTGACTTTGCCGCCACCCAACGTCACTGACGAGCATCGTAGATGTGGTGCCTCTGCTGTCACACACACATTCAAGGTGGAACAACATCAAGTGAGATGCTAGTCTTGTTCTTGCCACCGCGGGACAAGAAGGTGGAATTGCCAAGTCTAGCGAAACCCTAGGGAGTAGCACTGGATTCCTTCTATCAGCTGCCACCCACCTTCCTTTATATAGGCAAGTAGGTGAGGGCACAGAACACTTGTGTCCCTTGGTCCTAAACCCTAACCCTAGTCAAAGTGGGTCCAACACATTGACACGTGTCCCCATCCGAACAAGTCCAACTTGCCGGCTTGTGATAGTCGAATCAACATCCACCTAGTCCCACTCTATTAAGTGTGCAATCTAGCAGGCTTATGGTAAACCAGACACAACCCAGTAATCATTCAGTCAGAGCTGTAGCTCAATGACTTTCCGACTAGAGTTGATAGTCAACAGCGGCCTCTAGCAAGACTTGCCGACTCCCAGTTTCCGCAAGTGCCCTCAATGTGACAATTTTTCCGAGTCCCTTGGCCTCATGATATTGGTGATAAACCGTAGGGGAGATTCTATCATCCTAGTGCCGGTTTACTCTCTTCTCGTTGCAGTGATAACTGATTCCATCTGGCTTCACTAGGTCGGACTACCTCGATCAACACTTGGTCAAGTAGCGCATGGCCATGCTTTTGAATCATATCACACGATAGGGCCTAGAGAATATCTCTCTGAGATGGAGGGGAAAATTCCGTCTTGGTTGATCCATGTCCAACAGCTTGCTTTGAAGTCAGCCCAAGACCACCCTTATGACTTCCAGTTATGGTGAGCGTTAGGTGGAGTCGAAGCCGGCTTTTCCACAATTTGGATCGTGTGATCCCCTCAGGTCTAAGGATTCCATTGTGTTAGTCAGAGTGTATGCCGGTGTGCTCACTTCCTACTAACCGTTGGATCGGTCCGACTATCGTACCTCTTTCGACTAGCCAATGCAAGGCGGATAGCATCTCCATGCTCATGACATGTGAAGCATTGTCTTCTTCTGAATTACAAATTAGTCTCGGCAGTGGGTTTCCCTCCCAACCTCAAACGACTAAGGACAAACTAGCTAGAGATAGATATGAGTATGTGGTTCCACACCTGTAACAATTTACGTGACATATACAACTAGCTCCAAGCCGGATACCAGGTTACAAATACAAGGCGGAATGTGAGCCTCTAGGGCATCATTCCTAACAGTTTTTGCGGACAATCTAGCATGACGTCCTATCGTGGATTAGATCTACGGAGGGACGCCCCATTTTTCAGGAGCCCTTCGCAGAGTAGTGGATGTGGGTAGTGCGTTTGAGCCCATGCCAGATGTGCAAAGGAACCTCATCGCTGATTTTAGCAACGATGAGGTGGTTTGGAAGCATAGGAACATGATAGTATTCAATAACAAACTTCCTTCGGTGGCTTCCCTGGTTGACACGATCAATGCTGAGGTGAAATTGTGGCCGACTGTGGGAGCTCGAGGGTTGCATTAGATCCTTCCTTAGGCTAGTTGTCTTGGTTCGAGTAGTGAACAAGGGTGTTGGTCCATTCTTGGACTTATACAAACAATTTATTTTTCTGTCAATGCATCGGAACACAAAGTTTTTTGTGTTTTCGCAAAAAAATGTAAAGAGAGCAACAACAACAACCACAACAACAAGAAGTTCATTTCTAAAAAAAACACGAGCAATCACTCATCCCAAGGCTGAATTAGTTATACTAAAACAAAAATACATATCAAAATGGAATGTAAGTGAAGAGAATATGCCCGAGAGACAATAATAAAGTGGTTATTATCGCATTTCCTATTTATGATAAATATTTATTTTGCATGCTATAATTGTATTAATTGGAAACGTTAATACATGTGTGTTTAATAAACAAATAAATAGTTCCTAGTTAAGCCTCTCATATAAACTAGCTCGTTGATTAACAAGATGATCAAGGTTTCCTGATCATGGAAATTGGGTTGTTAATAACGAGGTCAAAACATTGGTTGAATGGTCTGATGAACATTCATTCGAAGAATAGCAATACGATAAATTCATTGTGTTAAAATTGCTATGACATCATAAAAAGTAACTTTAGTCCTTAGACCATGATCATGTCAAGCACTAACACCGGAAACGTAACTTGATAAAATCAAACGTCACACCATAACAGGGTGACAATAAAAGTGGATTTAGATACTCTAAAAGTGTTATGTATAGGCTCATGGATTAAGAGTGGGATTTGTCCATCCAGATGATAGAGAGATATACTCTGGGCCCTCTCGGTGATATCACATTGATGTAGCTTGCAAGCAAGTGATAAGATCACTAGAATGTTATATCACGGGAATAAGAAAAGAGTATATGTCGATAACGAGATCAAACTAGGTATGGGATACCGATGATCGAATCTCGGACATGTAATATATTGCGAGACAAAGGGATTTAGTTACAACTGTTAAAGGTTCACACGATCACAGGAGTCATCAGTGAATGTGTGGGAGTCGGTACGGATCTCCAGGTCTCGCTGCTGATTATTGATCAGAGAGGGGTCTCGATCATCTCTGCATTATTCATGAACCGCAGGGTGACACACTTAAGGGATACCAACACCATTTAGGAGCAAATGTGTTTCATATAAAGATTAAGAAATTGCTGGAATCATTTCGATGGAAACCATAATTGTTTCGGGTGAAATTGCAGAAACTGGTTCTGCATGTGATATTGAAATGTTGCAGGGGGTTTTATGTGAATGTTTGTTAATTAAAGTAATTAACAAAATCTGAATAAAATAAATAAAAGAATTTTGTTAAATGAGAGTTGCATTAAATTTGGTGAAAATTTAATGCATGTGAGTGGACATGTGAGTGGAGGTGTGTTTATGTGAGTGGGAGCTCCACCCAAATGAATGAGGGAGAGGTGGGGGCACCCACCTTGGCCGCCGGCCATGGCATGGGGGCTGCCCCTCCCTTATAAAAGGAGCACCTCCTCCTCCTCCACACTGACACCTCCTCATGAAGGATCTTTCCCCCTCTAGAAATTATTCCCCGTGATCTTGGATTAGCGTGATACATGTTCCGGTGGCTTTGTCTGGAAAGGAGTTGTTCCTTCCGCTGCATCGCTAGAGTGAGGACAAGGAGGTTGTCGGGGTACCAGATGTGTGTGCGATCACGGATGCACCGCTGCTTTGCGGTGCTAGACTTGCTGGTTGTGGTGACCCAACATACCACTGCATGATGTAGTACACTATAGTCGTTGACATAACACCAATGAACACCGTTGACCAGTATTACATCCCTCAGAATGGCACAATAGAAACATTGCGGGTCCACAACATGACTTTATATTACATATAATACATTGCATAAGATCCAAATAACTTCCCCGATATAAAGAGGATTATAATATACAAAAGATAACCGAAAATGGCAACTCGAAGTCAATTCTAGAAATACCACTACTATATAACTATGGCTTGCAACTGCTGCTACAGCAATGCTCTATAGAAGTAGGTTCTGGTCTCTAAGATTATTTATATGCTACGCTTTAGCTTAACTTCTATGACTTCAAATGTAGATGTTGACCCCGTTGATCTCCGTTGGATATCTTCAATTCTTTAAGTAGTTCACCTCCTAGGTTCACCATTGAATGCTCCCGAATCTAGCAAGGGTTACAAAGGTATGGGTGAGTACAAGCGTACTCAGCAAGTTCACTAAAAAGGAGTGTTTGATGCACTATCTACAGCCACAGACCATAGGTCATAGCTATGCAGGTTTTCATAAAACATTTCTTCAAAGATTGCTTTATTACAAAAAAACTATGTCTGTTAGTCTTCACAGGTTGATTAGAACTTCGTGGATTTCATTTCCTGTAGCATTCGCAGCTCCTTTCCAGAATAGGGAGTAACATGTCACACTTTTTACACTCTACAGAGGTGCGTTGCTCTACCCATTAGAGACCTTAAGCTTTGTTGCACAGCCGAGAGTATGTCCTTGTTCAAAATTCCTTGGTTTGAGGCCCAACCTAAGATCCAAGCCAATCACTGCCCTTCTCTGTGACCCCACATGGAACATGACCCCCAAGCAGAAATAGCTCCGTTAACCCCCATATAGGCAGATATAACTCTGGTAACCCCTTGGAGACTCTAGTGAGCAGATCATGTCCTTGGCAACCTCCACTAAAGTGGCAGAAATACCTCCAACATCCCCTCATGGATAGTCTAGACACCAATATCGTGGGGAACTGAGGGGACCCACCCGTGTGTTGAGTCCCCTCAAGGAATCTACGGCCTCACGATAAGGTCATCTGTTCATGTGAAAGGGATAAGAACCAGATGACTTCTCTAGAGCCATTGTAGATCTTATGGTTAACACGTATTATACGGCGCAAGAATCACTGGCGACATTGGTTGTTAAGTCCTAGATGATATATTCCTGTGCAATGGTATTCCAATTGCAAGGTTTAATAGATTAGCTGATCACCCTGGATCAGTAACCAATAGTTTACATTATTATCGAAAATACTGTTTTCTAACCTTTTTGAAATGCATTTGATGACACAACAGTTTGCAAATACTTGATAGAAAATAATAAAAGGACACGAGAAAGTGTGAAATTGCCTTTTTGACTACAAGATTATGTAGTCAAGGTCTTCTAGTCGGAATAAACTCCAATATCTGGAAACAACATCATTGGTCCAGTAAGGACTAATGTTTAAACAAGCAATATGCTATTATGCATAGATAATGATATGCATTTTGTATAAATCCCAAAGTAAACCCTCATGCTTAATTACGGATTAAGTTGGGCGATTTATGAAAGATTTGTGTTACAATCAAGTTTTACTTTACAATAAATTTGTATGAAGCTTCTAAGAGTAATTGACAAGTGATGCAAGTAAAGTACAACCAAATCTGTTAGTAGATGTTGCTTGGTAAACACTTTTAAGGTATTATAATTCAAGTGGGTGATAGTTAGCAGATTGACTAAAGCTTTTGTTTGAAGTGGCAAAATGAATAACTTTTAAGAAAATACTTATTATATCAAGGTAAGTAATTTGTGGTGTTCCTAGATTACAATTGATGGCTACTTGGATTGCTTTAATGATCTTAAGATACTGCGCTTGTGGTTGGTTAAGTAACAAACCAAAGTGTCGTCGGATTAAGGACAAGTATGCCATGAGGGGGTCCTCGAGGCATGCGGAAGAGAGGGGTGTGAGACGTACGGTGTTCCGGGACAGTGAGCACACAAGTTTACCCAGGTTCGAATCTGCCGGATTTGGATGGATCCTAGTCCTGCTAGCAATCTAGTAACACGGCAGAGCCGGATATGGGTTACAAGGGTTTCGCCTGTGCGAGTTGAGACTGTAGACTATTGAGGTGCCCTAACGGCTCTCCCTAGGACGGCTTATATAGATATCCGGCCTAGGGTTTACAGGAGAGATCTATCCAACTACGACTAAGAGTTGGTTACAGAGTACATCTTGAACTACAAGTAACATTTTGGGCCTAAGTCGGTAAGTCTTCTGGGCCTTCCCGTAGCCGGATTGGACTCCGTCTTTCTCCCTGACTGGGCCGCCCGTGAAGCAAAGCTCTAACCCGAAGTGGGCCACCCTGGTCAGTGAGGAACTGTGTGGATACCCGGAAAGTATATCCCCAACAGCAGCCCCCGGAGGCCTCCAAGATCCAAAGTCGGATTTATCATCGTCTAGCTTGAACTTTGGCTTGTAGAATCTTGAAGGGTTCCGGAAACTTCACAACAAAAAATACGATCCGGGTCTTAAAAATAAGTCGGACCTATCAACAAGTTACTTGGATTTTCCAGCTTGATTTCAAACTAAGCCGGAACTTGGTTCCTAACACCACCTGACACAAGTCATGGTCAAGTCACGTCATCTGACAGGCACGCCGTCAGCACGGTGGGTCCGCGGTTCGCGGAACCGAGGCGCCGTTTCAATGCGTGTGTGGAGACCGAGGCGACGCAATCATCGCGTGGGTCCTTCCCAGTTCCTTCCACGACGCGTGGCGGTTACGCTGTAGCATTTGCACGAATCTTGGCGCAGTTAGGTGGATATAAGGGGTTAGGATTTTCTCCTTCTCCTTCCACCAGCCTTTGCCTTTTCCTTTCCTCCCAATCCTCCTGCGCGCACAGAGCTCCCTCGTTCTTCCCCCACAGAACTCCCAGCGCCGCCCCTTTTAGGTCATCTTCTCGCTGATGAAATGGCTTCATTTTCTTCCTCTGGCTTGGCGGCAGCGGCGGCGGCGACGGCGGAAGCAGCGGCGGAGAAGGAGAGCTTCTGCGGGATCTGGATTCCCTGCGCTCTCAACGAGGAAGGCCCCAAGAACGTGGAGAAGGAGGGGCTTCTTGCTGCCGATGACTGGCGGAGCGGCTTCGAGGAGACCGTCCCCAACCCACGCGACGGCGAGCGGGTCCACTTCGGCACCCACCTCGACAGAGGTCTGTCCTTTCCTCCCTCGGAGTTCTTCTCTGAGGTGATAGATCATTACGGAGTTCAACTCCATCATCTTCCTCCCAACTCAGTCTTAGAGATGAGCGCGTATGCTTCGCTGTGCGAGGGCTTTCTCGGCATTAGACCGAGCTTGACTCTCTTCTGGTACTATTTTCATGTCCAGAGAAACTCCATTACTGCCGGTGTTCCTTACATCACTGACACTATTAGTTTTTCGCTTAGACGCGAGCAGGCGTATCCCAAAATTCTAGCCAGTGACTCGGTCAAACATTGGCCAGCCACATTTTTCTATCATAGGGATATTCCGGCTCCCGGCAAAGCCACTGCTTTGTCGGCTTTTGTTGACGGAGCTGCCACAGCCCAACCTTCTTGGGACGAGGCTGCTCCGGCTCTTTCCGACGATCTGATCCTCGCTAAGAGGCGGGTCGAATATTTGATCAAACACAAGGGTCTGAAGGGATCCGACTTGGTCCAATGTTGGGTCTCTCGCCGGATCCAGCCCCTTTAGTACCATGGGGATCGACTGATGCACTCCATCACGTCATCCAAAAAAGACTCCCTCCGCATCAGCCCCAAATCCTACACCACTCAAGGCTACATAAGCCAGATCAAGTGGCTGATCCGGGAGCAGATCGAGAGGAGAATCCCGGAGGTTTTTCTGGACATGCACACGGCGGAAAACCCCGTAGTGCTGGTAAGCTTTCATCAGTACACTTTTTATGTGTTTCAATCTTTGAGTTATAATGCAAATACTGATATGTTTTCTTATTTTTAGCTTGCCGACCTCCCCGAGTCGGAACTTGCTCCGCTCGAAGGATATCCTCCTGAGTTTTCTCAGGAGACAGAGGTGGTCCCATTGCCGGACCTTGCGCTCAAGAAGCGCAAAGCTCCGACAGTGGTTGTTGGCACAAAGGAGGTGCATGTCGTGAAGAGGTAACTTTCAATCACAACTTTCCGCCTTTGTACTTTATTAAAATTTCTTTCCGAGATGTAATATTTCTGACTTTGTTACATTCTCAGAGAAAAATTTATCATCAAGGGCAAGGGGAAAGGGATTCCTTCGAAGCCCTTGCGTCAGACGAAGCTCACCATAGCTTCCGCTGCCGTGGCTCCTCCGACTCCGGCCCCTCAACCTTCTGCAACACCGGCGACCATTCCTTCCCCGGTCGTCGCAGAAGATCTGGCTCCTTCGACGGAGCCTACGATCCTTGAATCGCAAACTGACGTCACCATGAGTGAGTCAGTTCTAGATAAGGGTGAACCCTCTTTGGGTAATGATCCCTCGGTAGAAACCTTTGCCGAAAACCTCATCAGCAATCCGGGACTTGCCAAGTTTGGCCTGTCCTGGAAATCTGCAGAAGAAATCCAGTGGCTCGCCAGGCAATGCCTGGAGAAAAGTCATTTATCTATCAAAGAAGAAGCGCAAGAAGCAGAGGACGCCAAGTTATATGACCTTCTCGCCCACATCCGCCTTCACGACGAGAGGATTAGGACCGGTGAGCTTCCAACAGCTCCAGTGATTCCTCTGAGTCCCGCCGAAAAGGTGGCTGCTGAAGTGAACACGGGTTTGGATAAACTCACCCGCGAACAATATGTAAGTTGGAATTCCAACTCCTCTTTTTTCCATTATGTTATATCATATCCTCTAGCCCCCAATCTTGAAGTAGGATATGTAATCCGGGTTTATGCTTCATTAGGATGCCAAAGAACGAACTAGTGTAGCCCCAAGGCTCGTGCTGATATTTAGCAGAAATATTAGCCCGAGTCTTAAGTAGCTTTCTGACTTTGGGTATTCTGACTTACAGAAAGTATGTTCCTATAACCAGGAATTACTGAAGAATGTATGTGATAAGCGGAGAGAGATTAAAGCTCTCTGGCTTAAAAATGCTGAACTTAAAGTTGCCAAGGATGAGGCCGAAGGTAAACATTCCGAGACTCAAACCTTGTCTTTGTTATTTTTATTGTCGAATTTTTCTGAACTGTTGTTCTTTTTGACTTACAGCGCTAGTGAAACAATCCCGCGCAATGATCGAAGAGGCCGAGAACCTCAATACCTTGGTGGTGGAGAACAAGGAGCTTCGCCAAGAGCTGGATAAGCTCAAGGTGGATCATGAAAAGAGCATAGCTCAAGTCCTTGAATCCTCCTCCATGGCCACCAATGAGCGTGATCGCAAGATCGCTGCTCAAGATAAAATAATCTCGGACCTCAAGAATGAGCTTAGCAGAGAGAGGGATCTTTCCCAGGCGCTCCAGGCTGAACTCCAGAGTCTCCGGGAGGAGAAGACCAAAATTGACGACGTCATTTTTGGTACGTTCCATCTGTCTGACTTATCTTTTTCTTCAACTTCCTTAAATGTCGGATTTTTATTAACTTGCTTTGTAAGGTCCTCTGAACTTGACGGACTCTTCTTCCACCGAGCCCCGCACCCACCGGCTTACCCAAGTCGGTGATTTACTTCATGACTTCCACCAATCCCTTGAGGACGTCGACGAAGCTCTCAAGATTCCGGACATGCACAACATGTCGGATTTTCAGGTGCGGGACAAGGCAAACGAGATGCCACAACTTGTTCGGGACTGGAACATGTCCTACGCGTGGACTGATGCGCAGAACGCTCTCACCATGGTCATGAGCCACATGGAAACATGGAGATATGGCAAGTGACCAAAGGGTACTGCAAGGTAGACGAGGACGGCCAGGAGCAGGACCTTCAAGCCATCATGCACTCCTGCGCCGGTTATGGGTGTCACGTGGCTGATCTGACCAGCTACGAGACCCCTTTCTTCACCCGCGTGGATACTCCGCCTCCTCCTCCAGAAGAAACCGAAGAAGTTTCCGACGATGAACGCACCACCTCGGATGTGGACATCTCAGAACGATATCAAGGCAGCGTAACCAGCGGGCCGGCAGCTCCTTCATCTCCTCCTGCATCATAGATCAGAATTTTTTATATTATTCTGGGAAAACATGATGCGTTTGTAAATATGAAGTATTATAATTTTGCTAGTGCTAAGCTTTTGATCTATTCGGCACTTTTCTGGCTATGATTTTTTGTGTGCCTGAAATGTTTACATAAGCACTTGTATTTTTTTCGTCTCTACTTATTCTTTATCTTGATTTCCGCCTCGTCCCTTTCGTGAGCCGGCTAAAACTTCCACCGAAAACTTTGCCGAGCAACGGAGCTCAATTGCTAAACCAGTTTAAACTCGGAAACAAAGCCGGCTTCCTGTACCAACAATTCACTACTCGGAAAATGCCCGCATCCAGCAATCAGACAAATAACAAAAGTAAAGACTAGAAATTTTAGAGTTATACCCGAAGGTGGCAATTTTAGAATCGGAAATCTAGACCAGAACGAACATGAGCATAAAGTACTTTCAAGCATTCTGGGACTTTCGACTATGACATGATCATTCGGAAATAAGATGGTAAAAACTTCTCAGGAAAATCTTGAGGCAACCAAAACTTTTATTTCTCACAGAACATGTACATATATATGATTACAAAAGAAGGATAAACTAAGAATAAAAGGGACGTAGCTGAGCAATATTCCACGGTCTGTCTAACTCATCCGGATTTGTACTGCCTCCAGCTCTCTTTCTCTTCTTAGTAGCAGGTCTTTCTTTCACTGGCCTCATGTCAGTTAAGTAGTACGATCCATTATGCAATACTCGAGTAACTAAAAAGGGCCCTTCCCATACTGGGGAAAGTTTGTGCTTTCTTTGTTGCACAAGCCGAAGAACCAAATCACCTTTATTGAAAGATCTATTTCTGACTCTCTGGCTATGATACTTGCGTAACTTCTGCTGATAGGCTGTAGATCTCATTTCAGCAACGACGCAAACTTCTTCGACTAAGTCGAGTTCATTTTGTTGAGAAATCTCAGCATCCTCTTCGATATACGCGGCCACTCTAGGAGAAGTATGAATCAAATCACTAGGAAGATCTGCTTCTGCGCCATAGACCAAGAAGAAAGGTGTGTATCCTGTTGACCTGTTTGGAGTTGTTCGCAAACTCGAAATTACAGAGGGCAATTCCTCTCCCCAAGCCCCCGCAACACGTCGTAGTGGTGCTTCGAGTCTCGGTTTTAGGCCTTGTAGAATTAAACCATTTGCTCTTTCGACTTGTCCGTTAGCCTGTGGATGTGCGACTGACGCAATGTCAAGCCAAATATTTTGTTCGTCATAGAATTCAGCCAATTCTCCCATAGAAAAGTTACTCCCGTTGTCTGTGATAATGCTATGTGGATAACCATACCGGATTATAACATCCTCGACAGATCTTTTGGCTGTTGCTCCAACACAACTAGTGACAGGTTTAGCCTCAATCCATTTGGTGAATTTATCCACCATCACTAAGAGGTGAGTAAATCCACTTGGAGCTCGTTTAAAAGGTCCTACCATATCAAGCCCCCAGACCGCAAAAGGCCATGTTATAGGTATTGCTCGCAGCTGATCAGCCGGAACATGAGCTTGCTTGGCATACTTTTGGCAGCCTTTGCACGTCTTTACTAATCGTTCGGCATCTGCCTGAGCTGTAAGCCAGAAAAATCCATGTCTAAAAGCTTTTGCCACTAAAGATTTGGCTGCAGCATGGTGACCACACTCGCCTTCGTGGATTTCCCTTAAGATTTCCACTCCTTCTTCCGGAGATACACAGCGCTGAAAAACCCTAGAAATACTCCGTTTATGGAGCTGACCCTTAACAATAGTTTAGGCTTTTGCTCGTCGGATAATCTGCCGGCTTAGCACCTCGTCTTCGGGTAATTTGCCATCTACCAAATAATCGAGGTAGGGTTGAGTCCAGCTGGGAATTACAGCCAGAACTGCTATCAAAGGTGAGTCGGATTTGGTCGGATATTCCTCATCTACTCCCTTTATTGAGGGAACTTTGAGGTGCTCTAAAAAAGCGTCATCCAGGACCTCTTTCCGTGCAGAACCTATCCGAGATAGTGCATCTGCTTCCTCATTTTCTGCTCGAGGGATGTGTTGAACTTCAAACCTTTCGAACGATTTAGATAGATCATCCACGACAGCTTTATATGCTGCCATGTATTTATTTGCATTACAAATATCTGACACTTGCTGAGCAACAAGATCCGAATCTCCATAACACATCAAACGTTGGATGCCAATATCCTTAGCAATCCGGATTCCATGCAGCAGTGCTTCATACTCGGCAATGTTGTTTGTCGCTGTGAAGTGGATCCGCAACACGTATAAAAGTTTATCTCCTTGGGGTGATTTGAGCACCACGCCAGCCCCGAGCCCCCTCGAGCCTTAGACCCATCGAAAAAGAGGGTCCAATATTCCGACTCAGGGAGGATCAAGTTCTCCTTCGTCTCTGTCCAATCAGCGAAAAAATCCAAAAGGATCTAGGATTTGATTGCTGTCCGAGGTTTATACTCAATGTCGAAAGCTGAAAGCTCTATGCCCCATTTGACGATGCGACCTGTGGCGTCACTTTTGTTGATTATATCTCTCATGGGAGCTGTGTTCACCATGGTAATTGGATGCTCCTGAAAGTAGTGTCGTAACTTAGGAGATGCCAGAAAAACACCGTAAGCCAACTTTTGATAATGCGGATACTGCTGTTTTGATTCTATCAGGACCTCGCTGACAAAGTAAGTCGGACGCTACACCAAGTGTTCCTAATTTTCCTCTGGTCTCTCCACTACCATGACGATACTGACGACCTTATTTGTCGCAGCAAGGTAGAGCAACATCGGTTCCTTAGGTTCTAGCGCTGCAAGGATAGGAGCAGATGAGAGTACTCTCTTCAGATCTTGTAGTGCAGCTTCAGCTTCGTCAGTCCAAACAAAATCCTTGGTCTTTTTCATGAGTCGGTATAATGGTGCGGTTCTTTCACCAAGCCGGCTTACAAATCGACTAACCGCAGCAATGCAACCAGTTAATCTTTGTACGTCCTTCAGGCGAGTTGGCCTGGAAATATTGAGTATAGCCTTGATTTTGTCCTGGTTTACCTCTATGCCTCTTTGAGACACGATGAAACCTAACAATTTTCCGGCTGGTATTCCAAAGAAGCATTTCTTCGGGTTAAGCATGATGTTG
Organism: Avena eriantha; assembly: GCA_910589775.1. Classification (NCBI taxonomy): domain Eukaryota; kingdom Viridiplantae; phylum Streptophyta; class Magnoliopsida; order Poales; family Poaceae; genus Avena; species Avena eriantha. The sequence goes on along the minus strand of OU342746.1, from coordinate 304,849,589 downwards.
TATTTTCGTAGATTGGCGAACATCTCCTCCAAGTCGGAAATCAGCATTTCCTTCTTTTTGGACATCACCGCGATATCATCCACGTATGCATGCACATTGCGTCCGAGTTGATCGTGGAGGCACGGCTGCATCGTGCGCTGGTACGTAGCTCCTGCGTTCTTCAGCCCAAAGGGCATCGTAACAAAACAGAAGGTTCTGAAGGGGGTTATGAATGAAGTTTTGACTTTGTCAGATTCCTTCATCCGGATTTGGTGATAACCGGAATATGCGTCGAGAAAACAGAGGAGTTCCGAGCCTGCCGTAGAATCGATAACTTGATCAATTCTAGGCAGAGCAAACAGATCTTTTGGACAAGCCTTGTTCAAGGCAGTATAATCAACACACATCCTTAAATCAATGGTGTCCTTTTTAGGGACCATTACAGGATTGGCCGACCACTCAGTGTGGATGACCTCTTCTATGAATCCGGCTAACTCGAGCTGCGCTAGGTCCTTAGCTATTGCCTTACGCTTTTCATCGCCAAACCGTCATAGGGACTGTTTGACAGGTTTAGCGTTCGGGTTTACATTTAGAGAGTGCTTGGAGGAACTTGACGAGCGCGCTTTCCTATGCGCTACTTAGGCCTACGCCTATCTGGGTCACCTTGGAGAGGTCATCATCCTTCAACGGCGCTTTCTTCGTCTCTTCTGATGCCTTGAACTCTGGATTTGGCTTTGTCACCTCCTTCTTTGTTGCAGGCATCTCAGACGGATCTATGCTCTTCTTGATCTCCTGGTACTCCTAGGCGTGCAGCACGGCTTCTACAAAGGAGGCATTTCCATCCTCGCACTCTCGCGCTTTCTTCGGGTCTCCCCTGATGGTGATCACGCCGTTGGGACCTGGAATTTTCATCATATTGTAAATGTAACACGGACGAGCTATAAAAGCCCAGTAAGTCGGACGTCCGAATATAACACAGTATGCGCTCTTGAACGGGACCACTTCGAAGGATAGTGCCTCCGTCCGATAATTCTTTGGAGTTCCAAAGGTAACATCCAAAGTAATCTCTCCCAGGGAATTAGCTTGTCTTCCCGGGACAACTCCGTGAAAGATCACAGAGCTATGGTTCAGCTGGGTTTCCGAGATCTTCATCCGGCGTAGCGTTTTGACATAGAGAATATTGATGCTGCTACCACCGTCCATGAGGGTCTTGGAGAAACCATAATCGTCAATAAGTGGGTTGACGATTAAGGCGTATTTTCCTCGCCTGTGTAACTTAGGCGGATGATCAGCGCGGTCAAATGTGATTGCCACTTCTGACTAGTCCAGATACTGAGGGACAGCCGAAACTGTTGCATTGAGCTCGTGGAGAACTGCTTTCTTGACCTTTGCTGGTTGAGATCCGAGGAAGGTGACGTAAGTGTCCTTCTTAGTGGGAAAAGTTTTCTTCCCTTCCGGCTTGGGATTTGAAGCATCAGCTTCCTCCATGTCGGAATCTTCCTTGGTCTCTTTGTCTTTTTCGGGATTTTTCTTTCCCTTCTTCCGCTTAGCTTTGTAGCCCGCGGTGTCATCTCTTTTTATGTCGTCATTAAAACGACATTCAGCGTTGGTGTGGGATGAGCCCCCATTGGCATCTAGGTGATGCACACATGGTTTATTGGCAATGTCAGCCCAAGAGTAGGTTTTTCCTGGTTGTTGTTCTCCTCTACCTTGGACCCTTGAAGTCCCACGACCACGCCCGCGGCCTCCGCCGCGTCCTCCGCCGCGTCCTCCTCATCCTCCAGACCCAGAAACAGTAGTAACCACTGCTGTTTCCGCGTTGGGTTTTTTTTCGAGGTATTTTTGCGCTTCTGAGCTCGTTGCTTTGTCTTTGCTGACTGAGGTACAGCTAGGACATTGAGTAATCCCTCTGCATCGTCGTCAGCGTCTGCATACTTGCTCGCTGTCTCTATCATCTTTCCCAAATCAGTGACCTTGTCGCACTTCAAGCGGTGACGTAGTAGACCAATTGGGAGCCCTACAATGAAAGCTTCAATCGCTGTTTGATCGTTTACTCCTTCGCAGGAGTTCTTGGTGTCGATCCATCATCCGAGGTAATCCCAGCAAGTTTCTCTGGCTTTCTGGGTGCAACGCTGTAGGTCTCCGACCAAACAGGGCCTCCAATATGTGCCTTCGAAATTCTGAAAGAACGCACTTTGCATGTCATACCAGTTATGGATGGTGTTCTCCAGAAGTTCATTGAGCCATGATTGCGCCGTCTTCCGCAACATAAGTGGGAGATATCGGGTTGCGACCAGGCTGTTTCCGCCTTTGGCGATGCAGCAAGCTTGGAAAAAATCCTGTAGCCAAGTATCTGGCCTAGCAATGCCGTTGTAAGCTTGGATGTGCCTTGAGATAGCAAATCCTTCCGGGAATCTTGTAGCTCTGATGCGTGGTCCGAAGCACTTTGGGCCTACGTACATGTCATCGTTTTCGTAGCGTCGCGCCTCTATGTTGGAATTGATCCTGTGCCTTGCGTCATTTGGGGATAGAGATCGTCCCGAATGCCAGCTGTGGCTGCGGTGCCTTGGAGCCGGACTTCGGCTTCTGCCACCACCTCCCCCGCCTCGTCGTCCTCCTTGCCCTCCCTGGGACCCATTGTGATGGCTGCTTGGTGGAGAGGGTGGGGCAGCTGAATGATTTCCGGCTGATCGTCGGCCTCCATCCGGAGCGTCATTATTCCGGTTTCGGTTAGGGTCTTTACTACGACAAGCCCCCTGCCGGCTTGTACCAGCATGGTTCCTGTCGTTCCTTCATCCATCGTTCCCACCATGGTGAGGCTCAGCCGGACGGCTTGCATGTCTAGGAGGTGGCATTTTTTGACGATCCTCCTCCCGACGTTTCTCTTTATCTTCTCCCCTTCGATCGTTAGATTCCTGTCTGGGAGGGTTCTTCGGATTCAGTGCAGCGATGGCGTCTTTCTCGGCCGCTGGAGCGATTTTGCTCCAGTTACGCGAGGTTCTGTGATGTTGTCCTGACGATCCGGTTCTTGAATAATTGTCTTCCCGGTGTTTGGGGGTGATGATACCGCGCCCGGACGTAATGGGATCTTACGCCAGCCCATGCTGGATCTGTGCGACATTGGTCAGAATCCGAGACCAGTTTTTGACTTCTGGACAGGGCGACCTTCTGCTGCTCTAGTCCCTTGTTGAGTAGTTTGGTACCCAAACGGATCTCCTCCGGTCCTGGATTAGCCGATAGAATTTCTCGGGCCGCCACGGTATTCTGTACTGGGTTGGGTAAACCCAATCTCCATTGCTATCTTTCCGTGGCTTCCTATCTCATCTCCAAAAAGGACGGCACGGACACGCGGAAATTGGTCGTCATTGGTGTGACGCTTCCGTGTCTTCTGATGCAACCGAGACATGTAGTCCTTAGTTAACATGCGTTTCTTCTCCACCTCGATGTTTTTGGCTTCATCGAGGAGTTGTTGATGACGCGCTTCTACGGCTTGCGCCCTTTCGTCCAGCTCATCCGCAGTAAGTTCTGCGGCTGTAGGGATAGGTGTGGTTAATGCAGCATCGATGAGTTTACGCGCACCTTCAGTGATCACGCGTCCATCAACCGACGCTTCTTTTTCAGCTCTTCTGGGATAAGTGCTCCATCCAAGTCTTCCTCGTATTCCTCGGCAATCACCTCCTCTGTCAGAGGGTCTTTTGTCGGGGTTTTGTTCTTCTTGTTCTTCTTCTTTGCCTTCTTGGCAGCGCCGGTAGCAAAGACGGCTTTGGGTCCGTTTCCCAGAGTCAAGCTCTGATCGGTACTTTCGGACATCTGGACCTCGGGATTATCTCCGACGTCCATGTCATCCTGTGCTTTGGGAGAGTGTTCCCCGGATCCTTCATCATGGCTTCTCCTTCTTCTGCAGCTTTGGAGTTATACTCCTCTTCATATTCAGCGGAGAACTTTCGGAAATCTGGTGACGTCATCGATTCATTCGAGGATGCGGGAATGTCGGCGTTTGTTCCAATTGTCTCCAGCACCGAGTCGGTGTTTTCTCCAGCATCGGCAGAGCTAGATCTGGATCCTACGTATCCGACGAAGTGCGACGCGTGCTTCCTGAGGTACATGCGGCTTTCGCGATCAGCCATGTCGAAACTTTTGATGGTCTCGAGGATTGCATCTGCGCTTTCGCCTTGTAGTATCATACGTCGTAGTGTGTACCTTAGGAAAGGCCTGTCTGTCCCGGCATCATCAGAGCCGGAATCAGTGTCGTTGATATGCTCCTTCTGAATTTCGACTTCCACGGGTGGGTCGATCTGGGATCCGGCTTCTCCAGGGAGATCCACTCCAGATTCGACTTGGACCGCTAGGTCTTCTTCAGGTTCGGATTTCTCCACTATCTCCGCAACTGGTGCGGGTTGGGTGGGATTAGGGTTCTCTGAGATCCGGAACTCTGTCGCCTCCGCGTACAAAGGGGACCCAGAAGATTCTTCTGCCTCTATCATCACCACTGGGGTGGGTTGGGCAGGTTCAGCGAAACCGAAGTAAACATCGATCTCGCCAAAAGACATGACTGTGTAGGCAGTCACGGCCTCCCTAGCCGGAATCCAAGTCTCGTCGAGAACGATGAGAGGGATGTCGCTGGCGTAGAGGATGCGACCGACGGCGATAGTCTCGCCGATTCCGATTCTTGCAGATTTCGCTCAGAACACAGATCTGAAGCTCACTTGCCCCACGGTGGGCGCCAGCTGTTGTTGTATTGAGGACAAGTACGCCATGAGGGGGTCCTCGAGGCGTGCGGAAGAGAGGGGTGTGAGACGTTCGATGTTCCGGGACGGTGAGCACACAAGTTTACCCAGGTTCGAATCCGGCGGCTTTGGTCGGATCCTACTCCTGCTAGCAATCCAGTAATACGGCAGAGCCGGATATGGGTTACAAGGGTTTCGCCTGTGCGAGTTGAGATTGTAGACTATTGAGGTGCCTTAAAGGCTCTCCCTAGGACGTCTTATATAGATATCCGGCCTAGGGTTTACAGGAGAGATCTATCCGGCTACGACTAAGAGTTGGTTACAGAGTACATCTTGAACTACAAGTAACATTATGGGCCTAAGTCGGTAAGTCTTCTGGGCCTTCCCATAGCCGGATTGGACTCCGTCTTTCTCCCTGAATGGGCCACCCGTGAAGCAAATCTCTAACCCGAAGTGGGCCACCCTGGTCAGTGAGGAACTGTGAGGATACTCGGAAAGTACATCCCCAACACAAAGTTAACGATAAAAGATAACTTGGATTAGAATGTAGTATTTTTATTTCGTGGTCCAGGTTAAGAAATACTTCAATAAGATCGAAGACAGATTTGTATAGGTATTGAGTATAAATTTATGGATCTAAGCTTAGCAAATTGACGCTAAGGAGATTATAGAGTTAAAGCTAATTATGAGATACACTGGTCTCGTTATAGGGTCTGTTGAACTCCTATTAAACTTTAAAGTCATTGTAGGTAAGGCTTGAGATATGAGATCATTCACCACCAATATAAGTGAATGATGCTAAAGGTTAATTTGAAGTTATTAGTTATAATTGATTTAAGACTCTAAAGGAGTATTAATAATTTACACTTAGGTTTTATTATAGACCATAATTATGGTTTTAGGTTTGGTATTTTAGACTTAATGGATTATTCAAGATTAAAGCATTTTATGAGGTTATAAGTTTAAATAAGAATTTCTATTAAATAGATAAATAGGAATTTGTTACTTTATAATTTGAAATCATTTTCAAATAATACACCATGTATAAACCTAGTAAAGATCTTAAAGATGATTGTTTATTTATTTTCAAATATTATTTTGATGTTTGGAAAATTCCTTAAAAGAATAAGTGTTTGAAAATACCTCACTTAATTTTCTTGACTCAAATACAAATTAGTATTTTTCTTATTTAGAATCATAAAAGTAAATTTTATTTATTTTTAGGTATTATCTTTATTTTTAGAAAATTCGATGTAAGAATAGATGTTCTTAATCATTTATTTTAAATTTATCAACTCAAAGTATAATTTAGTATTTTTCCTAGTTAGTTTATATTTTTGTGATCATTTATACATATTACATTTATTTGTAGGATTTTTGGTTATTTTTCTAGAGCATACTTAATTCCAGGGGTATATTTGTAATTAAGTATTTATAATAGGTCTTCTTTTAAAACTTGGGCCTGGCCCATAGGGCTGGCCCGACCTGACCATGCCCAATAGGGTTGGTCAACCCCCTCCACCCTAGGGTTGTACTAGGCTAGTCTCACCCAGCCCAGTACCCCCCACTTCTTCTTCCTCTTCGCTCTCTCACAACGCGTTCACCCCCCATGACGAACTGATGTCGCTGTCACCACCGCGCTCGATCCCGGCTGTCTCGACCGCCACCGACGTGTTGAGCGATGCAGACGATGTCATTGCGCCTCTCTATCCAGCTCGATTCGCCTCTCGCACCTTCTGATGGTCATGCCATCACCACCCTAGCGCCCAGGGTTCGGAGCCTGCCATGGGTTCAGTGCTCTGGCGCCCTTTTGACGCCGCCCTAGTGTCTATGGTGCCGCCTTCGCGTCCACGGCCACCACCGACATGGCTCGGTGCAGGTTATAGTGCCCCTCTGGGGTGCTCCCCGTGCTGCCATGCTCTTCCTCATCGCCGACCTCTACTTCCTCTTCAATTACTTAGCGAGGACCTCAGGTAAGTTTATTCCTCTCATCCCTCTTGCTCTCTGTTTATCTCTGCTCCATCCTATGTGGCTACTATACCGAATCCCGGGTTCATCCCTAATTTTAGGGTTCATCTCCTGCAGTGATGATTAACAGTGTCACTTGGATTCGTTTCCTATGAAATATCCTTTACTGGTAGATTGTGGATGATGTGCTGTTGTGTTCTAGTGATTATGTTCCTGGTAATTGTTCACTGTTAGTAAACAATTCTCGGGTTGCCTAATTGGTTTAGTGTTAATGCAAAGGTTATTGCCTTTGATTGGTATACTCCTATTGAGTTTGTTGGTTCTTTGTTCTGATAGCTTGCTTATCAAGAGCCCCTGTGGTTAATTACTTTACTCAAGATTTAATCATAAGACTATATAGGAACTATGGGTAAGAATACCTAATCTATTCTCTGTGTTTAACTATTGTGATGATCCGAGAAGAAAAGAATGATTCCTAACTGATTTTAGGAAAATGATTTGCTTGTTTGGTTTATGAAAACTTGCATAATGGGACTTAAGATAAATAGAGATGTCATTTGATGTTCTTATTAAATGAATTGAATTAATGATTCCTAATATATTTAGGAAGATAATTTATTTGTTTCCTTGAGAAGATGTGCTTGAGATTGTACTAAGGATGGCAATGATCTGTTTTATATAGAGGTGATACCCTCTGTTGGGATGTGCCCTGTATGCTCATATGCTATGATATGTTGCTATCTAGCTTAGGCTAGGTAATATGGTAAATGATGTTGGTCTGAGAGCATTTTTTACTAAGAACGAATGTTCTTTACTTGCTGTCAATTATCTTCTGTGTTCTATGACCGGTATATCATGCTCTTGCATGAAAACAGATATTGTAAAATGATTAATGGATAGATCTAGAGCTTGAGAAATACCTTGATGCTAGATTTGATTGCGGTAGCGTGTGGCTTTATGCTAGTGTTACCTGCTCTTCTAGTTCTAGTGGTTGCTCTTCTCTTTGAACTTCTGTCCTGGCTTCGTGTTGTTGCCTCAAGCTCCAACTTGCCCTTGTTGTCCACCTAGACAACCCCCTCCTTTAAGTTACCATCTTGTTGGTGATCTACTTGGCTTTTCTATGGTGAAAGATGGTTTGATCTAGTGCAGATCTAGCAAGAACTAGTGGTGTTTCTGTGTGTGTTCTTGTGAAAGAGCTAGGGCTGTGTTGGTGAAGTGGTGAGCAAAGCTTGCTTTGCTAAGCACAAGTGTGGTTTTATCTCCTCTTTGCTCTCGGTGCTGGTCGACAGATCACTACATGCAGTTTGTTGTGTGAGATGCTTCACTGTGGACTTTTCCTTTGGATCAGATCAAGTGAAAATTGATCCTTTTACTAGTATTTACTCTGGTGAAACTTGCCCCTTTTAGCTAATGATGTTGTCCTAGAGCTTTTAAATTTGAGAAGAGCAGATACTTCATTTGATGAAGTTTGTTCATGCTTATTTAAATTTTCTCAATGATGTATTTAAAAAGTGCATTACACTGTTTATGACTAAGAGCACTTCTAACACTAACTTTTCCCAGTTTAGTTTGTTTTTCTGTATTTGTTTACAAGTACAAGCCTGAGTGATGAAGGATAAGAAGATCTAGTTTAGGATTAGTTTAGTATTAGCCTTTTATTTCCATTTGTAATCTTTTCCCTTTTATTTTTGTAAGAACAATGTAATATATATGTTTTATTCAATAGAGCTTTCCTTTTCCTTTATTCCAATTGTTTATGGATTGTAATTTCTCATTTATTTAGAAATACATGTATTATTATTGAATAAGGAAAGAATAAGAAGTGAACTTTCTTATTTAGAATTATTCTATTTGTATTATTTTCTTAATGTGTAATATTTAATACACATTCAAGAATTCATACTTTCTTCTAATAGACATTCATTTTAAAACAATCAAAACTTTAATGCTTCTAATTTGAAATATTTCTTTTTAAAAGTGATTCACATCTATATATAAATTTAAATTATTCACCCCAAAATCATTTAAATTCCTAAAGATCATGTCAAAACTTATAAGAATCACTATGAAGAGCTAAATCCTAACACAAAATAGTGAAAGAAACTCTGATCTCTCCAGGGTTTTTAACCTGCGAAAAATTTACCCCAAATTTTCTTATGCATGAATGCGAATGCACAAACTCTCTTCTATAGCCCTAAATGTTGGGGCATTACACTGGTGATGGACCTGCTGGACTCGCTGTACTTCATCACGATCTTGAGATTGGCAAGTGTATGACTACATCATCTACGAGTACAACCTCGTAATGCTTTGTAGCTCTTCAAGGGTATGTTCTGTATGGATATATATCCACCCGTTGATTGTATCTAGGTAGATAGATCTTGGTGCTTAGTTGTTCACATCGTAGGATTTTTTTCTTTCTATGCTGCGAACCCAAGAGTGGTATCAGAGCCTGATCTATGCGTAGATGCTTTGCACGGGTAGAACACATATGAGTATGTGGGCGTTGATGATCATGTTATTGCATCTTCTATGTATTTTGGATATTGGTGGCATATTGGGATGAAGCGGCCCAGACTAACTTTACATGTCCTCACACATGAGACCTGTTCCACGCTTAACATGCAACTAGTTTTGCATAAGTGGCTAGCGGGTGTCTGTGTCTTCTACTATAGTCAATATCTGATTTACAACAAGTTGCTAATAATTTGATTATTATTGTTGTGGTTCCATGTTCTTAGGTATGAACGGTTCTATCTTCGAAAGCCCTAAGCCACGTAAAACTTGCAATCGATAAATTAGAGGCATCTAGTTTAGACTGTTATCAGGCAAGTGTCATGATATGGTGATGTTATAATTTATAATATGGATTGATACTCTTGGAAATTGTAACACACCAAAGTGTAAGTTCCATAGAACTTAGCCTTGCACATATAGGAATGATAAAGACCATACCAAGATGCACAAGATAGTGATCAAGTGCAAGAGCCATATCATATCACTTTTTGCATATGATGTTTGTTTGCATCTTATATTGCTTGTTTGATGCTTTAGTAGCATTATAAGATGATCCCTCATTTAAAATATCAAGATAAAAATGTGTTCTTCCTTATTATGCACCGTTAAGAAAGTTCATCGTTTCAAGACACCACGTGATAATCGGGTGTGATAGACTCTACATTTGCATACAACGGATGTGAGATAGTTTTACACATGTGAGTACTAAGGTTCTTACTTGGAGAGCCTAGCATGTACAAACATTTCCTCAGAACACGAACCGAAAGGTAAAGCATGAGTCATATGGTTGATATGATGACCATTTAGATGCTCGCCTTTGAAGCTACACCGACTCATGTGATGATCGGAGTTGGTGTAGTGGATCTGGTTCATGTAATCACCAAAAAGACACGAGGGATGACGTTTTTGAGTGGGAGTTCATGTAGTAATATGATTAGAATTAAACTCAATTTATCATAAATGAAATCAAAGTGAATTTGCATAATTTTTTGTAGTCATTGGCATCCGTTTACTACCTTATGATTAATTATAATTGAGATAATAGAACTATAGAATTCTGGATATTTACTTTACGAACTAGTATCGTATTGTTTTGAGTGTCAATTTAAAGTTCAAAAGTCCTATTGTAAACTTTCAGCAAACTCCATTTGCTCCATGAAGTTTAATAAGTAGTATTAAATCAAGAGTAACAATTCTAGTGTTAGTATGTAAAGTATCTTGTTTGCTCCATGATTCTTGATATTCAAAAGTTATTTTAATATCGAGGTTATCTAGGAGCTAAAAGGATTGTTTCAGAAACCATCGTGTGTGGGAGATATTGTGATGTCTAAAACAATGTTTATGGTTGCAATATGATAGAGTATAATTTGGGAAAATACACATTCTCATATTATATGAGAATTTGTGAAGGTTGGGGACGCTAGGTGTCCTAATCTCCCAAAAAGGTTTTGGGAATTGACATTATACTCGCGATTCGTCCTTATAGGATATAGTATCTTGATCATGAAAATTATCATGATAAGAATGAATACAAGATGTAGGTAAAATGTTTACTACACTAATAGATTACTAAAGAGTGGATTTTGAAAGAACGCCAAACATTTGATGATGGTTATAAATTTCAAAGTGCAAGTCCAAAGGTATTAGTATTTGATTATACACGCTTTGGACTATGTGTCATGTGTATGTCACCATTATTGATGTTGATAGATTCTTTTAAAGGAAAAGGAAATGTTGAAAGAGAATCTATAAAATATTTGGCAGAAAAGAAAAGACTGGAAATGTCCAGCTAAGGTATATAGATGATATACATGTTATAGTTGTATTCTTTGCTTGTTAAACAATGTGGTTCTTGGGTATAGGATACCGAATTGGTTGCTATGAAATATCATACATAATGATGCAATTCATGAACTACAATGGCCTAGGTAACTAGCAAGAGAATATGTGATGATGTTCATCAAAAACAAATAAAGTGTTATTGTGTTTCTCATTGGCATCAAAGCTTGACTTCAATATTTGTTCAAATAATTGTTATTTTGTTTCGGTATTATGAGAACAATGGTTGTTCAAATAATTATCGTATTCCATAGAAGATGGGTGAACTTTTACAAGTCTAGTTGGAGAAATTATGTCCGTAAAAACTAATGCTAAAATTTCATAAGACAAATGATAGAAAGATCACTTACAAAGTGACATCGTCGTTTAAATTATATTGGAAATAAAACATGAAGAAACTCCATGTTGATGGATTTTTGGAGTCTTTGGTTTTGATCAATTGACGCTTGTGAGACTTCCCTCGAGATAATTAAAACTCCGTTCATAGGCCAAACAGGAAAGGGTGACTAACTTATTGGAAATTGTGCATGTTGATGTATATAGTCCATTATGCCTAGCCATGTGCAGTGGATCTTTTCAGCTTTATATGCTTTCTCCGAAAATTTAAGTGAATATATTTGTATGTTTACTTAATAAGAAAGAAGTATGAAACATTTTAAAATTGTTCAAAGACTTTCAAGATGAATGGAAAATCATTATAACAATAAACTAAAGAATTTATGATTAGATCATAAAGGAAAATATTTGAGTTACAAGTTTAGCAAAAAACACCTAAGATTAAAGGAATCATTCCATTGATTTATGTTTCTCAATAAACCATAGAAGTATGGAGTATTCGAGAGATGTAATCAAACCTTTTTGACATGGTAGGATCAACGGTGTTATTTATAAAATTGCCATTATATTTTGAATATTAAGCTTTAGTGACTATCGCTTTTACACTGAAAAGAGCTCCATCGTGATCCATTGAAATGACACCGTATGAGTTATGGATTGGGATAAAACCCAAGTTGTCTTTTCTTAATTTTGGTATGCTAGGAATAAGTAAATTTTTTACAACCAAAGTAGGATGAGCATGTCTTTGTAGGTTATCCCAAAGAATTTTTTGGGTATTCCTCCATAACACCGATATAAAAGAGTTTGTCGCTTGGAACGTCAAATTTCTTAAGAAGGAATTTTTTGCAAAAAGTTGAGTGGGAGGATAATAGAACTTTGATTAGGTTGATGAACCTAAGTGACATGGGTATGATTACTCGAATGCTTATGATTCGCTACCCTATATTGGGTAAAAGGCTTATGGCCCATGAAGGTTTCAGATGATAGCCCAAGGAAGCAACCGACAAAGGCTTTAATTGTATTAGGAAAGAGACTATGAACCGACATCGTGTTGGTATTGTAAATACGCGTGTATGAAACCTATCCGCATACAGCTTTGAGACACAACCTATTATATATACGACGGGAGAAGCCCAAGCGAGGGTACCGAAATCTAGAAGACAACTTATAATAATGCGATTTCCCCAATATTCAGGCGACTTTGACTTCATTGTTTTCCTGACATCCAACGAAATCCCCATCGTTCTCTTTTCCGCGAAACCCTAAGTCCATCATCATGGGCATTGTCTAGGTTACCCCTCGTCAATTGGCGCCGTCTGTGTGAAACTTGAACGCTGGAATCATGGATTCGGCTAAAATCTCTTCTCCAAGCAGCAACCCAACAAAAGCGGTTCCACACCCACCCACCCCTGTGTTGGTACCCGCCGATTTCAACGGTGGATCCGATCTAATCATCGGAAGTTTTCACTTCCAAGTAGAAGATCCGCAAGAATTGCACCCTTCGGACCTGATCACGTCAAAACCGTCGGTGGAAAAACCTACGCTTACAACGGAACCAACATCATCCATCGGGTCCTCCATGGACGCCACAGAGCAGAGCAGAGCAGGCGAAGAAAGTGGGCAAATCAATATGGATCTGGGGGACCTTGATGGTCTTTACGACAATCTCTCCTTCGGATTAGATCCATAGCTAACCCCACCACGCGAAGCAAGCTCAGCAAATTCAGAACTCAGAGAAAGCAGCGAAAGCATCGACTTCAGAATTAGGATGGCAGAAATCTACCCAGAAGAAAAACTGATGGACTTCACTGATTCACCCGACAGTGTCTCCCTCGGTTAAGACGATGACATCACCAGCCCATGTATCACTTAGCACCAAGTATGTGTGATCATTGGGGACGCCTCGACCCAGCAAGACTCCAATGGTAAACCAATTTTTAATCCCGATGATATTCTTTCAAGCCACAAAGCAGGAGATCACGGCAACGAAGGAAGCCAAGGAAACAGGGGAGACCCAATAGACAACCGTGTAAATCGAGAAGAAGAAGAACCACATGGAGGGGAGAGGCCAACTCTCCGGCTAGCAATAGCAGCATGGCAAAAGGCAAGGGAAGCAATTTCGAGAGCAGTTCCGATGACAGCAGACGCTTCACACAAGGATCTGTTAGCATACCAATACCTGCTTCATCGGAAGATGAGAGACCTACTCAGGATGCAGAGACAACTCGATGAAAGGAAAAGAGTAGTCGATGAATCTAGCCTACGACGAGCGTAGTTAAGCTCCACTCGAGGATCAAGGAGCGTAACAGGAGGAGCACCACCAAGAAGAGGAACATCTCGATTGGAGAATATCCCTGAAGCAGAAAGAGGAGGACTTATCCGTGATCTTGATCTATCGTTCACGTCGATCGATCAAGCAGGAAACATCAAGGCAAAAACGGCTCAGGCAGCTATCGTGGCCATGCAAACATATCTGATCACAACTTTGCCCACACCCGACGATCCTTGTGCGGCCCTCCACCGCTCCGCATTAATAAACCTCGGCATGGTAGGAGAATCTCCCGCGCAAAAAGAGCAAGGAACCACGCGACAGTTTGATAGATCCCCATGCTGTCGCAGAAGCCCTCGGCAAGTGGGGCACACCTAACGATCTCGATCACCCCAATGGGTGCATTTTTCAGAGTTAGAGCCACGAAACGATGCAAGAAATGACATCACTTAGCGAAGGATCGATCAGTCCAGAGAAGAGCGTAGCACCCGAAGATATCATGATGGCGAAAGCGAGGAAGAACAAGAATTATGCGGAGCCAGTTGCTTTACCCGACGGGTTCGCAAGACTCCAGTACCAAGAGACTTTGAATTACCTCAAGATCGTCAAACGTACGATGGCCTCCAAGAACCTGAAGCTTGGCTGACAGATTATCTGGCAACAGTCAGAATGCAAGGCGGATCCAAAGCTACAGCAATGCAAAGCTTGCAGCTGCACCAGAGGTGCAGCATGCTCCTGGCTAAAACAACTAATCGAAGATTCTATCAGCAGCTGGAACGATCTTGAGGACAAGTTTATCAGTAATTCCCAGTCCACATTCAAGCAACCTGCGTGTTTGGAGCGATTGCGGGCCTGCAAGCAAAAGTTGGGAGAATCAATACGGGCCTTCATGCAACGATGGAACATCATAAAAAAATCGGTTGAAGCCATATCCGACAAAAGAGCAATCAACGCCTTCAACGATGAACTTCGTCGGCAGGACTTCATCGAAGAACTAGGACGGACCTAGCCGAAGACAATTTCGCAGCTGCTGGACCAATCATTGGGCTGACGGAGAGGACGTGGTACACAACAAAAGAACCTGTTCACCCAAAGACGATAGGGACAGGCACAATAATGATCAGAGACAACGGACCAATGATGGGTACCATACACCAAGTTATGTTGCAGCAAGTTTCTCTGGAGGGGACAACCGACGGAGCGACGATTACAACAACAGATACCGTGGCAACAAGGACAACATCAGTGGAAGCCAGTCGCAACAACGATATCAGCCGACGAATCGAGATCCACCTATGTCAGCAGGACAAATGTTGGAAGGACTCTGCAATATGCACTACTACGTCGACTCGATAGGGAAAAGGCGATCAAATCACCTCCTAAAGTACTGTCGAACATTTTTTTAAATGCAAGAGCTATGCAATGCAAGGGCAACCGAAGCAGCAAACTGAGGCTACGCTACTGCACCCGACGCTTTGGCTATCGGAGCGCCACCACCACCACAGGGTCATCCGCTAGTGGGGTAGCCGAAAAACACAACACACTAAGACTATGAATATCCTAGGTCAAAAGGAGCAATGTCAATGATCTAGAAGGGACCGCCCTCCAACAGAACACAGAAGTTGATCACTAGGCAAGTAAACATGGCAGAAAAGCCATCTCCTACACCGGAGTATCTCCATTGGCCAGAACAAGAAATTACCTTTAGCAGAGTTAAGCGTCCACTACGGGTCCCTCGACCTGGCCAATCAGCACTAATTTTAGAAGTGCAAATCGGTGGGTTTGACATGAGCAAGATTTTCTTGGATGCAGGAAGCAGCATCAACCTGATTTACGCCAAAACTCTACGGGCCATGAATTGGTCCATAACAAATCTAGTATCTACAGACACAACTTTCCACGGGATAGTTCTAGGAAAAGCCAAAATTCCATTGGGAAAAGTACACCTCGGTGTAGTCTTCGAGTCAAAGAATAACTTCAGGCGAGAAAAACTCGAATTTGAAGTCATGGATTGGCCATCACAATATCACGTGATCCTGGGACGACCAACTTTCGCACGATTCATGGCAGTACCTCACTATGCATATCTAGTGCTAAAAATGCCAGCTCCCAATGGGGTCATAACAGTCAAAGGAAGCTTCAGCCGCACGGGCAGCTACGATCAGGAATACAACAAAATCTCAAAATCTTTCGAGATGGAGACAGAACTCAAACAGCTAAAAATAGCAGATGAGGAGTCATTACACGAAGGGCAAACCCACAAGAAGCAAACATCAGAAGAGCAAGCACACCACGATCCCGCAAAGGCAACAAATGCGGCCTCCACTATAGGTCCCGCATAAGAAGATCCATTCCTCAACAAGACGAGAGCACCACAACACAGAGCATGATGAAGAACCTGAAGGAGAGAAGTTGAAGTTCCTAAAGAAAATCTTCACTTAGACGCACTTTATATTCAATAAAAGGCCAATGGCCAGGCGATCACGCCCTTGCAATGTACTTCCATCCATGCTTATCAATGAATAAAGAAAGTATTTCATGAGAGACAATATGGCAAACAAACATTAGTTCGCCAGGTCCTCAACAAGAGAATGCAATATACAAGCAAGATCTTGTATGAAGCATATGACCTTTTTGACAAGAATAAAATGGCTCTATACAATATTTCTTCTACAAAGTACAAAGGCTATGCAAGGAAGCTATCAGATAGAAAAATTTACAAAAAATTCTTCGTCTACTTCCAAGCATCTTCGAACAATCCTAATAGCAGGACTACGAGCAGCACCAATGAGGCACCATATCAACAAAGCCACCACCGGAAGGGGGGGAGCCACGAAGATACATCATCCAAGTCTAGCGTCAGATGATGCACATGTGCCCAAGAAAGCAGAAGCTTGGCACCTACCACAAGTTGAAGCTTGACGAAATGATGAATCCTTTCACCTTGTCGAAACTTCACAATCAAATCCGCCAAGGTCTGAGGCTGAGGATCTCAAGGAAACATGGCATTATAAACAAGGGCAAGCAATCTACGGCAGCACTCGACAAATTGCTCCAACTCTGATAGCCGAGCCTGAAGCAACGCCACAGTATAGGCATGGCGATGATCGGTCCAAAAATCTGTTTCAGAACTTCGGGAGGCAGATACAAGAGCCTGCATTCGGTCGTGTAGACATTGGGTTTCCTCCCTCTTTGTCGTAGAAATGGCCATGGTGATCGCTGCAGTAGGCAGCGATTGATTGAATCGGGGGCGAGAGCTGGCGGCCATCTGCGGTACGAGATGGGGGTGGATACACATGGGTTTACCTAGGTTCGGCCCCCCCGGAGGGTAAAGACCTACTCCTGCTAGATTAGATTATTGGAGAGCGAGTTACAGGGGTGGCGAGCTCGGCGTCTAAGCAGCGAGTCGCTTGAGGGGGTGTATGATGGAACGTAAGTCCTGAGGATACCATAGGGAGGTTTATATATGAGTCACCTTGCTAGGGTTTACAAGTTACAACCGAACAAGGTATGGATTCAGAGGCTTTGACCTAATCCGACTAGGCTTCTAGTACGCTTCTAGGCTTCCAGTCTCAAGTTGTTGGGCCATCATCTTAGTCACATTCCAATTGCCGTCATGCAGGCCCACTCGTGAGACCTTTTGGCCCAACCCGGAACATCCTGCTGGGTACACCCCACTCGACATATCCCCATCAGTAGTCCCCGAAGCCATCATTGAATCTGACGTAGGTGGTCATTTGGCGGTCGGAGTAGGCGAGTCCAATTTGGACGCCCAGTCAAATCAGCGATGGACTCCACTGAAACCAAGGAAATTTTCCCCAGGCTCCCAGTCGCTGCTCCGGCGAATGTCACGGCTGCCAAGCCGCTGCTTCGGCGAGTGGACAGGACTAGTTGCTAGAGAGTGGAATGGAGGAGTTGGACCGTCAACCTGGTCAAACTATCCATTGGATATCCCAACGGTACCTTTGGCGTAATTACCGCAGGTAACGGCTATCCCGAATTTGGCGAGTAGCATTCCTCTATAAGGGGAGTGGCGAATCAGCTCTACAGATCCTTCCCCGCATTCTTCATTCTCTCACATTCATTCTTTCTGCCTTCCTTCGATCCGATCCTTCCGCACCAATCGACTCCACATCCTTCGCAATGGCACCTCCCAAAGGCTCATGGGGAAAATCCAAGTGCACCACGGCTCAGCTCAAGTCCTTCGAGGACGCCGGAGTCCTCCGTAAGGGGAACTGGCGGATCCCCTCCCTCCGAGACCGAGCCAAAACTGCGAGCCGGCGAATTCATTTGTTTCCCCAGCCATCTAGATAGAGATTTGGGGTTTCCCACCTCGCTCTTCTTCCGGCACTTCTGTGCGTATTACGCAATCAAGCCGTCGGATCTTGGCCGGCACAACATCGAGCAGCTGGCGATCTTCTTCGCCTTCTACGAGTGCTACCTCGGCTACAAGCCGTATTTCTCGTTGTGGCTGGAGCTCTTTCATGGTCGCATTGGGCGCAAGGCGTCCGGTAGCTTGATACTGGCGGCTGGCGGCATCACGTTACAATTGAAGCCGAAGGCTAACTTCATCAAGCTCCTTTTGCCGAAGAAAGCTGCCAGCGAGTGGAAGAAGAGCTGGTTCTATGTGAAGGAGTCCACTCCCTCCAGCGAGGTGGCGCTTCTCGAGTTCGTCGCCGAAAGGAGCGAGCCTCATCGGCTGGCACCGAAGAAGCTCCCCGAAGACCAGAAGATGGTTGTCGTAGAGATGATGGACCAGATCTAGAGGTTGAAGGACCAGGGGTTGACTTCAATCAATCTTTACAACTGTTGGCTCGGGCGGCATCTGGTTCCGCTAGCGGCTCGGCCGCATTGGGTGTATGAGTATAGCAGGAAGCACGACCCCTCCCGAACTAGCAAAGAGTCGTGGGAGGCCGAGGATTACAAGGTCGCCCTGAAGAAGATCACTGACGCGGAATTCACCAGTGTATCGGTCGGGCTCGCCCCGTACACTCCCGTGCAGAATGAAGCCCCCACGGTAAGTTTTCCCTCTAGTCACTATTTCCACAATGTGATTCACAGTCGCATCATTTGGTATTCACTCGTGGTTGTTCTCAGCTGTTCCAGGTGTTGGAGGGCTGGCTCCCTTTGCTCGACGGAGAGGTCCCCCGGGAGCTCGAAGAGGCCTCCAAAGGAAACTCCTCTGAAAGCGACGAGGAAGAGGAGGAGGTTCCTCCCCCAGCGCATACGGCTCGCAAGACTCGCATGCAGAAGCAGCACGAGTTCAAGGCAATCCACAACCTTGACGAACATGAAGGAGGCGACGAGATCATGCAGGAGCACACATCTCGGTGCACGGCCATGCCGTCGAAGCCCGCGTGCAAACCTAAGTCGCCAGCGAAGAAGCCAACGTCGCCACCCAGGTCGGCGGTGGTGTTTGAGTCAGATGACGACTCTAACGATGAAGATACCCCTGAAACATCGCACAAGGTCCCGGAGGGTGCGATTCCGATGAAGGGGTTGGAGGGCGAGGACACCGAGGCAGCGATAGAGGTTCCTCTGGCGGTGATTGCGCCAACGGTTTCGAGGGTACCAAGCCAGGAGGCGGCTGAGGCAGCGGCGTCGAAGTCGCTGCAACCGTCGAGAGCGGTCGTGTCTTCGGAGCCAGAAATTCCGGCGACCGCGGCTTCGTCGTCAAGGAAGCCCGCGGTGTCATGGGCTTCAGACGTCTTTGAAAGGGGTCTCACGCGCAAGCTAGGTCCAGAATTGGATAAGCCCGCCCACATTAGTACTGGGCTGCGCGTTCTCCCAGTCGCCAAGTAAGCCTCGAATTCTCCATTCCGAGTCGTGTTCCGTTTTTGTGTTGTCTCTGTGTTGATTTTGGAATTTTGACAAGTCTAGAGTCAAGAAGATCGGCCGCCCTTCAGTGGCGAAGATTCCGCCGGTCACCACCACAGGAGAAGGCGACCTCCCCAAGAAGAGGAAGTCTGCTGACAACGCAGCGACTGTGGAGGGTGCGAAGAGGCAGAAAGGCGGTGCCGACGATTCCGTGGAGATGACTAGCGCCAAGGGGAGCGATCCCGCTGCAGTCATCGAAGAGGTGGCGGCTGTGCGGTCGGAGCCAGTCACCCCTGCGGCGGAAGCGCCGGCTCCGGTGACCAGTGCCCCGGCTAGAGCGTCAGCAAAGTTCCGACGCTATATGGCGAGGGGGTTCCTAGGCGTGGAGGACAACCAGTCTCCGCAGAACCCGGAGATCGTCGATGGAGACGTTGGGTCTCGTCGTGGGCGCACCTCCTTCACATTCCTGGCGACTAACGCCGGCGAGCTTCACAAAATGCTTGGCGCCGCCATTCAGGTACGCCCAGTCCTCGAGTGTCTAGCTGCTGAATTTCAGCGGCTAGGCACTGAGTTGCTTCTACTCTCTAGTCCCCGAGTTCCTAGTCGTTGAATTTCAGCGGCTAGGAACTGAATTTCTTTCTACTCTCTAGTCCCCGAGTTCTTAGTCGCTGAATTTCAGCGGCTAGGAACTTGATACTGTTCTTTGTAAGTACTGAACTTTGTTGTTTTTGCAGGGTTTGCAGAGCGAGTCGACCGATCGACAGGCAGCCAGGGAGCGTTTGGAGCGGGATCTGCGCATGGCGCAGGAGGCGAACCGGCGACTCCAGGGGACTGTTGATAAGTACTTACTTCTTTTCCTTTTTCTCTTTCAGCTGTGAACTGTTGGTGTGTGGCGCGATGATGATTTGTCTCTTTCCTTTTCAGATGGTCTTCCGGCTGCAATTTCCAAGGCCTGTGAAGGGTATGTTCCAGTCGCCGAGCTAGATGCGGCGAATGGGCAAATGGCCTTGCTGATCCATGACTTGGAGGAGGCAAAAGCGGCCTCAATTTCGTCTGAAGATCGAGCGAAGGCTGGTGTCACTGCGGCTGAGGAGAAACGCAAGGCCAAGGAATCGATCATCGTGGGGCTGCAGAATGATCATGTCGCCTTGGAGAAGCATGTCACGGAGAACTGCTGCAAGCTTCTTGGTGAGTCTCCGTCTTTTGCTTAACTCGTTTGGCGAATCCCTAATTGGGGAAGTCCATAGTTTAACTGACGTCTGATTTTGCAGCTATGATAGGGAAAAGCGACCTGGTGGTGCAGACCTTCAACGCTTCGTAGTGCGTGACTGCCGTGGTGAACCTGGCCACGACTTTGGCATTGTGTGTCCAAGCGGTCCTTCAAGGAATGTCCCCCACCGAGGTTATTCCTGGGGGGCTTATGGAAGTGTGGCGCTATCTGGAGGAGGCGCCCGTCGTCATGGAGTGGATGGCACGCTCGGCTTTCCGGCGCGGGGCCACCACGGCATTGAGCCTGGGTCTTGCCCACTTCCCTAACGATTTCGACCTCGACAACGTCACCAGCGGCTACCCATCAGCGACTGGCACGGTGGAGATGTTAGAGGTGGTGAAGCTGACTGCCAAGGCCACCCCTTTTGCTGATCAGGTGTTGGCGATGGGGGATCTTCTGCCATACCAGGAAACGGTACTGGCGCCTGGCGACCCCGAGCCGGAGCATCACGACATGAAGTCGGAGCAGCTTCCGGTCGGTGTTGTCGAAGTCGCTGACGACCTACTCGACGAACCCGTGGTAGCCGTTTGTTCGTGTCAAGGGAGGTGGTGGTGCTTCTTCATCAAGACCTGCGGAATAGATAGTATCATTGGGCAGTTTGTAATATATGCCAAGTGGCGACTGCTGTAATGTGAACAATATTTTGAGTAAGGGGAGTCAATCAACTCGTATTGCAACCATGATCGTATGGTGTGTTTATTTTTGTTTGAGCGAGTCCCCGAGCGCGTCCGCCGTTTAATGGGGTATAACTCGATTGTATACTTATGTGTTTTCTTTTGGTTGTGCATTGTTTTGTCCCTTGCGTCTTCTGAGGGGCGAGTCCCCGAGCGCGAGTGGGATTGTTTTGTAGGCGAGTCCCCGAGCGTAGTGCTTAACCGTATTGGGTGTATTCCTGTTGTAGGTTGTTAATGCGTTGTTTGTAATGCGTCTCTTCCCCTGGCTCGGAGAGCCAGTCGCTGGACGAGTCCAAGGCATCTCTCTTACTTGGTGTGTTCCCGAGCCGCGTGAGGATTCCTTTCTTGCGGAGTCCCCGTGTGTGGTACTTAACCGTTCGAGTCGATTTGCGCGAGGATGGGAAGGACAGGTCGCTGTGAGAAGCGTATACTGGTCGTCTTGTCCCGGTAGGCCAGTCGAGCTAGGCGACTCCGATGGTGGCTCCAGGTTGGCATTTTCGTGGAGGTCCTAAGGCCCGAGTATTTTCGGTGCCCTTGGGCGGCAATACTTAGCCATGTCGGTCGCTCGACCAAGGGTTGACTTCTATGGGTAGCGTATTTCTCATTGTACGAGTGCGAGTGGCACAAGGATATGGCGAGTAGACACAATTTTGTGACCCGAATGAATTTCATTATATATGTCGGCTGAGTACATGTTTCAGTTCTATGTATAGAACTTCCGGAGGAGGTTTACATTCCATGGCCTCCCAACCTCGAGCTGGTCATCACCTCGTATGTCAATGAGGTAGTACGCATCGTTGTCGAGGACTCGCCCTATTGCAAACGGCCCCTCCCATGGGGGGAGAGTTTGTGCATGCCCTTCTTGTCTTGAGCCAGTCGTAGGACGAGGTCACCTTCCTGGAAGGTGCGAGTCCTGACTCGGCGGCTATGGTAGAGGCAGAGTCCCTGCTGGTAGATGGTTGTACGGGAGCGAGCCAGGTCGCATGCCTCGTCGATTTGGTCGATGCTGTCTTGGTGGGCGGTCTCGTTTGTTGCCTTGATGTAATTGGCGACTCGAGGTGAGTCGTGCTCCAGGTTTGTTGGCATTACGGCTTCGGCGCCGTACACCATGAAGAAGGGTGTGAACCCAGTGGAGCGATTGACGGACGTGCGGATCCCCCATATGACTGAAGGGAGCTCTTCGACCCAACATCCTGGGGTGCACTCGAGGGGCACCTAGAGTCGTGGCTTGAGCCCATGGAGGACGCTCTGGTTGGCACGTTCTGCTTGGCCGTTCGACTCCGGGTGGGCGACTGAGGCGAGGTCGAGTCGTATGTCGTGTTCTTCGCAGAATTCCGCCATGGACCCTTTGGCGAAGTTGGTGCCGTTGTCCGTTATTATGTTGTGTGGGTAGCCGTACCGGTATATGAGCTCGCGTAAGAACTTGGTGTCCGTCTTGCCGTCGCACTTTTTGATTGGCTTGGGCTCGACCCACTTGGTGAATTTGTCGACCGCGACCAAGAGGTGGGTGAAACCGGATGGGGCCTTCTTGAACGGGCCTACCATGTCCATGCCCCATACGGTGAATGGCCATGTGATGGGGATGGTCTTGAGTGCCGAACCAGGGAGGTGCATCTGGTGGGCGTACTTCTGGCATCCGACGCATCGCTGGATGATGTTGGTGGCGTCGACGTGCGCGGTGAGCCAGTAGAAGTCGTGCCGCATGGCCTTGGCGACCAGCGACTTGGCGCCGGCGTGATGGCCGCAGTCGCCAGCGTGAATGTCCTGGAGGATCTTGCGGCCTTCTTTTGGCTGTACGCAGCGCTGGAACACGCCAGTCACGCTGCGTTTGTGGAGCTCACCGTTGATGATGACGAAGGATTTGCAGCGGCGCACGATCATTCGCACCTCCGTCTTGTTACTTGGGAGGATCTTGTGCTCGAGGAAGGCGGTGTATGGTGCCGTCCAGTCGCTAGGCTCCACAACCATGGTGACTAGGGCCGGCTCTGGTTGCAGTGGTATCCCGATGTCAATCTCCTTCGGTGGGCTGACCAAAGGTTTGTGGATGATGTCGAGGAAGACGCCTGCTAGTGGCGCTTGTCGGGCCGATCCGATGTGGGAAATGGCGTTTGCCTCCTCGTTCTTGCGTCTGTCGATCCACTCGACGGAGTAGCCGTCAAAGTGTCCTCCCAACTGGTCTACCGCTTGGCGGTACGCGATGATTGTTGGAGAGACGGTGTCGCATGTTCTGGCGACCTGGCCGACGACTAGGTTGGATTCGTCGTAGCACCACAGGCGATTGATGTTCATTTCCTTGGCGGCCCGCATGTCGTGGAGGAGGGCCTCGTATTCTACCATGTTGTTGGTGCAGGGCTTGAAGTTGAGCTGGAGCACGTATCAGAGCTTGTCCCCTTTGGGGGAGGTCAGTATAACCCCGGCCCCTAAACCCGTTAGTGTTCTTCGAGCCGTTGAAGTGTAGCGACCAGTAGTGGAGATATGGTAGCTTCTCCGGCTGGTGTGCTTCTTCCCAATCTGCGAGGAAGTCCGCTAGTGCTTGTGACTCGATTGCTTTGCGGGGCTCATATTTGATATTGTGGACGCCGATTTCGATGACCCACTTGGCGACTCGCCCAGTCGCCTCGCGATTGTGTATTATGTCCTGCAGTGGTGCAGATGAGACCACCATGATTGGGTGCTCTTGGAAATAGTGGGGGAGTTGCCACTGAGCTCGGAATACCGTGTACACCAGTTTCTAGTACTGCGGGTAGCGCTGTCGTGAGTCCGTTAGGACTTCGATGATGTAGTAGACGGGGCGCTGTATGAGGTGCTCCTTGCCCTCCTCTAGACATTCGACGACCATCACGGCGCTGACGACTCGGTTGGAGGCCGCCACATAGACGAGCATTGGCTCCTTGTCGACTGGTGAGGCGAGTAGTGGAGCCGCGAGTAGCACTTCTTTGAGTGCTTTGAGAGCATCGTCCGCCTCCGCGTCCCATTGGAACGTGGGGTTCTTGTGCATCTGGTGATAGAGGGGCATGGCCTTCTCGCCTAGTCGGGGGATGAAGCGACTGAGAGCCGCAACTCGCCCGACCAACTTCTAGACATCGTGCAGGCACTCGGGTTTTCCGAGTCGCGCGATGGTGTCGATCTTGGTGGGGTTGGCTTCGATGCCTCGCTTGGAGACTACGTATCCTAGTAACTGTCCGGTGGGGACGCCGAAGGTGCACTTCCCTGGGTTCAGCTTGATGTTGTACCTTCGCAGATTTGCGAAGGTTTCGGCCAGGTCGGCGAGCAGGTCGTCCTGGCGGGTGGATTTTACCACCACGTCATCAATGTAGACATGTATGTTGCGGCCAATTTGGCTCGTGAGGCACTCCTGGATGCATCTTTGGTATGTGGCCCGAGTGTTCTTGAGGCCGAACGTCATGGCCATGTAGCAGAAGGCGCCGAATCGCGTGATGAACACTGTCTTCTCCTCATCCTCGATTGCCATCTTGATCTGGTTGTAACCAGAGTAAGCGTCGAGGAAGCACAGCGACTCTGATCCCGCGGTCGAGTCGATGATCTGATCGATGCACGGTAGGACGAACTCCTCCTTCGGGCAAGCGTTGTTGAGGTTGGTGTAGTCGATGCACATTCTCCAAGTGTTGTTCTTTTTCAGGACCAAGACTGGGTTCGCCAGCCACTTGGAGTGTTTTATTGGCCGGATGAATCCTGCGGCCAACAAGCGTTGCACTTCTTCGGTGATTGCTCGGCGGCGCTCTTCATTGAAGGGCCGCAACGACTGCTTTACTAGTGGCGCTTTGGGGTCGGCGTGTAGTTTGTGCTCAGCGAGTTCCCTCGGGACACCTGGCATGTCGGAAGGTTTCCATGCAAAGATGTCGCGGTTCTCACGGAGGAACTCGATGAGCGCGCTTTCCTACGTGGTGCTCATATGCGCCCCGATGGTGACCGTCTGGCTGGAGTCGCCCGGGACGAGCTCGACGGTGCGGGTATGCGTTGTTGCCTCGAGCGTGGAGTTCGCGGCGGTTGGCTTCTTCAGTATGGTGGGGTCGTCCTTGTTGATGTTTACCGCGTATTTCGCGAGCTCCTCTGCGAGGTCAGTCTCCACGGTGATGACGGCGTCGGCGAGCTCAACGCCTTTGTCCTCGCATTCCACGGCCATATCGGGGTCGCCATGGACGGTGATGATGTCGCTCGGCCCTGGGAGCTTCATCATGTTGTACACGTAGTGGGGGTCGCCATGAATTTGGCAAACATTTGGCGTCCCAGGACGCAGTGGTAGGGGCTGCGGAAGTTCACCAGCTCGAACTCGATTCACTCGGTGTGGTAGTTCGCCGGTGTGCCGAAGGTGACGGGTAACATCACTTTTCCGATCGGGTATGCCTTCCGACCGGGGACGATACCGTGGAAGGTTGTCATGATCGGCTAGATTGTCGACTCCGGGAGCTGTAGCCTCTTGAACGTGTCTAGATAAATGATGTTGATGGAGCTCCCGCCGTCCATCAATGTCTTGGGTAGCCAATAATCGGCCACTTTGGGCCTGACTACCAGGGCGACTCGCCCTGGATACTCGATTCTGGGGGCATGGTCCTGGCGAGTCCAAGTGATACTCTGCTCGGACCAGTTGAGGAAGCGTGGGATGTCGACCTGTGTCACCGTATTGACGGCGACTACGCGGGCGAGCACCTTCCTCTCGCGCTTGGTGCCGAGTCCGGTGAAGGTGTGTAGCGAGCCGACGGTGTTGCCGAAGCTGCAGGTGTTTCCGTTGTCCCGAGGTGGGTTGTTGTTGGGGTCTTCCCTTGCTCGCCTTGCCTTTTCGATCTCTTTGAGAGAGTGGCAGTCCGTGGTGGTGTGGGTGGCGGGTTTCCCCTCCCTGTTGTGGTAGACACTGGCCTGGTTGAGCAGGGCGGCGGGGTCGAATTTCGGCCTCGCCATGTTGTTGGCGCGGTAGTTTCCGCTATCGCGGTAATTTCCTCCGTCGCGGCGGTAGTTCTTTGGGTCGCGTTGGCCATAGCCCGTGTTGGCGACGAAGTCGACTCGCCCGTCTGTGCGGCGCTTGCCAGTGATGCGGGTGTGGCTATAGCGCATGTCGTGATGTCGCCCGCTGTCATGACCGCTGGTGCGGTGTCTCCCCCCCCCCTGACTCATCGTCGGAGTCTTGGTTGGGGTCCTCCTCCGTGTAGCGCTTGGCGATCTCGAGGAGGTCGGGGATGTTGTCGAGCGTCCGGTAGACCCGATTGATCTTAGTGACTAGGGGTTCGTACCAGCACGCGTTCTTGAAACAGTGTATTACCATGTCTAAGTGGATGCCGGAGGCGTTGATCCATAGTTCTTAGCACCTCTGAATCCAGTGGCTGGTCGACTCGCGTTGTCCCTGGATGCACCGCTCCAGGTCTTCAATCGTGGTGGCGCGGGTGTAGGAGCCCTCGAAGTGCCTGACAAAGGCATCCCGCATTTCCTCCCAGGAGTCGATGCTGTCGGCAGGGAGGGTGTTGATCCATTGCCTGGTCGCGCCCTCCATCATCAGGGGAAGGTAGCAAGCGGCGAGCAGGTCGGTGTGGTCGGCGATTCCCATCGCCATGAGGTATGTGTCCATCCATACTATTGGGTCGTACGTTGGATCGTACTTTTCAATCTCTTTGGGGGCCTTGAAGTTGGCGGGGTACTTTTCCCCTCTGATCATAGGCCCAAAGAATTGGGGGCCGACTCGGCTGAGCGAGCCCCTTGGTTCGGGGTCGCCGCGATTACTGAGGTTATGCCTCAAGTTATTGGGTTGGCGCGCCCGCCAGGCCTGGTTGTTGACGATGTGTGTGCGGGCGTCGATTGGCTGCCTGTTGGCAGCGACCGTGTTGTTCACCGGTCGCGGTTCGTTGGTGGAGAGTGCGGGGTTGGCGGCTCGTGGATGGTTTGCCAGTGGCTACGGTGGTGGGCAGGTCACGGCGTTGGCGATAGTGGGGTGGCCACTCGAGGCTGCCCTACTAGCTGAGGAGCGGGAATACATCAGCCCCCGCGGGTCGACTCTTGCAGCTTGTTGCTCGACAGCCCTGGCGAGTAGGGCCTTGGCGTACTGGATCTGCAGCGTGCCGTCGCCTTGGACGTCGAGGTTGGCGAGCGCGGCGTCAGCCGCGATGATGTTGTCCACCAGGGTGGAGTAGAGTAGGAGTCTGTTGGCGTCGCGGGCTTGTGGCGAGATGATGATCCGCGGCTGGTCCAGCGGGGGCGCGCGGCCAATGGGTGGTGGAGGGGCTCTGGTCGCCGGTGCACCGGGTAGTGGTCTCGCAGGGTTGCTTCCGCCTGGCGGCGCATTCTCGCAGTATTCACGCTCGGCCGCGCGTGCGGGGTCCCTTTTGTCGTTTAAGTTTAGGACGCGGCCCTGGACGTTGGAGTTTAGGTGGGTCCTGATGCGGCACTAGTGATAGAGCGATAGCTCCCGTGCTGTTTCCCGCTCGAGGCTGTATTTCTCGCGCTCGGCGAGCTCGTTGCGTTGTGCCTCCATGAGTCGCAGGCGAGCTTCCTCCACCTCTGTGGCCGTGGCAGTCGGCGGGATCGGCGTGGAGAATGGATCTGGCGGGGCGGCTGTGCTGCCCGCCATGTAGATCGCGTTAAAGTGATTGGATCTGGCGCGGAAGTCTTCAGGCGACTCCGAGCCGGAATCGGAGTCGAAGATCCTGAGGATGGAGGAGTCGTCGAAATCCTCCAGGTTGGAGACTCGCGTGATGGAGTCCTCTCGTGATGCCGCGGTGATAGATCCGTCGACCGAGGCCGGGGTCGTGGAGTCGGCGTCGTCGTTTAGGGCCTCATCGTTTGTCACAGCGTTGGTCTCGGCCACGTTGCTAGCAGCCGAGTCGTACTCGGTGACGAGGCTCCTGATGGAGCGGACCAGCTCCTCCGAGAGCAGATCGTGGTGCGGCGGCGATCCGCCAACGATCACCGTCGCAGCTGGGTCGACCGCACCAGTGAAGCCGACGAAGAGGTTGATGGAGCCGACCGGCATCACCGCGCCGTGAGTGACCGGGCGTGACGCCGGGATGTAGCTGCTGGGCAGGATCTGTAAGATCCCACCGATGGCGATCATGCGGCCGGTGGCAAGCGACCGATCGATCGGCGAATAAGGTCCCGCCACAGAACTCAGGCCAGTCCTGCTATGCCCCACGGTGGGAGCCACTGTCGTGGAAATGGCCACGGCAGTCGCTGTACTAGGCAGCGATTTATTGAATCGGGGGCGAGAGTTGGCGGCCATCTGCGGTGCGAGATGGGGGCGGATGCACATGGGTTTACCCAAGTTCGGCCCCCTGGAGGGTAAAGACCTACTCCTGCTAGATTAGATTATTGGAGAGCGAGTTACAGGGGTGGCGAGCTCGGCGTCTAAGCAGCGAGTCGCTTGAGGGGGTGTATGATGGAACATAAGTCCTGAGGATACCCTAGGGAGGTTTATATATGAGTCAGCTTGCTAGGGTTTACAAGTTACAACTGAAAAAGATATGCATTCAGAGGCTTCTGGTACGCTTCTGGGCTTCTAGTCTCTAGTCGTTGGGCCTTCATATTAGTCGCATTCCAGTCGCCGTCATGCAGGCCCACTCGTGAGACCTTTTGGCCCAACACGGAACGTCCTACTGGGTACACCCCAGTCGGCATATCCCCATCACTCTTGCACAATCGAGTGCCTACAAATCAGGGAGGAAATATTAATTTCCAGCAAGCTAGAAAAATAAACCAGAGAAAGAGAAAGAAGACTTTCACAACAACTTTTCACTTGCCCTAGAAATTTCCTCCAAGAAAAAGGCCTCACGATTGAGGGCCTGGCGTGTCTTCGATTGGGAAACATCCACCATCGATTGAACGACCCAAAGTTTTCCTTCAAGATTTTTAACCTATTCTATATTTTCAGCGTACAGCGGCGGGTCCACCGTAAGCACGATGGTGGTACTAGTCGCACCTACTACAGAGGAGGACGGAACAACATCCGACAGTTGTGCGGATCCAGAAGGAGTCGAAGATTCATTCAAAATCTGGCAAGACAAGAAAGATATGAAACATTCAGCATACAAAAGCAAGCTCACATGCATATATTCAGAAGTTGCTCTTTTATAAAAAGAAGCAAGGGGAAGCTGGATAAGTTGAAGGTTCATTACAATAACAGCAAGGGAGACACAATAAAAATTACAAAACAAAGCCTATGAAGCCGTCTCTTTGAAAGACAGAGTAGAACTAGCAGAAGGGACACTAGCTATGGGAGCGGAAGGATCAGCCGAAGAAGGATCGACCGTTGAAGAAGGGGCAGCCGGCTTCTACGAGCCTGAGATTAGGCCCAGGAGCAACCAAGAGTACTTTCTGGCCCTCTTAATATGTGGCTTCAAGTCAATTTCTTGGCCATTCGAGGTGACTGGGACAGAGGAGCTAACCTTCTCCTAGTCGACCTTCTCGTTGTGCGCCATCGCCAGTGCCATCATAGTTTCGACACCACTCTTTGACTGGTCAAACTATAACCAACAAGGGGGCTGGGATCGGCACCGAAGACAGTGATGAGATCGTTCAAGTTGTTCGGCACCTCCTTGGTTGTGAATACTTCGGCATGAAGGCTTTTGAAGGCACGACAGCAGCGGACAAGAAGGTTGCGCCCACGAACGTTGTTGGCCTCCAAGGTGCTAACAACATCCAACAAAGGGTTAACCCTCTTGCCTTCGTGCAACGCTAGGTTCTGGCCAGTCAGCTCTAAAAATAAAAAAGGGAGGAAATGATTGATAACCAAAGGAAATAAACAAAATAAAGGCACACAAGACAAAAAACTTACGGGTCAACGAATCATTGAGGGCCTCCAGGCGCTATCGAAGATTTTCATCTCGAATAGCGGCTTGCTTGGCCACTTCTTCGACACGAGCTTTCGCCTTCTGCTTGGCCTCCTCCAAAGCCTCCTTAGCGGCTCGAAGTTTGACCTCAAGATCATCGGCACGCTTCATCGCCTCATCCCGAATAACTTCGGATTGCTTGGCAGCGGATGCGCAAATAAATCATGAAAAAATGAAGAAGCAAAATTCACAAAGAGATTTCGAAGATGAATATAACATACCCTTCAGCTCTTTGGCTTCGTCACGGATTTTTATAAAGCGAGAGGTTATATCGACCATCTCGCGCATCAAAGGCTGAACAAGAACATCACATAAAAAGGATATCAGGGCAAAATAAAAAAGGCTACAGGCAGAAAATTTCTGAAACATATAGTGACTTACATCTTTCATATCAACATCAACGGGCTTTTCCGATATCACCACCCCTTTACCCGATGTTTTCTTCCTTTTTTGCGGTGGCGGCTTTGATGAGGTGGCAGTATATTTCTGGATGATCTCCACAGAAGACAAGAGCTTTTCCTTTGGCTCCATCGATGGCGGAGGAGATTTCAGGCAGAGCAGCCCACAGATGTGCGAAGAGGAGATGCAGGAGGATCTTCATCGTCGTCACTACAAGAGAAAAGAACAGTACAATTGGGAAAAGCATCAGCAGCAGAACTACCCGATAAAGCAGCAAAAGAAGCAGTCAAACACTTACGAAGACACATCCTGCGCAAAGCGGAACAAATTCATCTAGGCGGGAGCAGCTAATACTGGAGCAACATTGAGGGGTTTGGAAGCAGTCGAGTCATCCGAGTCTTCGACCCTTTCCATAGCATAGGGGCGCTTCCTCTTTTCACCAGCACGCTCCATGCAAAAATCTCTAGATCGAGGCGACGGAAGCAGTTGCGTCTTCGATGAAGAATCAGATGCAGAGAAATCCATCTCCTCATCCGCGGCGGTCCTAGTCACAGGGAGATCGTCGGATGCGGAAGGATGGACAGGGGCTCACAGCTTCTAGGGAGAGGAGGAAGTGAGCTCAGGTGATCAAAGTCCTACACAAGCAGAAGACATGAAAGAAGCGCCAATCAATTGATAGAATTCATCCGCAAATACAAGGAAGAAAGATAAATGCAAAATAAAGTTACCTCGGGGAGCTAGCTTTTCTTGCAATAGGGATCTACAAGACAGATTGAAGGAACCAGGATTTTCTTGGTAAGAGTGGTGAAGCTTCAAACCCTTTTCTCATACACCTTGAGAGTAAGGTCTTCTGAGGAAATCCTCATTGGGTCCTTCTTCCCGGTGTACGCCCACATGCCAGAAAGCTGGGATTGAAGCGGATAGACGCGGATCCGCAAAACGTATGCCAGGATCTGGAGACCTGAAAATTCCTTGCCAACTTCGTGACGCAGTTTCAAAATGTTATCAATATAAGGCTGGATTTCCGCCATTTCTTCGGCAGAAGGACGCTGATCCCAGGAGTCAAGTTTGTGGCAAGGTTTCTTAGATCAAAGGGGGCTAAACCAAAAGATTGGCCTTCAAGTGGTTGATCCTTGATATAAAACCACTTGGACTTCCAGCCTTGGACAGAATCCGTGATTTTAAAATCAAAGTAATCAATGTCGGCGCGGACAGAGAAAATGGCGCCGCCAACTTCATGGACAATGGTGGCAGTGGCGTTACGGCAAACATAGAAGAAATGCTTCCAAAGGACCCAATGGGGATGAATCCCGAGGAAGCACTCACAAAGAGTGACGAAACAAGCAACATGAAGAATGAAGTTAGGTGTGAGCTGATACAGCTGCACGCCATAGACAAAAAGAAGACCACGGAGAAATTCGTGTACCAAAAGAGAAAGGCCGTGAAAAAGAAAGGAGAGGAACATTACTCTCCAGTCAGGCTCGGGGATGGGAGCAGCTTCGTCTCTAGGAAGCTTGAAGGTACCCTCCGCCAGATGGCCAGAGTTCCGCTCCTCACGGAGTTCCCGCGTCATGCACTTGGTAGGAGCCCATCCGACGGCCCTCTTCCTGGTGGCCTTCGCGGCAGCAGTGAAAGTCCCAGCTTTGCTTTTGCCCATGGCGGTGAAAGGGGAACATGAGCACAGAGCAGGAGTTCACAAAGGGGCAAGAGCGCAAGGAGGAAGATGGAGTAGAGGCAGATGAGGTAAAATAGTAAAACACATCTCCTTCCCCTTATAAAGAGCAAAGGCGTGAGGTCTGAACTGTTTGATGCAAAATCGAACCAACAAAAGATCACATGGTGATGACACGTGTTACAGGGATCCCGTAAAGGAAAAATCTAAAGAAGTTATGGTTGCGGTAAAAATGAAGGACAACGTGTGACGCCTCGATTTTCGCATGGATAGGGGACGTGCAGTCAAAATCTCCGTTGAATACGCTACCATGCGTCATCATTACGGCTGCATGGCCCCATGTTCAACACGACCTGTTAGGACGTGTTCTTCTGAAAATCAACAACATAAGATATGTCATCACTGACGTCATAGCGGAGGCGTTGCAGAAATTGCGGCTCACTATAAGAAATATGACCCGAAGAAATTAAAATTGGAGTCGAAGTAAATTCCTCCAGGAAAAGATCCAAGACTACAATCGAATATACAATATTACGACTGTAGCCTTGAGGGCTACTCCTATCGGGAGCACTGGTCATGCACCCGACAAAAACTATAGAACCACTGGCGCCATAAACCTAAGTTTTCGAGCCTATGTTCTGATACATATATCCAAACATAGCCTCGGGGCCACTCCTATTAGGAGCGCTTGCGTGCACCTGATAAATATAGACAAAGAAAAAATTCATCAACAGATACTCCTATCGCGAGCAGTTACAAAAAACAAGAAGTTCTTCAGCCGCTATAAATCAAAAAACTCTCGGATCGCATTCGACGCGACAAAAATACCAAATGCCATGTTCAGAAACATGAAGGTAAGACCCCAGGATTCGTTCTGTGTGGCTTGGTAATCGCACAAGAATGCGCTCTACTAGTAAAATATCCGTATCAACGATCCAATGAAAAATCCCGATGGATGCGTTGGGTACCCGATAAAAATAGAAACTAGAATTCAGTATTCGGTAAGACCTTAGAGGCTTGAACTGAATTACGCCAGTAGAAAATTCCAGATTCGAGCCTGGGGACTTGAATTTGATGTAGGACAACCTTGATTTTTCCTAGGAGAAATTAACTGATTCCCAATTCATCAGAAGCATCAGACTCGTTGTACCAAAATCCCTACAAAAATAAAAATCAAGGAGCAGAAATTAAAGAAAATAAGGAAAAAGAAACTTTGAAACTCAACCTGAAACTGCGGTTCAAGTAGAGTCTCGAGGGCTACTGACATGTGTATGATTACTCGGATGCTTATGATTCGCTGCCCTATATTGGGTAAAAGGCTTATGGCCCATGAAGGTTTCATATGACATCCCAAGGAAGCAACCGGCAAAGGCTTTGACTGTATTAGGAAAGAGACTATGAGCCAACATCATGTTGGTATTGTAAATACGCATGTATAAAACCTACCCGCATACAGCTTTGAGACCCGGCCTATTATATATAGGACGAGAGAAGCCCAAGTGAGGGTACCTAAATCTAGAAGACAACTTGTAATAGTGCGATTTCCCCAATATTTGGGAGACTTTGACTTCATTGTTTTCCTGACATCCGATGAAATCCCCAGTGTTCTCTTTTCCGCGAAACCCTAAGTCCATCATCATGGGCATTGCCAAGGTTACCCCTCGTCACTAAGCAACATGTCCTAAGTAACGCAGTGCCGGAAAGTGTCCCGGTGGTGGCCACAATGCTCATGGTTCTCGTGATTACAAAGGTTGTGTTCTCGGAGATTAGAGTTCCTATTGAACCGTGTGGGTCAGGAAAGAATCAAATAGTAAGATTTGAAACACAGGTCGTTATTATTTTGACAATGATGAACCGACTACATGCAAAGAAGCGATGATGGCCCCTGACTCCATAAAGTGACTAGAGGTCATAAAATTCGTGATAGTTTCCATACACGAGAAATCAAGTTTTTTGAACTTGGAAGACCCTCTGGAAAGGCATGAAGCCTTTCAGTCATGTTTGGATCTATAAAGAAATATACATGGATGTTTAACATCTATGAAATAGTCCACATATAGAAAAAGAGTTTACAACAATGTTCAAAGAGTTGACTATGACAAGATTTGATCTTTCATAGCGATATTTAGTCTTGATGGATTAATGTAGCAACCACTACATATAATTTGTTATATGGTAGTTGAGCAAAGAAAACGAAGTTCTTCTAATAGAATGGTCACCTAATACATGTACATGACACGATCCGAAGGGTTTTGTTAAATCAAAGGATGCTAAAAGGGCATGCAAACTTCAATGGTTGAAATAAGCATAGCGGAGTTAGAATCTTCGGCGTCATGAAACTGTTAAAATAGTTTAATTTCATTGGAGACAATGAAGATGCTTGCATTTGCAAGAAATTAAGTGGGAGCATTGAGACATATTTCCAATACATTATGTAGAGGACATGTTGTTGATTGGAAATGATGTATCTTTTATTGACATGGGTTAAGAATTTCATTAAAATTGGATTTCGATGAAAGACTTGGGCAAAACCAGAATATTTGGCATCAATGTCTATACGGATTGATTGAGGCACTAATATGGTTGTGCCAGACGTACATATATGAGATATTGAAAGGGTTCAATATGGAAACGACAAGAAAGGTTCTTGCTATGTGGAAAGGACTGAATCAAGATTCAAGTGTATTGACACTTAGTGAGTGAAATCACATGAATATTTTTATCAATAATATCATGATATGTACATATCCATATATGTCCTATGCTCTAAATGTTGTGAGCATATACCATAATGATTCATAAGATGATCATTGGATGATTGTAAAGATATTCTTATGAGCTTTGGAAGAACTAAGAATATATCATGTATACGTGACAAATAGTTAACAACAGTTCATTTTAAAGTGTTACATTGATACTAGTTTGTCACAAAATACAAATTAAATTTCTCATAATTTAAACTATGGGTGGCACAATGTAATGGAAAAGAGGTTCCATGATGGATTTGGATGAGTTCCAAAGTTAAGACATTGTGACGGATACTACAACAAAAAGGCTAAGTATATGACTGCTATAGTAGCAGCAAATGAGAGAATTTTTGTTAAGTAGTTTCTTATCAAACTAGGTGTGGTTCACAGTGGGATAGTACTATGAGATATTGTACGACAATTATATCAACATATTTTAACCCAAAGGAACTAAAGGTCTCACCAAAGGACTAAATTTATACAATGCCATCTCATTTGAGAATGAGTGATGCATAGAGACGCAAAGACATGCAAATACACACGAACCTGAAAGTGTCAGATTTGGAGACTATGTTAACCACTAGCAAACATGTATATACAACACCAGAAAGCCATAGGTGTTGAATGCTCAAGTTTACAAACTAGATTATTGACTCTAGTGCAAGTGGGAGACTGAAGAGAATATCCCCGAGAGGCAATAATAAAGTGGTTATTATCGTATTTCTTGTTTATGATAAATATTTATTTTGCATGCTATAATTGTATTAATTGTAAACATTAATACATGTCTGTTTAATAAACAAATAAAGAGTTCCTAGTTAATCCTCTCATATAAACTAGCTCGTTGATTAACAAGATGATCAAGGTTTCCTGATCATAGACATTGGATGTTGTTAATAACGAGGTCACAACATTGGTTGAATGGTGTGATGAACATTCATCCGAAGAATAGCAATACGATCAAAGTCATTGTGTTAAAATTGCTATGACATCATACAAAGTAACTTTAGTCCTTAGACCATGAGATCATGTCAATCACTAACACCGGAAGAGTAACTTGATAACATCAAACGTCACACCATAACAGGGTGACAATAAAGGTGGGTTCGGATACTCCGAAAGTGTTATGTAGAGGCTCATGGATCAAGAGTGGTATTTCTCCATCCAAATGATAGAGATATATACTCTGGGCCATCTCGGTGATATCACATTGATGTAGCTTACAAGCAAGTGATAAGATCACTAGAATGTTATATCACGGGAATGAGAAAAGAGTACATTTCGGTAATGAGATCAAAATAGGTATGGGGATATTGATGATCAAATCTCGGACATGTAATATATCACGAGACAAAGGGATTTAGTTACAAACATTAAAGGTTCACATGATCATAGGAGTCACCGTTGAATGTGTGGGAGTCAGCACGGATCTCTAGGTCCCACTGTTGATTATTGATCGGAGAGGGGTATCAATCATGTTTATATTATTCGTGAACCGTAGGGTGACACACTTAAGGGATGTCGACACCATTTAGGAGAAAATATGTTTCAGATAAAGATTAGGGATATCGACACCATTTAGGAATTGCTTCAGGTGAAATTGCAGAAACTAGTTCTACATGTGATATTGAAATATTGTAGGGGGTTTTATGTGAATGTTTGTTAATTAAAGTAATTAACAAAATTCTAAATAAAATAAATAAAAGAGTTTTATTAAATTGGAGTTGCATTAAATTTGTTGGAAATTTAATGCATGCCAGTGGACATGTGAGTGGAGGTGTGTTTATGTGAGTGGGAGCTCCATCCACATGAATGAAAGAGACGTGGGGGAACCCACCTTGGCCATCGTGCATGGCATGGGGGCTTCCCCCTCCCCTATAAAAGGAGTACTTCCTCCTGCTCCACTCTCACACCTCCTCCTGAAGGATATCTCTCTCCCTCTAGAAATTATTCCTCATGGTCTCAGATTAGCGAGATATATGTTTCCGGTGGCTTTGTCTAGAAAGGAGTTGCTACTTCCGCTGCATCACTGGAGTAAGGACGCGGAGGTTGTCGGGGTACCGGACGTGTGTGCGGTCATGGATGCACTGCTGCTTTGTTGTCAACACCCAGATTTTTAATCCATGATGCCTGTTATGCCATACATCGCAATCCCAGGATTTCCATTTTTGTGAGACATAACAGATTGGATATCATAGTATCATCCATTACAAACCATAATAAGGTCTTACACAAATAAAGGATCTCATGATCCAGTCTTATTACAAACAAGGAGCGGAATAATAAAGCATAACAGTGGGCTCCATCTTCAGTGTCACAGGCAATGCTGATGATGGGAGATAGTCCTAGTTGTTGTAGCCGTCCTGTTGTCCTTCCTCCTGGTAGTCCTCCTCATAGTTTGGCCATGGGAATAGCCAGGGATAAAGCCATGAGTACTCTTTAAGTACTCGCAAACTATCACTAACAAGTAAGGTAGTTCTAGTAGGAATTCTAAGCTCTAAGTTTATTTGCAAAAAGCCAGATTTATCTAAACTGAGTTCAGAAGCAAAGAATGCTAAATTAAATGTTATAAATCACTTTAAGTTGGGAACCTAGTTTTCAATAGTCACAACCATGTTATGGTCAAGTCAAAGTCACCATTCATTTCATAAGTCATTTTGAAAACATCTCACGACGGAACAGTATGGCCACTCCAACTGTCCATGACCACGGACGTGGCTATTCGAATAGTTCGACAATCTGCAGAGCTGGTACACTTTCACCACAAAATTTGATACATCCGTCAGGGATAGCCCTGAATCATCATACTTAGTATGCGGATAATCAATCATAACCTTTCCTTTACACACTCTAGTATAAGCACCTCTCCTATGATCTTGGCCTCCCAGCCATGGCTATCTGCCATCCTGGGCACTACATAGGTGGACATCATCAAGAGGTAGCCTCATCTCAAACCTCTTCCATGAGGGAACCCATACTAATGCATATAAACTTCCGGCTAAGCCTTACCCAATTCAGGCATTATGGTTGTACGGTAAAATTGGAATGGTATCCCATCCGAACCCAACCATCAGTTTTTATAAAGGGCTAAGGCTCATGCCTCAACATTTTCATCATCATAAACCATTTGTGTTTCTCAACACATGTCAAAACATCTCAATAGAATGAAGCATCATTCTAAGGTTTTCATAATCATTTTCACCAAGTATTCCCATCTAAAGTGATCAAGTTGTATGCTTAGCACTAGCCTCTAAGGTTAAGAGTGTTCACTAATGAGGGATGCTAATATCAATCGCATGCCATAGAATGACATCTAGTATAGGCCTAGTTTTATACTCTTTATGCTATCTATACTACTTTCCAAAATCTTACAAGGCATTACTAAAAGTAAAGAAACTTTGGTAAAGTAAAAAAGTAAAGCTTGCAAGTAAAACTTGGGATGGGTATAAATCAAAATGTATAACCAAGCATGCCTAATGCATCTTGCTTAGGTTAACTTGCATCTAGTGATGGCTTGCCTTGATTGGTGAAGTGATTGAAGTTTTGTTCGTCTTCTTCGGGATAGAACTCCTCCTCCTCGTAGACTTGGTCGATACTATCGTCTATAAATAAATACGGGGTACATAATCACCAAACAAATACTTAACTAGTCTATTTAGCACACTAAGGCACACACTTTATGATCTATTATCATCACAATCATCACATGCATTAAAGCACTAGTTTCATTTATTTTATTTGAGAAAATTAATTTCTACTCATTGAAATTAATTAAGATTTAATATTCTCCAATTAAAATATAGATTTAAAGTGACTAGAAATGCCCTAATAGCATTCTTTTGGTACTAGTCCATAGTCACTGCATGCAAACCTAAATATTTTTACATATGCAGATAGATATTGTCAAAAGTGATTTTTGAGAGTTGGAATCAACTCAAAAGCTATTATGGTTGATTTTTGAAAAATGCTTGAGTGTAGAAAAGTCTATGTCTTGTTATTTTTGCTATATGTGATATCTAACTCCAATTGATTTAAATCCAACGGGCTTGGATAGATATTTTAATTATCTTTCCAACAAAATTTGAATCATGCATTTTGGTTAAGTGAAACTCTCTGAATTGATTTTTGAATAAGTGGACAAAATCTAGTTTCAACTAAATTGGAAAAATACTAATTTGAATCAGTGGGCTAGCGCGGGAAAGGAAATGGGCCCGCCCAGCTGCACTGCGCGAGCACAGCAGGATGCTGACACGGGGTCCTACGCATCAGCAACACACCTAACATGAAGCGGTACATTTCAATTTCAGCCGTGCGATTAGACTACGATCTAACGGTTGTGGTTCGTCATCCCCGGTGAACAGGTCTCCAGCAAGGACGAACCCTAGAGGCACGGTGGGGGTCTATGGGGGCTCACCTGGGCTCCAGCTACGGTTGGTGATGGGGGCGCTCAAGCTGGTAGACGATGGCGGTTCGAGGTGTGGTCACGGCGGCTCTTGGGGTAGCTCCAATCGACGGAGCCTCTTCTCTTCTGCAGCGGCAAACTCCGGCGAAATTCCGGCGGACTGAGGCTTGCCTTCCCCAGGGAGGAGACACAGAGGGGCGGTGAATTGGTGGCTACCTCCTAGCCAAGGTGGGAGAGAGCGGGGCCGTCCAGGGTGAGCGGTCCATGGTCGACCGGCATGGGGGTGCTCGGGGTGGCTCGGCACTAGCGCAAACAGCAAGGGGGAGTGGTTCTATGTTGCTAGTTGGGACTGGGGGAGACCAGGGACAAGTTTTGGCGACAAATGGTAGACAAAGCATTGATCAAAAATAGTAAAAGTTTGGCAGCTAATTCTGTGCTCACCAAGTGTTCGACACAATGCCCGCATGAGATTTAAATTTGAATTTTTGATTCAATTTTTTTGAGTGGTCTTGTATTAAGCTTGAGAGACTAGGTTTGCTGGGATAAGTCAAGGTGAATTGGTTTGGTTGGTTTTTGAGAAATGGCTATCTATACATATGAACTTAATTCCATTTCCAATTGTCTCTCATTTGAATTTTAAAATAGTTTCTGAAAGTTTGTAAGTGGGCTTTGATACATCTTTACTTGGT
This sequence comes from Avena eriantha, assembly GCA_910589775.1. Lineage (NCBI taxonomy): Eukaryota > Viridiplantae > Streptophyta > Magnoliopsida > Poales > Poaceae > Avena > Avena eriantha. The sequence goes on along the minus strand of OU342746.1, from coordinate 304,809,456 downwards.
CTAGCAAGGGGTGGAAAGAAATAGAATTATTTCTGTTGGCAATCTTCTTCTAGGAACACTTAAAGTGGCCTAGTGGTTAACTTTGGTCAAAATGACCATTTGCTTTATTTATTCTTATTTGATTTCTTTTTTCTTTGGATTTTGTTTGTAAATGGTCTAGATGATGTGGCATTCACCTTTTTGAACCACTTCACAACATTTAGAACAACCAAGCATGGCATTTTCAATTAAATCTACACTAATGCAAACACACATGCACTCATATGCCTTTTCTTTAATAAAAGTTTTTGTTAACCCTAAATTGGGTGCTTTGAAATTTGATAACCTTGATTAAAGTTTTGGGATGTTACAAACCTTCCCTCCTTAAACAAAATCTCGTCCCGAGATTTAAGAAAAACTAGGAACTAAAGAGATCTGGAAACTCAGTCCTAATGTAATCTTCTCGCTCCCAAGTGGTTTCTTCTTCGGTATGATTGCTCCATTGGATCTTGAGGAATTTGATACTCTGGGTCCTTGTGGTTCTGAAAGCTTCTTCCAAGATACAAATAGGCACTTCACGATACGTCAAATCTTTGTTGATATCAATGGCTCGGTGATCGATGTTCTTGAAAACTTCAGTGTTCTCTGGCACTTCTAAGCATTTGCGAAGTAACAAGATATGGAACACATTATGGATGGCTGACATCTCCTCTGGCAGTTCCAGTTGATAAGATACTTCTCCTCAGCGATTCAGAATCTTGAAGGGTCCGATATATCTGGGGCTAACTTTCCTTTCAGTTGAAAACACTGCATTCCTTTCAATGGCGAAACCTTGAGATACACAAAATCTCTGACATTGAAAGTCAGGTCTCTACGTCTCTTGTCAACATAACTCTTTTGTCTGGATTGGGCGGTCTTGAGGTGCTCCCGGACCTTGTGAACCTTCTCATCGGCTTCTCGTAGGATGTCTAGTCCGAAAATTTGACTCTCTCCTACTTGCAACCAATTCAAGGGGCTACGACACTTCCTTCCATACAGAAATTCAAAGGGGCCCATTTGCAAACTGGCTTGATAACTATTGTTGTATGAGAATTCTGTGAAAGGCAAACAATCTTCCTAGATTGATCCATACTCTAACACACAAGCTCTCAACATATCTTCTAAGATCTGGTTGACTCTTTCAGTCTGTTCATCGGTCTGCGGGTGATAAGTTGTGCTGAAATTCAACTTGGTTCCTAATCCTTCTTGGACTTTCTGCCAAAATCTTGAGGTAAATTGGGTTCCTCGATCCGACACGATGGTCTTGGGGGTTCCATGCAAACTGACGATTCTAGCAATGTACAACTCTGCTAGCTTATAACTCTGGTAGGTTTTCTTGATAGGTATAAAATGGGCTACTTTGGACAGTCTATCAACTATGACCCAGATAGAGTCATTTCCCCTACTAGAAGTAGGCAAACTGGTGATAAAGTCCATTCCGACAGAATCCCATTTCCATTCTGGAATCTGCAATGGTTGCAACAGTCCTGCGGGTCTCTGATGTTCCGCTTTGACTCTCTGACAGATATCACACTTGGCTATGTAGCTTCCGATTTCTCTCTTCATCTTGTGCCACCAAAATTGCTCCTGCAAATCCTAATACATCTTCATTCCTCCGGGGTGGATAGAATAAAGAGTATCGTGAGCTTCTTGCATGATAACTTGCTTCAGCTCCGAATTTGCTGGCACACAGATACGTCCTTTGTACCACAAAACTCCTTCTTCATCTTCGGTGAATTCGGGTACCTTTCCTATACCAATACGACGTTTGATTCCGTCGATATTTGCATTTCCCTTCTCGGCTTCCTTGATCTGGCTAATCAAAGTGGTTTGAAGTTCAATGCTAGCTAAAAATCATTTGCTAACTAGCTTTGTTCTAAACTGCTCCAACTCCTCATGCAAACTTGGCTGGGCTTCTTTGATAATGGTGTTTAATCTACATGGCAATCCGCTAAGAGCATCCGCTACCACATTGGCTTTGCAGGGGTGATAGTGAATGTCAAGGTCATAGTCCTTGATGAACTCTATCCATCTTCTTTGCCTCATATTCAGCTACTTCTGGGTAAAAATATATTTTAGACTCTTGTGATCCGAATAAATCTCACAGCGATTACCCATAAGGTAATGACGCCATGTCTTCAAGGCTAAAACTACAACTGCTAGCTCAAGATCATGGGTAGGGTAGTTTTGCTCATGTTGCTTCAGTTGTCGAGATAGATATTCTATGACTTTGCCTTCCTGCATTAACACACATCCGAGTCCAATCTTGGATGCATCACAATACACATCAAACGGCTTCTTGATATCTGGCATAATCAATATTGGGGCTGAAATCAATCTCTTCTTGAGCTCTTGAAAACTTGCTTCACATTTGTCGGTCCATTCAAACTTCTTATCTTTCTTCAACAATTGGGTCATTGGTCTTGTGATGCTCAAAAATCCTTCAACGAACTTGCGGTAATATCCTGCTAATCCGAGAAATGCATGGACTTGGGTTTTAGTGGTTGGGGCTTCCCATTCTTCAACATCTTTGATCTTGGCGAGATCAACGGTGACTCCTCCTGCCGACACAATATGTCCGAGGAATCCTACTTCTTTCAACCAGAACTCACATTTGCTAAACTTAGCATACAACTAATGTTCTTTGAGGGTTTCAAGGATGGTTCTCAGATGTTGCTCATGGTCTTCTTCTGACTTGGAATAGATAAGAATATCGTCGATAAAAACAACGACAAACTTATCTAGAAAATTCATAAAAATCGTATTCCTGAGGTTCATGAAATAAGCGGGGGCATTGGTTAATCCAAAAGACATGACTGTATACTCATACAATCCATATCTGGTGGTAAAGGCGGTCTTTGGAATATCCGTTGCATGAATCTTGAGTTGATGATAACCAGTTCTAAGATCAATCTTAGAAAACACACTGGCACCAGTCAACTGATCAAACAAATCCTCTATATTGGGAAGTGGGTACTTGTTCTTGATGGTGACATCATTCAGCTTCCGGTAATCTGTGCACAAACGGTTACCTCCATCTTTCTTGTCGACAAACAAAACAGGTGATCTCCATGGCGATGCGCTTAGTTGAATCAAGCCTTTCTCCAGCATAGCATCAAGTTGCTTCTTCAGCTCCACTAACTCTGATGGGTTCATGCTATAAGGTCTCTGAGCTATGGGTCCAGTTCTAGGAATTAGTTCAATAATGAACTCGATATCCCAATCCGGGGGCATACCGGGCAATTCATCTGGGAATACGTCGGGGTATTCATAGACTACTCTGACTTGGTCTATGGTGGGTAAGGCTAGACTCTTGTTGCATTTCAATTGACGGGGCAAGGTTTCAGATACATGCTCTACTGTTACTCCAGAGCTACTGGTCATGGTTATGGCTTTCTTGGCACAGTCGATCAATCCTTTATGTTTCGACATCCAATCCATTCCTAGTACTACTTCCAAACCTTTGGTTCCAAGTACTATTAGATTGGCATAAAAATCTATCCCATGGATTCTGATAGGCACAGCCTTGCAAAATTTTCTAACTTTGGTGGTTGAACCAGGTATTTGAACTATCATAACATGCTTCAGTTTTGTTGGTTGAATCTTAGTAGTGCATGCAAATTCTTCTGTAACAAACGAGTGCGATGCTCCGGAATCAAACAACACTCTTGCTAATACCGAGTTAACAGAAAACATACCCAACACGACATTTGGCGCTTCCTGGGCTTCTTCAGCATTCATGTGGAACAGATGGCTATTGCGGTTGAGAGAGTTCCCTGGGGCAAATCTTCTTCCAGGCTGAACACGGCGTTGCTGCTGAGCTGGGGCATTCACATTGGTGGTGGCTACAAGCTTCTTGGGACACTCTTTGGAGTAGTGACCCTTGACTCCACATTCAAAGCAAGTAATCTGGGACTTGTCTTTGGTGGCAACAGGCACAACATTGCTTCCAATCCTTGGGGCAGTATTGTTGTTGGACTTGGGCGGTGCACAATTGAAGTTGTTGGAGTTGTCAGGGTTGTTGTTGTGGTTTCCTCCGGACTTCACGTTTCCTCCGCTACGATTGGGGTAGGTTGGACGAGACATTAGGGGTCTATTGTTCCTTGGGGCATATCATGCAGACGAGTTGGGGCGATACTTCTAGGTATTGTGGGACCTAGTCTGGTGCATCATTTTGCACTTGCGGTTGTCATTGGCTTGGTTGATCTTCCCTTCCATCTAGATGGCGGAGTCTACGAGCTCTTCTACGTCTTCAAAAAGGATGTTGACTAAAACAGTCTGCATCTCATCATGCAATCCATTCAGGAACCTTTCTTTCTTCTTGGCTTCGGTGTTGATCTCATCAGGTGCATACCTAGCGAGGGATAGAAATTTGTCACGGTACTCCACTACCATCATCCTGCCTTGCTTTAGTTCTCTGAACTCATCTCTCATTCTGGTGACTAAACCATGCGGCACATGGGTGCGGCTAAACTTAATCTTGAAAGCTTCCCACGTCATCACTTGACCGTGGTTCATAGTATAGGTGCTATTCCACCAGGCTCTTGCATCTCCTGCCAGATAGTGGGTGGCAAACAGTACCTTCTCATTGGCGTCCACTCCTGTGACTTCCAGATTATTCTCCATGGTTTGCAACCAATCATCAGCATCTAAGGGATCCTCAGATTTGTTGAAGATAGGGGGATCGGTATTCTGAAAGTTTTTAAGCTTGGATCCATGATGATCCTGATTTCCATGGCCTTGATTATTGTGGGTTATCTGAGCTATCTGTTGTAGGGTGGCTAGATTGGCTTGGCTCTCTGCTCTACTAGCTTCACGGTTGGAAACTAGCATCTGCAGAATCTGCAACATCGGGTCCTGCGATGAGCTGCTCCCTCCTTGGTTCCCACGAGTCATCTGAAGATTGATATAGATAAAGAGATAAGAGGGAAAGTTCCAAGGTTCATGGTTTTGTTTTCAAAAGCTTTTATACTTTGAGTTTGAACTCAGGTTTTGCAACTAACTCCTTCTCATTCATTCACTCATTCAAGCACACAATACAAACACACATACCACAACATGAAAGGAAAACATATGGTTTTAAGAACCATTTTGTGAACTAAGATACAGTGGGACCGATAAAACTCATTCCTACGGGGCTGATCAAGTGCATCTACTCATCATCAATAAAGTCGGAGTCATCATCATCAGTGTAGAAATCCATGGCATCATCCTCCAAGTAGTCATTGTCATCACTGAGGTATGAGTGAATATCTCCCTGGATGTTTTCACCTTCTTCCTCTTCTTTTGCTGCAAGCTGATCTTCTTGTTCCTAGATGGTCTTCTCGAGGTCGGCCACCTTCTTGCGAAGACGAGCGATGGTGCGATCCTTCTTCTCGCGTTGATGGCGAAGTGATTGGCGATCCTTGACGAGCATGGCGAGAGTCTGGTCCTTCTTGGCAGCAATGGAAAGGTTGTGGTTGGTGTAGGCTCGAGCATTGTCCAATTCCTTATGTCTATCATACAGCAGGAAGTCAAGATTCTCCACTTGGCGCTTCATCTCCGGGTGACTTGGCATCTCCAATGGCATTCCCATAGAATCACGCCTTGCGTAGTGCGCAAAGCGAGTTCCTTGGATCAAGTTGATGTTTTGCCCACACAGACGGGCAAGAGCTTCATGCATAGCCCTGGCTAATCCATCTAGCTAGTTGTCTCTCTCACGGTGAATTGAATCTTCTCGGAAATGGGTGCTTCCATCTTGCCTCGAAGATCTACAACTATTAGCCATTGTAGATCTCCTCCTAGGAAATCCTTGAGTTGAGCTCCGAAGAATTCCGGATGCGAGCGCTCAAGGTACTCGGACAGTGCATCTAGATCCCTCCCAAAGATCAGTTGGCCTCCGTTGCCCAACTAGCAGAACTTGCAATACTGAACAACCCTGTTGTGGTCAAGTCAAAGTCACCATTCATTTCATAAGTCATTTAAAACATCTAACGACGGAACCGTATAGCCACTCCAACTATCCATGACCACGGACGCGACTATTCGAATAGTTTGACACTCTGGAGAGGTGGTACACTTTCACCACAAAATTCGATACATCCGTCAGGGATAACCCTGAATCATCATACTTAGTATGCGGATAATCAATCATAACCTTTCCTTTACACACTCTAGTATAAGCACCTCTCCTATGAGCTTGGCCTCCTAGCCATGGCCATCTTCCATCCTGGGCACTGCATAGGTGGACATCATCAAGAGGTAGCCTCAGCTCAAACCTCTTCCGCGAGGGAACCCATACTAATGCATATAAACTTCTGGCTAAGCCTTACCCAATTCAGGTATTGTGGTTGTACGGTAAAATTGGAATGGTATCGCATCCGAACCCAACCATTAATTTTTATAAGGGGCTAAGGCTCATGCCTCAACATTTTCATCATCATAAACCATCTGTGTTTCTCAACACATGTCAAAACTTCTCAATAGAATGAAGCATCATTCCAAGGTTTTCATAATCATTTTCACCAAGTATTCCCATCTAAAGTGATCAAGTTGTATTCCCATCATAATCATAAACCATCTGTGTTATTTTTGCTATATGTGATCTCTAACTCCAATTGATTTAAATCCAACAGGCTTGGATAGATATTTTAATTATCTTTCTAACAAAATTTGAATCATGCATTTTGGTTAAGTGAAACTCTCTAAATTTATTTTTGAATAAGTGGACAGAATCTAGTTTCAACTAAATTGGACAAATACTAATTTGAATTGGTGGGCTAGCGCGGGAAAGGAAATGGGCCGGCCCAGCTGCACTACGCGGGCGTAGCGGGATGCTGACAGGGGGTCCTACAAGTCAGCGGCACACCTAACGCGAAGCGGTACGTTTCAATTTCAACTGTGCGATTAGACTACGATCTAACGGTTGTGGTTCGTCGTCCCCGGTGAACAGGTCTCCGGCGAGGATGAACCCTAGCGGCACGGTGGGGGTTTACGGGGGCTTACCTGGGCTCCAGCTACGGTCAGTGATGGGGGCGTTCTAGCTGGTAGACGACGATGGTTCGAGGCGTGGTCACGGCGGCTCCTAGGGCGGCTACAATCGATGGTGCCTCTTCTCTTCTGCAGCGGCAAACTCCGGCGATATTCCGGCGGACTGAGGCTTTCCTTGCTCCGGGGAGGGGACAATGAGGGGTGGTGTATTGGTGGCTACCTCCTAGACATGGTGGGAGAGAGCGGGGCGGTCCGGGGTGAGCGGTCCATAGTCGACCGCCATGGGGGTGCTCGGGGTGGCTCGGCACTGGCGCAAATAGCAGGGGGGAGTGGTTCTATGGTGCTGGTTGGGACTGGGGGAGACCAGGGACAAGCTTTGGGGACAAATGGTAGACAAAGAATTGATCAAAAACAGTAAAAGTTTGGCAGCTAATTCTGTGCTCACCAAGTGTTCGACACAATGCCCGCATGAGATTTAAATTTGAATTTTTCATTTAAATTTTTTGAGTGTTCTTGTATTAAGCTTGAGAGACTAGGTTTGCTGGGATAAGTCAAGGTGAATTGGTTTGGTTGGTTTTTGAGAAATGGCTATCTATACATATGAACTTAATTCCATTTCCAATTGTCTCTCATTTGAATTTGAAAATAGTTTTTGCAAGTTTGTAAGTGGGCTTTGATACATCTTTACTTGGTCTAGCAAGGGGTGGAAAGAAGTAGAATTATTTCTATTCGCAATCTTCTTCTAGGAACACCTAAAGTGGCCTAGTGGTTAACTTTGGTCAAAATGACCATTTCCTTTATTTATTCTTATTTGATTTCTTTTTCTTTGGATTTTATTTGTAAATGGTCTAGATGATGTGGCATTCACCTTTGAACCACTTCACAACATTTGGAACAACCAAGCATGGCATTTTCAATCAAATCTACAATAATGCAAACACACATGCACTCATATGCCTTTTCTTTAATAAAAGTTTTTGTTAACCCTAAATTGGGTGCTTTGAACTTTGATAACCTTGATTAAAGTTTTGGGATGTTACATTTGTGGTGCTGAACTTGCTAGTGCTGGACCCACTAGACTCACTGGACTTCATCACGATCTTGAGATCGACAAGTGTACACTACATCATCCATGAGTACAACCTCGTAATGCTTTGTAGCTCTTCAAGGGTATGTTCTCTATGGATTTATATCCACCCATTGATTGTACCTAGGTAGATAGATCTTGGTGCTTAGTTATTCACATCGTAGGATTTTTTTGTTTTCTATGCTGCGAACCCAACAGTAAGTATGTAACACAGTGAACAATGTAGTCAACACTACCAACACTCACATAATCCCCACCTGAAAATGCCCGTGCTCGATCAATACTAAACACGGGTGATACCTCCGATCCAGATTCACGGATGTAGTATACTAGTCTTTTTCCCTAGTAGACCTAGGTTTAATCGAACCTTGGGAAACAACACTAAAAGGAAATAGAAAGGAAACATCTACAAGACTTTGTTTCTTCATTTTAGCTTCATTTATCGGACCAATCTAGTTTAATTTTATCATGCATTGATTCAATGGATGGAGATAGGCCAGGGTTGAAGATCCACCTGCAGCTCCACATCATATGGGATAAAAGATAATAATAAGCACAGTCATGTGTAATGTTTTAATAGATATAATCTCTTATGGGCAACACATACTAATATACTGGATCCCCTGAGAGACAACATGCATAGCAATAGTCTTTTGATCCATTTGAGTGCACCACGAAGCACCAGGCTACAAATGATTATTAAGTGTAAAACATAGATCAAAGCCTTAAGTGGTGATGTTGCTGTGATCTCGAATGGGTCGCTAAGACAAGACCATACAACCCTTTCTGTCACTGGGTTTCCTATGAGATCGCCGCTAGACAAGTATCTCACTCAAGCCTTTATCGATCTCGGGGGTCTTGGGTACCTACAAGTCCAAAGATCAAGGCAAGAGACAAAGAAATAAAAGATACATATCTCTCTTTCAAACAATACAAAATGCTCCCATAGATTAGATGCACATAATCGTTGCGAGGTTTCTCCCCAACCCGTAGCCTGTGAGGACTATTCACTCATAACAATAAGATCAAGGATAGAAAATATTGTGCAAAGTATTTATATTGAAATCAAATATTCTTACAATGGCCGCCAAATCACAAGGAGATCTCAAGTACAAAGTAATGGCTATGGCTAATGGAGGGGATGGAAGATAGAAGGGATGAACTATGGTGTGGATCTCTTTTGGTGGTGTTGTGATGCAATCTGAGAATGGCGGCCTTCTACGCGGCGGATGAGGCCTCAAAATATATAAGCGTCTTCACGAAAGTCATAGGGTTTGACGAGATGAAGCCGCTGCCACATGGTATGGGCGGATGGTACAGGCGGACCCTGCCCGTACCGGTGGTCGTTACGGCTGTAGATGCTTGACAATGGCTCTAGAATTACTTGGTCGTGTGGACTTCCTCAAAAACAAACACTATAAGAGACCGGTAAAATAGAAAACCTATCAAGATCATATCTTTGCCTTGAGCATTCCACTTGAGCTTGATGTAGACCATCTTGTCCTTCTCAAGATGGCTCTCCTTTCTTGATAGCTCTTGCTTGCTCTTGCTTGATGAAGACTTGTGAAATGCTTCCACATACTCTAATGGGAAAAGTCTTCTTTGAATTTGTCCTTATCACTCCATGACCACCGAGGATGGCAAGCTTCAAGCATGAGATCTTATAGAGATGGCACACCTTGATCTTACCCTTCATTTATTGATGATGTCTTGAAGATAGCCATGATGAACCCCATCTTCTTCTTCAAGACACTTTTGATCTTCTTCTTCTACTTGATTCCAATAGGCATAAAGCCCTCGAACATTGCTTCTTCTTGTTCAACCTTGAAACCAACAAATGGTCCAAGCGATCCCAATGGACAAACCTACAAGTGAAACTCAATTTAGACATTGGGGCATACATGCCCCTTCACACGGGACACCGCCACTCGAAGGTCAACGCTGCCGCAGATCTAGCACCTCACGAGGTTGTCCCCATTGTGCACGGCGAGGAGGAGATATACACTAGTCCAGAGCGAGCTTGTTGGGAGGGCTCTGGCATCACAAACAACGAGATCCTGTGGCTCCGCCGAACACGGCGGATCCCATCGGAGGTAGAGTGTCGTTTGCCCGATGCCGAGCTCGCACCAGAGATTCACCCCAGTGAGTTTGTTGTCTTTGTTTCTCACTTCGAGCGCAGGTTTGGCCTCCCTGTTAGTGTGTTCATGAAGAAATTCCTAGAGAAGTTTGGTCTCCAACCTCATCATTTGCCGGCTAATGCCATCACCATTTTGTCGACCAATGTTTCTTGCTCAGAAGGTTATCTCTCCCTATGGACCTCCTTAAACTTTTGGGCCAAATACTTCCAGTTCCGGCCCCAAGTTATCCCGGATCCGAACACTCTCGGTGGCGAGAGACCCATGACTTAGTATGGAGCTGCCATAGTTTTACTCCGGAGGAACTCCTCCTTTCCCCGGATTCAAGGCCTAGACTCCTGCAAGAAGTGGCAATGGTCCTTCTTCTATGTGAAGAACACGATCGAGATAGATATGATCGGACTGCCAAAATTCATCATCGCCCCCCCGAAGCAAAATACAACTAGAAATTTGACCCCAAGGATCTCAACCTCGAGGTTAATTAGAACCACAAGGTCATCCTTGAGATCCTATAGGAATGTATGTCAGCCGACAATCTTACAGTGACATTCATCAATCGCCGGATATATCCACTCTAGTGTCGGACGCATAAGATCTGCCAAATGAGTGGCCGATATGACCCTAGCCAGACTTTGATATTCGACCTGACCAAGCACGAGGTTCATAGACATGTTAAAGCCATTGCCAAGACGAAGATGACCAAGGAATGGGAGTGGGGCAAATAACCCCACAACCAGCAACACCCAGTGCCTACGGTATGTACCGACACAATTTTACCCGACTGAACTTACGTGGCAACATAATTTTATGCCGACTCATTATTATTTTCTTTATTGTTTTGACTTTGGATTGCTCTTGTTTGCTATACAGAGGTTCGTCCGGTAGTCGAAAGAGGACGAACATAGCCCCCAGATACATAGGGTAAAGATCGCGACGATTCAGATAATGAAGATCCAGATTCTGAGGACTACATGCTGATTCCTCATGCCGACACTGGTATAGCTCCGGGTAAGACCCCTACCCGAGATGCATTAAGAGATCGATGATGATTGTCAGATTTTGGAGGTACTTGATCCTCTGCCAATTGCATTCACATTTACGCTACACTCGACACTAGCTGATACGAATGACCAGGTGGTGGAGGAAGAACCTCTAGTTGTGGGAGGCCAAGGTGGAACTAAGAGACACGCCAGGTCTAGGGTCCAGAAAACCCATAAGGCCTAGAAGAGGCGCAAAGTAGGCATCAAGAAAACTCGCGCAAGACCAATGTCGACCGGGTAAGTTATCTTTGCTGTCATACCTTTGTAGTTCTATATTTCTTGTTTCTTTCATTCTTTCTTTTCTGTAGTTGAAATGTTTTAACATTATGCTCTAGTGCAAGGCTACGCTAGAAGTTACTCAGAGTGTGTCCTGCATTGGTTTGCCGATGGAGATGCCTTCGTCTCTTCCTCCGGTGAACAACCGGGTTACAAGCCTGGCAAGGGTAAACACTCATCCGGCATCATCTGTTGACATACCGCAGCCGGGAGGGGCGCCCAACACTGGGGGCGAGCATGTCACTCCATAAGACGATGTCATGCATCAAGTTGGAGACGATACCTTGGCTCTAGATGGAGAAGAAGATCTCAACGCCAGTAATATGGGCGCTGGTACCGAGAGTTCCGAGATCCCGGAGATGCCAGAGTAGCAGCCACAACAGCAGTAGCAGCAACAACAGCAACAACAACATCAACCAGAGCAATAGCCAACTCAGCAACATCAGTAGGAGCATGAGTAGCAACAACAAGTACCACCAGAACCCTCAGAACAATAGCAACAGCAAATTCCGCTGATAAAGCATTAGTCGAAGAAACCAGCAGCTATGACCAAGCAAATGTCGGTCATAGTTATGATGAAGAAATCCCTCTGCTGCCCTTGAGAAGAATCCCGATAGGCAAGTGACACTACATGTCAGTCCGGATGCAGCTATGGTCAGCGTCAAAGCGCATCCCGTCGGGAAAGGGTTTTTCTCAACCCGGACTATGAGCAGAAGAAGCTTGGGTTCCCTCAATAACTTTGCCATGGATTGGAACAATGTCGATCTAAGTGAAGTGAGTTCCGGGAATCCCCACCCAAAACAATATCTGGTAGGTCCAAGCACCATTGCTCAGAGAATGTTTCAGGCTAAGACTGCTCTGGTCGATGCTGACAAAGATGTTGAGGTAAACACATTTTCCATTCTTTTCGGATTCATGCAAGACATATATAATCCCTAGTCCCCGAGATTCAGGTTGAGTAAGAATTACTCAGCCGAAAGCTCTTAGATTAACTTTGCCAACACTTCATTTTATCAACCTTGCAACAAAATCCTATTCCCGGAGTTTACTCGGCCTTAATATTTATAAATCGTTATCCCAGTCACCGAGATTTTCGAGTTTACTTAGCCTGAATCTTCACAAGTTTGCGTTTCTAACATTTTTCATATTGCTAGCTCTACACCAACGCCCGCACTAAGCTATACAGAGTCTTTTCTTAGAGCATAAAAATCTCTCGGATAAGCACAAGCAGCTTCTGGCCGAGCCGAAGAGCAAATGTATGTCCAGTTTTCCTTTATTTGAATTTTCCATTTTTCTCATTGCTGACCTAATCGTTGCCATTATTTGCAGTCGAGACACAATAGCAGATTGAGGAGCTGCTAAAGCAAATTTCTGACATTGAGGGTATGATATGCTCTATGCTTTATTTTGCACCTTATTTTATTTTATATGTACTGATCTCACTATCTCGATGCAGCCGAGGAAACATCATTTGCAGACCGCCACCAGGATTGCATACCAACACTGGACTTGGCGAATCAGCTTAAGGAAAGGGATGAGAAGTATCAAGATGAGCTGAAAAAGGAGTGGGGTGAAGTAAATCAGCTGAATGCTCAGCTTGAAGAGCTGAAGAGGGGGCATAAAGTCGATCTAGAGCGGGTTTCTCAGGACTTTGCCGAAGAAAAAGATCGTTTGAGTGACCAGGTCCAGAAAGACAAAGATATGCTTCATGATGCCGAGATTATGATTAACTCGGCTCACAAGGAACTGGATGAGATCAAGGGAAAAGGCAAAGTCTGGTTGTCAAATTGACCCGAATCAAGAAAGAAATGGCCAGTAAGTTCTTCTTGCTCTACATTTCCTGCTGACATATGCCATATGCTGACATATGCCCGAACTTACCATTCTGCCTGCTTGGCTTTAGATAACTTCCCTCACTCCACACCCGATGCAACTACTGCCATCAACAAGGCCCGACAGAGAAGAACCGAGGCTGGCACACCTCCTGCTAAGTGGGATATAGAAGATCATTTGGGTGCTCTGTCGGCCCGCATCGAGCCTCTCAATTTTTTGGGATCGAAATGCTTAATGCTGCCATTCACACCTTCGGCGCACTCTGGCTAGGGGTTCCAGCTCCCAAATCTGTCGTAGAGTTGGCAGTGTGTTTGATGGACGATGAGGGTAGGCTCGGCGAATGGTGGGAGTCTACTACCCGGGTTAGTGCTGACAAGGCTCAGGGATTTGTGCTCTCTTGGTACGAGGGCATTAAGCTCGATGCTCTCCAGAGGTATTTTTACAACCATCACCATGCAACCCAGACAAGCACCTTCTGAGATACCGGAATAACACCTTTATGATCACCCAATTACAAAGTGACAGTTAATGCCCATAAAGTATTCTTCTGGTACTAGGGAGTAACATGATCTCATAGTCTACGGAAATGGTACCTGACATTTAGAAATCTACAACAATTAAACTTAGTCACACAATCAAATGCTATGTTTAGTTTTGGGTCTATCCATCACATCATTCTCCTAATGATATGACATCGTTATTAAATAACGTTAAATATCCATGGTTAGGAAACCTTAACCATCATTTAATCAAAAAGCTAGTCTAGTAGAGGATTACTAGCTACATACATTTAGAAATCTACAACAATTTGAAATGGTACCTGACATTTAGAAATCTACAACAATTAAACTTAGTCACACGATCAAATGCTATGTTTAGTTTTGGGTCTATCCATCACATTATTGTCCTAATGATATGACATCGTTATTAAATGACATTAAATATCCATGGTTAGGAAACCTTAACCATCATTTAATCAAGAAGCTAGTCTAGTAGATGATTACTAGATACAAACATGGTGTTGTTTATATAACCCACACATGTATTTAGATTCCGGTCAATACAATTACAACATAGAGAATAAACATTTATCATGAACAAAAAATATGATAATAATAACTTTATTATTATCTCTTGGTCATATTTCAACATACCTACCACCAAAATGGTCATTGCTTTTGGCTACATGTTTCCAACCAATGAAAGGTTTGTTGGGTTGGAAATTGAATGTGAAGGAGCTCCTAATGGTATGTGATTGCTCCTCCCAGATGGTGGTATCACAATAGAATATCAGTGGGAAACGTGGACTCAAAACTCTTTCTCGAATTTGTTTCTTCATGGTTTCAAAGGTTCTTGACTTCCCTCCAATCACGCCTAAGTTTGTCATACACTAAAGAAGATTAGATCTTTATTAATTGGTCAAAAATTTCCACTTTATAGAAAAGGCGGTTAATGAAAAAGCAGACCTCCTACCTATTTCTCAAAGTAAGCATTGGGTCCATTTGAATGTCTATCCAATGGTTCAAACATATATCCAACACAAAAATGTTCTTGTGGTGTTGGTGCAGCATCGAAAAGCTCATTACGCGCCATCGACTTGTGCATGTAAAAGATGGCAAGGAATTCCTCTTAGGTATATTTGTAATTTTGTACCGGGGATATTCTATAAGGCTCGGGCTTGGTTAATACATGGATACTTGCCTTAGAAAACCATAAAAAATATGGAATGTAAAGTTTATACACCAATAAATACTATCTAAGTTAATCTTAAATCTTAACCATGGACATTTCCCCACTTTCAAGTCATGTAGCTTTGTTCTCGCCAAGATAATCAACACATGCGCTATATACATAACTCACTTCATTGGCCAATGCCGAATTCCCCCAATGAGACATTCGTTATTAGTAGATATAATCACTACATTAACCATATTAACTCGAAACCCTTGCTAACTCAAATTATTTATCATCATGGGCATATATAATAAAATGGTATCAAACACAAGAGGATAATGCTTTAATGTCCATAAATAACTTTACCCTTAGATGGGTATCCATGAGTTACATTCCGTGGAGAATTCACAAAACTCCATTTTCATATAGAATTGATGGAGTTTTCCTGTATTTCGATAGGAGAATCTAACATAGACGCTACTGTCAAGATTATGACAAAAAATGGTACATTCCATGCCCTCGGAGAACGCTTTCAAGTAAAATTATCCAATCTAATGTTGTGGATTATTTAAACCATTTTTGACATAGAGCATTCTATATCATGTAAGTACATTGCAAAAAGTGGTGCAGAAGTATGACCATGTGGATCTATAAAACTAAAACTAATGCAATTTAAGTAGCAAAACATGAACATTTCCAAATATTCATTCACTTTTTCAGAAAACACATGCAATCATATTTTCACATTTTCTTGCCAAAATGGTGTCATGGAATTATGTCTCCACATAAGAGATAATGGAGAAAATAAAAAAATCTAGAACTTAATACATAGTGTAATATGATAACTCATATGTGAAATTCATATAGCGCTAATTTTGGTTTGGTAATTAAAATATTCCTATGGACTAATGATTTTTATTGTGTTATATGTGATGAAATAATCAATAATAATGCCTAAAAGACATCAGATGGATTTGAAGATGAATGCCATTAATATCCATGGGCCCAAGGTTTCATTGAGTTATGTATGGAGAAATATTCCATACATGATGCATGGAAAATATCAAAGGGATTTGGAAGATCAAAAATAATATATGCATCAAGATCATTGAGTTAAATAGATGGATACATTACAACTGAGAAGAAGTAAGTGGAATGAGATTTTAGGCATAAAAAGTTTGGGTTAATATAAATGAAACAATATATGACCGATATGAAGTTCATGTGTGAATATCAAGAAATAACCAAGACGTTGTTCATTTTTGAATGAGAAAGATATTGGGATAATGAATTCAATAGAAGAGTTTGGTATGTTTCAAGATATGGTAAAAAATTGATTCATGGTTTATCAAGTCTTGAACCAAGTACTTCAACTAAATTCAGTTACCATGTCTCTATAAAAATTGTTCCATGGCATACATAAGTCAAGGGTAATTTCCAAAATGATGTTCATAGTGGAACTCACAAAATGTCGTGAATGAACCGCCATATTTTTGATCGTGTTACCACAGGGAATCTCCCACGATGTATGGGAACTGAGATATTGGTGATCAAGTTTCAAAGCTATTAGGTTAACTGAATAATTTATTGCGGATTTCAAGATATCAAGATAGAGGGTAAAGCAAGCATAAGGTTGACTAAGATATATCCCAATGATTGGATTCCATAACTCTTGATTTTCCAATAACTTTTTAGGAAAGAATGTTGTATCCATATTTTGTCTAGAAAAACGTCTTCCAACACATAGTTTACAAAGGTTTTGTATAAGTAGTCATCACGATCGGTGGAGGGTTATCCACTAATTTAGGAGTCATTTCTTGACATCTTACCTTTCCCCAAACTCTCTAATAGATCAACATTTTTTGAAAGTTGAAAGGGATTTTAGAATAAGTTGCTTTGTGATCAAATTTGTTGCATCCTTTGATACATCCACATCAATTGGTTCAAATGAGGGAACACAAGCTTGTTACTTTTTAAGGCAACCATCACCTAGACGGTTTGTTGATCTTGGCTCAGTGATCTAGTTGAGAAGCTTGTGAATAGTATGAGTGCTATATGAAGTGGTTGTGGAGCTTTCCATCCCCGAGGTGTAAGAAGAATCTACCCATCGTGGATCGAGGAGCAGACTCTCAAGAGGAGATTGACTCAACTAAGAGTCGACCCATGGGCACCTCAATGGAGATGAAAAATATCGACGGGTATTTGAACCGTTGGAAAAACAATTGTGGTCTTTTGTCCCCTTACTTTTTGCAGTTCCTACTTGTTATTAGTTATATCTATGAATTGTTTGCTTGTATCCATAAATTGAAAATCTTATTCATTCATAGGTTGTTTATGCGCTTCATACGCCTAACATTTTGAGTTTTATGCTTGGAAATAATCCTTAGCTTAACCCCGTATTATGGTTAAGCCAACTATGTAGTTGTTTCAAAACACCTATTATTTCCTCCCTCTAGGATACATGTAGGTACTTTCAGTATTCCGAACAACTTGTTAGATACACTAAATTTATGTAGGCACACTTCATCTTGTGACGTTTCGACTCATTTCCATGCATCTAGATATATTGTATACATGGTGTCATAAACTCTTGTGCTTAATTAATGTTTTTTAGACTTATATGTGATATCTAAGTGTCTCTTGGTCCAACGAAACACAAATTCACGGGCCAAAAATATGCCTTTTGAATGCCAAATTACATTTCTTATCCAATAGCTAGTAACACATAGGCTTGGGTTGACCTCGTGGACTGGGTGGCTGAACCTAGCAGATAGCCCTATCCCCCATAGGCTCGGGTTGAATGACCTAGGTGTGAGGCTCGGCACCAACCGAACCACGGGATAGAGGGAGATAACCTTTCCAATCCTAAATGATTTCAGAGTTCATCCACCATGCATACTTTTCCCATTCTATCTTTCTTGTGTCTTATAATTTTTGTCTCGTCAAGTTAATCAAGACATGCTCTATATACAATACCCGCCTCTTTGGTAAGCACCCAATTTCCACCAATGACCCTATCATTAGTAGACACAGTCACTACATTAACCATGTCACCTTGAAATCCTTTTTCATATCAAATTTGCATGATTAGCGCGTAAAGTAAGAGAACTCATGATCAAATGTAAGAGAAAAATGATGTAACACCTATAATGCATTAACCCAGGATGGATCTCCACCCGATATTTGAAGTACAACTCTCCAATACAAATATTGTGTATTTTGTAACATTTTATGTTCATGGATCGTGCTATAAAGTGTGAGTACATTGCAATAGAAGGTGAAGAAGTATGACCATATAGTCATGGACCGTGCTATAAAATGTGAGTACATTGCAATAGAAGGTGAAAAAGTATGACCATATGCCTCATATAGAATTGAAATTGTGCAACTTAAGTAGCTAATCATGCAGATTTTCAAGATACACTAATTTTTTCACAAGTCGCATGTAGTCATGTCTTTGCATAGTTTTTAAAAACGCATGTTAAATGTGATGCATTTTTATTACAAACACACAAAATAATTTGATCAATGAAGAAATAGAAAGACATATAGTTTAATTTAGTTTGTAATATGATGGTTGGTATTTCAGCACAACTTGATAGATATGCTCAAATGATGTAGGAACATTGTGCGCTTTTGCATTTTGACTCACATAGATGTAGTAACGAATCCTTGTTTTTAGTTGATGGTTTATGCGCTAACGTGTTTCATCTTTGTAACAACACAACTTTTATGTGTCCTTTTCTATGAAGAAAACAAAAATGTCCGGAAGGAAAATACACCTTCCAAACCTTGGTTGATAATTGATATCCGACTTATCTTTTATCCAAAGAAAATAAATGCTTAGAATAATTTTTTAGCAATCGTTTGCCAATTAATTAGTAGGTGGTAAAGATTATATATAGTCGAACATTAATATCTTCCAAAGAAAACGCAAATCTTTGGTAGAAAATTATGCCTTTTAAACAGATTGCCGACAATTAATATCTGTATATCTTTGTTTGGAAGGAAATATGCCTTTTAAACACCGGTTCCCAATTAATATATCCAATAAATGGCACTGAGTAAAAATTTGCCTTGTTTTGACCTGGTCGGCTGCTTTGGTGCACCTAACATATAACCCTATATATATCCCACGTAGGCTCGGGTGGGGACGGCAGAGGCTTGAGGCTCGGCACCAACCGAGCCGCAGGACAACTGGAGACAGCCTGTCTCCCACCCCCTCCTCTCTTCTTCGCTCTGTCTCTGGACTCTCTCTCCTCCCATCCTCTCTCTCTCTCTCCTCTTCCACCTTCTCCACCTCCCCCATTCCCCACGCCCCCGCCTACCCATCTCCACCGCGAGGGCTCCCATTCCCCTCCACCTCGCCCGCTGCCGGATCCCACCGCTGCTCGCCGTCGCCACCTGTTCGGCCTCAGAAAATCACCGGATCCCATCGGGGGTCCGGGCTGCCGCAGCTTCCACCGCCGGGGAGGTCCCGCGGAGCGCTCCCCGCCACCGCCCGCCCGTCCCTCGCAAAGGTGATTCGCGCAGAGCTTTCGTTATTCTCTGGATATTGCTGCCGACTTTTTTCCGGTGATCTCTGCTTAGCTTGCAGCTTAATGGGCTGGTTCTAGCCGTTTTGTTGGTGAAAACGAGTAGATATGCCGCTCAATAAGTGCTATACTTGCTGTTTTTGAAGTGTTTAGTGATTAATTGTTTCTGTCTTTTGGTGCTGGAATGGTAAGTTCTTAGTTAGCTGATGCTTGCTAAATAGTTGATTATTAAACCGGCTGTTAATCATGTTACGGGCCTAGGGCATTTCGGTACTGCGTGTTCATATTAACTGCGGATGTGCTAGTAACTAATGTAACTTGTTGTCTTCATATGCGTGCCTGAGGTTTAGGGTGCAATCAAATGAAACCAATTTTGCTACTGAACTGTATTTTTCTTAGTCCCTACCAATATTTACCAAATTTGGATTGTTGCCGCAATCGGTCTTATGTAATTTATCTGGACATTGCAGTGCTGTACAAGCTGGACACAGTTGGAACTTGCAAGGCAGCTGAGTCTATGGTATTTGTGGGTCATCGTGCTGTCGATGCGAGCAGAGAGCATGCGTGGCAGCTGTTCTTCGGGTGATGCACCTGACCAGAGTAGCTGCCGATGCATTCGGTGTGGTGACGATTGCACTGTTTGCGCTCTTTGCTGCTCTGGGCCTCTTCTGCATTTTCCAGTCAATCTACTTCTGGTTTCGGATTCGGAGAGGATCCTTGCTCCCACTCGGCTACTTTAACGGCCCCTGGGTGAC
This sequence comes from Avena eriantha, assembly GCA_910589775.1. Classification (NCBI taxonomy): domain Eukaryota; kingdom Viridiplantae; phylum Streptophyta; class Magnoliopsida; order Poales; family Poaceae; genus Avena; species Avena eriantha. Next base: position 304,789,134 of record OU342746.1, on the reverse strand, counting down.
TCGCATTGCTCTCATTCTGATCACCATTTGGTGGGGAGTAGGGGAAATTGTGAGATCGAGCTTCTTGAAGGGAAAGTTGTTCTCCAGCGTAGAATGGCAGAAGATCGCATGTGACGCCTACATTCTTTCCAATCTAGGGTTTGCAGAACCATGCATCTTCTTCGTGTTTGCTTTCCTCCTGCACAGCTCATTACAGAAGAGCGAGTTGGGCACTTTGAACCAAAGATGGAACTTGAAGACCATTGGCTACATGTTGGTTTTCTGTGTTCCGGTTTTCTTCGTTCAGGCCCTTCTCGTGTTTGTTGGGCCTACATTTGTTAAGGATGAGAACCGTGAGAATGGAAGGAGAAAGATTGCTAAATACTTCATACAGACGTCCATGCCAGTTGGGGATGCCAATGTTTGCACCTACCCTTTGTTTGGAACCATTTTCCTGGGACTTATAGATGTCATCCTGATGAGCTATGTCTCCTATGTTGGATCTCGGGTGTTATCCTTGGTCATCAACAAGGCGCTGCGAAGGAGGGTTTCTTTGCTGATAATATCGGTGCTTTTCTTCCTTCCGATCAGGGTGATTCTTCTTGGGTTTTCAGTGATGCCCCCTCCTGGAGATATAGCATTTGAGGTCATCATCTTCTTGTCATTCTTGATGATGCTGTCCTGCACAACAATTGGGATACTCTTGCTGGTATACTTCCCTGTGGCAGATTCATTGGCACTCCGAAAGATAGGCCGCAGGGAAATAACAGAGATGGTGCCATACGATGATTACTACTATGAAGGCTCATCGCTTGTGGCGCACCAGAGCTTCCGAGAAATCGAGCGGAACTCTGACACGTCAACAAAGCGTGGCTCCATATCCTTCCGCACAATGATCAGGGAAGACCAACTACCGCAGGATGGTGTAGATGAGATCGGGTTCTCCTCGCGCAGCGCCGTCCCTATTGGATCATCCTCACCTTCAGGTTCTTCGCCAAGTGCCGCTATGCTACCTCTCAAGGAAGTCCCTAGATACTAAGTAGTATTCACCTGTGGCTTTTTGCCCTTCTGCTATGTGCTCTCCTTTCTTCTTCCTCTTACCACCTACCTTAATGATAACAGTTTTGTGGCAATCAAAAGGTTTTTGTAAAGCTTTCAAGTAGCATGACTCATCCATTTAGATCAGTCTGTCTAATTCCATGGTATGAATGTAGCAAGTAGTAGCTAGATCTTGCAAAGGCTAAGCAAGCAGCTGTGGTGCACCTGGCATTTGCTGGCAAAGGATGAGTTGGAGTTGTTCACTTTTGGTTGGTTTGCTGACCCCACAACAGTATCTTAGCTAATAAGTTCCACCATGGCATAGGCTGGAATGGGGCTCATCTTGTCGTCTCTTCCTTCGTTGCTTCTCTCCATGACAGCTATGCACAGCATGTAGTAGTATTTGAATTAGCGGTGTGTAAAGAAGCTGTCTGATGTAAATGGCTTGGGATAACTTCCAGTAGTGCCGGAAAATAATTCTATGGGACCTGGTCCACAGGTGGACCAATTTGCCAGATTGACATGTGGCAATTTAGATCTAGAAAACAGTTTCTAATTCTATTTTTTTTCACTGTTTTGGACACGTCATTTGCTGAAATTGGTTCACACCTCCAAATTTGTAGACCAGGTCCCATAGAATTATTTTCCAGTAGTGCCTATGTAGAGCAAGTAGCACCCATGAAATGAATGTTTGATCAAATGGCAGTAGATGTTCCTTCAAATTGATTCTTCTACCATCCCAGGATGTTTCACTTTCACCTGGATCTGTCACTTGAAATCTACTTTGCTCCTAGATGTCTACAGAGACTTTGTGTGGCTGCTAGCTGCAGACAGCTTGTCCTCTAGGTGGCTTTTGTCACTAGCTAAACCCTGGATATATTTATATATTTTTGTTTCCCCGGCTCGGCTGTCTTTTTATGCTTTGACAACAATGCGTAGGTCTGCGGATATTCCATATATAAAATGCACCTGTGGGCAGGTGTCTCCGATGTATTTTTATTGTTTCTCCGCCTGCGTCTGTGATCTAGATGCTCGCTGCCTGGTATCCAAGGCCCCTTGTTTGCTGCTGCTCGCAGTCAACTGGGACGACGTTGTCTCCGATATTTTAGTGGCTACCGTTTTGTCCCCATTTCTGCGAGATCACTCTGCCCTCTGTTCTACAGTTTCTTCTCTGTCTCTCCCCCCGTCGAGAACGTGTCTGCGCAGCTGCTGCCTGTACCATCATCGGCACATAGATAGATACACATAGGATTCCCCCTCAAGTTGGCGTGGGTGGGCACTTGTGTTTACAAGCTGACACTTGCTGTTAGTACAGCAACGCATGTGAGCTGGGGCATGGAGCGATCGCCCGGTCATTATTATTATTATTATCTGTGGGGCTGCCGTGCTCTGGGGTTTTGTATGATGGTTTTTTTTCTGGGAATCACACAGGAGAATGGAACGTTGGGCTTCTCGTTCCCTGATAAAACTTTCTCCAGGGAAATGATGTGCTCCCACGTCCGTCCTGCTCTGCCAACCTGACATTCACTTGCGCCTTCACCCGTCAACAGTTCGCTGTACCGTCATCAGCGAGATTTCTTCCGTGTGTATCCAGTGAATGCGTCTGAACAAGTGTAAATCCAGTGTAATAGTGCCAGTACAGTACTACTACTACTACTCCCTGAAAATAAAAATAAGAGCAAGTGTGTTGGCGATCTACCGTGGTCCCAGGAGCTAGCTGAATCTTCCTAGTCGGACGCACGCATATCTTCTCTCGCACCGGGAACCTACACAGCGAGCAAATCTTCTCTTTTTCTTCCTCTTCGAGAACAGCAGATCTTGTCTTGAGCAGCGCCAGCTTGTCGGCGTTGCCTTGCCGAACTTGCCGACAGCGGCATCGGAGCGCCGGTCTCGTGTACCGCATGCAGCGCGGCGGTAGAGCGTGGCAAGGGACTTCTTCGCATGAGGTTGGCAACGCAGGGTGAGCTGGGGCTAGGTAGTCGCGCGCTACGAGATACAGCTAGCTTCCATCTTCCGGTGGCGGCGAGCCGTTCGTTGCCCCTACTTCGTCATGTTGTCGCAGCCTTGCAGGGCTCGTTCGTCCGTTCGAGCACCGCCCACAAGACTTTCGTGCATGCAAACATCGGAGTGCGGTACACGACGAGCCCCTGTAGCTCACTGCTTTGTTTTTTTTGTCACTCAGTGTAAATCCCTAGTATAGTACTCCTTCCGTTCCAAATACTCTCCTCCATTGTCAAATAGGTGTACTTCTAGATTGGTACTAAGTCAAATATTTATAAATTTGACCAAATTTTAAAAAAATGTAAAATATTTATGATATAAAATTATAATATTAGAAAACTGCATTTCAAATGCAACCTAATGATATTAATTTGGTGTCATAAATATTGGCTCAATTTTTTTATAAAGTCAAACTAAACAAATTTGACTTACGACAAAACTATATAAGTACACTAATTTGTGAACAGAGGGAGTATAAGATATTTTAGTCTTTTTATGAAACAGATGTCTCTAGACGACTTTTAGTGTTTATGTTTGCTCATTTACTCTGAACCTATAAACTAAAAACATCTAGATACATGTGTTTTAGAAAAAGGCTAAAACACCTTATAATTTGGAACAAAGAGAGTATACAAGAAAGAAAATATTTTCCCACCAAAAAGCATTACTACAATTCTTAAAATCTCACGTATATATTGTTACGTCCATACCTAGCCGAGACCCGATTTTTTCACTCACTAGTCGACTTAAATCACATGGCCCAAACAGACGACTAAATAAACTTGTAAAACTCCAAATTGTAAGAAACATATACTCCAAAGTATATTCATTAACAATAAAATCTTTAGCATAACAATATGCAAAGTTTCGGTCTGTAGAAAGGTAAAACACATGAAAAGTTATGAAAAATATACTATTCAATAACACAAAGCAACTAGTGCGTATATAAATTGGAAATAACGAATATGAAGTTTTGAAGACTAGAATAAATCATCAACACATACTAAATATTAATTTTAAGTACACAACCATTTTTACACTTAAAGTGCAACAAAGCAAATAAAGAATTCAAAATCTAAAAGGTAGAAATGAATAAAAATACAACTTGTGCGCATTATTAAAACTAGAAGGACACCCACCATTGCAACCGGGGTCTCGTTGGGACTTTGTTCTATAAATAAAAGGCACGATACAAGACATAAAAAATCCAACTGATCATAATAGTTGGGAGGCTAAATTTAATCAACATAGAATGGTTATGTATTTACCCAATTAAAGGTATCCAAGGTTCAGAATGTGCCCGATTGAAGTATGGTAATTAATTAAATCCAAACATAAAATAAAATCAATGATCTTGAAGAAAGGGGGTGACATGGATAGCTTGATTGCAGTTAGTGGGATTTGTTTAATAAGGAGTATAGGTGTCCAATCAGAAGTGCATATGTAGACGAAAATAAAATGAAAGACTAATTTGGTCAAACAAAGATTTACCAATTTTGGATCAAATACAGAATAAATTGACTACAATCACAAAAACAAATGATTAACTAAAGAAAAATTCCAGTTACAAAATAGCTTATATGTGTGCATAGTCCTTGGTCAATTATTTCAAATGGATCCTTTTTGTACATATGGAAGTAAGGTGTATGCGGTAAAACAGAAAAGGAAGCACTTGAGGTGTCCAATCAACCATGTGACTCATGCTCGACCTTTCGATCTCTTGTGTTCCGAGGCCATGCCTGTACATGCTAGGCTTGCCAACCCTAACGTGTGTGTATTGCACTGGAACATGTCTTACACCCACCATATGCGAACACAGATATGTCTGACACCCAATCGTCACAGTGTGCCTAATAATGGAGAACTTTCTTAGTGGTACGGACACAAGGGGAACACGAACATTGGAATTATCTTTGAGGTATCATCTTATAATGCTACCATTGTATATCTAATACAGACAAAATAAGATGCATAATGTAATTTACATCAAATGTAATGTGACATGACATGGTTGTCGCGCCTTGATCTCCATCGAGTGCCCCGACATTGCGCCAAGGTCCATGGCATCACCGAGCCAATGGTAGAATGTTTCATAAAACATACTAGTACCATATCAAGTCACGCGCCTCTGCAAAATAAAGATAGACGCCTCTACTTTATCTTTGCATGTTTTACACGGTTTTTAGGGCTTTCGTAAGAGAACCATTTCTACCTATGAACTTCCAACCATAACATGGATTGACTAGTTGCCGCTTTAAATTCCTTCCGAGGGCCGTACTTTGTAAATGCCATATCAACTAATCTCGGAGAGACAGACACCCGCTGGACACTTATATGGTACAAGCCATATGTCAGTTGTGGAACTAGTCTCGAGCAAGGTTACGCGTAAGGTTGGTCCGGGTCTCTTCATCCAACATTGCCGCGATACGAAAAAGTACACGTGATATGGTAGCAACTAGAGAATCTATGCCCACAATCAACATGTGTTCCACTCATACCAAACATCTACGCATAGATCGTCTCTGATACCACTGTTGGGTTCTGTGGCAAAAAAAACAAAAAATTCCTAACAACGCGAACACCTTAGCCAAGATCAATTCTATGAAGATGTAAAGTAACAAAGGGATTCAGTATTCATACCCTTGAAGATCAAAAGCTTTTACATTCAGGAGAACGTTGACCATGAAGACGAACAACGGCGTCGACCTCAGGGTCATGTAGACGAACGGGCTCCAAGCTCCATAGCTCCAAGCTCCATGGCTCCAAAGCTCCTAGCTTATAGTTCAAAGTGCCAAGGTCCAAGCGCCGCAAATGCGTTGCATACAAAGTTCTACACACATATGGTGTAGAGACATCCCCCGGACTCCGATCCAGCGAAGCAGCGGAAGAAGATTGAGTCGGACCAAAGTCCCAATAGCACGGTGGTGGGTGTATGGTAGAGATATATGTCCTCATATGCATGTTCCAATGGAGGAACCACATGTGAGGGAGAGAAATTGGATGCCTTTGGAGGAGGGGGTGTTCCTATTTATATAGGCTCAAGGGGCACCTCCTCTCCTCAAAGTCCCAAGGTGGGACTAAAGAGAGGAGGAGGTGGCTGGCCAAGGAGGGCCTCTCTGATGGCTCGGTGTTGATGTAGAGCTCGTTGGGAACCCCAAGAGGAAGGTATGATGAGCACAGTAGCAAGTTTCCCTCAGTTATGAAACCAAGGTTTAATCGAACCAGTAGGAGCAAGGAAACACCCCAAAGGTGTTGCTAGCTGAGCCTTGGTAGGGTGCACTACCAGTGCTAGTAGCAACATGGAGACCTGCACAACACAACCACAAAACTCTGTCCCCAACTTGCGATGAGGTTGTCAATCTCACCGTGTTTTGCTAAAAACAAAGGATTAAACGTATCGAATGGAAGGAAGTAATAGTTTGCAGAAAGTAAACACAAAACAGTAAACAGTTTGTAGATTGTATGTAAAGAAAAAGGACCGGGATCCATAGTTCACTAGAGGTGGCTCTCCTTAAGATAGATAACATGCTGGGTGAACAAATTACATCGGGGCATTTGACAAACATCGAGAAAGCAATACATGCATATCCTAATCATCTTGACTCCTTTGAGATTCGATTGGGCATTACAAGATTATACATAGACCGCCATCCAACTGCATCTATGACTAATAATCCACCTTCAGGTTATCATCCGAACCCCCTCCAGTATTAAGTTGCAAGCAACATATTATTGTTTTACGAACTGCGTGTAAAGTAAACAATACGATTTTTCTATGAACAAAGGATTGTTGTTTTCTCCCTAGTAGCAACAACACATGTAGTACCTTAGATATTTCTGTCACTTCCCCAGATTACCAGAGGCATGAACCCACTATCGAGCATAAATACTAACTCTTGGAGTTGCTAGCATCTACTTGGCCAAGATAGCTACTAACAACGGAAAGCATGCAAGATCACAAATAACAAAGACATGATAGAATAAATAATCAATCTGAAATAGCATCTCAATATCCATCGGATACCGCAAAGACAACACCCAGAATTACAAATAGATGATCTTGATCATGAACGGAGCTCAGAAGATCTAAACATGAAAGCACAAAGGAGGAGAACCAGCCATCTAGCTACTACATGGATCCGTAGTCAAAGGATGAACTACTCATGCATCACACCGGAGGCTTGCATGGTGATGAAGAAGGCCTCTAGGGTGAATTCCCCTCTCCGGCAGGGTGCCGGGAAGAGCTTCAGATCCCTCCTGATCTAGGGATGGAGATGACAATGACTACAGACTCTTTCGTGGATTTTTGATCGGGTCCTTAGGGTTTTCGTCCCGAGGGCATCTTATAGGCGGAAGGAGAGGCCGAGGGGGGGCTTGGGCTGGCCACACATCCCCTGGCGCGGGCCAAGCCTGGCCGCGCGTCCAGGTGGTGTGGCCGCCCTCTGGCCCTTCTCCGTCTCGTATTCTGGCATCTGAAGACTTTCGGAAAAATAGGCACTTTGGCTTTTGTCCCGTCCAATTCTGAGAATATTGATTTTCTGACTTTCTTGGAACCAAAAACAACAGAAAACAGGCAGCTGGCACTGTGGCTCTTGTTAATAGGTTAGTCCAAGAAGTCATATGAAAAGTACTCCAAATTGTGGGCAAACCACAAGAAAGTGGATAAAACCAAGCATGGAATATAAAAAATTATAGATACATTAGCAATGTATCAACATCCCCAAGCTTAAATCCTGCTCATCCTCGAGTAGGTAAGTGATAAAAAGGAAGAATAATTTTTGAGGTGACATGCACCATCAAAGACTTGATCAAAGTATTTGTAAAACATTCAAAGCTGAGATCATAGTACTTCAATCATAACATGAAACACAAAGTTCTAGCAATAAGACCAAGAAACTATGATGCAACATGAAAAGGCACAAACAAAAGATTCATGAATAACAATGCTTTGCAAGATGTTTGTTTAACATAAAGAAAACATAGCATAATAGCATTCAGCTTGTCCCTCAATAGAGTAGCAAATATAAATGCATAGGACACCTTCAAAGTTCATAAGAGTGACTAGATACAAATAGTATAAAACAAGCAATATCAAGTTATGCATCAACCAACTAGTCTTGGGACAATGCACATAGAACTAAGAATGGCCACTATGCTCTCAAAGTAGGTGCATAAAGGTAGAAGGTGGAGACTCAATATAATGGTGGGAGAAATGCCTTCATAGAAGGAAGTAGGGATTCAAGTCTCATAAAGAGCTTCCAAAAATTATGGTACTTATAGCTTTCAGCTCGCATTGCCCCTATCATAAGCATCTTTAATGTGATTAAGATTAAAGTGAACAAACTATGGTGTACATGCTTGACGAAGTATAAGTTAGAAATCTCATGTCCCTTGTATACGAGGGCCGCTCCTCATGCTACTCAAGTTTAGTCACCGGCAAGTTCTTATCATCGTAAGTACATGTGTATCATAGAGAACCGCCAACGGGGTACCCCTTGCCCGATGATACGGAAGAATCCCCATATCAAAATGACAAGGCAAGCAGACAACGAGCATCTCAACAATCTTCTTATTTACCATGGGAATATGGTGCTTTTTTCACTCTTTCCTCTTTTCATAATCTTTTTTTCTTTTTCTCTTTTTTTTCTTTCTCAATATAGGACTCTTTTTTTATAAGAAGAATGCTTCATAGACAGCTCATTATGGTTACGCTGTAGGTTTCCACCATGTCAGCAGGGATTAGACCAGCGGCCCAGGCGTTTCTCTAACACATATACCTAACTGCATGGACTTACAAGCTCCCCTTTCATTTCACACCGACGACATCCATATACAAAAGAGCATGATATCAACTAGGTACAAGTACCAAGTGCAATGTTGAAAGCGTTCCCCATGAAAGCATGGTTCTGCTAATTCCCAACAAATAAGTGCAAGCATATACAACATAGACGACACAATGGTTCAAGTTTATTAAGGGCAAGAAAAGTAAAGTGTACCATCAAGTTCGTGAGAGATTTAATCACTAGTTTTCTCATAACAAGTTTAATTCGGAAGGTAAACAAAATCATGAATATACTTGGAATAGCATAAGCTAATGGGTAGGTATGGTGGAATCTTTGGAATAACTTGGTTTAGGGAGTTGGATGCATGAGTGGAACTCATACTTGGTTGTGGAGGCTAGCAAAAGACTGGGAGCGACAAACTATGAGAGAAATAATGGCCATAATCATGGAGAGCGACAAAACATCATTGATCAAAGCATAAAGTGATACTGCAAGTTGAAAACTAAAGGATCATAAAGGCTATGGTGACTTGAGATAGTTATAACATGGTGTGAGCATGCGCCAAGTCAACCCAAATAAAGCATCAAAGGAGAATACCACAATACTATGCTTTAATATGCTAAAACAATGCATGATTCATCCAAGGCACATTAAGCAATCTCAATTGTTTATAACAAGTCATGCTACAGCAAAGAATACTAAGCATAAAGAAAAAACAATATCAAGCATGGCATGACAAAGCATAGGCCACAGTCAAAAACAAGCTCTCTTTACCACTTAAGCATGAACTTTCCTACTCTTTTCCAATCCAAACCAAACTATTTGCAAACCAATGTATGAAAGAGGGGGTCCAACCAATTTATTCAGAAAACTAAGCAAACCAAGCAAACGAAAACCAAAACAAAAACGAAAAAGAAGACACTCCAAGAACAACACAACTGTGCATGAAACAATAAAAATGAAGCGTTTGGAAGAAACTTGGGATTTTTATTGATGAAGAGGGGGATGCCTTGGGAATCCCCAAGATTTGATGCTTGTAATTCTTGGATATTTCTTGGGGTGACACGTGTGGCATCCCCAAGCTTGAGCTTTAGTCCATCCTTCATCTCATTACTCATTCCTTCCATACACCTGAAAATTTTCCTTCATACAAAACTTCACACAATCTTTATTAGCAACATTAGTGCACTCAAGGTAAATAAGTCTTAAGGTTCAGTTATAACACCAATAAACTTCCATTAAAACACAAGATACTGAAGCACTTCCCTCAAAAGTCTCAATTCCCCAAAAGAACTCAAAAAGGAACCAACAAGAAGCAAATGCAGAAAATGACAGAAATCTGTCAAAACAGACCAGCAGGTAAAGACGAATTGTTTCGAAGACCTTCTGTTGCTCAAATCAAAAAGTGTTGAACTAACAAAAGTTATATAACAACCTGGGGCAGAAGCACAAAAAATTCACGCCTCAAAAAGACGTCCAGACATTTTACACGAAATTTTACGGTGAAGCACATAAATCTGTTTCGGGACAGCAACTTTCCCAATCATTACTTCTCTCTCATTAGAGGTTACTCTTGGCACAAAAAGCAAATAAAAAGGATAAGGAGAGGTTATTACTGAAGTAATAGCTTCCAAGACTCATCTAAAACTTTCGGGTTATCTCGCAATAAGTACTTTTCTTTAACGCCTTTAAGTTAGGCATGATAGTTTGAGAAGATGCTCACATAGGAAATATGAATTGAAGTAAAAGAGAGCATCAAGAAATAATTCAAAACACATTTAAGTCTAACCCTCCTCCTATGCATAGGAATATTATATGCAAATAAATTCACAAATAACAAAGTGACATGCATAGGAAGATAAAACAAAAGTAACTTCAAAACTTTCAGCACATAGAGAGGTGTTTCAGTACCATGAAAACTTCTACAACCATATTTTCCTCTCTCATAATAATTTTCAGTAGCCTCATGAATAAACTCAACAACATAACTATCACATAAAGCATGATTTTCATGATCTACAAGCACTAGAGCTTTATTATAAACATTTTCAAAAGAATCCTCAGGAACATAACATTCGTCCTCCTTTGGTAAGCATGGGGGATAATCAAATAATGTAAGGGGTAAAGAGTTACTCTCATTAGAAGGTAGGGATGGGTAGATCCATTCTTCCTCCTCTTGATCATCACTCTCCTCCTCTTTTTCATCCAATGAGCTTCCAATTTCAGCAATTTCTTCTTCCATAGGCTCCTACAAGGCATTAGTCTCTTCCATTGGTGGAGAGCATCTATTAAGATATTCAAGAACATAGCCATTTTCTTCCTTGTAATTATCAAAGCAAAATTTAAGTATATCATAAACCTCATATTTATAAAGTGCATCATCAGTATTTTCAAGCAAATAAGCTAGTTCGAATGCACCCTTCCAAGCAATAAATTCTTCAATTTGTTCCACATCATAAAAGTCATAGTTTCCCTTAACATAAGAAGATATGGTAACATTATCATTATAATCACATTGAAAAGGGAGGTGTTTATACCTCCTACAGCAACAAGATTTATCAAAGCAATAAGTAACATTATAAGTAGAGCACACATTTTTAGCAATGGTAAACAATTTATCAATTTGTTCCCATAAGTGTTTCCCTTTTTGTGACAAGCGGTGTTCCTTATAATAATATTTTTGTTCTTCCGTGAACCCACCTTGCCAATAAGATTCAGTTTCAAAGAAACCAACCATTGATAGAAAGCATGATAAAGCAAGACAATAATAGACCAATGAAAATAACAACTATAGTAGGAACTAATTTTTGTGTGTTTTTGATAGAGAAACAAGCAAACAAAACAAAAGAAACTAAGCAAAACAAAAATAACAAAGTAAAGAGATTGGTTATGAGGGACTCCACTTGTGAAGATGTCCTTGACTCCCCGGCAACGGCGCTAGAAAAATGCTTGATGGCTCGGTGTTGAAGTAGAGCTCGTTAGGAACCCCAAGAGGAAGGTATGATGAGCACAGCAGCAAGTTTCCCTCAGTTATGAAACCAAGGTTTAATCGAACCAGTAGGAGCAAGGAAACACCCCAAAGGTGTTGCTAGCTGAGCCTTGGCAGGGTGCACTACGGGTGCTAGTAGCAACAAGGAGACCTGCACAACACAACCACATAACTCTGTCCCCAACTTGCGATGTGGTTGTCAATCTCACCGTGTTTTGCTGAAAACAAAGGATTAAACGTATCGAATGGAAGGAAGTAATAGTTTACAGAAAGTAAACACAAAACAGTAATTAGTTTGTAGATTGTATGTAAATAAAAAGGACCGAGATACATAGTTCACTAGAGGTGGCTCTCCTTAAGATAGATAACATGCCGGGTGAACAAATTACAACGGGGCAATTGACAAACATCGAGAAAGCAATACATGCATATACTAATCATCTTGACTCCTTTGAGATTCGATTGGGCATTACAACATTATACATAGACCGCCATCCAACTGCATCTATGACTAATAATCCACCTTCAGGTTATCATCCGAACCCCCTCCAGTATTAAGTTGCAAGCAACAGATTATTGCTTTACGAACTGCGTGTAAAGTAAATAATACGATTGTTCTAGGAACAAAGGATTGTTGTTTTGTCCCTCGTAGCAACAACACATCTAGTACCTGAGAGATTTCTGTCACTTCCCCAGATTACCAGAGGCATGAACCCACTATCGAGCATAAATACTAACTCTTGGAGTTGCTAGCATCTACTTGGCCAAGATAGCTACTAACAACGGAAAGCATGCAAGATCACAAATAACAAAGACATGATAGAATCAATAATCAATCTGAAATAACATCTCAATATCCATCGGATCCCCGCAAACACAACATGCAGAATTACAAATAGATGATCTTGATCATGAACGGAGCTCACAAGATCTAAACATGAAAGCACAAAGGAGGAGAACCAGCCATCTAGATACTACATGGATCCATAGTCCAAGGATGAACTACTCATGCATCACACCGGAGGCTTGCATGGTGATGAAGAAGGCCTCCAGGGTGAATTCCCCTCTCCAGCAGGGTGCCGGGAAGAGCTTCAGATCCCTCCCGATCTAGGGATGGAGATGACGGCGGCTACAGACTCTTTCGTGGATTTTTGATCGGGTCCTTAAGGTTTTCGTCCCAAGGGCATCTTATAGGCGGAAGGAGAGGCCGAGGGGGTGCCTGGGCTAGCCACACCACCCCCTGGCGCGGGCCAAGCCTGGCCGCCCTCTGGCCCTTCTCCGTCTCGTATTCTGGCATCTGTTGACTTCCGGAAAAATAGGAACTTTGGCTTTTGTCCCGTCCAATTCCGAGAATATTCATTTTCTGACTTTCCTAGAACCAAAAACAGCAGAAAAAAGGCAGCTGGCACTGTGGCTCTTGTTAATAGGTTAGTCCAAGAAGTCATATGAAAAGTACTCCAAAGTGTGGGCAAAACACAAGAAAGTGGATAAAACCAAGCATGGAACATCAAAAATTATAGATACATTTGCAATATATCACTCTCCCATGCGCCTTGGCCCACTAGGGGCTGTACGGCCATGGGTAGGGCTCCCTGCAAGGCCTCCTTTGGTAGGTTGGCTAGGGGGCTCCCTCATGGGCCCTTTCTTCCCCCCTAGGGAAAAGGCCCATGTAGGTGGACTTCTTCTTTTAAATTGATTTAAACATATATATTGATAATTAATTCACTTATTTAATATAAAATACATATTATTTAATATCTCTTAGTGTGAAACACCTTTGGACCCCTCCGATCAACATCGGATTTCACCGAAACACTTCTGGTACCTCCCTGGAACAATTCTGGTGTTCTTTCTCTTTTCTCCGTCAATACCGAATTAGTCCCTAAGCATCACTAACCTTAAGCGTGCCACCTTTACGGTTCGGGAACACACATACATGATCGATACACCTCTATCAATGAACAATAGCGGGATCTGGATACCCATAATGGCCCATGTGCATTCCATGATTTAACTTCATTGCTTGAACCTTAAACGTCGAGTCCCATTCCCTTTGCTCTGCGATACATAGTTTGTCTGAGATATGATCATCGATATCTTCATACCTAGTTCAATCTCATTACCGAAAAACACATTTACTCATTCCCATGATATTACATCCCCGTGACCTAGTTACACGTTTGCAAACTTTATAGATGTAATCTCACCGAGTGGGCCTGGAGTATCTATCTGTCATGCGGATGGACAAATCCTGGTTTTGATACATACTCCTCTACACATCCTTTCGGAAAACTTGAGCAGTAATTTTATGATCACCTTTTTATGGAGTGACGTTTGGTACCATCAAGGCTGCCTCCAGTAATGGTGATTATATATGATCTCACGGTTAAAGGAGTGGGTTACTACATTTTGCTAGTCATTGCAATGTTGAACTTTGTGACTGATCTCATTGCAATACTTTGAGTTGGGTGTGTGTACATCATGTCATTCATCTAATGACATGACCCCATTATCAATTGACATAAATGTCCATGATCATGAAACCTCGATCATCAGTTGACCAATGGAATAGTTGAATAAAGGCTATTAGGGACTTGGTTTGTTTACATACCACACTGATGCATGTAAAATGCATACATGAACTTTGCACTTTGTTAACATGTTTACCCACATATTTGCATCATATATAATGTTATATCCATGTTTTAACTTGATTTATGTGGATTTACCAATGATCCCCCTTATTTTGGTTATAACTCCGTAGAGTAGGAAAACCCTGTTTTTCATGTTTTTGATGTTTGAGGACCTAAACGAAGTCAAAAGGAGCTCATCTTCTGGGAACATCATTTTTTATCCACGAGAAGCATCTGGAGCGTAAGAATACCCTGGGGTGGGTCACGAGGCCCGAAAGAGCCCATAGGGCACGCCCAGCAGGGGGGCTCCCTATGTCCTCCTTCCATCCTCGATCGTCCAATTCGCCTCAATCTTTCGCCCACGGACTTCTCTTGACCTAAAAACCAATATATAAGGACTCCCCCGGTCGTTTGCGAGACGAAGAGCGACGGGGGTGACGAGAATCCACCAAAAGCCATGAATTTGCCTCCCCCTTGGCCTCCATCTACAAGGGGGGATCATCTACAACAACTTGAAGGTCCAAGGAAGAAGAGGGCCAAGGGGCACCCCCCTTGGACAGCCGCCGCACATAGGCATCGCCGACGCCTCCCTGCCAGTGCGCCGCCTCCTCTCCACCGCCGGCGCCGCCCTACCCCTTGGGGAGGCACCTCTCCATCACCATTTACTACAAGATCTCCATCATCCCCATTGTAATCTCTTGGCAAACATGATGTATGATGCAATATATTGTTTTCCCATGATCTATTGTATGACTATGTTGATGTTTGAGTAGTGAATTGTTATGGAAATTGTGATCTAGTTTGTTTTGGTTGCATACATGCATCTATTATCTTCTATGATGATGTTGATGTACTAACATATGAGTGCACATATATGTTGGGGGATGCATAAGGTTGTCACCATTACATATTGATAGAATGAGGGATAAACGGAGTTTGACAAGAAACCAAATCCAAAATTTTAGATATATGTAGTATTAATTCATGGTTAATCAACGGGGGTATTATCATGGGGACCTTAGATCTAAATGCGGTGGTTGGACTTTATGTCTTAATATTCCCTTGTTTTGTTCTTAATTGGCCTCGGGATCAATCATTAGTGGTGTATTTGCTCACACACACACACACACACACACACATATATATATATGGTTACACGTAGTTATGGATCCTCCTAGAAGAAACTATAAAAAGACTATATATGTGCTTCACTAATTGTGACAACCAAACAAATGAAATATCAATTTGCCTAAACATTTGCTCCCATAGATTATCCACATCTACTCCACTAGCTCTACTTCATTTGCATTGTTTTACTTATAATATTTATTTCAAGTACTTTATTGTTTTCTAGTTAATACTTAAAACAACCACACATCCTTTAGATCCTAGCTTTGCATAAAGGGCCATACAAGTGGGTTATAGGGATTTAGAGAATATATAGTTTACGTTCAGCTCCTCATGGGTTCGACACTCAAATACTTATCGAATTGTACTACGGTGATCCCCTGCACATGGGGGTTATCAAGATACTTTCCTGGCGCCGTTGCCGGGGAGCGTAGCGCTAGGCTTCTATTCTTGTTTACATTGCTAGTTTATTTTCAGTACCGTTTTATAAAACTAAAACCCAAAAAAACTAGATAATGGAAACTACCACAAACACTCTTGGTATGAGCAAAAGTATGAATATAGATGTTAGTTTGCAAAACTATTTAAATGGTGCTATGATTTCTAAGAAATTTAGAGAATCATTTGAAGGGGAAAAATTGAAAATATCATGAGTATGTTAAAATTTGTTGCTAATGAAATTCTTGAAAATCATGATATGAATTGTTGCTCTAAGCATAAAGTTAGACTCTTTAAATTCCAATGTATGTTCCATGAAGAATATGTAATTGCATCTTACCATAGATGTGATAATGCTCATCTAGGAGGGGAACAAGTAGAGCAATTTGTTATTTATATGGCAGCCCTTGAGTTAAAAACTTTTATAGATTTAAACTATGAAACTAGTGATGTGGCTAGAAAACATAAATGTTATCTTTATTGTGACATTCATATGTGAATAAGATAATTCTCTCAAAAAATATATATTGTTGACCTTAATGAGGGAAGCACTGCTGCCCGAGAGAGCACTATTGTTTTGCAGGAAGAGGATGATAAAAGCCTAAGTTTGGGGATGCCCATGCCACCCTAGGAAGAATATAAACAAGAATAAGTGGAGTAAGAATGGAGTAGCTACCCATCTCTAACTCCCAAGAATGGTAACATCCATATTCCCATGAACAACCCTTCATATACTAATTCAAGTGATGATGATTCTTCATTGCCTAGTAGTCCTCTATGTGGAACAATTGTGTCTAATATATGGGAGGATGAAAGTGATATAATTGAGTTAGATGATCCATTATTCTCATTAGATGACTTGTCTTTATGTGGTGAATCTATTCAAAACTATGTGGTTAAATTTACATATGATGCTTGCAAACACTATGAAAGAGGAAGAGGTAAATGCCCTCTTTATCTTTCATCTTTATTTAAAATTCAAGCTACTGATCATTATATGCATTGGATACCATAACCTTGCTGCTATTTATTCATATATAAAATGTCAATGCATAGGAAGAAAGTTAGACTTAAATGTTTGTGTCTATGTGTTTTGTGGTGTGCTCCATATGCTTTCAAATACTATTCAGTTTGAGCACACCTTGATATCCATGTAACATGTAAACTAACTTTAGGTACTGTTATTTAACAAATTGCTTAAGTTTTTAACTAAATATAAAATTTGGGAAAGAAAATGAGAAGGATTAGCAATGGAGAAGTTGGGGTCGACCTTGAGAATGTGTTGTTCATGCCAATGGAACCATTGCAAAGTCTAGATCATTAGAACTTTCCCCACTAAATAAATAAATAAAAAGAGTGTTTCTTTTGTAATATATTTGCTTCATGAATAAAATGGTTTCCAATAAACACTAAAGTTTGCATCTTCATTGAACCTATTATATCATTTGTTTGGAGAACTAACCATTTTGTAAGCAACAAGGAGATGGCAATATTTCTTTGTTTGAGATGAGTGACATGATATGATGAGGAAGAAGTAGTGGACAAGAACTAGCAACATCACAAGCTTGGGTATGCCCATGCATCCCCTTTTCTTTCAAATATTTCAAGTAATATCATTTCAAACTCATGTTTTAGTTTTACCTTCATGATCTCATATGTATGTGTGAGGAAACCATGTTATATTTGCCTTTTTGTTTAGTTTTTATATTATTTTGAATCTTCTTTACAAAATCAAAATACAAAAAATAGTTTAGGTTTATTTGATTCTTATATATTTCTTGTTTTTATAAAACCAAAACACCAAAAAGATTTATACTTTTTCATTTAGTTCTTCCTTGTCTTTTATTTTCATCTTTCATAAAGCAAAAACAAAAAAAATATTTTGTTTTCTTCGTTGCTTGATGTAGTTAAAGATTCCTTTTAAGTGTCTTTGCTGTAGTTAGTAATAAAGTACCAAGTTTAACCCATCTTGGATGTTAAAAGTTGTTAAAACATATGGAGTAGCAAATTTCTACAGAACAGTTTTTAGTAGAAAAATTCTCAACAATTCTCTATAACTCCGTTTGCGCTCATCTTTGAACACCATTTACAACTTTGCATCCTATGTATGAAAGTAAATTTTCTTAATTTTATGACATGTCTAAGTTGCCGAAATAAATTCGTTTTGCTGATGCTGAAAATCTGGATAGATTCTGCCATGTTTTGTATTTACCACTCCCAAGTGTCTTTAAATGATTGATATGAGTCATGTTATATGCTGGGGATGGGTAGAAACATTATATGCTTTTTGGAACATGTTATAAGAATTTTTTCTTTGATTTATAGGCAACAACTATCATACTTTTATGCTACTAATGTCACCTCTCAGAAACGGGATGGGAGAAAAAGTCTTGTGTTGAAGTTTTTTGACAGGGAATAGAGGAACACCACACTAAGAGTAATCCAAGGATGGTTAAAACCATAAGCTTGGGGATTCCCAAGGCACCCCTCTATACCTATTCAACTCTCGGTTTGCAAACTCCTAAACTTTGTTTTTCGAGCAACATATTTCTATCGCATAAACTTGGAGTGTCTGTTTTTCTTTATTCACTTTTGTTTGCATTTAATAAGACCACCACAATCATCATTATTATGCATATTTATGATTGAGATACTGAAAATAAGTGTTATATTATATTAAACTGAATGTGGATGCCACGCTATAAAAGAAAGGGGGGGGGGGGTAAAAGCAAAAAAGTTGTGTTGTGCGTAGTTCTTAAACTCAAGTACTTTCTATGGATTATGATTTGCTTTATTCCTATTAACTTGTAAATTTTTCTCATACTTATTCATGTTTAACTTTCAGTACCAAAGTGAGAAAGTAAATGTCTTGTTATTATGAACCAGAGTGCACACTTCCTTAGATCTCTTTTTGCTAAGCCTTTTTCTATACAATTTTCCATTCCCCTTAAACATAGATTAGGCATATCCACCTTTTGTAGCAAAGCTACTTACAAGTACAATATGTATGTTAATCCTCCAAAAAATTAATGCCTTCAAATTTTTGTGTATCTTAAAGCTCATAAGAAAGTAAGATTTGGGGTGATACAACTATGGAACTTTATGCTTTTCACACCTTGCATTTTGCTTACTAGCCAAACCATGCCTCATGGTACAAGTCATCAGTATTTTGATGACATGAATGTTCAAGTTATGGATTACATTGCTGCGAAATAAATTGTGCAAAACTGGAGTAGGGACAGTTGGAGACTGTAACTGGGCTGCTAGCCGAAACCATGTTGTCATGGTAGAAGCTTCACGGAGGACGAGTCCTAACATAATTGGACCAAGCATGATTCCAAAGTGTATCTTGTTCTTAGTGGGACTATCTCCTTCATTACAAAATTAAATATATTTGAAACCTTCCATCTTCTTATTCATTTATGCAAAGCTAATTAAAATGATGAGATAGTCTTTCTTGGGCAAGAGGTACCCCTACGATGAGATTCAATGAAAACCATACCTATTATGAAGGGCCTAAGTTGAGTAAACAGTGGAGTGTACCTCATAACTTTGGTTTTCATGGGCATCAATTTATAAGGTGTGTGAAACATAAACATATGAAGCTTTGAAATAAAAGATACTTGGAACCCCATCCTTATTAGAATTGTTGACATGAACTATATTGCTCAAAACTTTTTCATTGGAGGTTTAACATATATATTGCAAATACTTACTTTCGGTTCGAGATGCAAAACATCTCAAGGGAAGACAACCAAAGTCAAGAGGCATGTTCTTCCGTCAGGTACTAAACTCAAAGAGTAGACCCAAAATATCACCAAAAAAGCAATGAAGCAAACATACCTTGCCAAAGTGTCTCAACTATATAGGATTATCTCAAGTGTGCATGAAAGTTTGTTGTACCTTTCATTTATTTTGTTACTTGATTACTAATTGTTCAACATGCTTATGGAAGAGTAAGATGTATGACTTGATAGTACACTTGCATATTATATTTCATTGAAAAGATTTGTCTTTATGAACTTTGCATGATATCAAGATAAGTAGAGTAACAAACTTCAAAGTTCATGTTTAGTTTTGTCACATTTATGCTCGAGGACGAGCATAGGTTAAGCTTGGGGATGTTGATGCATGTAAAATGCATACATGAACTTTGCACTTTGTTAACATGTTTACCCACATATTTGCATCATATATAATGTTTTACATTGATTTCTGGGGATTTACCAATGATCCCCCTTATTTTGGTTATAACTCCGTAGGGCAGGAAAACCCTATTTTTCATGTTTTTGATGTTTTAGGACCTAAACGGAGTCAAAAGGAGCTCATCTTCCGGGAACATCATTTTTTATCCACGAGAAGAATCTGGAGCGCAAGAATACCCTAGGGTGGGCCACGAGGCCCGAAAGAGCCCATAGGGCGCGCCCAGCAGGGGGGCACGCCCTATGCCCTCTTTCCCTCCTTGGCCGTCCGATTCTCCTCAATCTTTGACCCATAGACTTCTCTTGACCTAAAAACCAATATATAAGGACTCCCCCGGTCGTCTGCGAGACGGAGAGCGACGGGGCAACGAGAAGCCACCAAAAGCCCCGAATTTTCCTCCCCCTTGGCCTACATCTACAAGGGGGAGGGCTCATCTACAACATCTTGAAGGTCCAAGGAAGAAGAGGGCCAAGGGGCGCCTCCCCCTTGGACAACCGCCGCCCATAGGCGCCACCAGCGCCTCCCTGCCGGTGCACCGCCTCCTCTCCACCGCCGGTGCCGCCTCTCCCCCTTGGGGAGGCACCTCTCCATCACCATCTACTGCAAGATCTCCATCATCCCCACTGTAATATCTTGGCAAACATGATGAATGATGCAATATATTGTTTTCCCATGATCTATTGTATGACTATGTTGATGTTTGAGGAGTGAATTGTTATGGCAATTGTGATCGAGTTTGTTTTGGTTGCATACATGTATATATTATCTTCTATGATGATCTTGATGTACTAACATATGAGTGCACACATATGTTGGGGGATGCATAACGTTGTCACCGTTGCATATTGATAGGATAAGGGATAAACGGAGTTTGACAAGAAACCAAATCCCAAATTTTAGATATATGTAGTATTAATTCATGGTTAATCAACGGGGGTATTATCATGGGGACCTTAGATCTAAATTGGATGGTTGGACTTTATGTCTTAATATTCCCTTGTTTGTTCTTAATTGGCCTCGGGATCAATCATTAGTGGTGTATTTGCTCATATATTTGCTCATATATACACGTAGTTACAGCTCCTCCTAGAAGAAACTATAAAACGACTATCTATGTGCTTCACTAATTGTGACAACCAAACAAATGAAATATCAATTTGCCTAAAAAATTTCTCCCATAGATTATCCACATCTACTCCACCCGCTCCACTTCATATGCATTGTTTTACTTATAATATTTATTTCAAGTACTTTATTATTTTCTAGTTAATACTTAAAACAACCACACATCCTTTAGATCCTAGCTTTGCATAAAGGGCCATATAAGTGGGTTATAGGGCTTTAGAGAATAGATAGTTTACCTTCAGCTCCTCGTGGGTTTGACACTCAAATACTTATCGAATTGTACTACGGTGATCCCCTGCACTTGGTGCTTATCACACACGTGTACTTATGTTTCCACTTAGTACAGTTATAGCATGATATAAAACTTATTATGAACATTGAAATATGATAATAAACTATCTTTATTATTTGTCTCTAGGGCATATTTACAACATTTTAACCAATCCTAAGTACCAAGGGAATAGTTGAAGGTTCAAAAGATTACTAGACGGAAATTATTTTGAAATGGTAAAGTTATATATGAATATCACATAATTCTATGTGAGAGAATATTAACTCAAAGCCATTTTCCAACGTAGTTTGGGGAGATACCAAAATGCATCTCTGTCCTATCCGTAGTAATCCACATATTTGAACTATTAAAACTCTTGTCAAATCAAGGTTGAATTCAAAACTGAATTCATAGGGGTGATACTTAATCCAAAATAGGAAAAAGAAAAAGAAAGTAGAAGAAAATAAATAAAGAAAAACAGTCCATGGGTCACAACCCACTAACCCTATCGCAACACCTAGTCGACTAACTAGCCCAACCCACTATATCATCCGTTCGCACATAAACCCACGAGCCCCAGGGGTTTTGTGCAAAATGGCGATAGAAACACCTCAAATCACGTATTGTTCATACCCGACGACGATGACGACACATTGATACGTTGCTAATGTATTCATAATTTTTTATGTTCCATGCTTGGTTTTATCTATTTTCTTATGTTTTGTCCACACTTTGGAGTACTTTTTTATACACTTTCTTGGACTAACCTATTAACAAGAGCCACAGTGCTAGCTTCCTGTTTTCTGCTGTTTTTTGTTCCAAGAAAGTCAGAAAATGAATATTCTCGGAATTGGATGGGACAAAAGCTAAAGTTAGTTTTTCACCAAGGGACACAAGGAGCCAAAATACGAGACGGAGAGGTGTCAGGGGGCTGCCACACCACCTGGCCACGCGGCCCCACCTGGCCCGCGCCAGGGGTGGTCTGGTCACCTTCGGCACCCCCTCGGCCTCCCCTTTGGCCTATAAGATGCCTTCGATATAGAAACCCTAAGGACCCGATCAAAATTCCACGAAAGAGTCTGTAGCTAGTGTCATCTCCATCCCTAGATCGGGAGGAATCTGAAGCTCTTCCCGGCACCATGCCGGAGGGGAGAATTCACCTTGGAGGCCTTCTTCATCATCATGCAAGCCTCCGGTGTGATGCGTGAGTAGTTCATCTCTGGACTATGGGTCCATGTAGTAGCTAGATGGCTGGTTCTCCTCCTTTGTGCTATCATGTTTAGATCTTGTGAGCTCCATTCATGATCAAGATCATCTATTTGTAATTCTACATGTTGTGTTTGCGGGGATCCGATGGATATTTAGATGCTATTTTAGATTGATTATTGATTCTATCATGTCTTTGTTATTTGTGATCTTGCATGCTTTCCATTGTTAGTAGCTATCTTGGCCAAGTAGATGCTAGAAACTCCAAGAGTTAGTATTTATGCTCGATAACGGGTTCATTCCTCTAGTAATCTGGGGAAGTGACAGAAATCTCTAAGGTACTAGATGTGTTCTACTAGGGAGAAAACAACAATCCTTTGTTCATAGAACAATCATATTGTTTACTTTACACGCAATGCGTAATGCAATTATCCGTTGCTTGCAACTTAATACTGGAGGGGGTTCGGATGATAACCTGAAGGTGGATTATTAGTCATAGATGCATTTGGATTACGGTCTATATATAATGTTGTAATGCCCCATCGAATCTCAAAGGAGTCAAGATGAGTAGTATATGCATGTATTGCTTTCTCGATGTTTGTGAATTGCCCTGCTGTAATTTGTTCACCCAACATGTCATCTATCTTAAGGAGAGCCACCACTAGTGAACTATGGATCCCGGTCCTTTCTTTTACCATCAATATACAATCAACTGTTTACTGTTTTCTGTTTACTTTCTGCAAACTATTACTTTCGTCCACACAATACGTTTAATCCTTTGTTTTCAGCAAAACCAGTAACATTGACAATACGTTTAATCTTTGGGGACTTTATGAAGGAGGAGAAGAAATATTTCTTGCTAATAATGCCACAATATTACCCATTGGAATAGCTGAAGGAGTGTTTACAAAGATCCTAGGTAAGATGGTTTCTACTGATTATGTTGTTATTGAATTTGTAGGGAAAGGACAAATTACACTGGGAAGATCCCTATTGAAACTCCTTGGAGCAATAATAGATGTGGAAAAGGGCACCATGCACTTTGCTTCTCCACCAAGCATTCATATGTTCCCCAAGGTTAAGAATAAAAGTAAGAGAGGTAAGGGCAAGAAATTTGGTTTTAATGCTTCTTCATTGGAGAACACTTGATTCTTTTTCTTGCTTCTTATGCCTAACTTAAAGGCGTTAAAGAAAAGTACTTATTGGGAGATAACCCAAAAGTTTTAGATGAGTCTTGGAAGTTATTACTTCAGTAATAACGGCTCCTTGTCCTTTTTATTTGCTTTTTGTGCCAAGAGTAACTTCTAATGAGAGAGAAGTAATGATTGGGAAAGTTGCTGTCCCGAAATAGATTTCTGTGCTTCACCGCAAAAATTCGTGTAAAATGTATAAGAGTCTTTTTGAGGCGTGAAGTTTTGTGCTTCTGCCCCAGGTTGTTATATAACTTTCGTAAGTTCAACACTTTTTGATCTGAGCAATAGAAGGTCTTCGAAACAATTCGTCTTTACCCGCTGGTCTGTTTTGACAGATTTCTATCATTTTCTGCATTTACTTCTTGTTGGTTCATTTTTGAGTTCTTTTGGGGAATTGAGATTTTTGAGGGAAATGCTACAGTAGCTTGTGTTTTAATGGAAGTTTTATTGGTGTTGGAACTGAACCTAAAGACTTATTATCTTGAGTGCACTAATGTTGCTAATAAAGATTGTGTGAAGTTTTGTATGAAGGAAATTTTTTAGGTGTATGAAAGGAGTGAGTAATGAGATGAAGGATGGACTAAAGCTCAAGCTTGGGGATGCCACACGTGTCACCCCAAGAAATATCCAAGAAGTACAAGCATCAAAGCTTGGGGATGCCCAAGGCATCCCCTTCTTCATCAATAAAAATTCCAGGTTTCTTCCAAACACTTCATTTTTATTGTTTCATGCACAGTTGTTGTTCTTGGAGCGTCTTCTTTTTCGTTTTTGTTTTGGTTTTTCGTTTGCTTGGTTTTCTTAGTTTGCTGAATAAATTGGTCGGACCCCCTCTTTCATACATTGGTTTTCAAATAGTTTGGTTTGGATTGGAAAAGAGGAGGAAAGTCCATGCTTAAGTGGTAAAGAGAGCTTGTTTTTGACTGTGGCCTATGCTTTTTCATGACATGCTTGATATTATTTTGGCTTTATGCTTAATATTATTTATTGTAGCATGATTTGTTATAAACAATTGAGATTGCTTAATGTGCCTTGGAAGAATCATGAGTTGTTTTAGCATATTAAAGCATAATATTGTGGTATTCTCCTTTGATGCTTTATTTGGGTTGACTTGGCACATGCTCACACCATGTTATGACTATCCCAAGTCACCATAAGCCTTTATGATCCTTTAGTTTTCAATTTGTAGTATCACTTTATGCTTTGATTAATGATGTTTTGTCGCTCTGCATGATTATGGCCATTATTGCTCTCTTAGTTGGTCGCTCCCAGTCTTTTGCTAGCCTCCATAACCAAGTATGAGTTCCACTCATGCATCCAACTCATAAAACCAAGTTATTCCAAAGAGTCCACCATACCTACCTATTAGCATATGCTATTCCAAGTATATTCATGTTTTTATCTACCTTCCGAATTAAACTTGTTATGAGAAAACTAGTGATTAAAGCTCTCACAAACTTGATGGCACACTTTACTTTTCTTTACCTTAATAAACTTGAACCATTGTGTCATCTATGTTGTATATTCTTGCACTTATATGTTGGGGATTAGCAGAACCATGCTGTCATGGGGAACGCTTTCAACGTTGCACTTGTACTTTGTACCTAGTTGATATCATGCTCTTTTGTCTATGGATGTCGTCGGTGTGAAATGAAAGGGGAGCTTATAAGTCCATGAGTCATGTATGTGTGTTAGAGAAATGCCTGGGCCGCTGGTCTAATCCATGTTGTCATGGTGGAAACCTGCAGCGTAACCATAATGAGCTGTCTATGAAGCATTCTTCTTATAAAAAAAGGAGTCAGATATTGAGAAAAAAAGAGAAAAAGAAAAAAAAGATATGAGAAAAGAGAGAAAAAAGCACCATATTCCCATGGTAAATAAGAAGATTGCTGAGATGCTCGTTGTCTGCTTGCCTTGTCATTTTGATATGGGGATTCTTCCGTATCATCGGGCAAGGGGTACCCCGTTGGCGGTTCTCTATGATACAGATGTACTTACTATGACAAGAACTTACCGGTAACTAAACTTGAGTAGCATGAGGAGCGGCCCTCGTATTCAAGGGACATGAGATTTCCAACTTATACTTCGTCAAGCATATACACCATAGTTTGTTCACTTTAACCTTAATCACTTCAAGATGCTTATGATAGGGGCAATGAGATTTGAAAGCTAATAAGTACCATAATTTTTGGAAGCTCTTTATGAAACTTGAATCCCTACTTACTTCTATGAAGGCCTTTCTTTTACTTTTATGTTGAGTCTCCACCTTCTATCTTTATGCACCTACTTTGAGAGCATAGTGGCCATTCTTAGTTCTATGTGCATCGTCCCAAGACTTGTTGATTGATGCATAACTTTGATATTGCTTGTTTTAAACTATTTGTATATAGTCACTCTTATGAACTTTGAAGGTGTCCTATGCATTTATGTTTGCTACTCTATGAGGGACAAGCTGAATGCCACTATGCTATGTTTTCTTTATGTGAAACGAATAAACGTCTTGCAAAGCATTGTTATTCATGAATATTTTGTTTGTGCCTTTTCATGTTGCAACATAGTTGCTTTGTCTTATTGTTAGAACTTTATCTTTCATGTTATGATTGAAGTACTATGATCCGAGCTGTCAATGTTTTACAAATACTTTGATCAAGTTTATGATGGTGCATGTCACCTCAAAAATTATTCTTTCTTTTTATCACTTACCTACTTGAGGACGAGCGGGAGTTAAGCTTGGGGATGTTGATACGTTGCTAACGTATCCATAATTTTTGATGTTCCTTGCTTGGTTTTATCTACTTTCTTATGTTTTGTCCACACTTTGGAGTACTTTTTATACACTTTCTTGGACTAACCTATTATGAAGAGCCATAGGGCCAGCTGCCTGTTTTCTGCTGTTTTTGGTTCTAGAAAAGTCAGAAAATGAATATTCTCGGAATTGGATGGGACAAAAGACAAAGTCAGTTTTTCATCGAGGGACACAAGGAGCGAGAATACGAGATGGAGAGGGGCCAGGGGGCCGCCACACCACCTGGCCGCGTGGCCCAGCCTAGCCTGTGCCAGGGGGTGGTCTAGCCGCCTCCGGCACCCCCTCGGCCTCCCCTTTCGCGTATAGGATGCCTCCGATACAGAAACCCTAAGGAGCCGATCAAAATTCCACGAAAGAGTCTGTAGCCGGCGTCATCTCCATCCCTAGATCGGGAGGAATCTGAAGCTCTTCCCGGCACCCTGCCGGAGGGGAGAATTCACCCTGGAGGCCTTCTTCATCATCATGCAAGCCTCCGGTGTGATGCGTGAGTAGTTCATCTCTGGACTACGGGTCCATGTAGTAGCTAGATGGCTGGTTCTCCGCCTTTGTGCTATCATGTTTAGATCTTGTGAGCTCCGTTCATGATCAAGATGATCTATTTGTAATTCTACATGTTGTGTTTGCAGGGATCTGATGGATATTGAGATGCTATTTTAGATTGATTATTGATTCTATCATGTCTTTGTTATTTGTGATCTTGCATCCTTTCCGTTGTTAGTAGCTATCTTGGCCAAGTAGATGCTAGCAACTCCAAGAGTTAGTATTTATGCTCGACAGTGGGTTCATGCCTCTACTAATCCGGGGAAGTGACAGAAATATCTAAGGTACTAGATGTGTTGTTGCTACTAGGGAGAAAACAACAATCCTTTGTTCACAGAACAATCGTATTGTTTACTTTACACACAATGCGTAATGCAATTATCCGTTGCTTGCAACTTAATACTGGAGGAGGGTCGGATGATAACCTGAAGGTGGATTATTAGTCATAGATGCAGTTGGATTACGGTCTATGTATAATGTTGTATGCCCAATCGAATCTCAAAGGAGTCAAGATGAGTAGTATATGCATGTATTGCTTTCTCGATGTTTGTCAATTGCCCCGTGTAATTCGTTCACCCAACATGTCATCTATCTTAAGGAGAGCCACCACTAGTAAACTATGGACCCCGGTCCTTTCTTTTACCATCAATCTACAATCAACTGTTTACTTTTTTCTGTTTACTTTCTGCAAACTATTACTTTCTTGGACACGATACGTTTAATCCTTTGTTTTTAGCAAAATCGGTAAGATTGGCAACCTCATCGCAAGTTGCGGGCAAAGTTCTGTGGTTGTGTTGTGTAGGTTTCCACGTTGCTGCTGACGCCGGTAGTGCGCCCTGCCAAAGTCCAGCTAGCAACACCTTTGGGGTGTTTCCTTGATCCTACTGGTTTGATTAAACCTTGGTTTCATAACTGAGGGAAAACTTGCTGCTGTGCTCATCATACCTTCCTCTTGGGGTTCCCCAACGAGCTCGATATATTTTGGGCTACGCACACATCACCATCACACCGCCTTTCCTCACCTATAAAAGGAGGTGATGACTGCAAGTGCACATATCGTTTGTCTAGTTTCGAAATAAAGATATCGATCCCACATGGAGCAGTAGGCGAAAGACTAAAATTCTTTTAACTATAACTAAACGAAGTAGTTAAGAAATAACTTGAAGATGCAAGATAAATAGAGTTGTTTTGGGGTTTTTGGTTGAACAAGGTAATTTCAATTAAAGAAAACTTAATGCAGAAAGTAAGAATCCCGTGTGTATAGAACTTTGGAACTACAGTAGGGAAAAGGCGTTCTCAGGGAGTAGCGGATACACCGTTAGCAGTTTAGACTAAGTAATCGAGAGTATTATAACAAATATTCTCATAGTGTGTATGTATGTGGGAGGAGCTCCATACATGGGCGATTTGCCAGCAACCGCTGCACACATCGTCCTCATAATCACAGAAGACAGTAACTGACAACCATCGCATTACCGCGCTATTAAGGGATTTCTCCCGTGGCATGGACATGGCTTGATGAGTTCTCCTTGGTTTCCCAAGTTAGTACGTAAGGAATAACAATAACTTTATAGTCACATTAAGTGCTATCATCCCTCCGTCTACTAATAAGTAATCCCCTCCATCGAGTCCCCATAAGAGGCAAATATTAAGAAGGTGCACTTCTCCTTAATATCAAGATGAAGAAAATTAACACATACACATAATGATGTATAACATAATAATCTCTATTTCATCTCAGTCATATGCTAGGGTTTCTCCATCTCCCCAAGAACTAATGATCTACTCAAACATGGAGGCAATCAACATCATGGCAATAGTAATGGAAACAATCATAGATGAATAGTACTTGTATAAATCCACAATGAGTTTAGGAATTACAACAAGATCTAGACAAGATATAGATGGGATGGATGAGGATGGTGGTGATGCAGCGGTGGTTGATGAAGATCGATGCCTTAGCCTCCTGAATCTGCGCAGGGTGAAGATGGATCCCTGGCGGACGAGTTCCCCCTCCAGATGCCTTTCGGAGGTGAGGTTTTTGCGATTTCTGGGTGTTCTGTATGTCGTCTCCCTGAACCAGTTGCACGGGGTGAAACTATTTGACGAGGCGGAGGCGGCGCAACCTATACGGCCAGAGCTATATGGCTGAAAAAATTGCTCTGTCCGTATAGTTGGTCGTTGAACTCTCTGCCTTCCTTGTTCGCTTCTGGTTTTATTCTAGTATTATTAATATTCCCCAAATAAGCAATTTACGTTATTTTTGACTCCTTTTCTCTATAGTACAACTTCTTCAAGAATTGTATCCATTGGATCCATCATATTTCCTGATCCTGGTGAAAAAAGACATAAAATGTGCGTGCGAGTGCCGTAAGATACCAAGATCCTACATCTACAATGCAAAATAATGATGTAAAACATGATGCAAATATGCACTCATCAACTTCCCCAAGCTTAGACTCTTACTCGCCCCGAGCAAGTTTTTAGCTTAATGGATGTGATCCTCATATTCATGAAGCTGAGTCGATAAAATAAATGAGGCAAATGCAGCATGTGTTTATGATATACGATACATAGGAATAAGATCATGAGTAGTATCTCACTCAAACCATCTGAATAGTACTAGCAGGCTTCCACACCTTAGTGACCAACAGTTCATAAAAGATGAATCTCAACATAATGTAAAAGTATTCGATTTGACCGAATGAGTTAACGAGGTAGTCCCAAGTGTTTTTAAGATCAACATATTCACTTGGGATTCAAAATCTCAAACGTGTATCTTTGTCATTCTACAGTGCAGTGGTATATGCCTATTTGCTCTTTGCACACTCGCTCTTTTTCTTCTTCTTTTTCTTTCTTTTGCATATATGCTCACACTTTTGTTTAAGTGATGTGCAAAGGAGCTAGCCATACATTCCCCTTCATGTAGGGATTTCAAAGTTAAACGATCTCAATTATAAAATACCAACTGTATATGAAGCATTCTTATGACTTGAAGATTCTACCTCGACTTGTTCTCACTCTATTTTGATAGCACTTTCATTTTCCTTTGTTCAAGGTTTCTTTTTCAACTTATCTGTATAGATAATTTTTCTTCGTAAATCAAACCGTAGAGTTACAACATATTGATCAAATTATCTTTAGATGTTCCGTTAATACCAATGGTGTGGAAGACTCCTATTGCTATCATCAAGTGCAAGTAAAATTATACTCAAGCCATTCATATATCAATAAAGCAAACACAAACTCAATATTGCTCCATATATAATAATAAACTCGGAATTTCATAAAAGGGATCGACTATTCCTAAAGGGAATCCTAATGATGCAAAATTTATTTGTAGTATTGAACTACTGCAAAAACGATAGTATAAAACTTATAAGAAAGAGTACAAGGTCTTTAAAGATCTCCCCAAGCTTGGAATCAAGCCAAGCGGGATCAATTAAATCCTTGTGGGTACCTATTCCTCCTCTTGGGTAGAAAGAGCGTCGCCTTATTCTTTCACGTTGCCCGCTTTAACTATGCTTTCAAAATGAATGTTGAGATTGGCCATGTCGTATTGGAGCTTCAACATTTGCCTCTTGAGGAACTTCTTCTCATTTGTTAACTCAAAGACATTTTTAATTAAGAAACCAACTCTACCTCGATGGCATTGACCTTCTTCTCAAGGTCTTTGCTCATCATCCAGTTGGAGTCAATCCCTTCTCCAATTGTTTCAACGCATGGCTTAGAAGCCTTTTCTAATTCATAGATCTTATCATGAATCTCATCTTGCCGCACCTTCTTAGGTTTAAGAGGTGATGGACCAAGAGGAGGTTTATAATAGGATCCTATGTTATAACGATAAGGATTAGGGAGGTACTCATCCTTGTTCCTTCCCCACTCAGGTTATCTCATCATCTCCATCCTTTGTGGAAACATGTCCTCCCAATTTGGGAGAGGCTTGATCTCTAGGCCGGATGATGACGACGATCCTTTTGGTTCTGCTTCTTCGATCCTCTTCATGGGCTTCTCTTCTTTCTTCTTCCAGATCTTGTTGACGTGGAAGGGCTGCATGGCTTCGCTGCACGGGTGTTGTTAAAGGGATTGTATAGGGATGGCGAAGTTTTTTCGAGGCTGGAGGCTATGGCTCTGTGAAAACTTAATGAAAAAGGTTAGATGCGATCAGATTTAAAAGGGGGGCTCAAAAACCCTAGCCGTCTTGCGTAACGAGCAAGTCTACAGGCGCAACCCGTATAGCTCTTGCCATATAGTTGTGAACCGACCATAAATTAGATCTACGGTGGAACCTAACTATACGGCCGGAACTATACGGGCAGAATTTTCAATTCCGTACATATAGTTGGTTGTTAAACTCTCAGTTTTCTCGATATTTTTTTAAAGAAGGGTCGATAACTATACGACCGTGACTATACGGGCAGAATTTTTAATTCCGACCGTATAGTTGGTCGTTAAGTTCTCAGTAATCCATAAATTATTTTGTGAAAAGCGTCGACAACTATACGACCGCAACTATACGGGCGGAATTTTTAATTCTGACCGTATAGTTGGTCGTTAAGCTCTCAGTAATTCAGAAATTATTTTGTCAAATGCGTTGACAACTATATGACCACAACTATACAGGCAATTTTTTTTAATTCCGGTTGTATAGTTGGTCGTTAAACTCTTAGTATATTTTGTGTATGGAAGTGTTGGTGTCGCAACAACTATACGGCCGGAATTTTTATTCACGCCGTATAGTTGGTCGTTAAACCTTCTATGTCCACCAAATGTTTTCTGCTTCTCCAAGTATTCTTTATTAGCCTGAAACTTAACGAACTATCAAGTTTTGACAGAGAAATGTCATCTTAGACTTTTGACCAATTTTGGCATCATCAATCTTCCTTCTTCTTTGCAAGAGCAATGAATTGCTTCTCATAGAACATAATACTCAATCTAGACTTTAACTGAGAATTTAAAAACTTACTCAAACCTTTATTTCACATGGGTTGCCTCCCATGAAGCGCTCTTTTATGGTCAATAGCTTGATTATGGTATTGCTCATTCCGTCTCGAGTCCATTCTTCTTGTAATTGCCATTCTTCGTATATCTTCGCTTTATCACTTCTTCAGAGGTGCTCAATTCTATGGTGATTGCACTTATATCCTCTTTTACCCGATAATGCTTCAAGTGTTGTCCATTTACCACCCATGCAAGAGAGGGTCTTTTTCCTTGGAGCTTCACTACTCCTGACGAATAGGCTTCTTCAACTACATATGGACCTTCCCACTTTGACTTGAGTTTTCCTGGAAACAACTTAAGACGAGAATTATAGAGCAACACTTTGTCTCCACTTTAAAAAAAATTATTCTCTATTTTTCTATCATGCCATCTTTTAACCTTTTCCTTAAACAACCTAGCATTATCATAGGCTTCATTTCTAAACTCATCTAAAGCATGCATATCTAATAAACGCTTTTCCCCTGCAGCTTTGAGATCATAATTTAGATTCTTCATTGCCCAAAAATCTTGGTGTTCTAGTTCTAATGGTAAATGACATGCCTTACCGTACACCATCTTATGAGGTGTCATACCCATTGGATTTTTAAACGCAGTACGATATGCCCATAGAGTGTCGTTTAACATGTATGACCAATCCTTCCTTGATTTGTCCACCGTCTTCTCGAGTATGGTCTTTAGTTATCTATTTGAGAGTTCCACTTGACCACTTGTTTGGGGATGATATGGTGAAGCAACGCGATGAGTTACTCCATACTTGCTTAGGATTTTCCTAAAAGTCCCTTTAATAAAATGAGAACCACCGTCAGTAATTAAAAATCTAGGAACTCCAAACCTGGGGAATATGACATCCTTGATCATCTTCACTGAGGTGGCTACATCTGCATGATTTGTTGGGATAGCTTCAACCCACTTAGTAACATAGTCAACAACAACAAGAATATGAATATAACCGTTTGACTTTGTAAATGGCCCCATGTAATCCATTCCCCATACATCAAAATTCATCGCCATTTCTTGTCTCCTACCTATATTACCTCTTATTTGGCAAGCATCATAGTATTCCACATACCTGTGTGCATCCTTAAGAAAGGTGGGCCAATAGAATCCAGATTGAAGTACCTTTGCAATAGTTCTTTTACCTGCATGATGCCCTCCATATGGGCTATCATTACAAGCCTTCAATATAGCATTCATTTCGTGATTAGGAACACACTTTCGAATCATTCCGTCAAGTCCATGACGATATAGATACGGATCATCCCAAAAGTAATATTTAAGATCATTAAAGAATTTCATTCTTTGATTTCTTGACATACCGGGAGGTAAAAATTTGGTTGCTAGATAGTTAGCATAATCTGCATACCATGGATCAACAATCTCCACCTTTGCTAAATATTCTCCCGGAAATGATTGATTAATAGGCACGGGGTCATTAATTATTCCCTCCATCCTAGAGAGATGATCTGCTACCGGATTATCCTTACCCCTCCTATCCACTATTTGCAAATCATATTCTTGTAGTAATAAAACCCACCTAATCAACCTGGGCTTAGCATCCTTTT
Organism: Avena eriantha; assembly: GCA_910589775.1. NCBI lineage: Eukaryota > Viridiplantae > Streptophyta > Magnoliopsida > Poales > Poaceae > Avena > Avena eriantha. The sequence goes on along the minus strand of OU342746.1, from coordinate 304,755,241 downwards.
TCACAAGAAGGTGACGCAAAGCTTGGTGATCCGTATGAATTATTACCTTATAATTAATTATGTAAGATCTAAATTTGTCACAAGAAAAAATTATAGCTAGAAACCCTTTTTCTGTAGTAGCATAATGTTTTTGAATCTTATTAAGAGGTCTACTAGCGTAATAAATAACATTTAAATTCTTTCCATCTCGCTGTTCCAACACAACCCCTAAAGCATAATCACTAGCGTCACACATAATCTCGAAAGGTTCATCCCACTTTGGAGGCTGCATGATAGGTGCTGAAACTAGTTTATCTTTAAGGTTCTCAAAAGTTGCAATGCAGTCATGGTCTAGATAGAATGGAGTTTTTTTTATCAAGAAGATTGGTAAGGGGCATAGCTAGTTTAGCAAAATCTTTTGTAAACCGCTTATAAAATCCTGCATGGCCCAGAAACATTTTTAAGCTTTTAATGTCCCGAGGTATTGGGAGATTTTCTATAGCATTTATATTAGTTTTATCTATTTCTATTCCCTTCTTCGAAACTTTGTGCCCAAAAACTTTACCTTCTCTTTCCATGAAACAACACTGCTTCCAATTCAAAACGAAGTTTGATTGCCTGCATCTCTGCAAAACTTTGGTCAGTTTGTAGAGACAATTATCAAAGGTTGTTCCACAAACGACAGAATTGTTTGTTAGGACTTCCATAGTCTTCTCAACAAAATCATCAAAAATCTTTAGAACACATTCCTGAAAAGTTGCTACTGCATTACATAAGCCGAATGGAATTAATCTATAAGCATATGTGCCATAAGGACAAGTGAAAGTTGTTTTCTCTTGATCTTCCGGCTATATGGCCATTTGAGAATATCCAGAAAAACCATCAAGAAAACAAAAATAAGAATTATTACTAAGTCTTTCTAGAATTTTATCCATGAATGGTATAGGTTTATGATTCTTTTGTGTCTCACAGTTTAGTTTCCTAAAATCAATGCACATACGATATCCTACAATTGGTATCACATGAATTAGATCACTGTCCTCATTCATAGCAGCATCAAGACCACCTTGTCTTGGTATGCAATGAGCTAGGCTAACCCACTTACTGTCAGAAATAGGATATATTATTCCAACATCAAGTAAGCGTATAACTTATTTTATTACTACTTCCTTCATCTTAGGATTAAGCCTTCTTTGCGTATCTACTACGGGTTCAGCATCATCACGCATGGTAATCTTATGTGTTACAGTAGATGGATCTATTCCTTTAATATCACTCAATGTATATCCAAAGGCTTCACGATGCTTAACCAAAACTGAAATGAGTTTATTCGTTTCATTTTTTGATAGATTCTTGCTAATAATAACAAGACATTTATTTTCATTATCTAAAAAATTTATACCTCATATTGTTTGGAAGTTTTTTCAATTCTATTGGTGGAGGTTCTTCATCTCCCGTTCTTACCAGTTCCTCAAAGTCATGTGGATTTTGTGCTTCCAGAATTGAATCAAGGTAATCATCCATGTCTTCTTTCTTCTCATCATTCGGTGCTTCTTCCCAATTAATCAAACTCCTTTCTAGTTCATCTTGTGAAGTACTGAAATGAATTGCCGCTAGCTCGACAATCGTCTTTTCTTCCTTGATATCCTCCACTTCATATGGGCTCTTTTTTTAATTTGGCGAACTGGAATGTCATTTCTTCTTTTCCAAACTTCAGTGAAATGGTTTCCTTATAATTATCCACTCGAGTTTTGAAGTTTCGTTACCTCGAACCTTACCTTGGATGAATTCCGAAGTTTCACGGTCTAGCATAACCACTTCATCCAACACTATTCGTGCCTCCATAAGGTCTTTTATTATAACATTATTTATATTTGTAGCTTTGGAATTCCTTTCTGGTTTCTTCAGTCTCTTCTTTATTTGTTCTTCCCCACTTTGTCTTTTTTCAAATATTCCCCGTACATATATCGAGGAGAACTCTTCCATTAGTGCTCTTACTGTTGCGTTCGCAGCATAGAAAACAAAAAAATTCCTACGATGAGAACTACACGCCAAGATCTATCTACTAGGTATAAAGCAACGGGTGGACATACATCCAACGAGAACTTACCCTCGAAGACAACGAGTTTTGTTAACGAGTAGGAACTCGTGGTTGATGTAGTCGTACACTTCCCGATCTCAAGATCGTGAGGAAGTCCGAGCACCGCAACTCAGCAGCGCATCCGTACTCGCACACACGTTCAAGCCACCGGACAACCTCCACCTCCTCGCTCCAATGATCCAGCGGAAGCAACAACTCCTTCCAGACGAAATGCCACCGGGAACATGTATCTCGCTAATCCAAGACCATGGGGGAATAATTCTAGAGGGGGAGAGAGATCCTTCACAAGGAGGTGTGTGGAAGGAGGAAGAGGGTGGCCTTTTATAGGAGGAGGGGGGTTCCCCTCCTCTCCATGGCCAGCGCATGGGGGGGTGACCCCTCACCTCCCCCATTCATGTGGTGGTAATCCCTCCACATTAAAATGCCTCGTCACATTCTCCTTTAAAGTCCCTACTTTAAATGTATTAAAATTCTCCAAGTTTAATGCTTTCTCATTTAATAAAACTCTTTTATTAAATTTATTCCGAATTTTGTTAATTACTTTAATTAACAAACATTCACATATAATCCCTTGAAATATTTCAATATCACATGCAGAACCACTTTCTGCAATTTCACCCGAAACAATTCCTATGCTTTGCAATTATTTCGTCTGAAACATATGTGCTCCAAAATGGTGTCTAGTAACTCTTAAGTGTGTCACCCTACGGTTCGCGAATAATGCAGACATGATTGAGACTCCTCTCAGATCAATAATCAGAAGCGGGACCTGGAGATCCATACTTATTCCTACACATTCAACGATGACTTCTGTGATCGTGAGAACCTTTAACACTAGTAAATCCCTTTGTCTTACGATATATTACATGTCTGAGATTCGATCATTGGTATCTCCATACCTAGTTTGATTTCGTTATCGACATGCACTCTTTTCTCGTTCCCGTGATATAACATTCTAGTGATCACATCACTTGCTTGCAAGCTATCTCAATGTGATATCACCGAGAGGGCCCAGAGTATATCTATCCGTCATCGGGATTGACAAATTCCACTCGTGATCCATGAGCCTCAACATAACACCTTCGTAGTACTGAACCCATCTTTATAGTCACCCTGATACGGTGTGACGTTTGATGTTATCAAGATACTCTTTAGGTGTTAGCAATTAACATGATCTCATGGTCTAAGGATAAAGATTACTTCATATGATTTTATAGCAATATAAACATAATGACTTGATCGTAATGCTATACTTCGTATGAATGTTCATCACATCATTCCACCAATGTTGTGACCTTGTTATTAACAACATCCAATGTCCATGATCAGGAAACCTTGATCATCTTGTTAATCAACAAGCTAGTCTATAAGAGAGGCATAACGAGGAACCCTTTTTGTTTATTTAAACACACATGTATTGATGTTTCCGATCAATACAATTCTAGCATGCAAAATAAACATCTATCATATATAAGGAATACATAATAACAACTTTATTATTGCCTCTCAGGTCATATTTGCTTCAGTCTCCCACGTGCACTAGAGACAATAATCTAGTGCACATAGTGATAAATCTAACACCCATGGAGTTCTGGTGTTGATCATGTTTTGACCTAGGGAGAGCTTTAGTCAACGGATCTGCTACATTTAGGTCCGTGTGTACTTTACAAATCTTTATATCTCCATCTTTGACATGCTCGCGGATGGAGTGAAACCGGCGCTTAATATGCTTGGAATTCTTGTGAGACCTCGGTTCCTTTGCATTGGCTATGGCTCCATTGTTGTCACAATAGATCACCATCGGGTCCAATGCACTAGGAACCACACCTAGTTCCGTAATGAACTCTTTCATCCAAACCGCTCCTTGCACCGCTTCTGAAGCAGCAACATATTCCGCCTCCGTCGTTGATCCGGCCACCACAGGTTTTTTTTGGAACTCCTCCAACTAACTGCTGCTCCGTTCAAGAGAAATACGTATCCGGATTGAGACTTAGAGTCATCTGGATCGGTGTCAAAGCTAGCATCGACATAACACTTAGCGACTAACTCTTCTTTTTCGTACATAAGAAACATATCCCTAGTTCTTCTCAAGTACTTAAGGATGTTCTTGACCGCTATCCAGTGTTCCGAACCTGGATCAGATTGGTACCTACTAGTCAAACTAATAGCATGTGCCACATCCGGTCTTGTACATAGCATGGCATACATAATAGAGCCTATGGCCGAGGCATAGGGGATCTTATCCATCATCTCTCTTTCTTCCGTCGTCGCCGGACTTTGAGTCTTACTCAATGTCTTGCCTTGCAACATAGGTAAGAACCCCTTCTTACTTCTGTCAATATTAAACTTCTTTAATATCTTATCAAGGTATGTACTCTGCGATAGCCAAATTAGGCGCCTTGATCTATCTCTATAGATTTTAATGCCTAATATATATGACACTTCACCAAGGTCTTTCATCGAAAATTTGCTGTTTAGATAACTTTTAACACTGTTTAAAAGATCTATATCATTTCCAATCAATCATATGTCATCCACATATAATATCAGAAATGCCACATTGCTCCCACTCACTTTCTTGTAAATACAAGCCTCTCCATAAGTTTGGACAAATCCAAACTCTTTGATTACCTCATCAAAGCGGAGATTCTAACTTTAGGATGCTTGCTTCAGTCCATAGATGGATCGTTGAAGTTTGCATACCTTATTAGCATCCTTAGGATCGACAAAACCCTTAGGTTGTATCATATACAACTCTTCTTCAATATTACCATTGAGGAACGCGGTTTTGACATCCATCTGCCATATTTCATAATCGAAATATGCAGCAATTGCTAACATAATCCTAACCGACTTAAGCATCGCTACGGGAGAGAATGTCTCATCATAGTTAACTCCTTGAATTTGTCGAAACCCCTTTGCGACAAGTCGAGCCTTATAGATGGTCACATTACCATCAGCATCCGTTTTTCTTTTGAAAATCCATTTATTCTCAACAGCTTTTCGATCGTGAGGTAAGTCCACCAAGGTCCAAACTTGGTTCTTGTACATGGATTCCATCTCGGATTTCATAGCTTCTAGCCATTTGTTGGAATCCGGGCTCATCATCGCTTCTTCATACGTCGCAGGGTCATCCATTTCATCAACCATGAAATTCACAATAGGATTGCCGTACAGTTCAGGAGCTGCACGTGTCCTTCTTGACCTGCGAGGTTCAGTAGTGTTCTCTTTCGGAGTTTCATGATCAATATCATTAGCTCTCTCTTCATTGGGTGAAGTTCACTCCGAAACAACTTTTGATGCTGTGCTACTTGCCATTTCATGAAGAGAAGGTTCAATAACCACTTCGAGTTCTACCTTCCGACTACTCACACCTTTCGCGAGAAACTCCTTCTCAAGAAAGGATCCATTCTTGGCAACTTAAACCTTGCCCTCGGATCTGTGATAGAAGGTATACCCAATCGTTTCCTTAGGGTATCCTATGAAGACACATTTTTCCGCTTTGGGTTCGAGTTTATCCGGCTGAAGTTTCTTCACATAAACATCGCATCCCCAAACTTTGAGAAATGACAGCTGATACATTGCAAATGTATCTATAATTTTTGATGTTCCATGCTTGGTTTTATCTACTTTCTTGTGTTTTGTTCCAACTTTGGAGTACTTTTCATATGATTTCTTGTACTAACCTACTAACAAGATGCCACAGTGCCAGTTGCCTGTTTTCTGCTGTTTTTGGTTCCAGGAAGTCAGAAAATGAATATTCTCGGAATTGGACGGGACAAAAGCCAAAGTTCCTATTTTACCGGAAGACTCACGGAGCCAGAATACGAGACAGAGGAGGGCTAGGGCCTGGCCACACACCCCCAGGCGTGGGCTAGCCTTACCCGCGCCACCAGGTGGTGTGGGGCCCCTGGCACCCTCTCGGTCTCCCCTCTCGCCTATAAGAGCCTCCCGATACCAAAACCCTAAAACATCAAGCCTCCAGCCACGAAAAGTTCCGAAGCGCCGCAGCCACCAAAGGGGAGATTCGGGGGACAGAAGGTCTCTGTTCCGGCACCCTGCCGGGACGGGGAAGTGCCCCCGAGCCATCTCCATCGATCTCCACCGCCATCTCCATCACCATTTCTGATTCCCATGATGAGGAGGGAGTAGTTCTCTCTCGAGGCTAAGGCTTCTACCGGTAGCTATGTGTTCATCTCTCTCTCTATGCATGATCATATTGTGATCATGAGCTTGTAATCTATAGATCTACCTTGCTACTCAAGTGCTTTAATAGATCTCTGCTCTCCCCATGTGTGTGAAAGTGACAGCGTGCTCACCATGGTGGCACTTAGGCTAGAGATTACAAATACTTGTTATGAGTTATATTTGGAGTTGGATGTCTTTATGAAATTGTGGTGTTTGTTGGACTCATCTAGTACTCAAGGTGACTGTGGGGTTTTCTAGATGGGAAAGGCTTACTTTGAGGAGTGCTGTTATAGCCCTACCGTTGATTAGAGTGTCCAACCGGAGAGTAGTTAAGAGTAGTATCATGAAGATAATATATTTATGAGAGAGTGTTCACAAGTGAAAGTATGATCCCTAGGCCTTGTTTCTAAGCATTGATACACCGTTTGCAATTAGATCTGTTACATGTTTGCTTGCTTCCATCTTCATTTCAGTTTGTCTTTTACACTCCATCAAGTTATTTTCTATCACCGTTACCACTTATAATTATCCATACCACTTGTATTTCACTATCTCTTCGTCGAACTAGTGCACCTATACACCTGACAAGTGTATTGGGTGTGTTGGGGACACAAGAGACTTCTTATATCTTGATTGTAGGGTTGCTTGAGAGGGAATACCTTTGACCACTTCCTCCCCGAGTTCGATAAACCTTGGGTGATCCACTTAAGGGAAAACTTGCTGCTGTTCTACAAACCTCTGCACTTGGAGGCCCAACAACTGTCTACAAGAATAGAAGTGCGTAGACATCCACAGCTTAGGTTTGTTTCCAAACCATAATTCATACGGTGTCGTTTCAACGGATTTAGATGGTGCCCGATTTAAAGTGAATGCAGCTGTTTCCAGTGCATAACCCCAAAATGACAGTGGCAAGTCAGTTAGAGACATCATAGATCGAACCATATCCAATAAGGTACAATTACGACGTTCCGACACACCATTATGTTGTGGTGTTCTGGCAGGCGTGAGTTGTGAAACTATTCCACACTCTTTCATGTGTGTGCTAAACTCGTAACTTAGATACTCACCTCCACGGTCTGACCGCAGAAATTTGATCTTTCTGTTACGATGATTTTCCACTTCATTCTGAAATTCCTTGAACTTTTCAAAAGTTTTAGATTTGTGTTTCATCAAATAGATATACCCGTATCTACTCAAATCATCCGTGAAAGTAACAAAATAACGATATCTACCTCACGCCGACACACTCATTGGTCCACACACATCAGTATGTATGATTTCCAATAAATCTGTCGCCCGTTCCATTGAACCGGAAAACAGCGTTCTAGTCATCTTGCCCATAAGGCATGGCTCACATGTATCAAATGATTCAAAATCAAGTGATTCCAAAAGTCCATCAGAATGGAGTTTCTTCATGCGTTTAACACCAATATGACCTAGACGGCAGTGCCACATATATGCAGATATATCATCATCAAGTTTAATCTTTTTAGCATTAACATTATGAATGTGCGTAATATTACTATCGAGATCCATCAAAAATAAACCATTTAAGACAGGTGCATGACCATGAAAGATATTATCCATATAAATCGAACAACCATTATTTTCAGATTTAAACAAATAACCACTTTGCATCAGACACGATCCGGATACAATGTTCATGCTAAGTGCAGGCACCAAATAACAATTATTTAGGTTTATAACTAATTCCGATGGCATATGGAGAGGCAGCGTTCTGACGGCGATCACATCAACTCTTGATCCATTGCCGACCCGCATTGTGACCTCATCCCTTGCTAGTTGTCGCTTGTTCCGCAGCCCCTGAATCGAGTTACATATATTAGCAACCGACCACGTATCAAATACCCAGGTGCTACTGCGAGTACTAGTCAAGTACACATCAATAACATGTATATCATATATACCTTTGTTTGCCTTGCCAGACTTCTTGTCCGCCAAATACTTGGGGCAGTTGCGCTTCCAATGGCCAGTCCCCTTGCAATAGTAGCACTCGGTATCAGACTTAGGGCCAGCTCGGGGTTTCTTTTCAGGCGTGGCAACATATTTTCCACCCTTCTTTCCCTTGTGCTTGCCTTTCTTGTCCTTCTTGAAACCGGTGGTCCTATTGATCATTCACACTTGATGTTCTTTCCTAATCTCCACTTCTGCAGTCTTAAGCATTGACAGAAGCTCGGGAAGAGTCTTCTTCATGCCCTGCATATTATAGTTCATCACGAAGCTCTTGTAGCTAGGTGGCAGAGATTGGAGGACACGATGTATGCCTAAGTCATTGGGAATCATTATTCCCAAGGACACAAGCTTATCGGCGTACCCAGACATTTTGAGTACGTGCTCACTAACGAAGCTGTTTTCCTCCATTTTGCAGCTAAAGAACTTTTCAGAAGAATTATAACTCTCTACGGCAGCATGGGTATCGAAAATCATTTTCAATTATCCCATGGTATCAAAGGCATTGCCATTTTCGAAACACTTTCGAAGTTCTGGCTCTAGCCCATACAGTATGCCACAATGAACTAAGTTGTGGTCCTCCCTCATATAGACATTCTTTTCCTCGTCAGGGGCATCAGGAGCTGGTGGGGGGACTAGCGGCGCATCTAGCACATATTTATTTTATGCAGTAGTGAGGAGAATCCTCAAATTCATAGCCCAGTTGGTGAAGTTGCTACCATTCGCAGCAAGTTTCGCTTTCTCCATGAACACATTGAAATTAAAAGCAGGCCGTGCCATCTACAACAGAATTTGTAAAGTTTATTTAGACTAATTATATGATAGAGTGAGTTCAACTAATCCAAATTACTAATGAACTGCCACTCAAAAACGACATCCCTCGTGCCTTTTTGGTGATTACATGAACCAAATCCACTACACCAAGTCCGATCATCATGTGAGTCGGTGTAGCTTCAAAGGCGAGCATCTATATGGGCATCATATGAACTATATGACTCATGCTTAACCTTTCGGTCCGTGTTCCGAGGCCATGTCTATACATGCTAGGCTTGCCAAGTAAGAACCTTAGTACTCGCGTGTGTAAAATTGTCTTACACCCGTTGTATGAAAGCGTAGAGTCCAGTACACCCGATCATCACATGATGTCTCGAAACACGATCCATAGAATGGTGCATACTCAAGGAAGAACACATTTTATCTTGATATTTAAATGAGGGATCATCTTACAATGCTACCAAAAGCACCAAACTAGCAGTATAAGATGCTAACATCTAATGTGTAAAGTGAGATGATATGGTCCATGCATTTGATATCTATCATTTGCATCGTGGTATGATCTCTATCATTCCTTTGTGTGTAAGGCCAAGGTCTATGGAACTTACACGTTGAATGTGTTGTAAGAGTATCTATCATACATCTACTAACAACAATACCATATCACTACACTAGCCCAGCAAGGATCTAAACTAGACGCCTCTAATTTATCAATTGCAAGTTTTACGTGGCTTAGGGCTTCCGGAGATAGAACCGTTCTTACCTACGAACAAGAACCACAACGAGGATAACCAAGTTATTAGCAACTCGTTGTAAATCTGATATTGACTATAGTAGGAGAGACAGACACCCGCCATCCACTTATGCAAAACAAGTTGCATGTCAGTCGTGGAACCGGTCTCATGTACGATGACATGTAAGGTTGGTCCGGGCCGCTTCATCCCACTATGCCACCAATATCCAAAATACATAGAAGATGCAATAACATGATCATCATCGCCCACATATAAACATATGTGTACTACCCGTGCAAAGCACCTACGCATAGATCAGGCTCTGATACCACTATTGGGTCCGCAGCATAGAAAACAAAAAAATTCCTACGATGAGAACTACACGCCAAGATCTATCTACTAGGTACAAAGCAACGGGTGGACATACATCCAACGAGAACTTACCCTCGAAGACAACGAGTTTTGTTAACGAGTAGGAACTCATGGTTGATGTAGTCGTACACTTGCCGATCTCAAGATCGTGAGGAAGTCCGAGCACCTCAACTCAGCAGCGCATGCGTACTCGCACACACGTTCAAGCCACCGGACAACCTCCACCTCCTCGCTCCAGCGATCCAGCGGAAGCAGCAACTCCTTCCAGACGAAATGCCACTGGGAACATGTATCTCGCTAATCCGAGACCATGGGGTAATAATTCTAGAGGGGGAGAGAGATCCTTCACAAGGAGGTGTGTGGAAAAAGGAGGAAGATGGTGGCCTTTTATAGGAGGAGGGGGTGCCCCTCCTCTCTAAGGCCGGCGCATGGGGGTGACCCCTCACCTCCCCCATTCATGTGGTGGTAACCCCTCCACATTAAAATGCCTCTTCACATTCCCCTTTAAAGTCCCTACTTTAAATGCATTAAAATTCTCCAAGTTTAATGCTCTCTCATTTAATAAAACTCTTTTATTAAATTTATTCAGAATTTTGTTAATTACTTTAATTAACAAACATTCACATATAACCCCTTGCAATATTTCAATATCACATGTAGAACCACTTTCTACCATTTCACCCGAAACAATTTCCGGTTTCTATCGAAACAATTCCTGCGCTTTGCAATTCTTTCGTCTGAAACATATCTGCTCCAAAATGGTGTCCGGTAACTCTTAAGTGTGTCACCCTACGGTTCGCGAATAATGCAGACATGATTGAGACTCCTCTCAGATCAATAATCAGAAGCGGGACCTGGAGATCCATACTGATTCCTACACATTCAACGATGACTTCTGTGATCATGAGAACCTTTAACACTAGTAACTAAATCCCTTTGTCTCGCGATATATTACATGTCCGAGATTCGATCATTGGTATCTCCATACCTAGTTTTATCTCGTTACCGACATGCACTCTTTTCTTGTTCCCGTGATATAACATTCTAGTGATCACATCACTTGCTTGCACGCTATCTCAATGTGATATCACCGAGAGGGCCTAGAGTATATCTATCCGTCATCGGGATTGAAAAATTCCACTCTTGATCCATGAGCCTCAACATAACACCTTCGTAGTACTGAACCCATCTTTATAGTCACCCTGTTACGGTGTGACGTTTGATGTTATCAAGATACTCTTCAGGTGTTAGCAATTAACATGATCTCATGGTCTAAGGATAAAGATTACTTCGTATGATGTCATAGCAATATAAACATAATGACTTGATCATAATGCTATACTTCGGATGAATGTTCATCACATTATTCCACCAATGTTGTGACCTTGTTATTAACAACATCCAATGTCCATGATCAGGAAACATTGATCATCTTGTTAATCAACAAGCTAGTCTATAAGAGAGGCATAACTAGGAACCCTTTTTGTTTATTTAAACACACATGTATTGATGTTTCCGATCAATACAATTCTAGCATGAAAAAAAAACATCTATCATATATAAGGAATACATAATAACAACTTTATTATTGCCTCTCAGGGCACATTTCCTTCACTTACACGCTTCTTTTCTTCTAGAGGTTTACGAGGTTCCCATTCTATGGGTACCTACAAATGCCCTGCATAATTCTCAATAATTTTCTTTACTGAGTAAGAATCAATACCAAGGGTTTTAATCATTGTACCTGTCCTCTCATCTGCAAGGAAATAGTTAATGCAAGCATATTCTGGAAAACTATTTGTAATATTTTCATTACCTTTAGAATTTTCAGCTGCTTCTTTCATTTTTATTATTAGATTCCAGGCCTCATCATAAGTATAAGATAGAAAACTGCCATTTGAAGCAGTGTCTAGATTCGTCCTATTTTCAATATTTAGCCCTCCATAAAATGTATGGGTAATTAACCAATCAGGTAAACGATGATGGGGGCAATTATCCAGGTAACTTTTATACATTAGATATCCTTCATATAAGCCCTCACTAGGATTATTTTTGAAACTAAAAATAATACCTCTCATCCTGTGAGCTTTGCGTTCAGAATAATAGTTTGATAGGAACTTAGTTGTCAATTCCTCCCAAGTCCTTGGTGCTTCTGCACAAAAAGGTCTGTACCAGTCGTAAACATTATTAGCGAGAGTTTGTATAAACAATTGTATTTTAACCATATCAAGATTACAGTCATCGAAAATAAAGGAACTCAGAATGTCTTCAAAGAATTGTAAGTGTCCATATGGAATTTCTTCATTGGTTCCTGCAAATTTCTTAGAATGTAATAACTCAAATAATAAAGGATGGATCTCGATTCCATCCGGATTTATGTTTTTGTTGACAGTTATAAAAGCGTCCATGGGCGAACCCATTTTCCTTACTGCCTCAAGCTGATTTAAGTGTTGAGTATTGTCCATTGTTGTGGTCCTGTAACTCAAGTAAAAAATTAGTACAACGAAAGTAAATAACTAAAAGTAAAGTGACTTATAGCGCTAAGCTCACGGCAACGGTGCTAGAAAATATCTTAATGACTACAAGTACACAGATCGTTTGTAGCTAGTTTCGAAATAAAGATATCGATCCCACATGGAGCAGTAAGCGAAAGACTAAAATGCTTTTAACTATAACTAAACGAAGTACTTAAGAAATAACTTCAAGATGCAAGATAAGTAGAGTTGTTTTTGGGTTTTTGGTTGAACAAGGTAATTTAAAGTAAAGCAAAACTTAATGCAGAAAGTAAGAATTGCGTTTGTAATAGAACTTTGGAACTACAGTAGGGAAAAAGCATTCTCAGGGAGTAGCGGATACACCGTTAGAAGTTTAGACTAAGTAATCGAGAGTATTATAACGAATATTATGATAGTGTGTATGTATGTGGGAGGAGCTCCATATGTGGGCAATTTGCCAACAACCGCTGCACACATCGTCCTCATAACCACAACAGACAGTAACCGACAACAACCGCATTAAGGGATTTCTCCCGTAGCATGGACCTGACTTGATGAGTTCTCCTTGGTTCCCCAAGTTAGTACGTAAGGAATAACAACAACTTTATAGTCATATTAAGTGCTATCATCCCTCTGTCTACTAACAAGTAATCCCCTCCATCGAGTCCCCATAAGAGGCAAATATTAAGAAGGTGCACTTCTCCTTAATATCAAGATGAAGACAATTAATACATACACATAATGATGTATAACATAATAATCTCTATCTCATCTCAGTCATATGCTAGGGTTTCTCCATCTCCCCAAGAAGTAATGATCTACTCAGACATGGAGGCAATCAACATCATGGAAATAGTAATGGAAACAATCATAGATGAATATTACTTGTATAAATCCACAATAAGTATAGGAATTACAACAAGATCTAGACAAGTTGTAGATGGGATGGATGAGGATGGTGGTGATGCAGCGGTGGTTGATGAAGATCGATGCCTTAGCCTCCTGAATCTGCGCAGGGTGAAGATGGATCCCTGGCGGACGAGTTCCCCATCCAGATGCCTTCCAGAGGTGAGGTTTTTGCGACTTCTGGGTGTGATGTATGTCGTCTCCCCGAACCAGTTGCATGGGGTGAAACTATTTGACGAGGCAGAGGCGGCGCCAACTATACGGCCGGAGCTATACGGCCAGAAAATTGCTCCGTCCGTATAGTTGGTCGTTGAACTCTCTGCCTTCCTTGTTCACTTCTGGTATTAGTAATATTCCCCAAATAAGCGATTTACGTTGTTTTTGACTCTTTTTCTCTACAGTACAACTACTTCAAGAATTGTATCCATTGGATCCATCATCTGTCTTGATCCTAGTGAAAACAGACATAAAATGTGCGCCCGAGCACCGTAAAATACCAAGATGCTACATCTACGATGCAAATAATGATGTAAAACATGATGCAAATATGCACTCATCAGAACCCCACGACCCTCTCCCGAGCCTTGTGTGGGAAGGCTCGCACCCTCGGGCAACGTAGCTTATCCCGGCCATCCACCGTTGGAACCACCTCGGAGCACCGATCCTCAGCATCGGTAGAGTTGGTTTGCCACTGCAGTCCTCCCCTCCAGCGCCTATAAATAGCACCCAATCTGACCCAGACCTCCCTCACTCCTCATTTTCCCCTAGAGCTCTCTCTTGCTCGTGCTGCCCGAGAGCTCATCGGAGCATCCACGTCGAGCCACCATAGAAGAGGCCATCGCCAGAGCCGTAGGGAAGTTGAGGAGTAGCACAACGATGAAATCTTCAATTCATCACCGGTAATCGATTATGCAAGGTACCAATAACACTAATTCCAGGCTGTAGCGTCGGAGTAGTCGCCAGAATCCATGAAAGCTAGCTCAACTCCGGCAAGCTTAGGTGAAATTGATCGTGTAGTTAGCTTCCTAGGGTGAGTGCACATGATCTAGTACATCCAATCATCCTGGCGTATCTTGTAGCATATTTTATGGTAAACACCACCATGCACCACTACAGGAGAGTTTGTCGTTGTTGACTTTGGTCACCTTATTGATCGAGGCGTAGCTCATTACACCCGCGATGAGGTACTGAACCGAACAGTAGCAGTCATGCATCCTAGTATGCCATCTTTCGGCCGCACTGCCGTCCACCATTGCTCTATCGATGTGTCTCCAGCGAGGGCGGGTCCTACTTGAAAGTTTGATGAAGTCCTTGCCCACGTGGCAAGTGACATGGGACCGACCCCACTTGTCATCAAATGCGCCTAAGCAGTGCCTCAGTAACAAAAGAATTCATTGACCGTTTCACACACGTGGTAGCTGACTCAACCTAGACCCCATTCAATGACACCTTCTGTCCACGTGTGTATCTACACATTATCCACTCAGAAAATCCACAAAATGATTTAAACACTAGAAAAATCATAAATAATTCATCCTAAATCTGAAAAATAATAATATATCAAAATGCTCAAAAAATAAACTATATCCATCTACATCATAAAAAAAACACTTCTATCGAATAAAAATTTGTGAATGAATAAAACCTTTACATACACTTTCTAGTATTTAAAATAAAAAGGAAATCCAAAACAACCAACCCAAATTTTAAACGGGAATCAAATAGAATTTTGTATTCCTTAATGAAATCAAATCAACAATTCATTTCTTGTGAAATATATGTTCCGCGAAAATGCCATTATGCTTTAAGTAATAAAAATAATTTTCAAGAACAATCCTAAAAGAAAATTATGGAAAATGATTTGAAATAATATTCTTTACTTAGAAATAAGATTAATAAATCATTTCAACCCAATAGTGCATATTTGAAATACAAGAAGAATTATCCAATTGCCATGCTCTACCTAAATAAAAAGAGCAAGTTATATTTTAAATATGGAAACAAAAGAACTTCTTATTACTAAATGATAAAACACTAAATCATTTCTTGAGTAATGTAATTCTCCATTAAAAAGTGATATGCTTTAAGTAAATAAAAAAATAAAAATTAGAATAAAACTATATTTAAGAAATCCTTAAAATGGATAAATACTTTAAAGATATTACTTTCACTTGGAAATAATAACAAAAACGGATATTCCAATGGTTTTAAAATACATTTTTTGTAAAGAAAATTTCAAAAGAAAACAAATAACATGCCTCATATTAAATGGGAAAAGAACTTTCATTTTAGCAATAGAAAATAACCAACATAACATTTTCTTAAAATAAAATAAGACCACATAAAAGCATAAAAGCAGTTAACAACCTTTTAACAATTCCCTTAAATAATAATTGAGTTTTCTCACCTTTTAAAATAGTCATATGAGATTAAGAAATATTTTCTTCAAATATTATTCTTTTTTCTTAAAATAAAGGGAGCTAAATTGAATTGTTTCCATAAAACCTTAAACCACTTAAAGGAATACACTAAAATGAAGTATCATGCGTTAAAAGTAATCATGTCATGACTTGTTGCAATGATTATGCTTTTGTTCTTCGAACAAGAGTAATGAAATGCTTAGGCTCTTCCCTAAAAAAGAAATGCTTAGACTCTATTTAATGGGTGAAGTAAACTTAAACCTAAATCAAATCCTTAATAAATCACCAAACCAACACTAAGACAAATACATAAACAAAATCAATGGGGATTTATTATTGATAGATTAAAATGCTTGCATCTCATATATTATGCATCTCAGCATATTGACATGTTTAAACATTAGTCCTTACTAGACCTATGATGTTATTCTTTCATTTGGATCTGATGATGAATAGAAGATGTTGATTGCATAACTTAAAATCAGAAGGCGAGTTCACTCTTGCATATATCTTATGAGACTAGACTTGCATACAATTAGCAAGTTCAATCTTACATGTACTTTATTTTATAAAACCCCTTTTCAAAAACTTTATTATTTATAGCCAAAGAAAAATACCGTTTTATGAATGAAATGATATGTGAACTGGTGGGCAATGAAATCATGGTTAAGAGACATGGTTGGGAAGCTGTGTGGTGGATATTCCATTATACCAGAAAATTTAGGACTTAACAAAAATATGGTTAGTGATTCAAAGCGTTGTATAAACCGTGCTAACAATAGATACCAGAATGGGACGGGCAAGGCAACTTGACCTTATTCCTTTCGTTTTCCTCATATACTAAGTAGGGCTATGATCTCAAGTGATTACAATAGGTGGGAGCCCACAACGTCCCTATCTTGTGCTATAGGATAATGACATAGTATATTTGAAGGGATGGTAACTGGTCGTATATCTCTGAATTGAAACTCATTACAAATGGTGGGAAACAGGGTCATGGAGAAGGGTAGTGATTGGCTAATCTTTAGACTAGGCCTCACATACCAAGGAAGTCTGAACGGGTTAACTTTACAAAGTTGATACCGGTTGTGTAACAAGGCTAAAGATGCTTGTGGGTAAACTAGCACAGTGTATAAATGTGGCATGCTACTCCTTATTCATAGAAAAAACTATGAACATAGTGTGGAAAGGGACCCCATGAAGTCATGTATAAACCGTGAAGCCTGATAGACATAGAAATTTGAAAATAAAACTTACCTTTTCTAAAAACTCGTTTTCGAAAAATGCACAAGCCTATGATGTCTGATCCACGGCTATTCATCAAACACCTACATATTTAGAACTTGTTGAGTATGCTATACTCAATATATATTATTATCCCTTGATAGATTATGACAAGTAATTAGCGACATCCAAAACAAAATGACGACAAAGGAGGACCAGTATGGGGAACCAAGGAGCAAAGTATTCAATGGTGTCAGATACTTCAAACAGATATGGTGGAGATCAATTTGAACATAGAGGGGATCCAATCCCCAAGGATAGGAACCATACCATTAGAGTCTACTAGAGAAAATAACTAGACTTTAGTTATCGAGATAGGCCTAGAGGTAGATCTCGTGTTATACTAGTCTACATGCTGCTTCTTATGGATTTTGGCTTGAATAAGAACTTACCTGATGATCTCATTGTGTCATGGAGCTTTCGAGGATCTTCTATGAAGATCTATAAAATTATAATATAGTTATACCTTGGACCTACGATGTTTCTGTTCTACTACTCTAGTAGGTGTAATACTCGTGGAATGGTGTTCTGTGCGTCTTATGCCAACGACTTGCGTACTACAAAATGAAGTGGTGTGCTGGGTCACCATAGTTGGTATGAGATCATACACTTCGACCCTAGGATTAAAACCCTTTAAAGGAGACATGTAGGATGGGTAGTAACTATAAGAAGCCACCTTATCTAAACCAATTATTTATTATAATTTCTAATGGATATTCACTTGAGAATAACCCTATCACATCTAAGTAGAATCTTCTTATCTATCTTCCTTAGGTAAAATTTCTTATCTATTTAGGACCTTTCTAAACTAGGCAGTGTAAATTTAGGACCAGTCTATCCTAACCAAAATACTAGTGTAGAATACCCTCAAGCTAGTACTGTAATGGAATTATATTCCCAAGAGAATCCATACATGATAGTAGAACCTTATACAAGCCAGCCATGGTAAATACCAGGCAAGCTATAATCAGATTACTTAAGACATACACTTAAGTGTTGAGAAGTAGACCATGTGATTTTCACTTGAGAATCTTTACGTGCTAGAGTAGAATTTTAGCAAAGAGTCAACGATAGTATGGTGATAAGAAGAGTCATCATGGTGAGCTTAACTTTTAAATCATGATACTTGCTACAATTATGTAGTAAAGGAGAAGTGTAGTGTAGAATAGGATGGAATATATGGAAGTTACACAAGACTTACTTAATCTAAGTAATGGAGGAATCAGAAATAACTTAGTGGAAATCTTGAGAGACTATAAGAGCTTAGTCCTAGGTAAACTCAAGATACACAGTTTAAGGGAAGTAAATTGATAGTCGATGGTAAAATTTTGGATCACTTCGTATGAAATTATCCTGTTGAAAATGGACAACTAGGGTAAATCTAGAGGCAAAGCGTAGTACAAACTATACATATGATTATATAATTGTAGGTACCTATATAATAAAGGTTATATATATTTAAGTGTAGAGTATCGAAGTCTTGGTACCAGAGATGCATTACTCAAAATACTATTTTCAAAAGACTTTTGATACATGTGTGACATATACATCATTTGGATTTTCTTGGATTCTATTGGATCTTTGAGTGACTAGATCTCTGTATGAAGTATGAACTGATGTGCAAATGCATGTTGCAAGATCAAGTTTTGTATTGATGCTATTGATATAGAGGGTAAGGGCTATGTGTAAGGGAGAGACGAGTAATGATAGCATGGTAAGCAAAATTTCAAGAAAAGACAAAAGTCATTGACGCAACTGAGAAAGGATGAATCAACTTGAACGCCATAATTAGCTATTGACGAAGCAAGTATTTAGGCTATAAGAAGTAAGACAAAAGGAAATATGGTGAAACATGGAAGGGAAAGTATGAAATATCATTACCATGTTGACTCTATTCATATCCACATGATGGTAGAAATGTAAACTCATATCATCCATAGGAGAAGTCAATACCTGGATGGACATTAGGAATAATGAAGTAGGACTTATATTCCAAAAAGAAATGTGAATAGAAGGAAGTGGAAGTAGTAGAACATAGAGATCTTGAAATTCTTAGGATCATTCACAAGAATGCATCTGCTTGATCCACGACATTATAAGGGATTGGGGATGGAGTGCCATCAATTCTAAGGAATAACCCAGAATGGTGTGTAAATAAGTCAAAAAGTTGGTAGAAGATGTCAGTACACTGAAAGAACACAACATTATGGTATCACATGGAAGGAGAAGGAAAGTAGGATGAGATCACGATAGGTTCTGATACCATAGCTCACATTAGGACAAGATTTTGAGCTAGAAAGTCTACCAACCTAGAGCGGAGTAAAACATAAAAACAAATAATCAACTAAAGGAAAAATTCCGTTTATGCATAACATATACGTGCGCATATTCCTTGGTCAATTATTTGTAAGGGTTCTTTTTATACTTACGGAAATAGGGTGTAGGCAGGAAAAAAATAAATGGAAGCACTTGAGGGAGCACAACTAGATATTTTTTGGTAGGTTGTAAATAAACATATCATCCAAATTAAGGGTTCCGTAGCAGATTTTTTCCTACGTTATAACTCCCTAACACCCAAGATCTATCTATATAGTAAATTAGTAATGACCAGAGCATATATAATACATACCCTTGTAGACCGTACGCGGTTAACAATCCAAGGGGAACGTGGTTAAAGTAGTCGAACTCGTGACTGACCACAAGGTCGCGATGCTCATCGCAGGTCCCCCTTGCTCCATCTTCATCGTGCAGCAACTCCGGCTCACGACATCCAAGATGCCCTCCTATGAGTCACCCTCGAGGTTTCGTACACATACGGTGTACGATGACGACCTCTGACTCCTTGATCCTTGCTGGGAGTGCGGAAGTGGATCTCCGGCTTGGAATCCCTGCAGCGCAACGGCGTGCTGCAGGTGCGCCTTGTTCGCACAACCCATACTTGGGGGCCATGGTCACAAGGGAGAGAGAGAAGGAGAGAAAGTCAACCAAAGGACTTCTCTATTTTGTGTTTTTAATCCCACACATGGGCACCCCTTTATATAGGGGGAGGTGTGCCCTCCCCTTTGGGTTTTCCATGTGGGACTAAACAAGGAAGAGAGGGGGGAGGCAACATGGGCCTCTACGACACCATGGGCCAGCCGGGCAGGGGGGCCCACACCATGCACAACCCAAGGCTGGCCGATGGGGGGGCATGTGGCGGTTGGGCTTGGCCCCCTTTAACCCTTGGCCCTTCCCGGTTTTCCCTCATGGGACCTTTTTCCCTAGGAATTTGGCCCATTAGTAGAATACCCTTTCAAATTAGATTTTAATATTATATTTAATATTAATTACATTAATTAATATGTAAATACATATTACAAAATTTGATTTGACCCGAAACACCTTTCGGTTCCCTTTCGATTTCCTCCGAACAACTTCGGAACTTTCCTGGAACGATTCCGGTTCTCTCACGAAACTTTTCCGAGTTCCTTTTTTCTTTCATATGGTAATTCCAACTTATAGAGGATCTCTAGCTCATCGTACCCTTAAGTGTATTTCCCCATGGCTCGAGAATGGCACAGACATAATCTCCATCAATGATCAATAGCGGGACCGGTATGCCCATAATGACCCTTGTTCATTCCATGATGATGATGTCATTTGAACCGTAAACGTCGTTTCCCATTCCCTTTGCACTTTATTCCTACTTCACCCAAGATTTGATCTACGGTATATCCATACCTTCGTTTGATCTTGTTATCGATGAACTTGTTTTCTCGTTCCCATGTCATTGCATTCCGTGACCCAGTCACACGCTTGCAAGCTTCGCTAATGCAACATCACCGAGATGGCCACATGTATCTATCTGTTACATGGATTGGCAAATCCTGGTCTTGATATGTACTCCTCTACGCGCTCCTTTGGGAAACCTGAGTGGCACCTTTTTGATCACCTAGTCATAGTATGATACTTGATACCATCTAAGCTTCCTCCAACATAGTGATTTGCATTATCTCATAGTCTAAGGATCAGGTTGCGAGGTTTCCTTAGTTTATCATTAATAGTGAACTTTGTAACTAGATCTCATTATGATACAACTATTGGGTGTTTGTCTATCACATCATACAACAAATGACATGACCTCATTTTCAATTGGCATAAATGTCCATGATCTTGAAACCCTAGATCATCCTCATGACTAGTGAGCTATTTCGCTAGAGGTAACTAGAGACTTTGTTTGTTTACATGCCACATTTGTACCAATGTTTCTACTTGATATAGTTATAACACAATATGAAACTATTATGAACTAATTGAGATATGACAATAAAAACCTATTTGTTATTTGCCTCTAGGACTAAGTGATGTTAGATCTGCATAAAGACGAACTAGTCCCGCCACAATAATATACATAACGTTAGATGGTGCCCTTATACATCTATATCTATGTAGACAAACTTAATTCTGGTTTAGTGATTAACTCAGGAATCACTTTATGACATGTTCTTACAGTTAAGAGCTTGTCCTTCCAACTAGAACCTCGGGTCACATTACGTCGAGTATACAGTATGGTTGTATGGAAGAACCTATGATTGAGGCATAGGAGATGCAACACATCTCTTTCTTTCTTTTAACCATAGTTGTAATACTAAGACTGGCTCAATGCTTCATACAAGTAAGAACTTCTTTCTTACCTCGTTCTATTCTGAGCTATTTCGGAATTTTGTCTAGGATATTCTGAACATTTTCAGAATCAAGTCCAAGAAGCATTCGACATTTAATGTTTATTAAACTCATCAATCTATCTCGATAGATTTTATTGTTTAATAACTTGTTCAACTTCATCCATATTTACCAACTTAAATGCTATTAGTACCAATCACATCATTCATATATGTCATCCACATATTTCAGAATAATGTCACGCTCCCACTCAAATATGGCATCCATATATGAGAGCTAGGGATTTCACTTAGCTCCCACTCAAAATATGTCTGCTACATATTATGATTTAGCCAAGATACTTAGCTCCACTGAAAATGCAGGTCCTCTTGATAATCTTGGACATTCCAATTTTTTTTGATCATCATCAAATTAAGAATTCTAGCTACAAGCTTCCAATATCCATATATTGCTGGTGTAAATCCAATAGACTCAACCATCGCTACATTTGTAGTCAACTCCTTGAATTTGTCCAAACATACTCTATGACAAATCGATCTTTATGTCCTTCATTAAATTTCATTTCCTTCTTATGACTTTACAGTCATTCAGAAATATCAAGTAAACATATTTACTTAATAAGATCAAGTAAAATATTACTTTGTATTTTTAGATGTAACTTAATATTGGATTTTATGACTCATAGTCATTTCTCGCACTTAGGTCCATCACGCTTATTTGTAGTTCGTAGGTATGTCTTGTTCAAATAACATGACAAGTGAATCAATAATATAATTTTGTAAACTTGCAGAATATATTGTCAAATCCTACTTTCTTTAGTAAAAGTATTCGCTGAGCCTTTATGATCATCATTAATAGTTTCTCCTCTATTTGTAGAGTTTGGTTTCACGGAACATACTGCGCTGCGGCACTCAACAATCTGGAGGCAAGGTCAAATACCTTATTTTGATCTTTTACTTTCTTCCACATGTATCTTCATCAAGACACGTCAACTTAGGACAAAAGCAGGTTTGACCTTTATGGAACATGTATTCATAGTTGCCGAAGAATATGCTACAAAGACTTGTTTATTTGCTACGATTTTGAATTATCGAAACCTCTAGAAACTTGAACATGCCATAACTCTTATGGTTTTGTTTCCACAAATCTTTAGATGTTCCTTTGTATTCAAACGAGTGTTTCCTCATTTCGATTTGTAACTCTAAACGATAATTATAACCCTGATAAGTGATAATATTATACCATATGTATCTAATACAACATTATTATGATATTTAGAGTATTATAGTTCATCACGAAGCTCTTGTAGCTAGGTGGCAGAGATTGGAGGACACGATGTATGCCTAAGTCATTGGGAATCATTATTCCCAAGGACACAAGCTTATCGGCGTACCCAGACATTTTGAGTACGTGCTCACTAACGAAGCTGTTTTCCTCCATTTTGCAGCTAAAGAACTTTTCAGAAGAATTATAACTCTCTACGGCAGCATGGGTATCGAAAATCATTTTCAATTATCCCATGGTATCAAAGGCATTGCCATTTTCGAAACACTTTCGAAGTTCTGGCTCTAGCCCATACAGTATGCCACAATGAACTAAGTTGTGGTCCTCCCTCATATAGACATTCTTTTCCTCGTCAGGGGCATCAGGAGCTGGTGGGGGGACTAGCGGCGCATCTAGCACATATTTATTTTATGCAGTAGTGAGGAGAATCCTCAAATTCATAGCCCAGTTGGTGAAGTTGCTACCATTCGCAGCAAGTTTCGCTTTCTCCATGAACACATTGAAATTAAAAGCAGGCCGTGCCATCTACAACAGAATTTGTAAAGTTTATTTAGACTAATTATATGATAGAGTGAGTTCAACTAATCCAAATTACTAATGAACTGCCACTCAAAAACGACATCCCTCGTGCCTTTTTGGTGATTACATGAACCAAATCCACTACACCAAGTCCGATCATCATGTGAGTCGGTGTAGCTTCAAAGGCGAGCATCTATATGGGCATCATATGAACTATATGACTCATGCTTAACCTTTCGGTCCGTGTTCCGAGGCCATGTCTATACATGCTAGGCTTGCCAAGTAAGAACCTTAGTACTCGCGTGTGTAAAATTGTCTTACACCCGTTGTATGAAAGCGTAGAGTCCAGTACACCCGATCATCACATGATGTCTCGAAACACGATCCATAGAATGGTGCATACTCAAGGAAGAACACATTTTATCTTGATATTTAAATGAGGGATCATCTTACAATGCTACCAAAAGCACCAAACTAGCAGTATAAGATGCTAACATCTAATGTGTAAAGTGAGATGATATGGTCCATGCATTTGATATCTATCATTTGCATCGTGGTATGATCTCTATCATTCCTTTGTGTGTAAGGCCAAGGTCTATGGAACTTACACGTTGAATGTGTTGTAAGAGTATCTATCATACATCTACTAACAACAATACCATATCACTACACTAGCCCAGCAAGGATCTAAACTAGACGCCTCTAATTTATCAATTGCAAGTTTTACGTGGCTTAGGGCTTCCGGAGATAGAACCGTTCTTACCTACGAACAAGAACCACAACGAGGATAACCAAGTTATTAGCAACTCGTTGTAAATCTGATATTGACTATAGTAGGAGAGACAGACACCCGCCATCCACTTATGCAAAACAAGTTGCATGTCAGTCGTGGAACCGGTCTCATGTACGATGACATGTAAGGTTGGTCCGGGCCGCTTCATCCCACTATGCCACCAATATCCAAAATACATAGAAGATGCAATAACATGATCATCATCGCCCACATATAAACATATGTGTACTACCCGTGCAAAGCACCTACGCATAGATCAGGCTCTGATACCACTATTGGGTCCGCAGCATAGAAAACAAAAAAATTCCTACGATGAGAACTACACGCCAAGATCTATCTACTAGGTACAAAGCAACGGGTGGACATACATCCAACGAGAACTTACCCTCGAAGACAACGAGTTTTGTTAACGAGTAGGAACTCATGGTTGATGTAGTCGTACACTTGCCGATCTCAAGATCGTGAGGAAGTCCGAGCACCTCAACTCAGCAGCGCATGCGTACTCGCACACACGTTCAAGCCACCGGACAACCTCCACCTCCTCGCTCCAGCGATCCAGCGGAAGCAGCAACTCCTTCCAGACGAAATGCCACTGGGAACATGTATCTCGCTAATCCGAGACCATGGGGGAATAATTCTAGAGGGGGAGAGAGATCCTTCACAAGGAGGTGTGTGGAAAAAGGAGGAAGATGGTGGCCTTTTATAGGAGGAGGGGGTGCCCCTCCTCTCCAAGGCCGGCGCATGGGGGTGACCCCTCACCTCCCCCATTCATGTGGTGGTAACCCCTCCACATTAAAATGCCTCTTCACATTCCCCTTTAAAGTCCCTACTTTAAATGCATTAAAATTCTCCAAGTTTAATGCTCTCTCATTTAATAAAACTCTTTTATTAAATTTATTCAGAATTTTGTTAATTACTTTAATTAACAAACATTCACATATAACCCCTTGCAATATTTCAATATCACATGTAGAACCACTTTCTACCATTTCACCCGAAACAATTTCCGGTTTCTATCGAAACAATTCCTGCGCTTTGCAATTCTTTCGTCTGAAACATATCTGCTCCAAAATGGTGTCCGGTAACTCTTAAGTGTGTCACCCTACGGTTCGCGAATAATGCAGACATGATTGAGACTCCTCTCAGATCAATAATCAGAAGCGGGACCTGGAGATCCATACTGATTCCTACACATTCAACGATGACTTCTGTGATCATGAGAACCTTTAACACTAGTAACTAAATCCCTTTGTCTCGCGATATATTACATGTCCGAGATTCGATCATTGGTATCTCCATACAGGTCACCCCTTCTGTGAAGTAGTCGAACTCGTGACCGACCTCAAGGCCGCGATGCTCCTTGCAGGTCACCCCTTGCTCCATATTCATCGTGCAGCAGCTCCGACTCACGACATCCAAGATACCCTTGTCTGAAGCACCCTCGAGGTTTCGTACACATACGATGTATGATGACGACCTACGACTCCTTGATCCCTGTCGGGAGTGCGGAAGTAGATCTCCAGCTTGGAATCCCTGCAGCGCAACGGCATGGTGCAGGTTCGCCTTGTTCTCATAACCCATACATGGGGTCCATGGTCACAAGGTAGAGAGAGAAAGATATAAAGTGAACCAAAGGACTTATCTATTTTGTGTTTTTAATCCCACCCATGGGCACCCCTTTATATAGGGGGAGGGAGGTGTGCCCTCCCCTTTGGGTTTCCCATGTGGGACTAAACAAGGGAGAGAGGGGGAAGGAGCCATGGGCCTCTAGGGCATGATACGTTGCTAACGTATCCATAATTTTTGATGTTCCATGCTTTGTTTTATCTAATTTCTTGTGTTTTGTCCACACTTTGGAGTACTTTTCATATGATTTCTTGGACTAACCTATTAATAAGAGCCACAGTGCCAGTTGCCTGTTTTCTGCTGTTTTTGGTTCCAGAAAGTCAGAAAATGAATATTCTCGAAATTGGACGCGACAAAAGCCAAAGTCAATATTTCACCGGGGGGAACACGGAGCTAGAAGACGAGACAGAGAGGGGCCAGGGGCCAGCCACACCATAGGGTGGTGTGGGTCCCCCTTGGCCACGCCACCAGGTGGTGTGGGCCCCTCTGCCTCTACCAACCTTGCCCTTTAGCCTATAAGAGCCTCCCGATGCATAAACCCTAAAGAATCAAGCCTCCAGCCACAAAAAGTTCCGCAGCACCGCCGCCACCGAAGGGGAGATTCGGGGGACAGAAAATCTCTGTTCCGGCACCCTGCCGGGATGGGGAAGTGCCCCCGGAGCCATCTCCATCGATCTCCACCACCATCTCCATCACCGTTGCTGATTCCCATGATGAGGAGGGAGTAGTTCTCTCTCGAGGCTAAGGGTTCTACCGTTAGCTATGTGTTCATCTCTCTCTATATGCATGATCTTATTGAGATCATGAGCTTGTAATCTATAGATCTACCTTGCTACTCAAGTGCTTTAATAGATCTCTGCTCTCCCCATGTGTGTGAAAGTGACAGCGTGCACACTATGGTGGCACTTAGGCTAGAGATTACAAATACTTGTTATGAGTTATATTTGGAGTTGGATATCTTTATGAAATTATGGTGTTTGTTGGACTCATCTAGTACTCAAGGTGACAGTGTGGGGTTTTCTAGATGGGAAATATGAACTTTGAGGTGTGCTGTAATAGCCCTACCGTTGATTAGAGTGTCCAACCGGAGAGTAGTTCAGTGTAGTATCATAAAGAAGAATATATTTATATGAGAGTGTTCACTAGTGAAAGTATGATCCCTAGGCCTTGTTTCTAAGCACTGAAACACCATTTGCTACTAGATCTGTTACATGTTTTCTTGCTTCCATCTTTATTTCAGTTTGCCTTTAGTCTTTTCCACGCCATCAAGCTATTTTCTAGCACCGTTACCACTTATAATTATCTATACCACTTGTATTTCACTATCTCTTCGCCAAACTAGTGCACCTATACACCTGACAAGTGTATTGGGTGTGTTGGGGACACAAGAGACTTCTTGTATCTTGATTGCAGGATTGCTTGAGAGGGAATACCTTTGACCACTTCCTCCCTGAGATTGATAAACCTTGGGTGATCCACTTAAGGGAAAACTTGCTGCTGTCCTACAAACCTCTGTACTTGGAGGCCCAACAACTGTCTACAAGAATAGAAGTGCGTAAACATCAAGCTATTTTCTGGCGCCGTTGCTAGGGAGGTAAGGTAAAAGGTATTCACACCGGAGGATTAAAGAAGAAGAACCTCCCATGGCAAACGCCTATTTTCTGGCGCCATTGCCAGGGAGGTAAGGTAAAGGGTACTCACATACTCCGGTGTGAGTGCTCGAAGTTATTTCCTTTAGATCCTGCAATTTTGTCCTTTTGTTTCTTGTTTTCACTAGTTAGGCTTAATGGAAAACAAAAAAAAAATTAGAGAGCTTTATAGTATTTATCTTGAGTTAGGACATGAAGTGTTTGAAGAGAAAATTAAAAAACCTATGGAACTTTACTTGCATACTAATAGCAATGTTGTTAGTATGAATTCTTTGGACATATTATTGCTAATGCTATGGAAAAGTCTAAGCTTGGGGAAGCTAGTTTTTATGAAAATGATCTTTTTAGTTCGCCAGCTTTGGAAGATAGCTATTCTATTGCTTATGATGATACAAAACCTCCAATATATGATGATTACAATGATGAATATGATATTTTCAGTCCACCTACTATTGAGGAGAAACTTAATGATTACAATATGCCTCCTATATTTTATGATTATGGTGATGAGAATAATAATGATAGCTATTTTGTTGAATTTGATCCCACCAAAATTAATAAGAATGACCATGCTTATGTGGAGAGTAATAATTATTATATGCATGTGGCTCATGATAAGAATGGTTTATGTGATAGTTATATTGTTAATTTTATTCATGATGCTACTGAAAGTTATTATGAGAGAGGGAAACATGGTTCTATGCATCTCAATAATATTAAGTTTCCCCTCTTTATGTTTAAAGTCTTAAAGTTGCACTTGTTTTGCTTTCCTATGCTTGTTGCTTTGTGATTTCATGACTTGTTTATTTACAAGATTCCTATGCATAGGAAGTGGGTTAGACTTGAATGTGCTTTGAATTTGCTTCTTGATGCTCTCTTTTACTTCAACTCATATTTCTTATGTGAGCATCTTCTCAAACTATCATGCCTAACTTAAAGGCGTTAAAGAAAAGTACTTATTGGGAGATAACCCAAAAGTTTTAGATGAGTCTTGGAAGTTATTACCCCTGTAATAACCGCTCCTTATCCTTTTTATTTGCCTTTTGTGCCAAGAGTAACCTCTAATGAGAGAGAAGTAATGATTGGGAAAGTTGCTGTCCCAACACAGATTTATGTGCTTCACCGTAAAAATTCGTGTAAAATCTCTGTACGACCTTTTGAGGAGTGAATTTTTGTTCTTCTGCCTTAGGTTGTTATCTAACTTTCGTTAGTTCAACACTTTTTGATTTGAGCAAAAGAACGTCTTCGACATAATTCGTCTTTACCTGCTGGTCTATTTTGATAGATTTCTGCCATTTTCTGCATTTGCTTCTTGTTGGTTCCTTTTTGAGTTCTTTTAGGGAATTGAGCTTTTTGAGGGAAGTGCTACAGTAGCTAGTGTTTTAATGGAAGTTTTATTGGTGTTGGAACTGAACCTAAAGACTTATTATCTTGAGTGCACTAATGTTGCTAATAAAGATTGTGTGAAGTTTTGTATGAAGGAAAAATTTCAGGTGTATGGAAGGAATGAGTAATGAGATGAAGGATGGACTGAAGCTCAAGCTTGGGGATGCCATGTGTGTCACCCCAAGAAATATCCAAGAAGTACAAGCGTCAAAGCTTGGGGATGCCTTGGGTATCCCCTTCTTCATCAATAAAAATCCCAGGTTTCTTCCAAACGCTTCATTTTTATTGTTTCATGCACAGTTGTGTTGTTCTTGGAGCGTCTTCGTTTTTGTTTTTGGTTTTTAGTTTGCTTGGTTTGCTTAGTTTACTGAATAAATTGGTTGGACCCCCTCTTTCATACATTGGTTTTCAAATAGTTTGGTTTGGTTTGGAAAAGAGTAGGAAAGCTCATGCTTAAGTGGTAAAGAGATCTTGTTTTTGACTGTGGCCTATGCTTTGTCATGCCATGCTTGATATTTTTTTGGCTTTATGCTTAGTATTCTTTGCTATAGCATGACTTGTTATAAACAATTGAGATTGCTTAATGTGCCTTGGATGAATCATGCGTTGTTTTAGCATATTAAAGCATAGTATTGTGGTATTCTCCTTTGATGCTTTATTTGGGTTGACTTGGCGCATGCTCACACCATGTTATGACGATCCAAAGTCACCATAGCCTTTGTGATCCTTTAGTTTTCAACTTGTAGTATCACTTTATGCTTTGATCAATGATGTTTTGTCGCTCTGCATGATTATGGCCATTATTGCTCTCTTAGTTTGTCGCTCCCATTCTTTTGCTAGCCTCCACAACTAAGTATGAGTTCCACTCATGCATCCAACTCCCTAAACAATGTTATTCCAAAGAGTCCACCATACCTACCCATTATCTTATGCTATTCCAAGTATATTCATGCTTTTTTACCTTCCAAATTAAACTTGTTATGAGAAAACTAGTGATTAAAGCTCTCACGAACTTGATGGCACACTTTACTTTTCTTGCCCTTAATAAACTTTAACCATTGTGTCATCTATGTTGTATATGCTCTCACTTATTTGTTGGGGATTAGTAGAACCATGATGCCATGGGGAACGCTTTCAACATTGCAGTTGTACTTTGTACCTAGTTGATATCATGCTCTTTTGTCTATGGATGTCGTCGGTGTGAAATGAAA
This sequence comes from Avena eriantha, assembly GCA_910589775.1. NCBI lineage: Eukaryota > Viridiplantae > Streptophyta > Magnoliopsida > Poales > Poaceae > Avena > Avena eriantha. The sequence goes on along the minus strand of OU342746.1, from coordinate 304,724,887 downwards.
GGGGAGCTTGTAAGTCCATGGAGTTATGTATGTGTGTTAGAGAAACGCCTGGGCCGCCGGTCTAATCCATGTTGTCATGGAGGAAACCTGCGGCGTAACCATAATGAGCTGTCTATGAAGCATCCTTCTTATAAAAAAAGAGTCCTATATTGAGAAAAAAGAGAAAAAAAAGAGATTATGAAAAGAGGAAAGAGAGAAAAAAGCACCATATTCCCATGGTAAATAAGAAGATTGCCGAGATGCTCGTTGTCTGCTTGCCTTGGCATTTTGATATGGGGATTTTTCTGTATCATCAGGCAAGGGGTACCCCATTGGCGGTTCTCTATGATACACATGTACTTACGATGACAAGAACTTACCGGTGACTAAACTTGAGTAGCATGAGGAGCGGCTCTCGTATTCAAGGGACATGGGATTTCTAACTTATACTTCGTCAAGCATATACTCCATAGTTTGTTCACTTTAACCTTAATCACTTCAAGATGCTTATGATAGGGGAAATGAGAGCTGAAAGCTATTAAGTACCATAATTTTTGGAAGCTCTTTATGAGACTTGAATCAGTACTTCCTTCTATGAAGGCCTTTCTTCCACTTATATATTGAGTCTCCACCTTCTATCTTTATGCACTTACTTTGAGAGCATAGTGGCCATTCTTAGTTCTATGTGCATTGTCCCAAGACTTGTTGATTGATGCATAACTTGATATTGCTTGTTTTAAACTATTTGTATCTAGTCACTCTTATGAACTTTGAAAGTGTCCTATGCATTTATATTTGCTACTCTATGAGGGACAAGCTGAATGCTACGATGCTATGTTTTCTTTATGTGAAACAAACAAACGTCTTGCAAAGCATTGTTATTCATGAATCTTTTGTTTGTGCCTTTTCATGTTGGAACATAGTTTCTCTGTCTTATTGCTAGAACTTTGTCTTTCATGTTATGATTGAAGTACTATGATCCCAGCATTGAATGTTTTACAAATACTTTGATCAAGTTTATGATGGTGCATGTCACCTCAAAAATTATTCTTTCTTTTTATCACTTACCTACTCGAGGACGAGCAAGAGTTAAGCTTGGGGATGTTGATACGTTGCTAATGTATCCATAATTTTTGATGTTCCATGCTTGGTTTTATCTACTTTCTTGTGTTTTGACCACACTTTGGAGTACTTTGCATATGATTTCTTGGACTAACCTATTAACAAGAGCCACAGTACTAGTTGCCTGTTTTCTGCTGTTTTTGGTTCCAGAAAGTCAGAAAATGAATATTCTCATAATTGGACGGGACAAAAGCCAAAGTCAATATTTCACCGAGGGGACCACGGAGCCAAAAGACGAGACGGAGAGGGGCCAGGGGCAAGCCACACCATAGGGTGGCGCAGGTCTCCCTTGGCCGCGCCACCAGGTGGTGTGGGCCCCTCCAGCCTCTACCGACCTTGCCCTTTCGCCTATAAGAGCCTCCCGATGCATAAACCCTAAAGAATCAAGCCTCCAGCCACGAAAAGTTCCGCAGCGCCGCCGCCACCGAAGGGGAGATTCGGGGGACAGAAAGTCTCTGTTCCGGCACCCTGCCGGGACGGGGAAGTGCCCCCGGAGCCATCTCCATGGATCTCCACCACCATCTCCATCACCGTTGCTTATTCCCATGATGAGGAGGGAGTAGTTCTCCCTCGAGGCTAAGGGTTCTACCGGTAGCTATGTGTTCATCTCTCTCTATGCATGATCTTATTGAGATCATGAGCTTGTAGTCTATGGATCTACCTTGCTACTCAAGTGCTTTAATAGATCTCTGCTCTCCCCATGCGTGTGAAAGTGACAGCGTGCACACCATGGTGGCACTTAGGCTAGAGATTACAAATAGTTGTTATGAGTTATATTTGGAGTTGGATATCTTTATGAAATTGTGGTGTTTGTTGGACTCATCTAGTACTCAAGGTGATAGTGTGGGGTTTTTTAGATGGGAAAGATGAACTTTGAGGTGTGCTGTAATAGCCCTACCGTTGATTAGAGTGTCCAACTAGAGAGTAGGTCAGTGTAGTATCATAAAGAAGAATATATTTATATGAGAGTGTTCACTAGTGAAAGTATGATCCCTAGGCCTTTTTTCTAAGCACTGAAACACCGTTTGCTACTAGATCTGTTACATGTTTGCTTGCTTCCATCTTTATTTCAGTTTGCCTTTAGTCTTTTCCACGCCATCAAGCTATTTTCTAGCACCGTTATCACTTATAATTGTCTATACCACTTTTATTTCACTATCTCTTCGCCGAACTAGTGCACCTACACACCTGACAAGTGTATTGGGTGTGTTGGGGACACAAGAGACTTCTTGTATCTTGATTGCAGGATTGCTTGAGAGGGAATACCTTTGACCACTTCCTCCCTGAGGGAAACCTTGGGTGATCCACTTAAGGAAAAACTTGCTGCTATCCTACAAACCTCTGCACTTGGAGGCCCAACAACTGTCTACAAGAATAGAAGTGCGTAAACATCAAGGCACCATGGGCTAGCTGGAAAGGGGGGACCCACCCCACGCACAGCCTAAGGCTGGCCGGGTGGGCCCATGTGGTGGTTGAGCTTGGCCCCCTTTGGCCCTTGGCCGTTCCCTCTTGCGGTTTTCCCTCATGGGCCCTTTTTCCCTGGGAATATGGCCCATTAGTAGAATACCCTTTCAAATTAGCTTTTAATATTATATTTAGGATTAATTACATTAATTATTATGTAAATACATATTAAAAAATCTGAGAAACACCTTTCGGTTCCCTTTTGATTTCCTCCGAACGACTTCGGAACTTTGTCGAAACGATTCTGGTTCTCTCATGAATCTTTTTCGGTTTCCTTTTCTCTTTCATATGGTGATTCCAAATTATAGAGGATCTCTAGCTCATCATACCCTTAAGTGTATTTCCCCACGTCTCGGGAATGGCACAAACATAATCTCCATCAATGATCAATAGCGGGACCGGGATGCCCATAATGACCCATGTGCATTCCACGATGATGATGTTGTTTGAACTGTAAACGTCATTTCACATTCCCATTCCCACTTGCTACCTAGTTTACTCGATATTTGATCTACGGTATCTCCATACCTTCATTCGATCTCGTTACCGATGAACTTGTTTTCTCGTTCCCATGTCATTGCATTCTGTGACCCAGTCACACGCTTGCAAGCTTCATTAATGCAACGTCACTGAGATGGCCACATGTATCTATATGTTACATGGATTGGGAAATCCTGGTCTTGATATGTACTCCTCTATGCGCTCCTTTGGGAAACCTAAATAGCACCTTTTTGATCACCTAGTCACGGTGTGATACTTGATACCATCTAAGCTCCCTCCAACATAGTGATTTGCATTATCTCATAGTCTAAGGATCAGGTTGCGAGGTTTCCTTTGTTTATCATTAATGGTGTCGGGGGGATGACCCCCGGATACCCTGACCAGATAAGAACAAGGGCAAGTAGGCTGCGTCCGGCTACCAGGCCGTAGCTCGACGCGGGCACTTCACTCCGGCTACCAGAAGGTAGTCGGATCAAGGAGAAGACGGCAAGATACGAAACGAGCTATACGGAGGTAGCCGGACACAATCAGGAGGATAGGGCGACGTGCTGCACAGTGCGCGGTACACCCAGGTACGATGACAAGACCTGCAACTACTAGGCCATATCGAAGACTTCGCAGGGTGATGCGGGCACAGTGGCCGTGTGTCGACGACAGGCTCGCACGGTGATCACTTTAACCACAACGACCCTTACTGCATGTACCCCGATGGGACTCGACCGTGCCAGACACTGTAGATGACTAGCCGGCTGGGACCCGCCTGCGGGGCCCGCCAGCCGGACTGGCCAGTGAGACTATTGCCCCTCTGCCTATATAAGGAGTGACAAGGCTCTCGTAGCAAGGGGTGGAGACACGGCATTTAATAAGCTAGCTAGAACATACAACTCAAGGAGCGATTGTACTCAATATTCTACCTCTAGTCAGATCGGCGGGAGTAGGAGCTTTACCTCACCACAAGGGCTCCGAACCTGGGTACTTCTTGTGTCTCGCTGCACTCGCTTGTACCCAATCCCGCCTGTGGATGCCGTTGAGAGCTTTCCTTCTAGTCCCCACACCTCTATCTAGCCTTCCCAGGCACTGCCATTTCCATAAAACCAAGTTGGCGGCCACCATGGGGATACTATGGCTTCGACCGGAGTCACGTTCCGTACGGGACCCCGCACTACCGCTGGTGAACGCGTGGCCTCTAGCCTTGTGCTTACGCTAGGAAAATTCGACTGCGTCATCGACAACGCGTCGTGCTTCGCCGAATCCACCTTCTCCGTGAACACCACCGTCCTGCTGTTCGGCGACCTTCCCGTCTATGTCGCCACCGTGCCAGTGCGCTTCCCCGGCGAAATCGTCTCCGTCACGAAGTCGCTGCTCCCCAGCGGCAGTCCTCCCCCGTGCTGCGTGGAGGTCATGATGGTCGGCTCCTCCGTGCAACACCACCCCCGTCGCGACCACGGTGACGAGGGAGCTGGAACTTCCACCCCGCCACAACAGAGGGACGCGGTGGAGGCCACCATCGACCGGCTTCTCACTCCCGCGGACTTCGGAGATGATCCGGAGGCTGCAGCCGCGAGCATCGCCGCGGAGAGGGAGATCCTCCTATAGGATGCCCTTGGGCTAGCCACAACCAGGAAGCAGCTTGACATCACCATGCATGAATACGACCGCGCCCATGACATTACCCTGCCCAGCAGGGAGCCTAGCCGGCAGCAGTAAGTGCGATGTCGAGGCAGCGAGCTAGGTGGAAGACTAGAAAGGGAGGGAGAGTCGGATCCACCGCCACCCCTCGCTCGGCCGGCTTACAACACTCCAATCAAGAACCTGTGTGTGGCGCAGGGCGTGGCAGACGAGTTACCCGGCTTGGAGGGAGAGGAGCGAGATCGCCAGAACGCGCGCGTGTAGGAGCTCCTCCGGATTGCGGACGAGCAGGCGGACGCCATCCAGAGGATGAACAAAAACCCCGCGGGCCCTGAGGGGAACATGTCGGCTGGCAATAGCAAGAGCACGCCCCACGAGACGGAGGAAGCGTCCTCCCCGCGAGCGGGGAAACCCCGCAGTAGGCACCATGACTCCAGCCAAAGGAGCCAGCCGCGCTAGGGACAGATCGTGAACAACAAGCCTCCACCGCCCCCTCCGCCCACTGGGGCATCGCGGTCTGCTGGCTCCCGCCTCTCGGACCGGGTGAGAGCTTCAAATCCGGATAACCCAAATGCCCGCGACCACATAGAGCTCTTGGCGCAAGCGCGCATCACGGAGGAGGAAGATTCTACGGGACCGGTTTGCTTCGGACCGCGCATTCGGAGCGAGCTGTTCTTGGACAAGTTCACGCTGCCATGGGACACCCCCAAGTACGACAACAGCATGAAGTCGGAAGACTGGCTACCGACTACACCACGACAGTCGGCATTGCCCACGGGAACAAGCGCGTAGCGGTGCGATACGTCCCCCTCATGCTAACCGGATCGGCGAGGACGTGGCTCAACAGCCTCGTGCCCAACAACATCAATGCTTGGCCCGACTTCGAGAGGGTATTCATCTGCAACTTCAACGGCACATAAATGTGCCCAAGCCACCCTCGCGACCTGGCCCAGTGCATCCAAGGGGACAGCGAGTCAGACCGTGAATACCTCGCCAGATGGACAGAGCTACGCAACACCTGCGAGGGTATCCTTGAAAGCCAGGTGAGCGGTTTCTTCGTCGACGGATGCCGCGAGGGCACCATGCTTTGACACCGGCTATTGTGTGACAAGCCGAAAACCATGGCAGAGCTCATGACGGTTGTAGACTAGTACGCCACATCTGACGCAACAATGAAGAAGCCCCTCCAGGTGAATGCCGATGGCCGGCCGGTCCCCATGGATCTGGGTCGCGACTGGCAGAGTAACCCGGGTGGGGAGGCCGGATCGTCCAGATGGCAGGATAACCGCTTCTAGGGTGACCGCCAAGCCGTACAGCAAAAGCCCCACTACCACGCACGCCAGGTCAACACCGTGGAGGGTGCGCCAGGCACGCCGGCCGGCGACACAAGAAGGCAGGAGCCGCAGTTCACCTTCGAACAAATGTTCGATGGCCCGTGCAAGTGGCATAGAGGACCCTTCAAACCGGCTACGCACACCACCCGGAATTGCAGCTGGACCTGCCAGATGAAGGACCAGGGCGGTTTACCACCTCCAGCCCCGCCCCCTCCCGGAGGACCACCACCGCCAGCTAGGGGAAACAACAACAACAACAAAGTCGGCTACCCACAGCCGCAAGCCAACTACCACATCTTGAAGACCGAGCCGGACGACAAGTACAACCGCAGGCAGTGCTCCAAGGAGGTGAACACCATCGTCTCTCCGGTCCCCCAGTACCTGAATTGGTCGGAGACTCCCATCAGCTGGAGTCGGGAGGACCAGCCGGACCTCCTCCCGAATCCCGGGGGCTATGTGATGGTGCTCATGTTGGAGATATGCCCAAGGGGAAATAATAAAAGTGATTATTATTATATCTTTGTGTTTATGATGAATGTTTACATTCCATGCTATAATTGTATTATTAGGAAACACTAATACATGTGTGTTTTGTAAACATAAGAGAGTCCCTAGTAAGCCTCTTGTTGAACTAGCTTGTTGATTAATTGATGATCATGGTTTCCTTATCATGGACATTGGATGTGATTAATAACAAGGTTATATCATTAGGAGAATGATGTGATGGACACACACCCATAGTAAGCGTAGCATAAGATCAAGTCATTAAGTTCGTATTGCTGTAAGCTTTTAAATGCATAGTAACCTAATCCTTCGATCATGAGGTTGTGTTAATCACCATCACCGGATGGGTACTTTGATGACATCAAACACCGCTTCATAACTGGGTGGTCATAAAGGTGTCATTGGGTATTCTGAAAGTATGTGTTGAAGCGCATGGACCAAGATTGGGATTTGTCCATCCATATGACGGATAGATATGTTCTGGGCCCTCTCGGTGGAATGTCATCTAGTTAGCTTGCAAGCATGTGACTGGGTCACAAGGGATGACATATCACGGAACGAGTAAAAAGTACTTATCAGTAACGAGGTAGAACTAGGTATGGAGATACTGACGATCAAACCTCGGATAAGTATAGTATCGCGTGACAAAGGGAATTGGTTTCGTATGTAAATGGTTCAATCGATCACGAAGTCATCGTTGAGTATGCGGGAGCCATTATGGATCTCCAGGTCCCGCTGATGGTTATTGATAGGAGATGTGTCTCTGTCATGTCTGCATATTTACGAACCGTAGGGTGACACACTTAAGGTTCGAAGTTGTTTTAAGTAGATATGGAATGTGCGTTGGAGACCGAATGTTGTTCGGAGTCTCGGAATGGATCCGGGACATCACGAGGAGATTTGGAATTGTCCGGAGAATAAGATTCATATATAGGGGATCATTTTCTGAGTTAGGGAATGTTCCGGAGTATTTGTATGAGGGTTCTAGAAGGTTTCGGAATGTTCTGGAAGGTTCTAGAGGATTTCTTGGAGTTTGCTTGAAAACCAAGAAAGGGTCAAAGGAAACCTAGTGGGGCAAGACACGGATTCGTGGGGGAGGAGGACTCCTCCCCCCTTCCCACCGCCGGCCATAGGAGGGGAGTCCTACTAGGACTCTCCCTCCCTAGGCGCGCCTCCCCCCCTTAAATAGAAGGGCAGGGGCGCCCCCTCCTAGCCCTCTCCCATAACTCCAATCTCTGACGCCTCTCTCCTCCTCCTTTCTTCTGCACAGGCATAGGCGAAGCCCTGTAGAATTCTCTACTCCACCACCAACACCACGCCATCGTGCTGCTGGGATTCCGTGGAGAAGATCTACTACCTCCGCTGCTCGCTGGAACGAGGAGAGGAAGGTCTGCTTCGACTCCGCACGTGTGACCGACTGCGGAAGCGCTGCCGAAACGCGGCGCCGGAAGGATCGTCCACTTGACCGACTGCGGAAGCGCTGCTGGAACGCGACGCCGGAAGGATCGTCCACACGATCTTGAGATCGGCAAGTGATCGACTACATCAACCACGAGATCTAATCTTGTTAACGCTTTCGGATCTACGAGGGTTAGTTCCTATCTATCTCGTTGCTCATGTCTAATAGATTAGATCTTGGATTTTTTTCGTTCTTGCGGTAGAATTTTTTTGTTTTCCATGCTACGAACCCATCAGCTCGACCTCCTCATCATCTCCAACGAGCGCACCTGCTACTTCTCGCGCGTCCTCATTGACGAAGGCAGTAGCCTCAGCCTGCTCTACCGGTCTTCCCTGGAGAAGTTGTGCATCCACGAGTGCGACCTGCACCCAACCACCACCACGTTCCACGGCATGCTGCCAGGATCAGCGTGTGCACCGCTGGGAAAGATCCGGCTAGATGTCATTTTCGGCACCGAGGAAAACTTCCGCCGCGAGCCGGTATGGTTCGAGGTGGTGAACCTGGTAAGTTCCTACCACGCTCTCGTCGGACACCCTGCCCTCACCAAATTCATGGTCGTCCCCCACTACGCATACCTCAAGACCAAGATGCCGGGGCCCAATGGCGTATCACCATAGCCGGCTGCTTCAGGCTGTCGATGGAGTGCGCGTCAACCGGCTCCAAGCTGGCTGAAGCCCTCATCATCGCCGAGGAGAAGTGCAAGATCATGCGCAATGTCGCGCTGGCCCAGCAAGAGATGCTAGCTAGCAATAAACCAGCTAGCGATTCAGCTTTCCAGTCGGCCAGGGAGACGAAGAAGATCCTACTCGACGAATCCGACCCGACCAAATTCGTTGTCTTCAGCGCCGGGTTGGATAGAAAATAGGAAGGCATGCACATCCACTTCCTCCATGAGAATCGAGACATCTTTGCATGGTCACCCAAGGACATGCCAGATGTGCCAAGGGAGTTCGCCGAGCATTCGCTTCACGTACGGCCGGATGCCAAGCCGGTCAAGCAACCCTTGTGCTGGTTCACGGAAGAGAAGAGAAAGATCATTGGTGACGAGATCACCCGGCTCCTTGCAGCCAGGTTCATCATAGAAGTATACCACCCAGACTGGTTGGCCAACCCAGTCCTGGTGTTGAAGAAGAACAAGACTTGGCGTATGTGTATCGACTACACCAGCTTGAACAAGGCATGCCTGAAAGACCCCCTCGCTTTGCCCCGTATCGATAAGGTTATCGATTCCACGGCCGGCTGCAACTTGTTGTCCTTTTTTGATTGTTATTTCGGCTACAATCAGATCTGGCTAAACCCAGCTGAGCAGATAAAAACATCATTTATCACCCTGTATGGGGCTTTCTGCTATGTAACCATGCCTTTCGGTCTGAAGAATGCAGGCGCTACCTACCAGCACTGTATGCAGAAGTGCTTGCACTCGTAGGTCGGCCGAAACGTGCATGCTTACGTAGACGACGTGGTTATCAAGACGAAGGCGAAACACACCCTCCTCGAGGACCTGGTGGAGATGTTTGGCAACCTTCGCTAGTACCAGATAAATCTGAACCCGGAAAAGTGCGTCTTCGGCGTCCCATCCGGCCAGCTACTCGGTTTCCTGGTCTCACAGCGAGGAAACAAGGTGAACCCAGAGAAGATTGCAGCCATCAAGAGGATGCAACCTCCCAAGAGCTTGCTCGAAGTCCAGAAGTTCACCGAATGCCTAGCCACCCTTAGCCGGTTCGTTAGCCTATTGGGCGAGAAGGCACTCCCATTGAACCAGCTGATGAAGAAGACATGCATGTTCTCTTGGACCGCGCAGGCCGTCGCCGCATTTCACGACCTCAACCGCATGCTATCCACAGCTCCAGTCCTTGCCACGCCGGGTAGCAAGGAGCCGATATTGCTCTATATAGCAGCCATCAGCCGGGGCATCAGCGTCGTCCTGGTGGTGGCGCACCCTGAGGAAGGTAAGGCTCAGCCGGTGTAGAGGCTCGTCTACTACCTTAGCAAGGAGTTGTACAAGTGCAGCGTATGCGGCATTTTCCAATGGTGCGTCGACGTGGACACGGGCTACCGGCTACTCAAGGACATCCACCAGGGCGTGTGCGGGCATCACGCCTCCTCAAGGGCAATAGTCGCCAAAGCATTCCGCCATGGTTTCTATTGGTCTACCGCCCTCGAGGATGTCGAACAGCTGGTCCGCACGTGCAATGGATGCCAGTGCTTCGGGCAGCTCAGGCACATGCCGGCTACGGTATTCAAGACCATACCGATCACCTGGCCCTTCACCGTCTGGGGGCTCGACATGGTCGGCCCCTTCAAGCAGGCGCGCGCGGGCATGACCCATCTGCTGGTGGCAGTTGACAAGTTCACAAAGTGGATAGAGGCCAAGCCTATCCGGAAGCTGGACGGGGCGACAGTAGTCACCTTCTTCACCGACATCATCAACCGATTCGGCTACCCCAATAGCATCATCACAGACAACGGCACGAACTTTGCCAAGGGGGCCTTCGCCCGGTTCTGCAGTAACAAGGGCATCTGACTGGACCTCGCGTCCGTTGCCCACCCACAGTCCAACAGGCAAGTCGAAAGGGCAAACGGCCTCGTGCTAGCCGGCATCAAGTCGCGCCTCATCGAGCCCTTGGAGCGGTCACCCGGATGCTGGATTGAGGAACTTCCGGCTGTGCTGTGGAGCCTTCACACCACGCCAAATAGGTCAACCGGCTTCACCCTGTCCTTCCTCCTCTACGGCTCGGAAGCCGTCCTTTCCGCGGACATCGAGTTTGACTCGCCTCGCAACCTCCTCTACGACGAGCGAGCCAATCAAGAAGCCAGGGAAGACAACGTGGACCTCCTCAAGGAAGCCCGTGAATTGACACTGTCCAGATTGGCACTATACTAATAATGTCTACGTCACTACCATTTGAGCCGGATCTGGCCCGTCGCATTCCGCGAGGGCGATCTGGTTCTCCGGCTGGTGTAGGACACGAAGGGCATGCACAAACTGTCGCCACCTTGGGAGGGCCTCTTCATCATCAGCAGAGCGCTACGCAACAACTCCTACTACCTCATCGATGCACAGCAGCCGCGCAAGAACAAGATGGACAAGTCAGACGAGGAGACGGAATGCACTTGGAACGCAGCCCTGCTTCGTCCGTTTTACACCTAGTCACCAGACAGTGTATGTATTCTGCAAACTCTATGAATGAAAAATGCGAAACCCCGAGAGATACTCGGGGGCTCTTTGCCAGAATTTGAGTGTATTCATTTTCGGTTCAGTTTTTCGGCTCCGGTAACCTCTACCCAAGGGCTTGCCGGTTGGCACGACCTGATAAATCTGTAAATTGACTGAGTAGTGTGCGCGATGTGGGAGGCCCACTCTTCGTCTCAGGTACAGATCGCAAAACCCGGCGGTCCTGCTAGCAAGAGCCAAAGACCGAGGCATCCCTCATGAAGAACGGCAAAAGATGCGACAGATCGGATGTTCCGGCCATGTGCCTAGCTTGGGGTGATCCGGCTACTAAGCCTCCAGTACCGTGCGCAATGTATTGTCAGATCCCTTTGATTCCAGCTTCAGACCGCAACTCGGCTGCCCAGCAAGGACGCAGCGTAAATAGCAGAACACACGGGAAAACGACTAAGTGTCCAGAGAGGCACGAGCTAGTTTTCGAAAATTAAAAGTTGTTCTTCGGTTAAAATAGTCGCTAACTTAACCGACTAACCTATTAACAAATCGGCCTATACATGTGTTTGTTTTGTACAACAACATCGAGTCGGTCGTCAAAAGGAAAGGAGAAGATTTGAAGTCCTTGCCTCCATCAAGCACTCCGAATCTCAGGGGCTACACCCACTAGGTGCGCTCGCATGCCCCTAGTGGAATCATGTAGTTCCGACTGGCTAAAGGAGTTTAGCCGGATGTTCGGAGCCCAGGGGCGGGCAAGGGTAAGAAAGAAGAAGATTCGAAGAACCTGGCTTTGCCAGCTACTCCGAATCTCGGGGGCTACACCCAGTGGGTGCGCTAGCGTGCCCCCACTATAGGTTGCAAGGATCGGCTGGTCCGGTTAAAGTTAAGATCAGCTGGCTAGAGGCGACTAGCCGGAAGAAGCTAAAGACTTGAGAAAAGAAAGAAGAAGATTCAAAGCACCTGGCTTTGCCAGCTACTCCGAATCTCGGGGGCTACACCCAATGGCTGCGCTGGCGTGGCCCCACTAGATTTGACGTTCTCCCGACTAAAGGTGTTCAGCCAGGCGAAGATAGCCGAATAAATCTAACCGACAAAAGATAAAAGCGTCGAAGTGTGACAGATCGCAAGGAAAATGGAAGAAAATAGCACGATTAAAATAACGGTGGAGCAGAAGCCCTGATGACCCACAAGTATAGGGGGTGTATCGCAGTATTTTTGATAAGTAAGAGTGTCAAACCCAACGAGGAGCAGAAGGTGCTGGTTAGTGGTATGGATCAGGAATTCTCTGCAAATACTTAGCAAACGGATTTTTAGGGGTTTTCGATAAAGCAAGTAAACAAAGTACGAGTAAATAAAAGACAGGAAAAATAAATGCAGCAAGTGGCCCCAATCCTTTATGCAGCAAAGGACAAGTCGGCTGTATTACTTAAGATGACCAAACGTTCTCGAGGACACATGGGAAGACTGTCAAGTGCTTTCGCTTCATATAGTCGATTAATCTTCTTTAGCTTGCTAAGTGTTGTGTGGGTGAACCTGTGCTAATGTACCGCCCCATCCAAGACTAATACATACTTGTGATTATACCCCTTGCAAACATCCGTAAGTACAAGAAAGTAATTAAGGTAGAAACCTAACCACAGCTTTAAACTCTAAGACCCTTACGTCCCTTGTGCAATGGTTTCCTAATGGGGGTTCAGGTTTCTGTCACTCCGGCAACCCCTACGATTAGTAGCCAAATACACAATACATTCCCCTAGGCCCATATAGGTGAAGTGTCATGTAGTCGACGTTCACATGACACCACTAGAAGAAGTACACCACAACTTAAATAACAATCTATTGAATCTTTCTCAACGCAAGTACACTACTAACAACAAGACTTCTCCCATGTCCTCAAGAACAAAACGAACTACTCACAAGACATCATATGGATCATGATCAGATATGGAATAATGATGTATAACAATCTGAACATAAACAATAATTCAATGGTTCACTCAATAGCATCAACTACAAAGAGTAATCAACACCGGGAAAGTTTCCCCTATGAACTATGCAAGATTCAACTCAATTGTTACAGCAATATGGAGATGGTGATGCGGGTGCTGATGATGATGATGGTGGTGGTGATGATGATGATCCCGATGAAGTCCAGCTTGATGGTGGTGTTGATGGCGACGATCTCCCCTCTCCGGGATAGAATTCCCCCGGCAGAAATCTATCTGCCGGAGAGATCTTTCTCTCTCGGTGTTTTCCGCCCCGCAGAGGCGGCGGAATCTTTCTTTGGTCGCTCCCCGAGTCTTAGAGTTTCGTGAGGATGAAATACGCCAGAGGAGAGAGGCTGGAGCGGGCCAGGGCGGCCACACCACCTCCAGGCGCGGCCTAGGCCTGCCCGCGCCATGGGGTGGTGTGCCCCCCCTGTGGCCCACCTCCACTCCACCTTCTGGCATCCCGAGGCTTCTGGAAAAATAGGATTTTCCGTATATTTTCCCGGATTTTCTGATCTTTGCGAATTTTTCCTCCAAACAGCACCTTTTCCATCAGAATCCTGACTGTAGCGGTCCATGCTCCAAAAGTCATAAACCATGCAAAAATAGATGAAATAACATAAGTATCACCTCTCAATACGAAATATATCAATGAATGATAGTGATTTAAGACATAAAATAGTGATGCAAAATGGACGTATCAACTCCCCCAAGCTTAGACTTCGCTTGTCCCCAAGCGAAACTAAGCTCAATAAACATGACCTCAGGTTTATGGAGTGAAGAGTCGATAAAAGAATACGGACAAGAAGCATCACATTCATCAAATACACAGATCATAATAGAAGACAACTCACTATTATATAACTCAACTTGTAATGAGTAAATGAAACACAATAAAGATACATAAAGTGAATCATAATTGGTAATGGCAAACTTAGCTCTTGGTCGAAGAATAGTTGATAATTTGCTGAAGTTCACAAATAGCTGGCTTTTCAATGATAGCTTTCAAAGTAGTAAACATCAAGATAAGAGCAGCGTGCAAAACAAGGAACATAAGAAACATGATTGAATAAATCATCATATGAATGAATGAAACACATCAACTCAATATACTTGCTGAGATAGAAGGTAATAGGTTTACTGACTCAACTACAAAGTAAAAGAAAGGCCCTTCGCAAAGGGAAGCATGGATTGCAAGTCTTATAAAGAGCTCCCAAAAATTATGATACTTACTAGCTTTCAGCTCTCATTGCTCATATCATAGGCATCTTCAGGTGATTAAGGTGAAAGTGAGGTCCAATCTGAGTTATATGCTTGACAGACTATAAACTGAAAATCCCAAGTCCCTTGAGTACGAGGGCCGCTCCTCATGCTACTCAACTTTAGTTACCGGTAAGTTCTTGTCATCGTAAGTATGTGCGTATCATTGAGAACTGCCAACGGGGTACCCCTTGCCCGATGATACGGAAGAATCCCCATATCAAAATGACAAGGCAAGCAGACAATGAGTATCTCAGCAATCTTCTTATTTACCATGGGAAAATGGTGCTTTTTTCTCTCTTTCCTCTTTTCATAGTATCTCTCTTTTTTCTTTTTTTATCAATAGCTATCTCTCTCTTTTTTTATAAGAAGAATGCTTCATAGATATCATTATGGTTACGCTACAGGTTTCCACCATGTCAGCATGGATTAGACCAGCGGCCGAGGCGTTTCTCTAACACACATACATAACTCCATGGACTTACAAGCTCCCCTTTTATTTCACACCGACGACATCCGCAAACAAAAGAGCAAGGTATCAACTGGGTATATATTTACAAGTGTTGAAAGCGTTCCCCGTGACAGCACGGTTCTGCTAATCCCCAGCCTATAGTTTGCAAGCATATAACTTTCATGGAGAGTTCACAATGGTTCAGGTTCATTAAATGCAAGAAAGTAAAGTGTGCCATCAAGTTCGTGAGAGCTTTAATTACTATTTTTCGCATAACAAGTTTAATTTGGGAGGTAGACGAAACAAGAATTTACTTGGAATAGCAATAATACTACTAGGTAGGTATGGTGGACGCAAATGGCAAAGGTTTTGGTTTAAAGGAGTGGATGCATGAGAAGAATTTCTCTAAGTACAGGTTTTTGGCTAGCAAGGCTGGGTAGCAAGTATAAGAGTTGAAGGAAACAAACAAACATACAAGTGATAAAGACAAACATGCAATCTTCCTTGGAAGCACAAAAGATCTTAACGAGAGAATACTAGACTTATGAGCAAATCAAGAAAGAAAGATGATGAAATTATTTATCTCTAGAGTACTTCTATCTTTTTCTTTTCAGCTCTCAAAAAGGTGTTGCTACTGACCGAGTCAGGTTTGCCAAAACCAACTAAATTAACTCAATGATCCCAAAGTGATACCAATACTAACAACAAGGTCAATCATATCACCACGAATTGAAAACTAACATAAGCTATGCAAAAGAGTGAATGATAGAAGTTCTCATTAATATTCCATAACGGAAACTCACACCAAGGGATACAAATCTAACCAGAGAGGGGACACTTCCATAATGCAAACCATACTACATAATAACTCCTCTATTCATGATATGACTCTACTAATAAGGTAAAAAGATAGAAGATAGTGATATGATACCGCGGCACTCCCCCAAGCTTGGAACAAACCAAGGGGATGCCAAACCTGGTGACGAATTACTCCTTTGGTGGTGGTGGTATCCTCTTGACGAGCTCTTTGATCAGTTTCCCCAAGTCCTCAATCTCGAAGGTGAGATTACGAATCGGCTGTGAGTTTTGCTCAATGCGGCTCATGATCATGTCGTGTTGAGAATCCTAGCTCTTGTTATTCTTTCCCCAGTCTTCCTCCTGGAAGTCTTCTTTTCCTGCATGGCTAGAACGAGGCAAAACCCAATTGAAGGGTAATTTCCCTTTGGGCATATTCTGGTATTGATGCTCATGGATAAGAGTGTGGAAAGGATTCTTGGTGCATGGAGGAAGTGACCAGGGATCTTGATCTCCTTCTCTTTCTCGGGGTCTTGGAGGTCTTCCTCCATAGGTTCCTTCCCTTTATCCTTGGTGGACACCATTGTGCTTCTAAACCTTCAAAGAGTATGTCCTGGCAAAAACAGATCAAAGCAAAAACACGACGAAAACACGATATACGAACCTCGGGGGATCCGGGGGGTTATATATTACGAAGTTTCATATCAAAAGGAAGATACTGGGAGAAAACGAGTCGGAGGCGCAGTCCGAGGTGGACTCACCACCTAGTGGCGCGGCCAGGGGTGGGACCGCGCCACAGGGTGGTGTGAGCCACCCTGGCTCCGTTTCCGTCCCTTTTTCACTTCGTAGCTTTCCTTATTGACTGAAAACTACAAAAATATAGTTGGATTGTATTTTCTTGGAACTTTTCTTACCAGAACTGTTACCTATTTGAACACGGACTCTGCAGGTCTCTGAATTTGGTATTTAGTGGATCCTTCTAGAGTCACCACTTGAATCATCACTATCTTCATCTTCATATACTTATTACTTGAGTCATAAAACCCTTTCTCTTCCTTATTACACCATTATCTCCACTTCCTGGAAATTTCTTTCACACAAAACTTCACACAGTTCTCATTAGCAACATTAGTATAAGTGAAGTGATAAAACCTTTTGAGACAAACTTCAACTGAAAACCATCACAACAAAAGCTACTGTAGCAACTCCTTCCGAAAACCCAAAAAGAATTCAAAAAGGAAATCGAATAAAGAAGCAAATGAAAGAGTGGCAAAATCTGTCAAAACAGACCAGCAGGTAAAGATCAAATTTTTCGAAAATCTTCTGTTGCTCAAATCAAAAAGTGAAAAACTAATGAAAGTTAAAAAACAACCTGGGGCAGAATCACAAAAAATTACAGCTCAATTCGACGTACAGAGATCTCTCACGAATTTTTACGGTGAAGCACAAAAATCTGTTTCGGGACAGCAACTTTCCCAAATATTACTTCTCTCTCATTAGAGGTTGATATTGACACAAAAACCAAACAAAACGGATAAGGAGCGGTTATTACCGAAGTAATAACTTCCAAGACTCAAAGAAACAAAAACAAACTGAAGCAAAAACAAATTGGGTTGTCTCCCATAAAGCTCTTTCTTTATAGCCATTAAGATGGGCATGATAATTTTGAAGAAGCTCTCATAGGGATATGAATTGAAGTGAAAGAGAGCATTAAGAAGAAAAAAGCACACACACATTTAAGTCTAACCCACTTCCTATGCAAGGGGATTTTGTAAACAAACAAGTTATTGAAACCATAGGCAACTTGCATAAGACGGCAAAAGATGTGCAACATAAAAACTTTCAGCGTAAAACGAGGAAACATGATATTATTGAGATGCACAAGAACATTTTTTCCTCTTTCATAGAAACTTTCAGTATCATGCATAAACTTAACAATATAGCTATCACAAGGACCATCATAGAAAAGATCACTTATTCTAACAGAAAACACGGGAATACTAGCTCTCATAACACTACTATGTGAAAAAATATTAGAGGTATCCTTACAAAGGATAGTGTGTCCCTCTTCCTCATACTTAGTGACAAAGTCTTTCACATTTGCTATTATAGGTTCATCAATCATTTGTTTATCAGGTTCAACAGCCTTATTCATACTTTCATTAACCATACTAGCTATCATAGAATGTTCCTTTACCTTAAATGGAAAAGGCATTTTCTCAATATAAGGTTCAGGTAAAATATGATTAGCAGTATAAACTTCAGTATTTCTTGCAGGAACACTCTTAGCAATATCTTTATAATGTTCATGATGATGGGTTCGTAGCATGGAAAACAAAAAATTTCTACCGCAAGAACGAACAAAACCTAGATCTAATCTAGATAAAAGCCAAGATCTAATCTATTAGACATGAGCAACGAGATAGATAGGAACTAACCCTCATAGATCCGAAAGCGTTAACGAGATTAGATCTCGTGGTTGATGTAGTCGATCACTTGCCGATCTCAAGATCGTGTGGACGATCCTTCCGGCGTCGCGTTCCAGCAGCGCTTCCGCCGTCGGTCAAGTTGACGATCCTTCCGGCGCCGCGTTTCGGCAGCGCTTCCGCAGTCGGTCACACGTGCGGAGTCAAAGCAGACCTTCCTCTCCCCGTTCCAGCGAGCAGCGGAGGTAGTAGATCTTCTCCACGGAATCCCAGTAGCACGACGGCGTGGTGGTGGTGGTGGAGTAGAGAATTCTGCAGGGCTTCGCCTATGCCTGTGCAGAAGATGGTGGAGGAGAGAGGCGGCAGAGATTGGGTGTTATGGGGCAAGGGAGGAGGGGGCGCCCCTGCCCCTCTATTTAAAGAAGGGAGGCGCCTAGGGAGGGGGGTCCTTGTAGGACTCCCCTCCCTTGTAGGCCGGCGGATTGGAGGTGGGGGAAGGAGTCCTCCTCCCCCACGACTCCGTATCTTGACCCACCAGGACTCCTTGATCCCTATCTTGTTTTTCAAGCAAACTCCAAGATATCTTCTAGAACCTTCCGGAACATTCCGAAACCTTCTAGAATCCTCATACAAACACTCCGGAACATTTCCTAACTTAGAAAATGATCCCCTATATATGAATCTTATTCTCCGAACCATTCCGGATCTCCTCGTGATGTCTCGGATCCATTCCGAGACTCCGAACAACATTCGGTCTCCAACGCATATTCCATATCTACTTAAAACAACTTCGAATCTTAAGTGTGTCACCCTATGGTTCGTGATTATGCAGACATGATAGAGACATATCTCCTATCAATAACCATCAGCGGGACCTGGAGATCCATAATGGCTCCCACATACTCAACGATGACTTCGCGATCGATTGAACCACTTACATACGAAACCAATTCCCTTTGTCTCACGATACTATACTTATCCGAGGTTTGATCGTCGGTATCCCCATACCTAGTTCTACCTCGTTACTGATAAGTACTCTTTACTCGTTCCGTGATATGTCATCCCTTGTGACCTAGTCACATGCTTGTAAGCTAACTAGATGACATTCCACCGAGAGGGCCCAGAGCATATCTATTCGTCATATGGATGGACAAATCCCAATCTTGGTTCATGCGCTTCAACACATACTTTCAGAGTACCCAATGACACTTTTATAACCACCCAGTTACGAAGCGGCGTTTGATGTCATCAAAGTATCCATCCGGTGATGGTGATTAACATAACCTCATGGTCGAAGGATTAGGTTACTATGTATTTGAAAGCTTACAGCAATACGAACTTAATGACTTGATCTTATGCTACGCTTACTATGGGTGTGTGTCCATCACATCATTCTCCTAATGATATAACCTTGTTATTAATCACATCCTAATGTCCATGATCAGGAAACCATGATCATTAATTAATCAACAAGCTAGTTCAACAAGAGGCTTACTAGGGACTCTCTTATGTTTACAAAATACACATGTATTAGTGTTTCCTAATAATACAATTATAGCATGGGATGTAAACATTCATCATAAACACAAAGATATAATAATAATCACTTTTATTATTGCCTCTTAGGCATATCTCCAACAGTCTCCCACTTGCACTAGAGTCAATAATCTAGATTACATTGTATGGCGTTCTGGTGTTGGTCATGCTTTACCCTAGGGAGAGGTTTAGTCAACGGATCCGCCACATTCAGATCAGTGTGTACTTTGCAAATCTTTATGTCACCATATCGGACATACTCGCGAATAGCGTGGAAGCGTAGCTTGATGTGCTTCAGCTTGCTATGTGACCTTGGCTCCTGCGCATTAGCTATGGCACCTGTGTTGTCACAGTAGATGGCCATCGGGTTCAACGCACTAGGAATCACGTCGAGTTCAGTAATGAATTCCTTCATCCAAACGGCTTCTTGTGCAGCCTCCGAAGCAGCCATGTATTCCGATTCAGTTGAAGATTTCGCCACAACGCTTTGCTTTGCACTCCTCCAGCTCACTGCAACACCATTCAAAATAAATACGTATCCCGACTGTGACTTTGAGTCATCCGGATCGGTGTTCCAACTAGCATCGGTGTAACCATTTACAACAAGCTGTTCATCACCTCCATAAGAAAGAACCATATCCTTAGTCCTATTTAGGTATTTTAGGATATTCTTGACCGTTGTCCAGTGCTCCATTCCAGGATCACTTTGATATTTGCTAGTCAAACTAACAGCATGTGCTATATCCGGTCTTGTACACAGCATGGCATACATGATAGAACCTATGGCTGAGGCATAGGGAATATTACTCATTTTCTCTCTATCTTCTGCTGTAGCTGGACTTTGAGTTTTACTCAAGGTCTTACCTGACAACATGGGCACGAACCCTTTCTTGCTATCTTCCATTCTAAACTTCTTTAGAACTTTGTCCAAGTTACTTTGTGAAAGCGCTATTAGGCGTCTTGATCTATCTCTATAAATCTTGATGCCTAGAATGTATACCGCTTCGCCAAGATCCTTCATTGAAAAACTATTATTCAAATAGGTTTTGACGCTATTAAGGAGTTCTATATCATTCCCAATCAACAATATGTCATCTACATACAGTACTAGGAATGCTACAGAGCTCCCACTCACTTTCTTGTAAATACAAGCTTCTCCATAAGTTTGTATAAATCCAAAGTTTTTGATTACTTTATCAAAACGTTGATTCCAACTCCGGGATGCTTGCTTCAGTCCATAAATGGAGCGCTGAAGCTTGCATACCTTGTCAGCATCTTTAGGATCGACAAAACCCTTGGGTTGTACCATATACAACTCTTCCTCAATGTCACCATTAAGGAACGCCGTTTTGACATCCATCTGCCAAATCTCATAATCAAAATATGCAGCAATTGCTAACAAAATCCTCACAGACTTTAGCTTCGCTACTGGTGAGAAAGTCTCATCATAGTCAACTCCTTGAATTTTTCGGAACCCTTTCGCGACAAGTCGAGCTTTATAGACGGTAACATTACCATCAGCATTTGTTTTTCTCTTGAAAATCCATTTGTTCTCGACAGCCTTACGGCCATCCGGTAAGTCCACCAAAGTCCACACTTGGTTTTCGTACATGGATCCCATTTCGGATTTCATGGCTTCTAGCCATTTGTCAGAATCTAGGCTCACCATAGCTTCTTCATACGTCGCAGGGTCATCAGCATTGTCCACTAACATGACGTTCAAGGCAGAGTCATACCAATCAGGAGTGGTACGAACCCTCGTTGACCTGCGAGGTTCAGTAGTAACTTCATTTGAAGTTTCATGATCATTATCATTAGCTTCCTCTCCAATTGGTGCAGGCGGCACAAAAACATCTTCCGGTGCTGCGCTACTCTCAAATCCGAGAGAAAGTTCAATAACCTCATCGAGTTCTACTTTCCTTCCAGTCACCTCCTTCGAGAGAAACTCCTTCTCAAGAAAGGATCCATTCTTGGCAACGAAAACTTTGCCTTCGGATCTATGATAGAAGGTATACCCAATTGTTTCTTTAGGGTATCCTATGAAGACGCATTTCTCCGCTTTGGGTTCTAGCTTATCAGGTTGTAACTTCTTTACATATGCCTCACAACCCCAAACTTTAAGGAACGACAACTTAGGTTTCTTACCAAACCACAATTCGTACGGTGTCGTTTCAACCGATTTAGATGGTGCCCTATTTAAAGTGAATGCGGCTGTCTCTAATGCATAGCCCCAAAATGATAACGGTAAATCTGTAAGAGACATCATAGACCGAACCATATCTAAGAGAGTTCGATTACGACGTTCGGACACACCATTACGTTGTGGTGTTCCCGGCAGTGTCAACTGTGAAAGTATTCCACATTTCTTCAAATGCATGCCAAACTCATAACTCAGATATTCACCTCCGCGATCAGAACACAGAAACTTAATCTTCTTGTTACGATGATTTTCCACTTCACTTTGAAATTCCTTAAACTTCTCGAAAGTTTCGGACTTATGTTTCATAAAGTAGACATACCCATATCTACTCAAGTCATCCGTGAAAGTGAGAACATAACGATATCCACCACGCGATGCTACACTCATTGGACCGCACACATCGGTATGTATTATTTCCAATAAGTCTGTAGCTCGCTCCATTGTACCAGAGAATAGAGTCTTAGTCATTTTTCCCATTAGACATGCTTCGCATCTTTCAAGTGATTCAAAATCAAGTGATTCAAGAAGTCCATCTGAATGGAGTTTCTTCATATGCTTCACTCCAATGTGACCAAGACGACAGTGCCACATGTATGTAGAATTATCATTCAATTTAATTCGTTTAGCATCTATGTTGTGAATATGTGTATTACTACTATCGAGATTCAGTAAGAATAAACCATTCATCTCAGGTGCATTACCATAAAAGATATTACTCATATAAATCGAACAACCTTTATTCTCGAACTTAAAAGAGTAACCGTCTCGCAATAAACAGGATCCAAATATAATGTTCATGCTTAACGCAGGCACCAAATAACAATTATTTAAATTTAAAACTAATCCCGAAGGTAGATGTAGAGGGAGCGTGCCGACGGCGATCACATCAACCTTGGAGCCATTTCCAACGCGCATCGTCACCTCGTCTCTTGCCAGTCTTCGTTTATTCCGCAGCTCCTATTTCGAGTTACAAATATGAGCAACCGAACCAGTATCAAATACCCAGGCACTACTATGATTACTAGTAAGATACACATCTATAACACATATATCAAATATACCTTTCTTCTTGATGTTGCCGTTCTTCAGATCCGCCAGGTACTTGGGGAAGTTACGCTTCCAGTGACCAGCACCCTTGCAGTAGAAGCACTCAGTTGCAGGATTAGGACCAGCCTTGGGCTTCTTAGCAGGTGCGGCAGCTTTCTTGCCGTCCTTCTTGAAGTTGCCCTTGTTCTTAGGCTTGCCCCGCTTCTTGAAATTGGTGGTCTTATTGACCATCAACACTTGTTGCTCCTTCTTGATCTCCACTTCAGCAGTTTTCAGCATGGACGACAGTTCAGGCAACGTCTTGTTCATGCAGTGCGTGTTGTAGTTCATCACAAAGTTCTTGTAACTTGGTGGCAGTGATTGAAGGAGACGGTGAATCCCCAATTCATTAGGAATCGATATTCCCAACTCTTGGAACTTCTTAGGTACCCAGACATGGTGAGCACGTGCTCGCTAACGGAGCTTCCTTCTTCCATCTTACAGTTAAAGAACTTTTCGGAGGCCTCATAGCTCTCCATGGCCGCGCGAGTCTCAAAAATTAGCCTGAGCTCCTTAATGATCTCGAACGGGTCGTGGTGCTCAAAACGCTGTTGGAGCTCCGCTTCTAAACCGTACAGGATGGCACACTGAACTGTGGAGTAATGATTCGTCCGAGTGGCAAAAACATTCTTTTCGTCATCAGTGGCATTATCTGCAGGTGGGTCACCTAGCGGTTCATCGAGCACATAGGTCAACTGACCAGCCCTGAGGACGATCTTCAGTCCACGGAACCAGTCCGTGAAATTGCTTCCATTGTTCTTAAGTTTTTCTTTCTCTAGGAACGCATTGAAATTGATGGAGGGGGTCGCCATAATCTACAACAATTTGCAAGTAGTTTAGACTAAGTTTATGACAAATTGAGTTCAAATTTAATTATTAAACTAACTAGGTGAACTCCCACTCAAAACAACATCCCTCACATTGTCTTAGTGATTACACGAACCAAGTCCACTACACCAAGTCCGATCTTCACGAGAGAAGATGTAGTTTCCTCGGCGAACAATCTTCATGTTCATCATATCAATTATATGACTCATGCTCTACCTTTCGGTATTCCGTGTTCCGAGACCATGTCTGTACATGCTAGGCTCGTCAAGACAACCTTAGTTTCCGCATGTGCAAATCTGGCTTGCACCCGTTGTATGCACACGTAGAATCTATCACATCCGATCATCACGAGATGCTTCGAAACGACGAGTCTTAGCAACGGTGCCAACTAAGGGTGAACACTTTATTACTTGATATTTAGTGAGAGGGATCATCTTATAATGCTACCGTCGCGATCTAAGCAATACAAGATGCATAAAGGATTAACATCACAGACAATTCATAATTAGTGTGATATGATATGGACTTTTCTTCTTGCGCCTTTGATCTCCATCTCCAAAGCACGAACATGATCTCCATCATCACCAGCATTGCGTCAAGGTCAGTGGCGCCGCTTCATGGTTGTCCATCATCACCAGATGGGTTCGTAGCATGGAAAACAAAAAAATTCTACCGCAAGAACGAACAAAACCTAGATCTAATCTAGATAAAAGCCAAGATCTAATCTATTAGACATGAGCAACGAGATAGATAGGAACTAACCCTCGTAGATCCGAAAGTGTTAACGAGATTAGATCTTGTGGTTGATGTAGTCGATCACTTGCCGATCTCAAGATCGTGTGGACAATCCTTCCGGCGTCGCGTTCCAGCAGCGCTTCCGCCGTCGGTCAAGTTGACGATCCTTCCGGCGCCGCGTTTCGGCAGCGCTTCCGCAGTCGGTCACACGTGCGGAGTCGAAGCAGACCTTCCTCTCCCCGTTCCAGCGAGCAGCGGAGGTAGTAGATCTTCTCCACGGAATCCCAGCAGCACGACGGCGTGGTGGTGGTGGTGGAGTAGAGAATTCTGCAGGGCTTCGCCTATTCCTGTGCAGAAAATGGTGGAGGAGAGAGGCGGCAGAGATTGGGTGTTATGGGGCAAGGGAGGAGGGGGCGCCCCTGCCCCTCTATTTAAAGAAGGGAGGCGCCTAGGGAAGGGGAGTCCTTGTAGGACTCCCCTCCCTTGTAGGCTGGCGGATTGGAGGTGGGGGAAGGAGTCCTCCTCCCCCACGACTCCGTATCTTGACCCACCAGGACTCCTTGATCCCTATCTTGTTTTTCAAGCAAACTCCAAGATATCTTCTAGAACCTTCCGGAACATTCTGAAACCTTCTAGAATCCTCATACAAACACTCCGGAACATTTCCTAACTTAGAAAATGATCCCCTATATATGAATCTTATTCTCCGGACCATTCCGGATCTCCTCGTGATGTCCCGGATCCATTCCGAGACTCCGAACAACATTCGGTCTCCAACGCATATTCTGTATCTACTTAAAACAACTTCGAACCTTAAGTGTGTCACCCTACGGTTCGTGATTATGCAGACATGATAGAGACACATCTCCTATCAATAACCATCAGCGGGACCTGGAGATCCATAATGGCTCCCACATACTCAACGATGACTTCGCGATCGATTGAACCACTTACATATGAAACCAATTCCCTTTGTCTCACGATACTATACTTATCCGAGGTTTGATCGTCGGTATCCCCATACCTAGTTCTACCTCGTTACTGATAAGTACTCTTTACTCGTTTCGTGATATGTCATCCCTTGTGACCTAGTCACATGCTTGCAAGCTAACTAGATGACATTCCACCGAGAGGGCCCAGAGCATATCTATCCGTCATATGGATGGACAAATCCCAATCTTGGTTCATGCGCTTCAACACATACTTTCAGAGTACCCAATGACACTTTTATAACCACCCAGTTACGAAGCGGCGTTTGATGTCATCAAAGTATCCATCCGGTGATGGTGATTAACATAACCTCATGGTCGAAGGATTAGGTTACTATGTATTTGAAAGCTTACAGCAATACGAACTTAATGACTTGATCTTATGCTACGCTTACTATGGGTGTGTGTCCATCACATCATTCTCCTAATGATATAACCTTGTTATTAATCACATCCTAATGTCCATGATCAGGAAACCATGATCATCAATTAATCAACAAGCTAGTTCAACAAGAGGCTTACTAGGGACTCTCTTATGTTTACAAAACAGACATGTATTAGTGTTTCCTAATAATACAATTATAGCATGGGATGTAAACATTCATCATACACAAAGATATAATAATAATCACTTTTATTATTGCCTCTTGGGCATATCTCCAACACATGATACTTATTCCACTTCTTTTTAGGCACTTCAATATAAGAAGCAAAAGCCTTAAAATAAGAAGCAATAGCTTGAGAGTCTAGACCATAAGCATTTTTAATATTTTGAAAGTCATCAGTTCCCATAAAAGATTCAATGCATTCATAATCATAATTTATACCTGACTTTCTACCTTTGTCATTCTCCCAAGCTTCAGCATTATCTTGAATACGGTCCAAAAGATCCCATTTATCTTCTTCTTCCATGCGAGTGAATGATCCAGCACAAGAAGCATCCAATAAATCCTTGTCATGTAGAGGGAGCCTTGCATAAAAGTTGTTGATAATAATATTGTTGGGGAGCTCATGAACGGGACATTTGAGCATTAGTAACTTCAATCTCCCCCAAGCTTGAGTTGTACTCTCTCCATCAAGAGGCCAAAAGTTGTATATTTGATTCCGATCTTTATGAATCTCACTGGGAGGATAAAATTTTGAATAAAAGAGAGGCACTATTTGCTCCCATTCCAGAGCTTGACCATTCTTCAGCAGCTTATACCATTCCTCAGCTCTTCCTTTCAGTGATAATAAGAATAACTTCTTCTTAACTTGATATGTAGTAATACCTGCACACTTGAACAACCCGCATAATTCGTGTATAAAGAGTAAATGATCAGCGGGATGGACAGTTCCATCCCCAACATAGTAGTTATCCATAACACGATCAATAATTCTTGTAGGTATTTTGAAAACATCTTTCTCAGCAGGTGGTGGCTTATCCACTACCTTAGCAGTGGTAGTAGCATTACCAAATAAGAAACTTAGCGAATTATCCATAACAAAAATAAAGCAACTAGCAGGAGTAAACAATACTCACAGTAGAAGTTTCCTTTACCAGTTCCACTCTCCAATAGCGCTTCACTCCCCGGCAACGGCGCCAGAAAATAGTCTTGATGACCCACAAGTATAGGGGGTGTATCGCAGTATTTTCGATAAGTAAGAGTGTCGAACCCAACGAGGAGCAGAAGGTGCTGGCTAGTGGTATGGATCAGGAATTCTCTGCAAATACTTAGCAAACGGATTTTAGGGGTTTTCGATAAAGCAAGTAAACAAAGTACGAGTAAATAAAAGACAGTAGAAATAAATGCAGCAAGTGGCCCAATCCTTTATGCAGCAAAGGACAAGCCGGTTGTATTACTTAAGATGACCAAACGTTCTCAAGGACACATGGGAAGACTGTCAAGTGCTTTCGCTTCATATAGTCGATTAATCTTCTTTAGCTTGCTAAGTGTTGTGTGGGTGAACCTGTCCTAATGTACCGCCCCATCCAAGACTAATACATACTTGTGATTATACCCCTTGCAAACATCCGTAAGTACAAGAAAGTAATTAAGGTAGAAACCTAACCACAACTTTAAACTCTAAGACCCTTACGTCCCTTGTGCAATGGTTTCCAAACCGGGGTTCAGGTTTCTGTCACTCCGGCAACCCCTACGGTTATTAGCCAAATACACAATGCATCCCCCTAGGCCCATATAGGTGAAGTGTCATGTAGTCGACGTTCACATGACACCACTAGAATAAGTACACCACAACTTAAATAACAATCTATTGAATCTTTCTCAACGCAACTCCACTACTAACAACAAGACTTCTCCCGTGTCCTCAAGAACAAAACGAACTACTCACAAGACATCATATGGATCATGATCAGATATGGAATAATGATGTATAACAATCTGAACATAACAATAATTCAATGGTTCACTCAATAGCATCAACTACAAAGAGTAATCAACACCGGGAAAGTTTCCCCTATGAACTATGCAAGATTCAACTCAATTGTTACAGCAATATGGAGATGGTGATGAGGGTGCTGATGATGATGATGGTGGTGATGATGATGATGATGATCCCGATGAAGTCCAGCTTGATGGTGGTGTTTATGGCGACGATCTCCCCTCTCCCGGGCAGAATTCCCCCGGCAGAAATCTGTCTGCCAGAGAGATCTTTCTCTCTCGGTGTTTTCCACCCTGCAGAGGCGGCGGAATATTTCTGTGGTCGCTCCCTGAGTCTTAGGGTTTCGTGGGGATGATATACGCCAGAGGAGAGAGGCTAGAGTGGGCCAGGGTGGCCACACCACCTCCAGGCGCGGCCTAGGCCTGCCCGCACCATGGGGTGGTGTGGGCCCCCTGTGGCCCACCTCCACTCCATCTTCTGGCATCCTGAGTCTTCTGGAAAAATAGGATTTTCTGTATATTTTCCCGGATTTTCTGATCTTCGCGAATTTTGCCTCCAAACATCACCTTTTCCATCAGAATCCTGACTGTAGCGGTCCATGATCCAAAAGTCATCAACCATGCAAAAATAGATGAAATAACATATGTATCACCTCTCAATACGAAATATATCAATGAATGATAGTGAATTAAGACATAGAATAGTGATGCAAAATGGACGTATCAAGCCCCCATAGGTTCAACCGGCAATAGAAGAAGCCGGCACAAACATACCAGTTCTACAAGACAGAAGTTTTCTACAAATACGCCCGGCATCCCGGGGATCTCATCTAGGCGTCAGGGCCCTTGCCGTGGGGATGATTCTGGATGGAGGTGGCTTCGGGAGGCAGAGGAGGCGCGCTGGCTGATCCGGTTCCTGCGTCTCCACCAGTCGGCTGCGACCACGCCTCGGCCTTTGGCTCCGGCATTCCCACGGAGTCCGAGTCGGTCAGCACCTTTTCGACATCGGCGTAGCCGACAATCTTGATGGCTGAGCCGAGGAGTTCGGGATGAGCCTAGCGAACGGTAGTGTGATCTGCGCTGGCATGGAAGCCATCGTCGATCTTCTCGACACGGGCGTCCTTGTACTAGGAGAGCATGAGCGTGAGCGCCATCTCCGCCCGGCTCACGCCGCCAGGTCCCTCAGCCGTTCCACGGCAGCCGGCACCCCCACCACCTTCACTGCTAGCTCGGCGAGGGTAGCCGGTGCAAGAGCCTCGGGCCAGAGGAAGCTAAGGATGGCCTCCGTTGACTTCCGCAACTCCGGGGCCTCCTTGCCAAGAAGGGCGATGAGATCGTGCGTCATGGGCTGCTCTCCCGGCCAGCTCTCCTGGAGCCAGTTGTAAGCCAAGTGGTCTACGCCGGGATAATAAGCTAATCAGGGAAGTAGGTCAGATCTGGCTACAGATCTGGAAAAAGAAAGTACTAAGCAGACACAAGGCGTACCTTTGGCGGTGTGGCCGATCTCCGCCAGCTCGCCCAGGAAGTGCTTCTCCTGCTCCAGCAGCCGGTCGATCTCCTTCTCCTGCTCCTGGCACTTGGTGTCGAGGAGCTCGAAGGCTTCTGCCTGGTTGACAAGGGCGGTGGCGTGCTCCTTCACCGTCCCCTCCAGCTTGTCCACCCTGGAGTTACACTCCTTGTTCTGGAGCCAGAGGTTGGAGTTGCTCCGGCTGAGGTGATCATTCGCCTTAGTTAGCCAGTCAATCTCCCGCTAGGCGCAGACCATGACGGGTGTGCAAGTAGCCGATCGATAAAAGAAGCAAGGAAAGAAAGGAAAAAAAGCCGGCAGCCGGAAGGCAAAGCTTACTATGGGCGATGCCGTTCGCAGCCACGAGCTTCTATTCCAACGTCTGGCTGCTTGCGCTCGAGAGTTCGAGCAACCAGATCTCCTTCACGGCTACCTCAAGGGTAGCAGCCAGTGCGGACAGCGAGGCGGAGGAGGTGGAGGAGTCATCAGCGGTGTTGGCGACCAGGGACTCCTTCGCCTCAATGAGCGCGGCTCGCCACTCCCCCCGGCCTCGCCGTCTGAAGTGTCGTCGGGACCACCACCAGCTCCTTGCCAGCTGCAGCGGGTCATGCCCCTGCGGAGCTGCCGCTCCCTCCAAGAGCTGGCGTGGAGGTGTCCAGCGGAGCGACGGTGGTCGGTGGGATGACCTCGACGTCGGTGGAGCCAGCCAGACCCTCGCGGACCAGCGGCGGGGCCACTAGCAAAGGGGGAGCAGCCGGCGGATCGAAGTCCAGTCCGGTAGGAGGAGTGCGAGGAGGCAAAGTGGCAGGCGCGCGCGCAGGGCTGGCAGCGCCAAAAGAGACAAGTGCGCTACGAAGATAAAAGCGAGAACACTAAGAAGAGGAAGACTAAGACGGCCAGAAAAAAGAGAAGAGAAAGCGTAGGGAGACAAAAACCTAACCCAGGACGACGGGAGGCGCCGCCTTCTTGGGCCCAGTCCGGCCAAGGGGCGGCATACCCGTCCAGCTCCTCTTGGAAACCGGCTCCTCCACCGTGGGCCGGCTACTCCTGCTGCCCCCCGCGGTCATCCGGCTCGAGCCTTCTTCTGCCGGGCAGTGCCGGCTGGCATCGGGGCCCGGCGCGGCCTCCTCCTCCTCGTCAACCTGCGCATGGGGGTCGTGCACCGGCTCGCCATTCCAGCTAGGAAAGACGTCGGCGTCCCTGTATGACTCCTCCCTGCTCTAGCATGCGCGGCTCGAGAAGGTCGAGCCTGAAGTTCTAAGAGGGGGACTATTGGGGGATACCCCCGAGTAGGTCGGGAAGGTCGAGTGTGAAGTTCAAAATGATGTTGATCTGCTGGAAGAAGCGAGAGAATTGACATTGTCCAGATCCGCCATATATCAGCAAAATCTCCGACGCTATCATATCCGGAAAGTAAACCCCTGAGTCTTCCGGGAAGGTGATTTGGTACTTCGGTTGGTGCAACGTACTGCTGGCATGCATAAGTTATCCCCCCATGGGAAGGGCCATTCATTGTAAGAAAAGCATTGCACAATGACTCTTATTATCTCATTGATGCACAACCACAGGAGAAGAACAAGGCGGACGGGTCTGGCGAGGAATCTAAACGTCCATGGAATGTAACCCTACTTCGTCCATTCTACACTTAACAGAGAAGTGTGTGCATCCGAGTTTCTCATATGTCGGTATGTATGCCGGCAATGAGCTTATCAATGAAATATTGGCACCTTGAGCAGTAACTCGGGGTTGCCTTAATAATATTTATTGTCCTTTGCGTTATTTATTTATTTTTATGTTGGCTAGCTTAAGTTACTTCTACCTAAACCGGATTAGTAGTGTGTGAGCACCAAAAACTCAACTCTTCGACTTGCTACTGTACAACAAGAATTGGCTTCATGGCAAGTAAGAGAACACGTTCGAAAATGCGCAGCACACGAAAAACGACTAAGGAAAGGAACATAATCGAGCCAACGTTTATTGTTCAGACTAACCCCATGTTTATTTTACCTTTACTATGCTGGATTATTTTGAGCTAATCCTAAAGTTTCCAAGTATTGTTAAGTCAATTTTTGAAACTCGGTCTCGTAAGTCACAAAACCGAATCACGGTAGACGCGAGCCGAGCCATGAAATTGAAGGAACAAGAAAATGAAACTCAGGGACTATGCCCAAGTTAATCCGGTGTGAATAACTTAGTAGCAAAACAAAATCAGTATGCTTAATACATCTGCACCCGGCATACCGGGGATCTGATAAAATTCAAAGTATTTTTTGGTGCTCAAGGAGCAGCAGCAGGAGGAGGTAGCTCGGCGCTAGCAGGTGGAACTCCGGCCTCAGCCTCATCATCATCTTCATTTTCTTCGACATCCGAGGCTTTGTCCTCTTCATCGTCACCCGAACCATCTTCGACATATTCGTCATCAACATCGTCAAGGAAGCTTGGTCCCTCGTTCCATTGATGGACGGGGGCAAACTGGATGAGGTTGTGGGCACAAGCCTTACACCGAGCTACCCAATCCAGGTCATTTGACCACTTTGATCTGGTGTGCAAGCGCTCGAGAAGCTTCAGATTTAGTTTTTCATACCATGTGAGAACGAAGTGGAGGACAGTATCAGCTCCAGCGCGAGCGGCGGATTCCCTCCAGAGGTCGAGTTGGGTCTCACAATCCATCAGTTTGTTGATCAGAGCATTGGATCCCTCCGGAACATCCTCACCAGGCCAAAGGGCACGGAAGATCTGGACGGCTGAATCCAGGAGACCCGAACCATAGTTCTTCATAATTTCAACTCGGGAGGATAGGTTGACTATCATATCCTCCAAGTCTAAAGGAATGGGGTCAGATCTAGGACCATTTGGAGTACCCCTCTGCTGGCGAAACTTGGCAACGGCAGTAGATGCAATGGCATCGCCCTCTGGGAATTTGCCTGAATACAAATCAAGTAAAATAAGTAAAGGAGCATAACCCAGAGAAATGCATGTCGGCTTAAGGAAAGGAGTTTATGGGAGATATGGCTATGGATCCGAGTCATCTCCTTGGTGCAATTATCACGTCTCGTCCAGAGCTGCTCAAGTTCAGCATTAGCCGAGTCTAGCTTGACGTCGGCCTCCTTCAGCAATTCTTGATCCTTGGCGAGTTGGAGGTTAAGACGTTCTCGCTCCTCGGTGAAGTCTTGGCCAGCCTTGTCCATCTCAGTTTTGTGGAGCTCTTTGAGTTTTTTCATCTCAGCCTTGAGCTTGGCAATTTCATCATCTTTGGCTCGGAGTTTGGCGAGCTCATCATCCTTCTTCTTAAGTTCGGCCTGATGTTGCCCTGCTTGTTCGAGAAAATACAGCATCATATCAGGCATGGGCACACTATCTTCAAGGGATGCTGCAACGGTTTGTTGACCCGACAAAGCTGAGGTATGAATATCTGTTGAGCCCAGGAGAAACGAGAGAGAGCACGGAAATTGAGTAACCAAAGTGAATTACCTTTTATCTCGGCCAAGTTCTTCCTCATGATTGTATTTTCGGCCTCCACTCCGGCTGTGCAAACCGAATGATGGATTAGTTCGACGGGAAAGGGACAGAAAGATGGGAAAAAAGTCAAAGAGAAAACTTACCCCTTTTCTCAAACTCAGCAAGAAACGTTGTATGTTTCGAGCGCAGCGCCTTGTGTGTGTCCAAGAGGCGCTGAAACTCAGCGCTCCGGCGATTGGTAGTGATCTGAAAAAAGCAAAGGTGGTTTAGGTGTGTGCATATTCGAAGTGTACAAAACCCGGGCCAAGTGGAACTTAACCCGGCTCTAGGTGTGTGCATATTCGAAGTGTACAAAATCCGGGCCAAGTGGAATTTAACCCTGCTCTAGGTGTGTGCATATTCGAAGTGTACAAAACCCGGGCCAAGTGGAACTTAACCCGGCTCTAGGTGTGTGCATATTCGAAGTATACAAAATCCGGGCCAAGTGGAACTTAACCCGGCTCTAGGTGTGTGCATATTCGAAGCTACTAAGGAGTTCGCTAGTTCTCTAAGGAGCATCCGGCCGAGTAACAAGTTACTCCCCCGGAGGCTCGAGGACTAATGGATACATCTCTAAGCATGTGTGCATGTTAAAGAAAGGACAAAGTAGCATACCTCCATCATCCGGCCAGCAAGGTTGATAGCCTTGGCTGCGGTGTTCAGTTGTGCACTAAATTCGGCGGGCCTGAACTTCTCCGGGAGATCGTCGCTAGGATTGACGAACTCCGCTATGTTCCAATTATCTATATATTCGATCAGAGCCTATGGATAACTCTCTCCACTGAGCATATGCGGCGTAACCAAGCCCTTGGCGTGGGCCTCCTTCCTCGCAACTTGGGCGGCAGCAGGTCTGGTGTGCAATGCAAGTTGCTTGCCGCTAGCAGACCCGGAGGGGGCATCTTTCTTCAGCAGCATGGACGTGAGCGTGCGCTGTCTAGCCTCGATGGATGTTGCCCTGGTGGTGTCAGAACTTTTCTTGGCCTTGGGCTGCTGCTGAGACGCTGAGGTTTGAGCTGCAGATTTGGTCTTGGGTGCAGCCTTGGTGCTAGCTGGGCCCTCTCGCCGAGTCTTGGAAGACTCGGACGAGGCAGAAGGAGTTGGTGCTGGTGTTTGTGTTGCTGCTGGTGTTTCTGTTGGTGCTGGCGCTGGTGCTTGTGCTGATGCTGGTGTTGGCGGTGGTGCTGCTGCTACTACTGCTGGTACCTCAGAGGTGGCGGGTTGCGGCGGAGTCGATGAGGAGCTGGGAGCATCCGCTGCCTCGGCCGTGCCATTCCCCCTGCTCCGAGGTTGCCCTCCTCTGGACGAGGTGGGCTAGAACCCAGAGCAGCCACGAAACCCTCATGAATTGGGCTCAGTGGGCGTGTGTTGTCGCCACGAGGGGGAGATGGGGTATGCCGGAGGGGTGAAGCAAGGCTAGAGCCACTCTGGGGAACCTCCACTGCAGCCATGTCGAATCAAACGATGAATACCAAGTTATAACAAAAGAAAGGCATATAGATAGAAAAGCATGAAGCAGAGAATTGGACAAAGAAAAAGGTGACTTACTCGTCAGAAGTCAAAGGCTCCTTGGGCTTTCGAGCTCTCTGGACTACGGCCTTAGTCGGAGGCTTGGTGGCGGTCTTATCATCGGACTTCTTCCGCCTCTTGGTTGTTTTGGGAGGCCCGGAAGAAGCAGCAGAAGTGGCAGCCCGTTTCTTGGGCACAGCTGGGACTGGCTCACCCGTAGCAAGAGGGGGATCTTCATGGATCTGCCCAGCCATGTTAGCTAAAGCCGTAAATGCGTAAGAAATGGGTACATCATCAAATGCCTCCATCACCTCAACGTCGGAATCATCTTCATCGTCAGGCCAATTCCTTAAGGAAGAGAAGTTACCAGAGGGTTGCTTGGTTGCGTCCAGGGTTGGCCGGAACATTTCCTGATCCGGCTCCTCCTCGTCCGAGACAAGTCGATCCGTCCCCCATTTGAGGGAAGGGTCGGTGCCATCTTCGAGGGTCTGCTGAAGAAACAACTAAAAGTAAAAGGCAAAGGGATAAAATAAGCAACGTGCTCCGACATAGAATATAACTCGGAGAAGGATGGGGTAATGAGGTTTACCGTAGGAGGAGGCTTATCCCGGCAGTAGTGCTCCAATCCCCACTCCCAATCAGAGGAGAAGTCCTTGTCAGTCGTGAAGCGAGCCTTGACCCGGCGGAATCAGTATTGTTCAGTTCGAAGGAGGAGGTCTGGTTGGGGTCAAGACGCCAGCTCATGTGGCAAAGTTTGTGCGTGCGCTTCTGTAGGGGGGAGATTCGGCTGCCGACGAATGTGATCATCACATCCTCGTTGCGTAGCCCCAAATCCGTCAGCTCCTGGAATCGCTTGTTAACCTGATTTGCCAGGACAGTTGGTTTCTTCGGAACCTAGTCCCATAGAGCCGGGTTAGGAGGACCTAGCACAAAGGGGCATAGCCGGATCAGATCTTCCTTCATGTTATTCCTCACATAGAAGAAGGTCCGGGCGCAGCCCTTGCACGAATCAAGCCCCGTAACCCGGGGGAAGACAGATTGCTTCTGAGGTGAGATGGAGGCGGCACCGAATTGATTCAGATGCTTCTCCTCCAGGGCAAGCATCTTATCTTGAACCACGTTCCTTCGCAGACCAAAAAACGGGATCCAGAGCTCCTTGGAAGG
The DNA here is from genome assembly GCA_910589775.1 of Avena eriantha. Taxonomy (NCBI): domain Eukaryota; kingdom Viridiplantae; phylum Streptophyta; class Magnoliopsida; order Poales; family Poaceae; genus Avena; species Avena eriantha. The sequence continues at coordinate 304,689,376 of OU342746.1, read as the reverse complement.
CCACAGGCCGACATATCCCTCTATGGCGGATGCAAAGGAAGAGAGGGATGCCGAAACATGGTGGGGTTGGAGTTCGTAGATGTTGAGGAAATCATGGAAGAAGTCACTCACTGGCAGGTCAAAGCCGCGCTGGAAGTGAGAGAGGAACACGATGAACTCACCTAGATTGGGTGAGGGAGCAAGCTCTTTGCAGGGGAGGCGCGAAATCACGCCCTCCGAGATGCGGCGGGTGCGGTAAAGCCAATCCAGGTCGTCTTGGCATACCCAAGAACTGGCCCAGGCACCGCGCTCCATGGTTTCTCCTCCTTCCTCCATATCTTCTTCAACGATGGCGAGCTCCTCCTCGGTCATTTCCAGGTCGCTGTCCTCGCCGCCCCATTTAGACGAGGGAGGCAGAGGCTTGGAGTGGCGCAGACCCATGACGGTGAAGCAGCGTGGGAGCGGCAGCAAGGCTAGTGCGAAGATGCACGATGTGGCAGGGACGCTGCAGAGCGGATGCGGCGGCGGTGGCGCTGTTGTATGGAAGAAGAAGAGGCAGAAAAGCTAAGGGGCGCAAGAAGTGGGAAAATCACCAAGGGACGCGCACCCTCCCCTATTTAACCACGCCCAGTGGTGGGTAGTGGGATCGCGCTGTGCTCTGAGGCCACACGGTGTGGCCGTGTATCTTTTGGGTCAACCAATCACAGGCAAGCCACAGGAGGAGCCACAGGAAACAGGGGATCCCATGACGTGACGTAATGATGCGGTTAACGAGGAGGCAGTTCCGATGCGACGTGTGCAACAGTAATCCCTGACAATAAGTGCAATAACTGGCGCAGGCTCTTAAAATGAGGCAAGGAAATGATTACCCTCCACGTAGGACGTGGGGAAGCGTATGAGAGAAGGAAGGATAACCCGGAAAACCAAAGGGTAGCCCGGCCAGCGAGTGAAAACTCGGAATGTGCCAAGGGAATACTACGCCACGGAATCCGAGCTATAGAGTAACTCGGAAAAGGGAGTAGAAAGATTGAACCTGCTGTGGCCTTAGCAGCTGAAGTTGCTAAAACCGCACTAGCTTCGGGGACTAAAGTTGGGGGATACCCCCGAGTAGGGTCACGCTGGGGTATAAAGGCTGAGTTAGCCGAGGTACGGCAAGGACCCGGACCGGAGGATGTCCATCTGACTATGTCCTGACCGACATATGTCGTATGCCGGCAGGATATTTGTAACTTGTATGCAGGTACCTACGGAGCCGGGTTAACCAGGACTGATCCGGGTTATACCAGGCTTGCAAGAGAAGGAAGGTATCTCGCTGGTCAAAAGGTGGCCTCTGTACGCAGGAGCATGAGCGAAGCGAACAGAGGGAGGGACCAGCGGGGCGTGGCTGACAAAGGTGACGTTGCCTATGTCGGCTGACGCTGGCGCCGCAGAGGGTTACGTACCCTCTGCATGGCTTACGACGGAAAAAGAAGACCCGGCCGGTTTGCTATTTTTGGAAGAGGCATATTCCAAGGAATATGCCTCCACGTATGCCCTAGTTGGCAACCTAGCCTCCCCTTTATAAGGAGCGCTAGGGCCTCTGTTGAAGAGGTTGGCAATTGAGCAGTTGGTTCACTGGGAGATAGGTAGTGGTGAGAGTAAGAGAGCTTATTCTTCCTCCTCTCCGCAATACAGCTCAAGGAGCATCTGTAAACATTGAACACTCGGTGAAAACGAAGCATATGTGTGTGGAATCACCACACTATCCCTCCCTGGATTCCTCTAGTGCATATTAGCCCCACCTTTAGCCTATCCATGGCATCTACCGTGACACCACCATGATAGGGACTCGCCCTCCTCCCGGTTGATGCAGGGGAAGTTCTGTTAGAAGAAAAAAAGAGAAAGACATTAGCTGGATGTCAAGGCGGACCAAAAGCAGAAACAACGATTGGCAAGGAACTTACCCAGGGCACGCGGTTGTCGTGGCTGTACAGGACCTGCCCAAACCTCTAGCCCTCCTCCAGCCGCTCCTTCATGATCGTCCAAACCCACTCCTTGAGCTTGTGGAAGCGGGGGTCACGGAGAGATAGCCGGGTGGGATCCAGCCGGCCGGAGTAGTAGCACATCTTGTGATCGCGCTGCTGAAACGACATCATCAACTGAGACATCCAGCTGAGCGTGATGTCCAGGCCGGTCAAGCTGGCGGTGACGAGGGAGCGCATCTGGTGCAGCATCGCGTCTGACTCCGCCTTGTCGCCGTGTATCTTAAGATCCCAGTGCTGTCGGCTAGACTCCACATCCTGGAAAGCCGGGAAGTTGATCCGGTCGATGTCTGTGACATTGCTGACGTAAAAATACGACTGCTACCACAGCCAGAACATATCCTAGATCTTGAACTTCGGGTAGCCGGTTTGGAGTAGATGGAGGCGCCTCCGCAGGCTACCAGCGACCCCTGCGTGAAATGCACATGTGGCTGGATGCGGAACAGCCAATAGAAGAGCCCGAGATCCGGCTGGATCCCAAGGTAGCATTCGCAGAACGCCATGTAGTGCGTCAGCATGCCGATGGCGTTGGCGCCGAGGTGGTGGAGGCGGAACTCCAAGAAGGCGAGGAAGGTGAGGAAGAACGGGTGCACGGGCAGCCCGAAGCCACGGGCGAGGAGCGAGAGGAAGATGACCCGCTCCCCCTTCGCTAGGTGCGGCGACTCCTCCTCTGGAGGAGTGAGCCGCACCTTCACCTCCGACTCCGGCGGCAGGATGCGGGTGGCGCGGTACTTCATGATGTGCTCCTCCGTGACGGAAGAGCCGCACCAGGCTCCGCGCTCCGAGGCCATCGCGGGATCGTTTGCCGTGGCGCTGAGGGCGGAGTAGTGGTGGCCCGTGTCTCCGGCAACGCTAAAGGAGCGGCGCAGCAAAGTCTGGCGACAGGCACTAAGTGAGGTAGTGGCAATGCAGCAAGGGTGCAGTAGTAGTGGAGAGAAGCAGCGAGCGGAAGGAGCAAACGGCTCCCCCGTGCGACCTTTTAAAGCCCGGGGAGGGCAACCGTCCACGAAGCCACGCGATGCTCGCTCGGTCGTGGCCCACCCCCATGACCGTTCCGGATCCCATGTGCAGGCGCTGGATGCGCAGAGGATCTCGGGCCAAAAACCGAAGCGGCGTGCGGCGGTTCCCCAGGCGACAAGCACGACGTGTGACACGACCTGACGCTGCGCACGTCAGGGCAATGATGGCGCGTGCGCGCGTGGCCGGCGTCAGCACTGACGTCATGAGTAACGCAACCGTCCGCAGCTAGCCGGACACGGAATTCAAATAAAGAGAGGAGCACGCGCACATTTCACCAAGGGAGAAATCTACACACGCTCGGGGGCTAGTGTGGGGGATGACCCCTGGATACCCTGACTGGATAAGAACAAGGGCAAGCAGGCTGCATCCGGCTACCAGGCCATAGCCGGACGTGGGCATTTCACTCTGACTACCAACTGATAGTCAGATCAAGGAGAAGACGACAAGATACGGAACCAGCTACACGGAGGTAGCCGGACACAATCAGGAGGATAGGGCAACATGCTGCATAGTGCGCGGTACACCCTGGTATGACGACAAGACCCACAACTACTAGGCCATACCGAAGACTTCGCGGGGTGATGCGTGCATAGTGGCCGCGTGCTGACGACAGGCTCGCACGGTGATCAATGTACCCACAACGACCCTTACCACGTATACCCCGATGGGACTCGACCGTGCCGGACACTGTAGATGACTTACCGGCTGGGACCCGCCTGCGAGGCCCGCCAGCTGGACTGGCCAGTGAGACCGTTGCCCCTCTGCCTATATAAGGAGGGGCAAGGCTGTAGCAAGGGTTGGAGACATGGCATTTAAGAAGCTAGCTAGAACATACAACTCGAGGAGCGATTGTACTCAGTATTCTACCTCTAGTCAGATCGGCAAGAGTAGGAGCTTTACATCACCATGAGGGCTCCGAACCTATATACTTCTTGTGTCTCGTTGCACTCGCTTGTACCCAATCCCGCCTGCGGACACCGTCGAGAGCTTCTCTGGTAGTCCCCACACCTCTATCTAGCCTTCCCAGGCACTGTCATTTCCATAACAATGACAAATGGTGAACTTTGTAACTAGATCTCATTATGATACAACTGTTGGGTGTTTGTCTATCACATCATTCAACAAATGACATGACCTCATTGTCAATTGGCACAAATGCCCATGATCTTGAAACCCTAGATCATCCTCATAACCAGTGAGCTAGTTCGCTAGAGGTAACTAGAGACTTGGTTTGTTTACATACCACACCTATACCAATGTTTCCACTTGATACAGTTATAGCAAAATATGAAACTATTATGAACTAATTGAGATATGACAATAAAAACCTATTTATTATTTGCCTCTAGGGCATATCTCCTTCACCAAGACGTGTGATGGTTTGTTCACTAAAATAGTGTGGGGTTTGTTGAACTTGTGCTAACTATAGGTTAGTATATTTGGTCGGAAAGGAGGCATGTGGTAAATGATTAAAAGATTAGCCCTCTATTTCAACTATCTATGTCTATTTAAGTCCTTGCAAGAAATTATATGATGGCAATAAATAAACCACAAGGAAGAAAAAAAGGGTTATAAATGACCTCTTGAAGAAATATAATGATCATGCTGATGCGGCGTTCAATGTGGATTTTCGTAGAGCTTGTAGATGCTTTTTACCCCATGTGGCCAGTGCGAGATCAAGAGAGTTTTTCTAGGATGGTTCAACCAAGATCATGTGGTATACATGGATCGAGCTTTTTTTATCACTTACATATAAGCTAGGATAAAATCATAGAGTGGGACAGTCCAACCATTACACTTGTTGGATTGATACATTCCAAATGTATCTACTTTTTCAAGTACTTTGCTCGATAATTTGCTTTGAAATCTTACCAAACTGAGATAAAACTACTGAATTTGATGCTCTTTTTAGCAAAAGTCTTCTTTCTATATCTTCACATAGGAAATTAAATCAGGGAAAAATACCATGCAAGTTTTTCATCGGTGGGTCCCGTGCCACTTGAGGTTGTTTGGCCCTCGATCATCGCCTCACCTTCTCCTTTTGCATACCTCCTTATATACCCGGAAAACATACCCTACCATAAGGACGGAGAGTTTCACGAAACTAAGCACTACCGCAATCATGATCCTCATTTTTGGTGCTAGATTGATCCTGATCTCCATGCTACAGAGGGGGATTTTGACGGCCTCTTCATCACCATCACCACCAATGTCATATCCATAAACCATATGCTCCTTCTCCCTCTCCATGAGTGAGTAATTATCTGTAGGCATGTGAGATGGATGGGGATTGGATGAGATTGATCATGTAATCATGCATATATGTCGATATTTTAGGGGTTTATCTTGAGGATGTTCTTGTATGAGTGTTGATGCACTTTCACTATGTTTAATGCTTGTTACTAGGGCCCAAGTGACATGATTTCAGTACTAGACTTTTATTGTCCCATCATATATATGACTTTGGTATTTATATCCAAAGTGTATTACCAGTTATTATGTTGAACCCATGAATCCCAAAGTGTCAGTCAGGAAAAAAGGGGGGAATATGTGATAGTTTGAGGATATTATGTGTTCATGGGGTGTTAATGGATTGTTCCGGGCTATTCGAAAGGGTATACTGATGGCTCCAAAAATAGCCATCTTCCACCGCGTTTAAACATTGTTTTTAGTCAAACAATTGACAAGAAACTCTCTCTTAGACGAAATGTTGGGGGGATACCCCCGGGTAGGGTAAAGCCGGGGTATAAGGGCCGAGTTAGCCGGGAATGGCGCGGTCAAAGCAAGTGCTGACCGGGTCACCTCAAGGCAGGCCGAACCACGGAGTGACCTGACCCATGGAGCATCTCCTTGACTATAGTCCGGCCAGCATAAAATATATGCCGGCCATGTTTATCTATCTGTTTTGCAGGAAACTTGATAGCCGGATTAGCTATATGCTAGCCGGACTATCTTATGTCTTCCAAGAGAAGGAATCCCCCGCTGGTCAAAAGGTGGCTTTATTAGCTGTAGCATGAGCGAAGCAAAGTAAAGAAGCAGACCAGCGGGTCAGGGGCGACCAAGGTGATGCGGGCAATGCCGGATGACGTAGCCCGTGTCTAGTGACGCTTAAAGACAAAGATTACGCTGTGGGTTATGTTTAAAGCTTGGATGAGCCGTTAAAGAGAATAAAAAAGCATCTAGCTTTAGACGAGGAGCATATTCTCTGAATATGCTGCCACGTGTGCCCTAGTAATGTAACCCGGGCTCCCCTATATAAGTAGCATCGGGGCCTCCATAGAAGGGGATCGATCATTTTCTCTGTCTAAGGTAGAACTCTAGAGCTAGTTGGTAGGGAGTAAGAGACATAGTCTCCTTCTTACATAGAGCTTGAAGAGCGTTTGTAAACACCATTGATAGAGAGAATACAAGAACATTTGTGCGTGGAATCACCATGTTCTCCCTCCCTGGATTCCCCTAGCACTCATTGGCCCCATCTTTAGCCTATCCATGGCATCTGCCGTGCCACCACCACGATAGTTGGTGCCCACCGTGGGGCTAGCGGTGCTAGCAGGGGTGAAAATCCAGACGGGAAGCTTCTCCAGCACCGGCGAGCGCATCGTCTCCGGCTTGGTTCAGCGCTTTGGAGCACTGGCCTACGTCAGCGACAATGCAGGAAGTTTCGGCAGGCACCCCCTCCGTGCAACGGTGTCTTCATCAAGCTTGGCACGCACAAGATCTACGTCGGCATGGACGAGTCCTGCGTTCATCCGCGGCACATTGTCGAGGGAGACAAACCGCCTCTCAACGCAGCTCATGGAGTGCATATCACTCGCCCCACCAGCAGCGTTGAGGTCCTGATGACCGCACCTGACGCGGAACCGAGCAAGGGCCCGGCACCGGAGCCGGAGGTCACGCCAAAGCAGACCAGGTCAAGATTTCCTCCACTAGAAAGGCCAGCAAATGTGCTCCAGCAAGCAATAGATAGAATAGAAACGCCAATAGCACATGTGGTAGATCCGGCTCAGGCACACCAAGTTGCAGGAAACTAGGCAGAAAATGTTAGTTGGGGCAAAGAAGGTAGCAGAGCTGCATCAATCTTTGAACATCACCTTGAGAGAATATGCTAAGGCAAACCGCATAGATGGAGTGAAAATACGGGGTAGGAACCTGATCACTGTGATTGACAAGGAATATGAGCCTAGGCCGGGTTAGACAGCCATGATAGTAACAAGAGGGCTGGATCGGTATAGTACCCCGGCAAAGAACCTCAGGGCAGAAAACGCGGCCGCATCCGAGTTAGAAGGTTTAACTGGAGAGGCCCAACAAAGGTAACAAGAGAGAGTGAATCACTTTCTAGGAGTTGCTTGCCAGCAAAATGAAGAAATGAACAAGGCAAACCCGGTGCCACCAGGAGCGTCACATGTGGTACATTCGGCTAGGAATAAACCGACAAGATGTGGAGGAGCCACGTCATCTCTGGGTCACAATCCCAGGAGAGAAGAAGTAGTAAACTCCGGGAGAAGAGACAAACATATGGTTCCCTATGATCTAGTAAGGGCCGGAAAGGGAAAAGCAGTGCAAGTTAATGAAGATCGGCACCGTACCATCCAAGGTGTGGCCGGCCGAGGTAACCGTGACCAAGGCAATGCCGGTCTGAGAAATGCTGCCAACGGTAATGCCGGACAGCGTGATCCCGTAGGAACGGGGCAAAATATACCTCGACAGCAGCAACAACGTGCACCTCGGGGTATAAGGGCCGTTGGCAGCATTTGGAGATTCGTCGGATCATCAGATTCGTCGGATACGTCGGGAAATTTGTTCCATCTTCATCAGATACGTCGGATACATCTAGACCGGGGCAGCAGCAATGAAGCATTGGTACATGGTCTAAAAGTAGCGAAAAAAGTAGGGATACGTCGGATACAATGCTTTGGAGATTCCGACTTGGCGGTGTAGCAAGTGTTGGGTTCGCAGCAGACAAAACAAAAAAATTCCTACGATGAGAACTATAGGCCAAGATATATCTACTAGATATAGATCAACGGGTGGATATACATCCATAGAGAACTTACCCTCGAAGACAACAAAGCTTTGTTAACGAGATGGAACTCGTGGATGATGTTGTCGTACACTTGCCGATCTCAAGATCGTGATGAAGTCCAGTAGGTCTGGCTGCAGCACGTCCATCAGATCCAGCTCCAGCAAGTCCAGCACCGCAAAGCAGCGGTGCATCCGTGATCGCACAGACGTCCGGTACCCCGACAACCTCCGTCCCTTGCTCCAGCAAAGCAGCGGAAGTAGCAACTCCTTTCCAGATAAAGCCACCGGGAACATGTATCTCGCTAATCCAAGACCATGGGGGAATAATACTAGAGGGGGAGAGAGATCCTTCACGAGGAAGTGTGAGTGTGAAGGTGTGAGAGGGGCGCCTTTTATAGGAGGAGGGGGGTGCCCCTCCCCATGGCCGGCGCCAAAGGGTGGACCCCTCAACTCCTCATTCATGTGGTGGTAACTCCCTCCACATAAATTTGCCCCTTCACATTCTCTTTTAAAGTCTCCACTTTAAATGCATTAAATTTCTCCAAATTTAATGCTCTCTCATTTAATAAAAATATTTTATTAATTTTATTCAGAATTTTGTTAATTACTTTAATTAACAAACATTCACATAAAACCCCTACAACATTTCAATATTACATGCAGAACCAATTTCAGCAATTTCACCCAAAACAGTTTCGGTGTCTATTGAAATAATTCCAGCGCTTTCTTAAATCTTTATCTTGAACATATTTGCTCCAAATGGTGTCGGTATCCCTTAAGTGTGTCACCCTACGGTTCGCGAATAATGCAGACATGATCGAGACCCCTCTCCGATCAATAATCAGCAGCGGGACCTGGAGATCCGTACTGACTCCCACACATTCAACGATGACTTATGTGATCGTGAGAACCTTTAACGCTACTAACTAAATCCCTTTGTCTCGCGATATATTACATGTCCGAGATTCGATCATCGGTATCTCCATACCTAGTTTGATCTCGTTGCCGACATGCACTCTTTTCTAGTTCCCGTGATATAACATTCTAGTGATCACATCACTTGCTTGCAAGCTATTTTAATGTGATATCACCGAGAGGGCCCAGAGTATATCTATCCGTCATTGTGATGGACAAATCCCACTCTTGATCCATGAGCCTCAACATAACACCTTCGTAGCACTGAACCCACCTTTATAGTCACCCTGTTACGGTGTGACGTTTGATGTTATCAAGATACTCTTCTAGTGTCAGCAATTAACATGATCTCATGGTCTAAGGACTAAGATTTCTTCGTATGATGTTATAGCAATATAAACATAATGACTTTGATCGTAATGCTATACTTCGGATGAATGTTCATCACATCATTCCACCAATGTTGTCACCTCATTATTAACAACATCCAATGTCCATGATCAGGAAACCTTGATCATCTTGTTAATCAACGAGCTAGTTTATATGAGAGGCATTACTAGGAAATTTGTATTTTGTTTATTAAACACACATGTATTAACGTTTCCAATTAATACAATTATAGCATGCAAAATAAACATTTATCATAAACATGGAATAAGATAATAACCACTTTATTATTGCCTCTTGGGCATATTCCCTTCAGTCTCCCACTTGCACTAGAGTCAATAATCTAGTTTGAAAAACTTTGCGTATTAAACACCTATGGCTTTCTGGTGTTGCATATACGCGATTGCTAGTGGTTAACATAATCTCCGGATCTGACAGTTTCAGGTCCGTGTGTATTTGCATGTCTTTGCATCTCTACGCATCACTCATTCTCAAATGAGATGACATTGTATAAATTTGGTCCTTTGGTGAGACCTTTAGTTCGTTCGGGTTAAAATATGTTGATATTATTGTCATACAATATATCTTCATAGTATTAGCCCACTTTGAACCACACCTAGTTTGATAACAAACTACTTAACACAAATGCCCTCCTTTGCTGCTACTATAGCAGTTATATACTTAGCCTTTTGTTGTAGTATCCGTCACAATGTCTCAACTTTGGAACTCATCCAAATCCATCATGGAACATCCTTTCCATTACATTGTGCCACCCATAGTCTAAATTGAGATAAATTTTAATTTGTATCTTGTGACAAATTAGTATCAATGTAACTCTTTACAATGAACTATCTGCAACTATTTATCACTTATACATGATATATTCTTAGTTCTTCCAAAGCTCATAAGAATATCTTTACTATCGTCCAATTATCATATTATGAATCATTCTGGTATGTGCTCATAACATTTAGAGCATAGGACATATCTAGATATATACATATCACGGTATAATCGATCAAAATCTTCATGTGATTTTACTCACCAAGTGTTGAAACACTTGAATCTTGATACAATCCTTTCCATGCAGCAAGAACCTTTCTTGTTGTTTCCATATTGAACCCTTTCAATATCTCATATATGTATGTCTGGCAAAACCATATTAGTGCCTCAATCTATCCATACAGATATTGATGCCTAATATTCCGGTTTTGCCCAAGTCTTTCATCGAAATCTTATTTTAATGAAATTCTTAACTTGTGTCAATACACGATACATCATTTCCAATCAATAACCTGTCCTCTACATAATGTATTAGAAATATGTCTCAGTGCTCCCACTTCATTTCTTGCAAATGCAAGCATCTTCATCATCTCCGATGAATTTAAACTCTTTCAACAGTTTCATCATGGTGAAGATTCCAACTCCGCTATGCGTACTTCAACTATTGAAGTTTGCATGCCCTTTTAGCACCCTTTGAATTAACAAAACCCTTCGGACCGTGTCATGTACACGTCCTAGGTGACCATTCTATTACAAGAACCGTGTTTTGTTTATTCAACTACCATATACCAAATTATATGTAGTGGTTGCTACATTAATCCGTCAAGACTAAATATCGCTATGAAAGATCAAATCTTGTCATAGTCAACTCCTTGAACATTGCCGTAAACTTCTTTCCGACATGTCGACTATTTCATAGATGTTAAACATCCATGTCTATTTCTTTATAGATCAAAACACGACCGATAGGCTTCACGCCTTTCCGGAGGGTTTTCCAAGTTTAGAAACTTGATTTCTCGTGTATGGATACTATCACAAATTCTATGACTTCTAGTCATTTTATGGAGTCAGGGCCCATCATCGCTTCTTTGCATGTAGTCGGTTCACCATTGTCAAAACAATAACGACTTGCTTATCAAATCACACTATTGATTCTTACCGACCCACACGGTTCAATAGGAACTCTGATCTCCGAGATCACACCCTTTGTAATCACGGGAGCCATGAGCACTGTGGCCGCCACCGGGACACTTTCCGGTGCTGCGCTACTGAGCACATATAGCTAAGGTTCAAAAACCTTATCAAAGTTCTATTGTCCTCCCACTTAACTTTTTCACGAAAAATTCCTTCTCAAGAAACTTGACGTTCCAAGTAACAAACTCTTTTGTCCTCGGTGTTATGGAGAAATTCCCAACAAATTCTTTGGCATAACCTACAAAGATGTGCTTATCTGATTTTTGTTGTAAACATTTTACTTATGCATAGCATACCAAAATTTAAGAAAAGACAATTCAGGTTTTATCCCAAACCATAACTTATATGGTGTCATTTCAACGGATCACGATGGTGCTCTTTTCAGTGTAAAAGCGATATTCTCTAAACTTCAATCCTTAAAACATAATGGCGGTTTTATAAATGACACCCTTGATCTTACCATGTCAAACATGGTTTGATTTCATCTCTCGAATATGCCATACTCCTATGGTTTACCGGAAAACACAAATCATGGAACAATTCCTCAAATCTTAAGTGTTTTGCTAAACATGTAACTCAAATATCTTCCTTTATGATCAAATCATAAACTCTTTTATTTTCTTGTTACAATGATTTTTCACTTCATCTTGAAAGTCTTTGAACAATTTTCAAATGTTTCATACTTCTTCCTTATTAAGTAAATATATATATTCACTCAAATTTCTAGAGAAAGCATATAAAGCAAAAAGATCCATCGCATATGGCTACATATAATGGACTATATACATCAATATGTATAATATCCAATAAGTTAGTCATCCATTCCTCTTTGGCCTATGGACGAAGTTTCAATTATCTCGAGGAAAGTCTCATAAGCGTCAATTGATCAAAATCAAAGACTCCAAAAATCCATCAACATGGAGTTTCTTCATGTTTTATTTCCAATATAATTTAAACAGCGATGTCACTTCATCAGTGATCTTTCAATCATTTGTCTTGCGACATTTTAGCAATAGTGTTTATGGATGTGATTTCTCCCACTAGACTTGTAAAAGTTCATCCATCCTTTATGGAATACGGTAATTATTTGAACAACCATTGTTCTCGTAATACCGGAACAAAATAACAATTGTTAAAACAAATCTTGAAGGCTAGGTTTGACGACAACGAAAAACACAATAACACTTTATTTGTTTTCGGTGAACATCATCACTTATTCTCTTGCTAGTTACTTAGGCCATTGTAGTTCATGAATTGCGTTGTCCTGTATGACACTTCATACCAACCAATTCGGTATCCAATACCGGTATCCAATACCTCAGAACCACATTGTTTAACAAGCAAGGAATACAACCATAACATGTATATCTTTTATATACCTAAGTTGGACATCTCCAACCTTTTATTTTCTACCAAATATTTTATAGATTCTCTTTCAACAATTCCTTTTCTTTTAAAAGAATCTATCAACATCAATGGTGGTGTCATTCACATGACACATAGTACAAAGTGTATATAGTCAAATACTAATACCTTTGGACTTGCACTTTGAAGTGGATCACCATCATCAAATGTTTGGTGTTCTTTCAAAATCCATTCTTTAGTAATCTATTAGTGTAGTAAACATTTTACTTACATCTTCTATTCATCCTTATCATGACAACTTTCATGATCAAGCTACTATAGCCTGTAAGGAAGAATCGCGAGTATAATGTTAGTTCCCAAAACCTTTTTGGGAGATCCAGATGCTTAGCATCTCCATCCTTCACAAATTCTCATACAATATGAGAACATGTATTTTGCTAAATTATACTCTATCATAATGCAACCAAAAACATTGTTTCAGATATCACAATATCTTTCACACATGATGGTTTCTGAAATAATTTTCAGCTCCTATATAATCTTGATATTAAAACAAATTTGGAATATCAATAATCATGGAGGCAAACATGATACTTTAGATACTAAAATTGGAATTCTTACTCTTGATTTAATACTACTTATTAAACTTCATGGAGTAAATAGAGTTTGCTGAAAGTTTACAATAGGACTTATAAACTTTAAATTGACATTCAAAACAATACGATACCAGTTCGTAAAGTAAATATCCAGAACTCTATAGTTCTATTATCTCAATTGAAACTAAGCATAAGGTAGTGAACAGACGCCAATGACTACAACAAATTTATACAAATTCACTTCGATTTAGTGTATGAAAAATTGAGTTCGACTAATACAAATTAGAAATGAACTCCCACTCAAAAACGACATCCCTCGTGCCTTTTTTGGTGATTACATGAACCAAATCCACTACACCAAGTCCGATCATCACGTGAGTCGGTGTAGCTTCAAAGGCGAGCATCAATATGGGAATCATATCAACTATATGACTCATGCTTAACCTTTCGGTCCGTGTTCCGAGGCCATGTCTGTACATGCTAGGCTCGCCAAGTAAGAACCTTAGTATTCGCGTGTGTAAAACTGTCTTACACCCGTTATATCAAAGCGTAGAGTCAAGTACACCCGATCATCACGTGATGTCTCGAAACACGATCCATAGAACGGTGCATACTTAAGGAAGATCACATTTTTATCTTGATATCTAAATGAGGGATCATCTTAAAATGCTACTAAAACGCCAAACTGGCAATATAAGATGCGAACATCATATGTGTAAAGTGGAATGATATGGTCCATGCATTTGATCACCATCATATGCATCATGGTATGATCTCTGTCATTCCTTTATGTGTAAGGCCAAGGTCTATGGAACTTACATGTTAGGTGTGTTGTAAGAGTATCAACTATACATCAACTTACAATATTACCATATCATGACACTAGCCCAGCAACGATCTAAACTAGACGGCTCTAATTTATCAATTGCAAGTTTTTACGTGGCTTAGGGCTTTTGAAGATAGAACCGGTCTTACCTACGAACATGGAACCACATAGATGATAACTAAGTTATTAGCAACTCATTGTAAATCAGATATTGACTGTAGTAGGAGAGACAGACACCCGCCAGCCATTTATGCAAAACTAGTTGCATGTCAGTCATGGAACCGGTCTCATGTGCGATCACATGTATGGTTGGTCTGGGCCGCTTCATCCCACTATGCCACCAATATCCAAAGTAAGTATAAGAAGCAATAACATGATCATCATCGACCACATACTCTTATGTGTTCTACCCGTGCAAAACACCTACGCATAGATCAGGATCTAATACCACTGTTGGGTTCACAGCATAGAAAACAAAAAATTCCTACAATGAGAACTATACGCCAAGATCTATCTACTAGATACAGGGCAACATGTGGATATACATCCATAGAGAACTTACCCTCGAAGACAAGAAAGCATTGTTAACGAGATGGAACTCGTGGATGATGTAGTCGTACACTTGCCGATCTCAAGATCATGATGAAGTCTAGCAGGTCCGGCTCCAGCACGTCCATTAGATCCAGCTCCAGCAAGTCCAGCACCACCAAGTCCAGCACCGCAAAGCAGCGGTGCATCCGTGATCGCACACACGTCCGGTACCCCGACAACCTCCGTCCCTCGCTCCAGCAAAGCAGCGGAAGCAGCAACTACTTTCCAGATAAATCCACCGGGAACATGTATCTAGCTAATCTGAGACCATGGGGGAATAATACTAGAGGGGGAGAGAGATCCTTCACGAGGAGGTGTGAGTGTGAAGGTGTGAGAGGGGGGCCTTTTATAGGAGGAGGGGGTGCCCCTCCCAATGGCTGGCACCCAAGGGGTGACCCCTCACCTCCTCATTCATGTGGTGGTAACTCCCTCCACATAAATTTGCCCCTTCACGTTCTCTTTTAAAGTCTCCACTTTAAATGCATTAAATTTCTCCAAATTTAATGCTCTCTCATTTAATAAAACTATTTTATTAATTTTATTCAGAATTTTGTTAATTACTTTAATTAAGAAACATTCACATAAAACCCCCTGCAACATTTCAATATTACATGCATAACCAATTTCAGCAATTTCACCTGAAACAGTTTCGGTGTCTATTGAAATAATTCCAGTGCTTTCTTAAATCTTTATCTCGAACATATTTGATCCAAATGGTGTCGGTATCCCTTAAGTGTGTCACCCTACGGTTCGCGGATAATGCAGACATGATCGAGACCCCTCTCCGATCAATAATCAGCAGCGGGACCTGGAGATCCGTATTGACTCCCACACATTCAACAATGACTCATGTGATCGTGAGAACCTTTAACGCTAGTAACTAAATCCCTTTGTCTCGCGATATATTACATGTCCGAGATTCGATCATCGGTATCTCCATACCTAGTTTGATCTCGTTGCCGACATGCACTCTTTTCTAGTTCCCGTGATATAACATTCTAGTGATCACATCACTTGCTTGCAAGCTATTTCAATGTGATATCACCGAGAGGGCCCAGAGTATATCTATCCGTCATCGGGATGGAAAAATCCCACTCTTGATCCATGAGCCTCAACATAACACCTTCGTAGCACTGAACCCACCTTTATAGTCACCCTGTTACGGTGTGACGTTTGATGTTATCAAGATACTCTTCTAGTGTCAGCAATTAACATGATATCATGGTCTAAGGACTAAGATTACTTCGTATGATGTTATAGAAATATAAACATAATGACTTTGATCGTAATGCTATACTTCGGATGAATGTTCATCACATCATTCCACCAATGTTGTGACCTCATTATTAACAACATCCAATGTCCATGATCAGGAAACCTTGATCATCTTGTTAATCAACGAGCTAGTTTATATGAGAGGCATTACTAGGAACTTTTTATTTTGTTTATTAAACACACATGTATTAACGTTTCCAATTAATACAATTATAGCATGCAAAATAAACATTTTCATAAACATGGAATAAGATAATAACCACTTTATTATTGCCTCTCGGGCATATTCCCTTCAGCAAGTGTCTGGAAATTGGGATGCCTTGGATGCTAACATGGCCCTATACAGGTTCCATGTTCAAAAGATAAGTGGGTTTTTCAAGGGGTGTGAGTTCCATCACATACCCCGGATTGAAAACGAGGCAGCAGATACGCTGTCCAAGTTAGGCTCATCCCGGCAGCCAATCCCGCCAAATGTGCCTTTGGAGCACCTGAGAAAACCATCTATCACGCCCTCACCCAAATCAGATTCAATTTATATCTCGACACTCTCCGGATCAGGAGCTGCACCTATGGAGATAGAGTGGGGAAGCACCTCAGCAAACCCGGGAACTGATCAGCCTGATCCGGCAGTAGTTATGTCGGTGGATGCGATGGAAATTGACGAGGAACCATTTCCCGTCCGGACTGTACCAACTTAGGCCAAGCCAATTTTCGATTTCCTAAAAGAGGGAATCTTGCCGGATGACAAAATAATCTCGAGGCAGATCCAGAGAAGGGCAAAGGCTTATACAATTATCAACATCGAACTATACAAAAGAAGTGTGACAACGGTACTGCAGCGGTGTGTTGATCCGGAGGAAGGACTTGACATACTCCGGGATATTCACCAAGGGGAATGTGGCCACCATGCCTCCTCAAGGGAATTAGTGGCAAAAGCTTTCCGGCATGAGTTTTATTGGCCCAGTGCTTTGGAGCAAGCAGAGCACTTGGTGAGAAAATGCAATGGCTGTCAAAGATACGCCACGAAAACTCATCTACCAATGTTGGAGCTGAAAACTATCCCCATTACCTGGCCGTTTGCTGTATGGTGCCTAGATATGGTAGGGCCATTTAAGCTGGCTAAAGGAGGGATGACCCATATCCTGGTCATGGTTGACAAGTTCACCAAATGGATTGAAGTAAAACCAATTTGGAAATGTGATGGGGCAACAACAGTAAGATTCCTCAAGGATATAATCCTAAGATATGGCTATCCCCATAGCATCATAACTGATAATGGAACAAATTTCGCTGAAGGAGCATTTGCGAGGTTCTGCCAAGAAAAGAAGATCCGGCTAGATGTCGCCTCAGTCGCCCACCCCGCATCGAACGGGCAAGTGGAAAGATCCAACGGACTGGTATTGTCCGGGATAAAATCCTAGCTCATAGAGCCGCTGCAAAGATCAGCGGGGTGTTGGATAGAAGAACTACCAGCGGTATTGTGGAGCTTAAGAACAACTCCAAATCGATCAACAAGCTATACGCCATTCTTTCTAGTATATGGGGCAGAAGCTGTATTACCAGCCGACATAGAGCACAATTCGCCAAGAATCACCCAATACACAGAAGCCGAAGTGCGGGAATGCCGGCAAAATGATGTTGATCTGCTGGAAGAAGCGAGAGAATTGGCCTTGTCTAGATCCGCCATATATCAGCAAAATCTCCGACTCTATCATAGCAGGAAAGTAAACCCCCGAGTCTTCCAGGAAGATGACCTGGTACTCCAGCTGATACAACGCACAACTGGCATGCATAAGCTATCCCCTCCATGGGAAGGACCTTTCATTGTAAGCAAAGCCTTGCACAATGATTCCTACTATCTTATTGATGCACAACCCCAGGAAAAGAACAAGGCATACATGTCCGGAGAGGAATCCAAGTGACCGTGGAATGTAGCACTACTTCGTCCTTTCTACACCTAACTAAGAGGTGCATGTATCCGAGCTACTCATATGTCGGTATGTATGTCGGCAATGAGCTTATTAATGAAACTTTGGCACCCCGAGCAGAGACTCGGGGACTGCCGTAATAATTGTCTCTCGTTTTCGTATTTTTATGTCGGCTGGGTTAAGTCGCTTATATCTTAGTCAGATTAGTAATGTGTGAGCACCAAAAACCTAACTCTTCGACTTTGCTATTATCCAACAAGAATTGGCTTCATGGCAAGCAAGAGAACAAGTTTGGAATGACAAAGCACATGAAAAACGACTCAGGAAAAGAACTTAAACGAGCCGACATTGGTTATTTTGACTAACCCTTAGCTTATTGTGCTCATTAAAACACCGGATCATTTTGAGCTAATCTCAAAGCTTCAAGTATTGTTGAATCAATTTTTCGAACCTCGGACTCGTAAGTCGAAAAACCGAATCAAGGTAGACGCGAGCCGAGTCAAAAATTGGGGGAACAAGAAAACGAAACTCGGGGACTTCGCCCATGATAATCCAGCATTAAAAACTTAGTTCAAAACATTAAATTGTAGCACAACCAAACTGAAGTACTTAGATACATTTCCACCTGGCATTCCGGGGATCTGATACATATGATAAGTGTTTTTAAGGAGCAGGGGCAGCAGACGAATCATCTGTCGATGAAGGAGGTACTTCGGAGTGTGGGGGAGGGGCGCTAGCCTCGGTTTCATCCTCGGGGTTAACCTCGCTATCCTCCGGGTCTTTGGCTTCGTCGCCAAGCTCGGAGGCCTCACCTTCACTCACTTCTTCTTCGTCTCTAGAAACAGCTTCATCATCAAAGACATCGAGATAACTCGGCCCTTCATTCCAAGCGTGGAAGAAGGAATATTGAATGAGCTTATTAGCACAGGCTTTGCGGAGCGCAATCCAATCTGGATTCTCGCACCACATAGGCCTAGTGCGCATGCGAGTGAGCAACCCCAAATCAATCCCTTCATACCACGAAAGGACGAACTGCAAAGCGATGTCAGCACCAGCCCGTGTAGCAAATTCACACCATAGGTTCAGCTGATGCTCGCACCCCATCAATTTGGCTATGAAAGCCGAACCAGTTTTGGGAATGGGATCAGTGGGCCAGAGGGAGCTGTACATACGCGTTGCTGCTGGTATGATATCTATGCCATGGTTCTCACTAGCTCAAGCCGAGCAGTGAGACTCGCCAGCAGGTCCTCCGTAGTATACGGGATTGGCTCGGCGTCGGGGCCTACAAGCAGACCACTTTGTTCGCGGGACCGAGTTATAGCGGCAGCACCAGGCGCATCACTTTCTGGAAATTTTCCTGAGAATGGAGAAGAGGGAACAGTGAACAAAAGCACCAAACCCGGAGGAAGGAAAATCAAGCAAGGGCAGAAAACTCACGTGCAATCTAGAAGAGGACTTGCTGAAGCTTGGAATGAACGTCGGTGCTATGGGCCTGGAGTTTCTCATATTCGGTGGTCACTGACGTAAGCTTGACATTGGCTTCCTGCAATAAGCTTTTGTCCTTGGAGATTTGCATGGTTAAACGCTCTTTCTCCTTGGCAAACTCCTGGTCAGCCTTCGCCAACTCAGACTTATGGAGGCCCTTGAGCTTCTGAATTTTGGCATTCAGCCGAGTGATCTCTGAGTCCTGGAGCTGGAGCCGGGCTATCTCTTCATCTTTTTTCCTCAGCTCAGCCTCATGCTTCCCTGTTTGTTCGAGGAAATGGGTCATCATTTCAGGCATAGTAACGCTATCCTCGAGAGCAACTTCAATAGCATAATGATTCGAAGGACCCAAAGTATAAGTGTCCACCGGATAAAGGAAGGAAAGTACAGTGGTTGTATGAAGGAGATAAAATTACCTTTGATCTCAGCCAGATTCTTCCGCATAATTATATTTTCAGCTTCAACCTCGGTTGCATGATTCAGCTAACAAATTAATACGGATCATAGTAAGTTTGAATGAACAAAGATGGAAGAGGACGAAAGGAAAATTACCCCTCTTCTGGTACTCCTCCAGGAGTTTACCATAACGCGCGCGCATATCTTTATAAGAGTCCAGCAAGCACTGGAACTCAGCGGTTCGGCGGTTAGTGGTAATCTGAAATAAGCAAGGAAATGTCAAGTTCAAAAGCACAGATGAAAATATTCGAAGTCTACAAGATCCGGGCCAAGGGAACTTAACCCGGCTCTAGATGTGTGGATATTCGAAGTCTACAAGATCCGGGACAAGTGGAACTTAACCCGGTTCTAAGTGTGTGGATATTCAAAGTCTACAAGATCCGGGCCAAGTGGAACTTAACCCGGTTCTAGGTGTGTGGATATTCGAAGTCTACAAGATTCGGGCCAAGTGGAACTTAACCCGGCTCTAGGTGTGTGGATATTCGAAGTGTCCAAGATCCGGGCCAAGGGAACTTAACCCGGCTCTAGGTGTGTGGATATTTGAAGTCTACAAGACCCGGGCCAAGTGGAACTTAACCCGGCTCTAGGTGTGTGGATATTCGAAGTCTACAAGATCCGGGCCAAGTGGAACTTAACCCGGCTCTAGGTGTGTGGATATTCGAACTCTACAAGATCCGGGCCAAGTAGAACTTAACCCGGCTCTAGGTGTGTGGATATTCAAAATATACAAGATCCGGGCCATGTGGAACTTAAGCCGACTCTAGGTGTGTGGATATTAGAAGTGTATAAGATCCGGGCCAAGGGAACTTAACCCGGCTCTAACTATGTTAGAATTTGACGTTGCTACAAACAAAAACTAAATTATGTAAGGAGCATCCGATCGAATAACAAGTTATTCCCTCAGAGGCTCAGGGACTAGGGGATATGTCTACAAGTGCTTAGTTATGCAAGGTATCAACAGCAGAGGAAAAGAGTTACCTCCATCATTCGGACAGCTAAAGAGATAGCCTTGGTAGCGGAGTTCATATGTGCGCTGAACTCGGCTGGGCCGAACTTCTCCGGCAGATCATCTTGTGGGTCGATGAATTCTGTGTTATTCTAGTTCTTCACATACTCAAGGAGCAGTGGACTATAACTTTCACCACTGGGAGGATAGTTCGCCACAAGACCTTTGACGTGAGCCTCTCGCCTGGCGGATTGAGCTGCGGCGGGGCTGGTATGCAGAACTAGCTGCCTGCTACCTTCTAACCCGGTGGCGGTAGACCCAAACGAGATCCCCTTAGCTGACCCAGTAGCCTTCTTGAGCTTGCTGGATGAAGCTTGAGGAGCTGGCTGGAAGATTCCTGCGATTGAGGGAGTTGACCCAGAGGGAGCTGACGGGGCCTTCCTCTTGGGAGGCTTGGTGGACGCTTTGGCTGCTTCTATTGGTGATGCTGCTGCTGGTGCTACCGGTGCTGGCGCTGGCGCTAGTGCTGATGTTGCTGCTGGTGCTGCTGCTGCTGCTGCTACTACTGGTGGTGCTAGTGTTGGTGCTGATGTTGCTGCTACTGGTGCTACTGGTGCTGGAAACACTGGGGTAGAGGAACTTGTTGGGGGCGGTGCAATCCAGCGTCGCCGTATCCAGAGCCGCCCCACTACCCCCCGTGCCAACATTTCCCTCCTCTTGACGAGGTGGGCACTAGTCAGGCGCAGCCGCGGAGCCCTCTTGAATAGGGCTGAGTGGGCAAATATCATCATCGCGGGGGAGGGGGAGAGAAGGGCTGCTCCAGATTGGGGAGGCTATGCCGGAGCCGCTCTGAGGGATGACCCTAGGAGCTCTAAAAAGAAGAAATGCACCAAGTCAAAAAGAGAGAGAACCAATAAGAGACAAAGGAAAACAAAGGAAAAATCCCCAAGTATCAGTGCAAAAGGACTTACTCATCCAAGGTTGGAGGAGCCCGAGGTTTGGGCGCCCTCCGGACTGTGCTCTTGGCGGCCGGCTTAGTCGAGGCTTTCACCCCGGACTTCTTCTGCCTCTTCTTGGGCGGTGGCACCTCGGAAGCTGCGGCTGAGGCAGCCGTGCACTTCTGGGAAGAAACAAGGGCCGGACCACCAGAGGCAAGGGGAGGAACCTCGTGGACATGACCGTCCGGGTTAGCTGAACATTCGGACATAACCAGATGCGCGTAAGAGATGGGAACCGGATCAAGTACCTCTAGGACCTCAACGTTTGAGTCATCTTCATCTAGCCAATCCCTTAGAGAAGAGGCCTTACCAACACTGCGTTTGACGACATCCGGGGTAGGCAGGAAGGTCTCCGGATCATGCTCCTCCTCATCCTCCTCGGTGCGGTCCGGCAACCACTTGCTCGCCAGCACCTCGCCATCCTCAAGTGGCTGCTGGAGGAATCACTGAGAACAAGACAACAATTGACAAGTTACAAAAGTGAACCGACATACAGAGAAGATCCAGAAAACAGAAAAAAGTAAGTTTACCTTTGGAGGAGGGTTTTCCGGGGTGAAGGGCTCAAGTCCCCACTCCCAATCCTCGGTGAACTCCTTCTCCACATTGAAAATGTATTTAACCCAGTGGTAAACCGCTGAGTTATCCAGCTCAATAGATGAAGTCTGGTGGGGGTCGAGAGGGCCGCTCAAGTAGCAGATCTTGTGGGCTTGCTTCTGAAGGGGGAGACCCGGCTGCAGACAAAAGTAATCATGATGTCCTTCCCCCGGAGATTCTCCTTGAGCAGCTCCTTAATCCAGCGCTCCACCTGATTCGCCAAGGCCTTGGGTTGCTTGGGAGTTCTCTCCCAAAGCGAGGTATCAGGAGGGCCAAGCTTGAAGGGGAGGAGCCAGATCAAGTCCTCGTTGGTGGTGTTCGGGACATAGAAGAAAGTTTGGGCCCAGCCCTTGTAGGACTCGAGTCCGGTGACCTGGGGGAATGCGGAGTTCTTGCAAGGAGAAATGGAGGCAGCGCCGCAGTGGGTCAAGTGCTTCTCCTCCGGCGTAAGCTCCTTAGTAGGAACCACATTCCTCCAGAGACCAAAGAACTTGATCCAAAGTTCCTTAGTTGGCTAGAGGCCAATGTACCCCTCAATGCCAGAGGCAAAGGAGGACAAAGAAGTGATAGCATTGGCGGGGACATGATGCGATTGCAGTTTGTAGGTGGAAATGAAATCAAAAAGACATCGAAGGTGGGGAGGCCGAAGCCGTGCTGAAAATCCGAAAGGAAAACAACATATTCCCCAGGATTGAGGGAAGGAGAGGTCTCGCCGGAGGCGAGGCGACAGGCCACGCCGACGGGGATGCGGCGCGTGGCACGAAGCCAATCCAAGTCGTCCTCGCAGACGAAAGCGCCATTCCAGCAGCCGCACTCGCGACCCTCTACTTCTTCCTCCTGCTGCGCAACCACTGCTGCTTCCTCCTTAGTCATGGTGGATTCAAGACTCTCTCGAGAAAAATCAGAGTAGAGATAACCGGAGGAGGGGAAACGGGAAGCGAAAGGCCCCGTGATGGAGATCTAGAGTGGAAACGGCGGTGCAGGCGCAAGGTGCTGCCTGTGCATGGTCGCGGCGGTGCTGATGCAACGAGAAACCAGCGGCGGTGGCAAGGTTACACCGAAAGAGAGAGGAGGCTGTGAAGCGCAGAGAAAATGGGGAACTTCCCCAGGGGGTTCCCCAGGCCTTCTACTTAACCGCACAATGAGCGCGTAGTGAGATCCTTTGTGGTTGCCACACCGCGCGCGACACGCGTGTACACTGCTGGGTCAGCCAATCAGAGCGTGGCCACAGCAAGGGCCACAGGGGCAAAGGATCCCATGACGCGATGTAATGTTACAGTTAACGAGGCGTCGCAGTGAAGGGACGTGCGCAACAGTTATTCCTGAATTTGCAACAGTAACCGGCGCATTAAATGCGCGTGGCCCTTAAAATGAGGCAAAATGATGATTACCCTCCACGTAGGATGTGGGGAAGCGTACAAGGGAAGGAAAAGTAACCCGGATAAGCGGGCAAAAGACCTGGCCAGTGAGGAATAACTTGGAATGAGCCAAGGGATCGCAAGTGGAAAAACTCTGGGTTACGGGGTAACTTGGCCAAAGAGGCAAAGATCCGGATACGGGAACCTGATGTGGCCTTAACAACCAAAAGTTGCTAAGACCGCACCAGCTTCGGGGATAAATGGGGGGGGATACCCCCGGGTAGGGTAACGCCGGGGTATAAGGGCCGAGTTAGCCGGGAACAGCGCGGTCAAAGCAAGTGCTGACCGGGTCACCTCAAGGCAGGCCGAACCACAGAGTGACCCGGCCCATGGAGCATCTCCTTGACTATAGTTCGGCCGGCATAAAATATATGCCGGCCATGTTTATCTATCTGTTTTGCAGGAAACTTGATAGCCGGATTAGCTATATGCTAGTCGGACTATCTTATGGCTTCCAAGAGAAGGAATCCCCCGCTGGTCAAAAGGTGGCTTTATTAGCTGTAGCATGAGCGAAGCAAAGTAAAGAAGAGGACCAGTGGGTCAGGGGCGACCAAGGTGATGCGGGCAATGCCGGATGACGTAGCCCGTGTCTAGTGACGCTTAAAGACAAAGATTACGCTGTGGGTTACGTCCAAAGCCCGGACAAGCCGTTAAAGAGAATAAAGAAGCATCTAGCTTTAGACGAGGAGCATATTCTCCGAATATGCTGCCACGTGTGCCCTAGTAATGTAATCGGGCTCCCCTATATAAGGAGCACCAGGGCCTCCATAGAAGGGGATCGATCATTTTCTATGTCTAAGGTAGAACTCTAGAGCTAGTTGGTAGGGAGTAAGAGACATAGTCTCCTTCTTACTGAGAGCTTGAAGAGCATTTGTAAACACCATTGATAGAGAGAATATAAGAACATATGTGCGTGGAATCACCACGTTCTCCCTCCCTGGATTCCCCTAGCACTCATTGGCCCCATCTTTAGCATATCCATGGCATCTGTCGTGCCACCACCCCGACAGGAAAGGATAAGTACTAGTTGCTAGCTCTACCTAAGGGTACTATTAAATCTTGGGAGGAATGCACTAATTGTTTATGACTAAAATCCCCCCCCCCCCAGCTCAAACTATGCAACTAAGATCCAACATTACAAGCTTTAGACAAGAAGATCGCGAGCCACTAATGCTTGCATGGGAAAGGATGAAAGAAGCCGTAATGAACTTTCCTAGTCACATGTTAGAAGAATGGCTTATATTACATTTATTTTATAATGGCCTTAACCCAATGTCCAAGTCTATGCTAGATACTATAGTAGGAGGAACAATCATGGGAAAGAAAGCGAGTGTTGCAAATAAATTACTTTATTATATGCAAGAAAACCATGCCTAATGGCATGTGGAGAGAACCTCGAAAAGAATGAGTTCAATCACCGAGGTAAATAATGAAGAGCTTACATCTACGGTAGACGAGTTACTCAACATAGTAAAGGGTAAGGAACATACCCAAGTTAATGCTATCGCTACCAATGTTAATGATACTAATTTTATAGCTCGCACTCCTTATAATCCTGCATGGAAAAACCAAAATTATGCTTCTAATGTTCAAAAATATTATTCTAATCCTGCAGGAGCTCCTTATAGTAATTATGATAATCATAATGGAGCAAATCATGGCAATATCTTGTTTGAGAAAACCATTAGAACTTTTATGCAAGCTCAAACCGAGCAAAATAATATGCTCATTAAAATCACGGAGAACCATGAGAGTAGTATAGGAAAATTATCTAACCAAGCTGTTGCAATTAGAAATGACGTGCATGCTCTACAGGAAAGGACAAAGACCGTGGAAGCTCAATTGGGAAAGGTAGCGGAGAGCCAAGCTCTCATACTAGCAAAATTTGCTAGGAAGCCTGAGCAAAATCCGGTAGAAGCCCTCGAGATGATGAGGGTGGTAACAAATGAAGAAAATCTTGAAGAGCTGGATTATAGCAACGCACCAACACCGGAATATACCATGGAAGATTTACTAAAGATGATCACCGTAAACAATCCCGGTATGGAACAAGGTAATGATGCTATGTACCAAAAATTTATTCAGCAAGTAGCATATAAAGTTTGTGATTAGATATAGAGTATAAGAGACTAGCTGTTAAGCTTCCTGCTAAGCTAGATGATATATTTGAGACTACTATTAAAATTAAGGTTGGGGTCAATGAGATATCCGCACTTTGTGATCTTGGTGCAAGTGTCTCAACGATTTCCAAAAGCCTATTTTACAACTTAAACTTGGGGCCATTTGCAAATAATGAATTAAGACTCCATCTTGCGGATTCAAATTATAAACAAGCTATTGGGATGAAGGAAAATATAGTTGTTGAAATTGAAGTTAGTCCCGCTCTTATTGATCTTGTGATTGTGGACATGCCTGAAGATCCTATAGCACATATAATCCTAGGTAGGCCCTTCCTAAGAACTATTAAAGAACTAATCAATTTGCATGAAGGGAATGTGAGAATAAGACTACCATCTAGAGACCCTTTTATAGTCCACTTCCCTAGGAAGAAGAAGGCCAAGCCTAATGATCACGACGGTATAATTACTTTGAAAGCCAAATACTTTGGATTGGGTGTTCCACTCATTAAACCTAAATGATCACCATCTGGGTCAAGCTAATTGACCTTAACTAGAAGTGCTTCATGGGAGGCAATCCATGTGAAATAAAGTTTTTATTCTTGTGTTAGTTTTTTAATTTTGTTTGTTTGTTTTTGTTTCGTTTTTGTTTTTAATAAAGAGCGTTCAAGAAGACCTTTGGAGAGAGAAGAAATAAGGTAATCCTCGATCTTTTATTTTTACCAACACGTGTCGTAAGGAGTATTGCTCATTTTTATGAAGTCTATTTGTTGTTATTTTGTCCTTTTATAAGATGCGTAAAGACGCATGAAGCTATTAATCAAATTCTTTGAGTTTTTTAGCTAACTGGCCACATAACGACCAGTGGTACGGCCGGAAGGGACCATATCACGTGCCCGTACCACCTCGAGGCATTGGAAAATAGAAACTTTGATTTTTGCCGTAGGATGTAGGGGTCGTAACGACCACCGGTACGGGCAGATGTGCCCGTACGGCGCGCCCATACCGTACCCTTAAGCAAAACATCAGATTTCAAGCGAAGGAACTAAACGCATAATGATTAGTAGTACGGGCACGCGTGACCATACCGCGCGCCCGTACTGAGTGCACCACCGGAAGGGATTCGTCACTCCCAAGGTATGTCACCCGGTATGGGAGGGCTTCGGCCATACCGCCCGCCCGTACCATGTATGCGGATGCCATAACATCACAAGGAGGTAACCTAAAAGTCCCCAAAACACAAAACTTTCTCTTTTTTCTTCCTCCAAACTCCAAACCACATCCATTGGATCTTCACATTTACTCAATCTTTTTTCATTTCCTTGCACCCAATCGATCTAAGGTATGATTCTCCTCCAATCTCCCAACTTATTTGTACCAAAGCTTCACTCAATCTTTCATCATTGTCAATCTAGACTTAGGTCTTGTTCTTGATCTAATCTTGATATTGAGCATGCTTAGTATTGTTGTTAGAGGAGTTTATTTTGTAACTAGTGTAGAGGATCACATATGCTATGTTTCTATTGGACTAAAAATTTAATTAGTATTTTTTATTTATTTTGTTTTAGATGAACACGAGGAGTCATATACATGCGATGGTTGCAGAACCTTCTGCACCACCCGTTGATACATTGACCCCCGAGTCACTTGGTATCGAGTTTACTGAGGAGTTTTAGCTGAACCGTTTCAACCGTCTCAAGCTCCGAGAAATCGAGTCCACCAAGTTGGCGTGTCCCTATATCCTGAACCAACTTGGCATTCGTGCTAATTTTGATTTACTTTGCAACAATGTTGGTTCGTATGAATTTTCTTCCAGGATGTCGCCACGTATCACCGCTTGACGCTTGAGTTCCTCAACACTTTGACGCATACGGTGGGCTCTCACTATTGTTCTGAGGAGGAAATGCCTGGAGTTGATCGCATCAACTTCCGTCTTATGAACTGTGAGTACTCCTTAACGCTCGACCAGTGGGCTCAATGTTTTGGGTTTGCCAACAATACCACCGACATACGTTCCTCCACCTTTGTTTTAAATCCTGCACCTTGGCAGTACTTTAATTTAATGAGAATTCATGGAAACAAACCCAAGGGGAACCAAATTAATCATCCTGCTATTTGTTACCTGTTTTTTGTTATTGCTAACACCTTGTAGGCACGTGGTGAGTTTACTAGAGTCAATGAGGAGGACATGATGATCCTCATAAAAGCTGCTATTATTAATTGTAACTTAATGCCAAATCTGGGCGCCCTTCTTGTGTTTTACCTTAAGCATTAGGCTCTGCAATCTCGAGGACCCATATGCGGAGGAGGAGTTGTGACGGTTCTTGCACGTGCACTTCACATCAACCTAGGTAATATCTAACTGTTGATAGGAAACAACCGTCTCGGTTTTCTACTCTAAGAGCATGTGGTATGATTTCTAGAACTAATGGTGGATACTTCTTTGATATACCTAGAGCGAATCACTTGATCCCAGCTCCTTTTCCTAATGGTCTATTCTCTATCGCTGATGGATGTTTGTGTTTTGACGCGCAGGTTGAGGCAGGTCTACTCGATCAAGAAATACCCATGGGAGGAGGAGAAGATGAAGAAGTAGAAAAGAAGGACCCGATCAAGATGTGCAGCCACCAAACTACACCACCACCTATGAAGATATATATGTGCTCAAACAAAATATCCAAAGTATGAACAACCTCTCCATCAACCTTCGAGATGCTTCTGCGAACCTCGCCACCCAGTTCTAGGATTGGAGCAGCCAATGGAACATGGGAGATTATCCACCGCCACCACAATAAGCAACAAAAGGGCTTGCAAAAGCCTGACCTTGGGGATGTGTTCCCCCGACAAATTTATTTGTGTAATAATGAGGTTGTACTCCATCTCCTTGGGAGCTTTGAAACACTCGTGTTGGCTTGTTCCAACACTTTGCTTTTTCATTTGCTTAGTATTTCTGTTTGCTTTCGTTTTTAGTTTTCTTTTGTTTTTGTTTGTTTTTCTTTTCTTAGTTCCTTGCTTGGTCATAAGTTCTTTTATATTATTTAATACCTATCCTCAAAAATACAAAAAGATTTTTCCGTTTTTCCTTTTTTCATAAATTTGGATTAACACTTTGCCTCTTTGCTTTAATATTATTATGGGAGTAATTGTGCTTGACTTTTGAAGGAACACATCCCTATAAGGAAGAGGATCATGAAGTCACTTATGAGAGGTATGTCCTATGTCTCCCACTTTTGAAGTTTGAGTTGTTTATCTAGTTAGTTGATTTTCTAAGATACCATGCTAGTGGGAGTGATTTAATATAGTTAGAGTAAAGCTTTTTATTGGTATGATGATTAGTTGTGGAAGCTTTTGCTCTAGTTCTTTTAGCTAACCGAGTCTTGCCTTGGAAATATTATTGCCAAACAAATACAATAAGAAAAAATCTGAAATTTATGACTTGTTTGATGAATGATTGTCTTGAGAGTATACCCTTGAAGATACTTAACCCCATAGATATTCTAATAGTCCTGATGGCACTCTTGAAAGGAGTTGTTTGATTGAAATGAAGTCTAGTGGTAATTCTGATGCATGCCAAAGTTT
Organism: Avena eriantha; assembly: GCA_910589775.1. Lineage (NCBI taxonomy): Eukaryota > Viridiplantae > Streptophyta > Magnoliopsida > Poales > Poaceae > Avena > Avena eriantha. The sequence goes on along the minus strand of OU342746.1, from coordinate 304,659,881 downwards.
ACCTCGTGGATCAAACCGTGGTACTAGCATAAAAAGGAGAAAAGAGAAAAAGTTCTATGTTTCTCATACACACCTTCGGGATGCCAACAACTTCGCTAGCTTTTGAACGATCTACTCCCTCTGTTTGCTTTTATTCTGCATCCTATGCCTGATTTTTGTTTGCTTTTAGTCTGCATCCTACGGTAAGAAACGCCTCGTTTTCATCCCACCTCGTTTATTGACAAAGGAAGCAATTACTCCATCGACCCCAGCCATCCTAGTGAATGCAGCAAGTAGTACTAGTGCTTCTATGATTGGCCAGAAACAGTCGGAAGCCAATTTTTGCATGCAATTTTGCGTGGCTACATTTACTCTTCCGTTGGGTAAAGTGTGGACGCTTGGTTTCTTGTGACACATCATAGCTATTCAATGTCTGGATAATTTTTCTGCGATTTTCTAAGATGCGGAATAAAACCGAATGGAGGGAGTATGGTATAACCTCGGATTTCAGCTATGAGTTGATGACATGAGTGGCATACGTGTCAATATATGGGCAAAAGTATTGATACTCTCAAAGGTTGTGCAAGCACTTGTAAAAGAAACAACCAATGATCCTTGAAAGAGGAAGAAAAAAGAAGAAAGAAAGAAAAAAGATATGTATGAAGATCCACATAACAAGTCCTTGGCATGGTCTTGTTACAACTTTATGAATTTTCTTGAAAGACAGTGATTGGATTAGAAGTGTTTTTGATAGAATGGATTTATTGATGTGGGTGTAAATAAGACACTTCATTTCTAGCTACTTAGGACATGAACTCTCTTACTAAATTATGCTATTAAAACATCCTAGTATTCCTTGGCAAGTTGAGAGTTAACTAGAAGAATTGGATTGATTGTTACACGTCTAGTTATTTATACTTATATTAAACTTTACTTTAATTGTCTTGACTCACCGAAGCTTGTATAGTATTCTTGTCATCTCTCTAACTTTCATAAGCCTTTCAAATTAATGAAGTGTTGAACGCATAAGACTACCAATCGTAAGTGAATTCTCATTCTCATAGTTTCAAGTTTAAACGTTGAATTCCTTATAGTTCTTTTGTTTCTTCTTGCTCGAGGGCGATCAAGGTTTGAGCTTTGGGGAGGTTCATGGCTCCAAAAATATCCATCTTCCACCGTGTTTAAACATTGTTTTTAGTCAAGCAATTGACAAGAAACTCTCAATCCTTACCACTAATGACTAATAATTGCAAAGATATGCAAAACCTTGCTTTGAATTGTGTTGTGTAGGAAATCACGCTTTTTAATGCAAAATCAGGAGTCATAATGAAGGTTTTTGAGGAAGTCCACACGACCAAGTAATTGTGGAGTCAATTCCAGGCGTCAGCAGCTATAACGACCACTAGTACGGGCAGGGCCTTCCCGTACCGTCCGCCTGTACCATGTGGTGGTTGATCCGTCTCGTCAAACCCTACAATTTTCTTGAAGACGCTTATATATTTTGAGGTCTCAGCCGTTGTGCAGAGGGTCGCCATCCCCATATTGCATCACAACACCACTAAAGGAGATCCACGCCATTGTTCATCCATCCGTCATGCATCCCCCCATTAGCCATTGCCATTGCTTTGTACTTTAGATCTCCTTGTGATTTAGCGACCATCGTAAGAATATTTGATTTCAATCTAAGTATTTTGCACAATATTTTCTATCCTTGATCTTATTGTTATGAGTGAGTGATACATTGCAAATGTATCTATAATTTTTGATGTTCCATGCTTGGTTTTATCCACTTTCTTGTGTTTTGTTCCAACTTTGGAGTACTTTTATTATGATTTCTTGGACTAACCTATTAACAAGAGCCACAGTGCCAGCTGCCTGTTTTCTGTTGTTTTTGGTTCCAGAAAAGTCAGAAAATGAATATTCTCGGAATTGGACGGGACAAAAGCCAAAGTGCCTATTTTTTCCGGAAGGGATCAAGTGCCAGAATACGAGACGGAGAAGGGCTGGGGCTCGGCCACACCACCTGGCCACGCGGCCAGGCCTGGCCCGCGCCAGGGGGTGGTCTGGCCACCCCCAGCACCCCCTCGGCCTCTCCTTCCGCCTATAAGTTGCCCTCGAGACGAAAACCCTAGGAACCCGATCAAAAATCCACGAAAGAGTCTGTAGCCTCCGTCGTCTCTGTCCCTAGATCAGGGGGGATCTGAAGCTCTTCCCGGCACCCTGCCGGAGAGGGGAATTCACCCTGGAGGCTTTCTTCATCACCATGCAAGCCTTCGGTGTGATGCATGAGTAGTTCATCCTTGGACTACGGATCCATGTAGTAGCTAGATGGCTGCTTTCTCCTCCTTTATGCTTTCATGTTTAGATCTTGTGAGCTCCGTTCATGATCAAGATCATCTATTTGTAATTCATACATGTTGTGTTTGCGGGGATCTGATGGATATTGAGATGCTATTTCAGATTGATTATTGATTCTATCATGTCTTTGTTATTTGAGATCTTGCATGCTTTCCGTTGTTAGTAGCTATCTTGGCCAAGTAGATGCTAGGAACTCCAAGAGTTAGTATTTATGCTCGATAGTGGGTTCATGCCTCTGGTAATCTGGGGAAGCGATAGAAATCTCTAAGGTACTAGATGTGTTGTTGCTACTAGGGAGAAAACAACGATCCTTTGTTCATAGAACAATCGTATTGTTTACTTTACACGCAGTTCGTAAAGCAATAATCTGTTGCTTGCAACTTAATACTGGAGGGGGTTCAGATGATAACCTGAAGGTGGATTATTAGTCATAGATGCAGTTGGATGGCGGTCTATGTATTATGTTGTAATGCCCAATCAAGTCTCAAAGGAGTCAAGGTGATTAGTATATGCATGTATTGCTTTCTCGGTGTTTGTCAATTGCCATGCTGTAATTTGTTCACCCAGCATGTTATCTATCTAAGGAGAGCCACCTCTAGTGAACAATGGATCCCGGTCCTTGTATTTTACATACAATCTACAATCTTTTACTGCTTTGTGTTTACTTTCTGCAAACTTTTACTTCTTTCCATTCGATACGTTTAATCCTTTGTTTTCCGCAAAACACGGTGAGATTGACAACCTCATCGCAAGTTGGGGACAAAGTTCTGTGGTTGTGTTGTGCAGGTCTCCACGTTGCTACTAGCACCGGTAGTGCGCCCTGCCAAAGCTCAGCTAGTAACACCTTGGAGGTGTTTCCTTGCTCCTACTGGTTCGATTAAACCTTGGTTTCATAACTGAGGGAAACTTGCTGTTGTGCTCATCATACCTTCCTCTTGGGGTTCCCAACGAGCTCTACATCAACACCACGCACCAAGCACTTTTCCGGGCGCCGTGTATTTAGCCATCAGTGAGTATTCCTCACGGTCTACAGATTGGGGATAAAACTCGAAGTGATTATGTGCATCTAATTCATGGGAGCATTGTATATTGTTTGAAATAGCGATTTGTATCTTTTGTTTCTTTGTCTCCTGTCTTGATCTATGGACTTGTAGGTACTCAAGATCCCATAGATTGATAAAGGCTTGAGGTGAGATACTTGGCTAGCTAGCGGTGATTTTATAGGAACCCCAATGATAGAAAGGGTAGTACGGTCTTTGCTTAGCGAACTATTCGGGATCACAACAACATCACCACTTAATGCTTTGATATGTGTTCTACACTTATCAATCGTTTGTATCCTGTTGCTTCGTGGTACACTCGGTTGGATTAAAATACTTTTGCTATGCCCACTGCATCACGGGGGCTCTAGTATATTAGGATGTGTTGCCCACAAGAGATTATCACTATTAAAACTTTACACATGAATGTGCTTATTATTATATTTTATCCCATATGATATGCAGCTGCAGGTGGATCTTCAACCCTGGCCTATCTCCACCCATTGATTAAACCCACTAAATAAGTAAACTAGATTTGTTCGGTAAACAAAGGTAAAACAAAGAAACAAAGTCTTGTAGACGTGTCATTTTTATTTATTTTTAGCATTGCTTTCCAAGGTTCAATTAAACCTAGGTCTTCTAGGGAAAAAGCTATTATAATACATCTGTGAATCCGGATCGAAGGTATCACATACCTTAATTACCTGTAGTTCCAAGTTGGCCCCGGTGAAATGGGCAGATATGGCAATAGATGTTGTGCAAATTCTCTTGGTTAGTATGCATAACTATAATTGGAACACAAGCCTACAAACAACATAATTATAGACGAACACCATGTTACTGGTATTTATATTCTATGATCAATATTACTCATGCAACACCCCCGTATCACCTCATGCCTATGCTTTCAGCCACTGAAAGTTACAAGTTCACTACTTCTAGTGAAAATTGAAAATCTGCTACTATTGTTTATTGTTTGTTTTAGTGTTTTGTTTCCACAACTGCAATCACCACTTGCTTCTTGAGAATATTGATACACATGTGTGGTTGAGAGTCATGTCTCAATTTCTAAAGTCTTATTGGTATTTGTTGCTCCCCTTGTGTCGAACTATAAATTTCGGTAATACTTCCTATCGAAGATTTCAGTGATCCCCTATACTTGTGGGCATCAAGATATTTTCTGGCACCGTTGTCAGAGATCCTAACATTATTGGTAAGACCACTTGTTATAATTTACTTGTTTTAATTATTTATTTCTCATAATGGGAAAGGATAAGGATGCTTCTAAGAAGGTTATGTTGCCTTCCACTACTAGAAAAGGTACGGACTTGCCTACTAGGCCACAGTTTTCACCTAATGCTATTGCTACTCCTATTGCTAAAAATAAAACTACTATTATGCCAAGTTCACCATTATCTAGGATATATACTAATATTAAAAAATGAATTACTAGATGATGATATGGATAGAGAGGGGGACGCCTAATCTCTCCAAGTCTTTGTCTGATAATGAAGAAGAATCTGATTATAATGAAGATGAACTTTTGATAAAAATGATGAAACTACTATTGCTACTAGTTCTTAATCAACACCTTCTGAAGAGGACATTGCTTTTACTAAAGCTTTTATGAATATTGATTTAGATCATCTGGATAATTTTGATACTAGCATGAGTACCTCACTTGCAGGATTATTTATTGTTGTTCGTAAATCGTATGCACCTGCAATTTACATTAAAGACAAGCATTATGAGTTTAATGTTGATATTGAAATAATTAAAATATTTGAGGCTAAAATTCTATGGGAAAGACGAGGAGTTACCTTATGAACACTTTTCCAAACTTCATAAACTATTATGTCTATTTGGTAAAAATGAAATTTAGCAACACTATTACTTCTTGAAATTGTTTCCTTTCTCCTTAGGAGGATAAGCAAAAGCATGGTATAACTTCTTGGCTCCAAAGTCAATCACTAGCAAAGTGGGATATTTTTATCTGTTCCATAATAAGTGTTTTCCTGCTAGTAAAATACATGTTATGATTGCTGAAATTAGTAACTTTGCACAAAGTAAGAAACAAACTCTACCTCAAGATTTAGGGAGATATTGTGATCTTAGGAGGAAATTTCCTACACATGGTTTGAAAGATAATGAATTACTTGATATATTTTACAATGGACTAACTGAAGAATCTAGATCTTATCTAGATAGTATTGTGTGTAATATTTTCAGGCACGAAACTGTTGGTGAAGCTAAGGATTTATTAGATACTATTTCTCGGAATTATGATGAATGGCATATTTAAGAGGAAAATAAAATTGCAATGATTCCTAAGAACAAGGGTATTATCGAGTTATCTAATGAAGTGATGAAAGAAGCCTCAAAGTCTATTAAAGATAAGGGAATTAAAACCTCTCATCTTAAGGAATTATCTAAAAGGGGTAATAAACTTCCTATTGATGAACCATGTTTTCCTATCCAAGTACATGCTATATGTTTTGTTGAAGGTATTGGAAAGGTATCATCTTGTACTATAATCTCATATTTTGATCATTAAAATGACTTTGGTTATCATCAAGAGGCTATTGAGCATATATTAGAATGTATCTCATGGAGAACTCTCATAAGATTAAATTTCTCTGAGAAAGTTTGAACTCTCATAAAATAATTAGTAAGCATTATACTATATATGATGAATAATAAAGTTGAGCAAATGTTCTCTCTCCAAAATAAATTGTATGAGAAGCTTGCTTCTCGCTGAAAAGAGAAAGTTATGTGGAGTTAATACTAGAAGAGGGTCAAGTACTCAGGATACCGATTATCCCGAGGGGCATACAAAGAGGAAATAGCAAGATGCTCTTAAATAAAAGAAATATTCTACATGAAAATATCCCAATGAAAGTGAAGTTATTGGGAATTCTGAAGAAGAATAAAATGATATATCTAACTATGATGCTGAAACTGAAGACAATAATAATGAATATGATGATGTGGGATTATCTCAATCTAATGAATGACCACAAAGAAATGAAAATGAGAAGAATTTAGTCCATTGTGTGAGAGGATCCTCGATCTTCAAGAAATAAAGGTAAAAATAAGAAACATCCACAACAAAAAAAGGTAAATAAAGGGACCCATGGGCACAAAGACCCATACCATATCCTCAAGAGGTAATGAAAACTTAAGATGATGCTAGATTTGAAAATTTTCTTGAATTAATGAAGAATATATGTTTACAAATTCCTCTTGTTGATGCTACCAAAGTTCCTCCTTATTCTAAATACACGAAAGATATTGTCACTAATAAAAGGAAAATACCTAATGAAGCTATAACTTCCACGCTTACCCATTATTATTTTAAAATAAAATTACCTAAAAAGCATGGAGATCCTAGTATTCCTACTATTCCTTGTAGAATTAAAGATAACTATATTAAATATGTTTTATGTGACTTAGGTGCTACGGTAAGTGTCATGCCTTTCTACTTATGAAAGAAACTTGATTTTAATAAGTTGGTTCCTACTAAGGTTTATGTTCAAATGCCTGATAAATCCACTACTGTTGCTATTGGTATATGTGAGGATGTTCCTATTTATATTTGCAATATGAAAATTCATATAGACTTTGTGATATTAAAAATACCCGAAGATGTTAATATTGGAGGCAACATTGTGAAAACCAATTTTTCATGTAGTGTGTGCAAACTTTGTAATATTGGAAATGCCTGAAGATGATAATCTATCTATTATTCTTGGTAGACCTTTCTAAATACTACAGGGCATGTGATTAAATGTACTGAAAGAAAAGTGGCATTCAATGTTAAAGGAAATGAGCACGCCATCTATTTTCCAAAGAAGAACTCCTAGGGACTCACAAAGAAAAGTGTAAATATTATTTAAGTCATGACTCTTACAATTGGAATCATTGAGATTCAATATCACCTCCTAAGCCCAAGTATGAAATAATAATGATTAGAACAATACCAATAAAATATGAGGCATCTTGAGTATTTCTCTTTATTAGTAATATTTGAATCGTTATATTATCCCTATCATAGTATTAATGAGACTTTATCAACCTTATTAGTAATATGATAAACATAAGAAAATGATTTGTATTAAAAGATACTATAGTAATTTTAGGCCTTTTATAAGTTTCTTTGCCCTTTTTGAATTTATTCAATTATTTAATGTCTGGTTTTGATAGTTTTTAAGTTCTAAAAAATCCTACATAGAAAATATTTTCAAAAAAATCCGAGAAAATTCCCAGGTCATTTTTATATGAAAAATGATCCATGACGCCAAAGGGCATCTGTAGTGGGGGTAGGGGACGAAAGAGCCCTAGTGCTGCGACCAGGAATGGTGGCCATGACACCTACCCTTGTGGGCCCCATAGGGGGAGTTAGGTGAGGTAAAGTGCCTAGGTTCGTCTTCTCCACTCAAAACTCAACCAAGTACTCCTCGATTTTTCTCGTGATCCCTTGCTGCTCAAATCTCGATCTCCAAGTTTGGGAACTCTTTTAAAATCCCTTTGGTGGAATTTCTCCTTGGTATGTGACTCCTCCACCCCTCCAATTAATTTTTGAGTTAGTGCTTTGTATTATGAGAAAATTGCTGCTCTTGGTGTCATATCTTTTACATGAGAAATCCATGGATTTGAGATTTTTAAGTTGATATGGTGCATATTCTTGCTTGGTAGACCATCTATGAGTAATTTAAACTAGGTTGACTTGCTACATCTAACTGTTTGGTGATTTTTATTTAAGTGTTGCAAGGTCACCAACACCTTGAGCAAAGTAAAAGCCTATTTGGTTCATCCTTGGGAAGGTCTAGGTGGGATGGCACCAAAGTGTCACTAAACTATGAGGACATTGAGGATTGGGAAGATCGAATGCTCTTCAAGGTGGATGCTTTGGATGTGTATTCCACATGGTGGCAAGACACCAAGGTGTTGAAGAGTTGGGGTTGGAAGATGACCTCAACTACTTCACCACCAAGACGGGGTTGTTTGAATTCTCCCAATATGATAAGAAAACCTATCATGTTTGACCCGAGAATTCCTTGCCACCTTCAGGTTTGATTACAAGAATATAAAGGTAGGCGAGAGAGGTAAAGAGGCCATAAAAACCTTTTGATGTTAAATTTGTTATGCAAGGTAAGAGGATAACTATGAGTTTGGATAATTTCTGCCAAGTTGCACGTCTCCCAAACATTGGTTGTTGGGATGGAATCCCTAGTGATTCTAGTGCTGAACTTAGAGCATTTTGGAGGACCATTAGTGTAGATGTTCCTGACAAAATTCATAGAGGTAAGCTCATTCGTATTCAGCACCATGGGCTTAGATACTCTATGGGGTTTCCTAGCTAGAGACAATCCTCTACTTGCACATGTCATGTTCTACATTTATTAAAATGTGCAAGAGAAGGTTGGGGATCATAATATAATTTGGGAGTTATGCTTGCTATAACTTTATATTATGCCATGTCACATAATAGTAACACGCCTCTTTATTGTGGAGCAATAGAAACTACGGTTTTTGATTACATTATGGATGCCATGGATTTTGTTGACAAGGGCACTTTAGTCGAGGAGTCCACTTGTCTAGATGTAACTGTCTTGTGGGCATGTTGGTCTGATTCAGTGATAATTACTACATTTACCGTCACATGGTTAGGAGTGGCAACTTTGCCACCACATAACTTCCTCCTCTTGAATATTTTCACAGGTTAACAAACAAGTGGATAGTTTCTGATGGGACTCCCTCTCCATGTGATAACACGTCGGCACCTCAGGAGCCTCCATCATGGGTACCTACACATGACTACTACAAGTCTGGACCAAGCAGCTGGGCACCATATCAGTACTACTAGCTTCACTCAATATTGGGAGAGTATGATTTTCTCCTTTCATTTCCATTGTTTATACCATGTTTGTATTGCTTAAGTTGTAGTCTCAATTCTTAAAAAAATGAAAACACAAAAATATTTCTACTTTATTGATCCATGCATGTTGTTTCTTCTAAGAAGAAACTAAAAGATTTCATTTGTTTTCATTGCTTGTTTACTTTATAGTTATTTGCCTTTTCCATCTAAAAACTTAAACAACAAAAAGAATTTTGTTTTGATAAGAATGATAAAAGGAGATGTGGAAATATGCATGATGATGTTCACCATTTTATTTATCATGTTTTTTTATGTATCTCCTATTGAGTTGAAATTTATAAGTTACGGTAACTTTTCATTCCCTTCATGAACAATTTTTTTATTAAATTCCTCAGATGTTTTAGTAGGAAAAAACTAGGCGATATCATTGAAATAGTTTTCTTGATAGATTTTGATTCCCATTGCAAAGGTGGTTTGTTTGACTTGAAAATGATCCCCAATGAGCCCAATGATATTATATTAATGATAGCCACTTTAAGCAACTCTCTTAAAACTCCATGATGAAGTTCATTTGATGAGAAGCTTGTACCACTTTTGGTTAACTTGTTATGAATAAAGTTCTGTATGACCCAAAGGAAAGGGTTATTTATGAGTTTATGTAGATGAAGTTTCAGATTCTTGGATGAGCGGAACATCTAATTTGATCAACTTTATTCGATATGTGAGTGTGGTGTGCAGTTTAAGTTGGGAGAGGAAAAGATAAAATGATGAATCAAGGTGTATGAAGTAACTAAAAGGGTACGACACCTTTTCTATATTTATGCATGCAATCTAATGATAACAAGTACTTGTAATATGGTTTTATTAATACTTAGGGAAGTAGTAGTTTAAGTTTGTCTTGTTTGTGTTATTTTAGCCATATAATGTTGCAAGTGAGATGCTATTGGATAACAATATTTAGCTTTTATTGGAAGATAGTAGCTCTGAACAAAGGTATATGCATCCCATTATGCTTTTTATTGTATACTTGGTACACATTCAATGATGAATATTTATATTCTCATGTGTCTTTAAAATATAATGGCTAATGTTTGTATGACGGTCCAGTATTTTGAATGGTAAATATCATCGTAGATTCATATAAAAGTTTGATTGATAGTATCTTTAGTTGAAAAATCAAGCCTTCTTTGTTATAGCTTAAAACCAATTCCACCAACATGATGAAGTGTTGGTGGGCCAAAATCCTCGAGCCATAACCATGAAAGAAAAATTAAACCCAATGATCTGGCTTATTATCATTGATATGGTTGCTATATATGAAAAGCAAGTATACAATTAAAGTTGTGAAAGTTATGCAAGTTTCAAGTTCAAAAAGGGACCAAAATCCATGTCGCTCATGCAAGACATAAAGCTTAGAAGCAAGTGTCTTTCATATTCCCACTACAAGGAATCTGGGCTTCTATGACCCTCCATTTTCGTCACAGTAGTCCATATATGATGATCCTATGACAAAAATGAAATCATCGAAAGATGGCTATCACTAATGAACTATAACAATGTTTTTTGCGAAATCGTCATAACCATCTATGACGATATTGGATCGTCCTAATTGGACAGTCATAACTATTATGACAATCCAATATCGTCATGGACCATCTAGCTAGTCCAGGTTAGATCCTACGTGGTTTATCCGACGTGGCAAACTATGATGAAATAAGGTCGTCATAATGCAAATTTATCCCGGTCCAGTTTGGTCGCTTATATGGTCCGAGTCCATTAATTCGGCCTTTTTTCTGATTAGCAAAGCTGATCAAATCCAAATTAATTTGTATGGGTTGTGGGATTTTTAAATAACTATTATTTTGTCCATTATAATTGGGTTGTAGCCTTTTTAGATTGCACTAGAGTTTGGGCCTTGGCTTCTTTATGTCCAGCAATCTACCGACCAATTATTGAATTAAGCCCATATAAAAACAAGACATTTTTCCAACAAATAAACAAATGAACCAACACAAAGGATATGAATAAATTTAGATATTTGACACTAGCATTTGGATTACATAACACCATGGCATACAGCCAGGTTCACAGGTTCACAAGATAGCATTATTATATACAAGCATTTGGATTATATAACACCATGGCAAACTGCATGTATGCACATCTCGATCCACTTGCTCATGGAACTTTAAAATCATGTGAGCAAATCCCGCATTAGTCTTCCGCCTTCTTTGAACTTCAGTCTAGAGCTCATGTAAGATGAAATATTTGGTAGCAACAAAAGAACAAGTAAGATAATAACAGTAAAATACCTGACAGTAAATTACGCAAAGAAAAAATGGGAATATTTATAGACATTAAATAAAGCTCTATCCTAACCCACATAAATAATACTTCACTTTATTTTCTGTTGCAACAAGGTTTGAAATGAGTAACAAAAATTGCATGCCTTAATCATAACATTGTCTCTCAGTTTGGCTATTAGTATGTGCAAAATTACAATCAAACATAAAGTTCGTCTATTAGTATGTGTAATTTGCAAAATTACAATCAAGCATCAATCCGCTGCTAATTAGAAATGTTTGCTCTAAATTTTACAATCTCTGTTACATTGGTAATTTTGTTAATTCAATAGTGAATATAATTCCATCACAACACAAATAGCATAGGTTGCTGCCTAATAACACTAGTCTAAAAATTAGGAACTATAGCAGTAGTCTTCGTGTGTTCAAAAAGCCAATATCATCCCAAATAAGAAAACATGCTGATGTTGAAAGTATACCGCATAGATTCCTAACGCAAGGGAAGACAACATATTTCGCAGTCTGTATAAACATTAAAAATACATGGATGTGTTTCCACGCACAGTTTAACAACGAGAAAACACTATTATGACCATACACCTAGCAATGACAAAGTAACTAGTGATGAGCACTCTCAGCTCTTTTTATATAAGCTTAAGTCTAATTTAATAAGCAACTTGCAAAACTTACTGTCCCAGGATTGTGAGTATATTATCCCTAGCCTCACATAACAGCGAGAGGTATCCTGTAACTGCAAAAGAGGTAATGAATATTTCAACGTAAATAACATTAAAAATATCAGATGAATATGACATGCCTGTATAATGTCATTATCAATATAAAATAATATAACATGTTCTGTACAAAAATATTCCAAATAACTGAAAGTATATAATACTTTAAACTGGGCACTCCTTTCACAAACGTAAGATTATCAACTTCTTGAGAATTGGATACTGAAAGCTTCTCTATAGCAATATTCTATTATCAGACACATGATTGATCATTCTCCTACACCTTTGCAATATATAGAGTGAGTAATCATGTGGATAATATATTCAGAACTTGAAGGCATAACTAAAACAATGACAGGCGACCCTGAAATTTATGCGGCAACCAACACAACACAACATATATTTGTCGTTGACTTCACAATTTAAGACGCAACCAAGAGACCACAACATGCATATTTGATATTCACGTAATCTTATTTTTTGTCTGAGCTGAATGCCATGTCCTCAAACTTTGACATAGAAAATAGGAAACACCTGCATGTTTATTTGTATATTTCTGATTTAACAAATGTGCATTGTGCTCTAGAAATTCCCTAGTTGGACCACCAATTGCTGTAATGATATGATACTTAATGATAAGAAAAGGCAAATCACAAGTCTATCCTGAGCAAATAGGAAAGATACATTCTTAAACAAAGTTTAGGATAATGAAAGCTTTAACAAGGTTTTAAAAGATGATGATCAGAGAGTTATTATTGTCTACTAATACATTTAAAGTAAACTACACTACATTGATCACAAATAACAAAATATTGCACTACATTATATGCTATTTATTATTTGCTTCAACGTATATTTAGGAGAAACTTAAGCTTACGCCGACTAAATTAGTACAAAACTAGGAACTATTAAGTTGTTTTTTGTGCTGATAAGAGACCTGAGAAACATTTTTACACCCATATAACAACAAGAACAAGAATTTTGCTGAAGAACAAAACAACAGTAGGTTGTAACTACAAACTTCTAAGGAAATAACAGACACATTATTTAATCGGAATACAAAATTATTCGATTTTGGAATAGACATATGACAATTTCGTCCACGGTCACTACCAGAACGACATATATTAACACTTCTTTCCCACCTTAAAGTTGTCAACTAAAGATATTATCTTACTCATGTATAGATCCATTATGATTGTTTAAATGTTGAAAAACTGGAAGGGCACAACATTATTTGATTATTTAGTTGGCAACACACGCATGGTGAATTACTAGATGTCAATTGAAAGAATCTGATGCCTCAAAACCTTATCAAAATGGTTGAATCAAAAGTGATGCAAGTACTTTGTTTGTTGCCACTATTAATTAATCTTGCCTAAATAGTGTCACTATATATTATCTCCCTTGCAACATGTATGGACATTGGAACACAGATAGAATGAACCTTTTTAGTACTTTGTTATTCATTAGGGAAGCCATGTTATGAATACTTGATATTATTAAACTGTCATGAATGCATAGAGCAAAGTTCTTGTCAAAGTATTTTTTTTATCGCCTCTACACTTTATTTGAGTTGTTTGAGTATAAACAACAAGCTAAACTTGGGGAGTTAATACATTTCAAATGTATCTACTTTTCTAAGTACATTTTTCAATGATTTTCTCTGAAATCTTACCAAACTGAGATAGAATTGTTGAATTTTACGTTGTTTTTACCAAAAGTCTTATTTCTGACTCTTCACACCGAAAATTAAATCAGGGAAAATTACCATGCAAGTTTTTTCTCAGAATAAGGACCCTAGAGCGTGGAAACTCACGAGAGAGGCCACGAGGACCAAATAAGCCTAGGTGGTGCGACCACTGGTGGGGCTTGTGCCACCTAAGGTCGTTTGGACCTCAAGCATCGCCTCACCTCCTCCTTTCGTGTACCTACTTATATACCCCGAAAACCTACCCTGCTAGAAGGACGGAGCGTTTCGTGAAACGGAGCATCGCCGCCATCACGATCTTCATTTTAGGTGCCATCTTGATCCTGATCTCCATGCTGGACATGGGGATTTTGACGCCTTCTTCACTACCATCATTGGCTCCATCAACCATGTGCTCCTTCTCTCTTTCCATGAGTAAGTAATTCTTTGTAGGCATGTGAGGTGGATGGGAATTGGATGAGATTGATCATGTAATCATGCGTATATGTTGAGATTTGAGGGTTTATCTTGAGGATATTCTTGTATAAGTGTTGATGCACTTTCACTATGTTTAATGCTTGTTATTCGGGCCCAAGTGACATGATTTTAGTACTTCTTATTATGCGTTTGGTATTATCTCCAAAGTTTATTACTTCTTATTATGCTAAATCTATGAACCCTAAAGTGACAGTTAGGGAAAACAAGGGGAATATGTGATAGTTTGAGGATATTGTATGTGCGTGGAGTGTTTATGCATTATTCTAGGCTATTCGAAAGGGTAGACCTAAATTAGCTATAGTTCCAAATTGATCCCAGTGAAATGGGCAGAGATGTTGTGCAAATTCTCTTGGTTAGTACACATCTATATTTGGAACACACACATACACACAACGTAATTAGATACGAACACCATGTTATTGGTATTTATATTATATAATCAATCTTATTCATGCAACACCCCGGTATCACCTCATGCCTATGCTTTTAGCTGCTGAAAGTTATAATTTTACTACTTCCAATGAAAATTGAAAATCTGATGCTATTGTTTACTGTTTCCTTTACTATTTTGTTTCAAATGCTGCAATCACCACTTGATTCTTGAGAATATCGATACATAGTTGTGGTTGAGAGTGACATCTCAATTTTTAAAGTCCTATTGGTACTCTTGTGCTCCCCTTGTGTTGAACTATAGCAATACTTCACGTCGAAGATTTCAACGATCTCATATACTTGTGGGCATCATGAATTCATCCCTGCATGTGATTGATGCCTAAGTGTCCGAAGCTAACTCGTTCAAAGAAAGATCGATTCTTGCATAGAATATTTGTAACCCAAACCGATTGTTCACAAGTGATGGCTATTCTTGACAACAAAAGTTTTTGTATGGTGTCACTTGCTGATATTTATGATGGTTGTAATATTTTTTGGTGCGGTTCAGTTACGTGTCAAAGGAAGCTTTTAATTTTGATAGTTGTTGTATTTTGATCCATGATCCCTTGGTTCTTTCTTTAGAAAGTTGTCGAATGATGTGTTGATTTTATCCGATCAATAAATCTCGTTGAATATCTTTAAGAATAAATAGTATGGCTTTGGCGCGAATACACAATAATACGTTGCATGTGTAGACCTATGGCCCAACTAAGAGCATAGTTTACTAGATAACATGAGCCATGTTGATGGGCCTGGTGAGCCACATAGTTTTTTGCAAACAAAAATATGCAAAGATTGGGTCTGCAGAATAGTACTCTCATCGCTTCTTGATATAATGTGCATAGTTTTTTAAGAAAAAGGTCTGAAATATAAGGTATATTGTATTGCACCACTTGTTTGGACCCTTTTTTTTAGGGATTTGATTATATTTCCTTATATCATATAAGCTCCTCTATTTTCTCATGTCAATTAGTCAGGTATAATCTTGCCCAAAAATTGTGTAACCTTTCCCCCACGTGCGTTCTTTTATTCTCGTGCCAAAAACTATACACCTTATATCAAGATACAGAGGGAGTATAATGCATGGAAATTTATGAAAAATGTATTTAATAAAAAAGCAACTAGTGAATATATAAATTGCGAATACCCAATTTGAAGTTTTGTGGACTAGAATAAATTATCAAGTCATACCGCTTGGTGGTACAAAAGAATTAGTTTGCCTATTTTAAGTACACAACCATTTTACACTTAAAGTTCAACAAAGATTATTATTTTCAAAACTATTTCATATTTAAAAAACTAGAAGGATACCCCAAACATTGCAACTGAGGTCTCTTTGGAACCTTTTTTCTATAATTAAAAGGCACGTACAAGACGTGAAAAATCCAAATGATAATGGTAGTAGGGGCTAAATTTACTCAACGTATAATGGTTGTGTACTAACCCAATTAAAGGTATTCAAGGTTCGGAATGTATCCATGATTGATGTTGTATGGTAATTAAAAGTCACAGATAAGATATAATCAATGATCTAAATAAACTTATGACGTGGATATATATCTTGCATGAAGAGATAAATTGAGATTAATTGTACTTAGTGTGATTTGTTTTATAAGATGTCAAAATAAAAAATGACTAATTTTTTCAAACAAAGATAAAATAAATTGACTAAAACATAAAAACAAATAACCAACTAAAGCAATAATTCCATTTACACATAACTTATATGTGCTTTGCATACTCCTTTAATATAAAAATAGAAAAGTTCTCTGCTTTTACCCATTTTTATAATAATATTTTTTTAAATTAATACATAATTTAATTTAGCAGGTAGAGTACTAAGATTTCATCGAAAACTTACAGTAGCTTGCCAAACAAAGGCTAATGGAAAAAAGAATAGAGGTATGACGGGCATAACATCCACAATTGAGTTGAAAATAGCATAAGCTTCGAGAAATTTGGCAAAGAAAAAACTAGTAGTCAGATAAAGAACATAATTAAAACAGATACAGGTTAAACTAAGTATATTAGGCATAGCAAGCATTAAATAATTGGATTTTGATTGAGTTATTTTTCTAAGGGAAATAAGGAAAAGGAAGATTCTAAATCTTTTTTCTTCGGACTTTCCCAAACACAAAATACCTCCTTGTATTTGCACTCTCAAATGAGAGTGGAATTAATTCGACTTTCATATAATATCTTAATAGAATTCCATGTAATGATCAGGTCAATTCTTTATAAGGGTTCCTTTTTGTACTTATGCAAATCGGGTGTATGTGGGAAAACACAAATGGAAGCACTTGAGGGAACACAATTAGCTATTTTGGTAGGTTGTAAATAAACATATCATCCAAAGAGGTGGGACAGTTTGTTCACTAAAATACTGTGGATTTTGTTAAACTCGTGCTAACTATGGGTTGGTATATCTGGTGGGAAAGGAGGCATGCGGTGCATGGTTAGAAGATTATCACTCTATTTGGACTGGCTATGTCTATTTCAGTCCTTGCAATAAATTATTGTATGGCAAGAAATAAATCACAAGGAAGTAAAAGAAAGTATATAAATGACCACCCAAAGAAATATAATGATCATGTTGATGCGGCGTTTAATGTGGTTAGGGCCTAAGTGGCTGAAGTTCACGCGTTCAAAGAAGGATCGGTTCTTGCGCAAAATATTTGTAACCCAAACCGATTGTTTGCATGTGATGGATATTGTTGACAATGAAGGTTTTTCTCTGATATCACCGGCTGCCATTTATGATGGTTATGATATTTTATGGTGTGGTTTTGATTACATGTTCTTAAAGCATTTCAAGGATGCTTTTTTTTGAAAAAAAATCAAGGATGCTTTTAGTTTTGATAGTTATTGTATTTGGATTCATGATCTCTTAGTTTTTTTTAGGGGGTCTTAGTTCTTTTCTTTCTTTATTAAAAATCTGTCGAACGATGCAATGCATCGATAAAGTGGGCTGACTGGCGTTATACCTCTGGACTTATGGACTAGCTAAGCCCACAATTTACTAGATAACACGTACAATGCTGATGGGCCTGGTGGGCCAGAAAGTTTCTTACAAACAAAAAACGAACGAACGCCCTTCAACCGCGGAAGTCTCATTTAGGGGTAGTATGGTACTTTGCGGTCCTCCACGCTTCTCGTAATCTCTCGTACCGCTTTAAATCTGGCAGAGCCAGAACAAACCAGAACAATCGCCATTCTTCGCCGCCTCCAACCTCTGCCAGTCGGTCGCGTTCATTTCCTCCATACGAGGGAACCCTAACCCTAGTCCGGCCAACCGTCCGTGCGGGATCGGCGATGGCGTCGTTCGCGGAGGCGCCCCCGGGGAACGCCGCGTCCGGCGAGAAGATATTCAAGACCAAATGCGCTCAGTGCCACACCGTCGAGAAGGGCGCCGGCCACAAACAAGGTAAGCGCCCGGACAGGTCGATAACGTCAATTACGCCTCGTTCATTTTAGCACTATCACGTCGGTGGCGTATGGTGTTCAGTTTGTGGATTGGTTATGCGATTCGGGCGGCGGTGGTCTGCTCTGCCCTGACGCAAGACGCTGTTTCGTGGGAATGGATCCTGTTAATGGTCTCGAATTGCGCGTAAGTTGTGTAATTCGCGTTTGGATCCCGGTTGTTCGGTTGGTGGCAGTTTGCGAAATTGGTTGACCCCGAGCGGCTGTTGCGGGTATGGAATGCGTTGTTGGATTTGCAAATTGCCGGATGTGTGCCCTTTTTCCATTTAGATGATAAGATGCATTATGTTATCAGGACAAGAATGATTATTATGTTATCAGGACCAGAATGATTTTTCCACCGTTAGCAAATGTTTTGTACTACTGGGTACTTGTATATGATTAATTTCAAAATATGCAAATGTCTTAATAATGTCATGTACTCCCTCTGTCCTAAAAATGATGTCTTAGATTTGTTAAAGTTTAAATGTATATACACACTAAAACGTGTCTAGATTTATTTAAATTCAGATAATTTTATGACATCTTTTTTAGGACGGAGGGAGTATATGATTTAGCAGAACACTTTATGCAGTAGTTCAGGAAACTGCAATGCACATCTGTAGGTTCAGTTCCATGACTAGCCTTGGCCATAGTTTGTTATTCCTCACTCTTCTGTACACTTTCAGTTCTGTGAAATCTTCGGACAAACATCTCTATATTATTGTTCTGCAAGGGTAGCAACTAGTTTTATACTACTAACAAAGTAACAATACACGGCTGGAACTAAATTCTTGTGTTGCTTGTAGATTAATGAAGAAAGATGATTCTTGCTTAATCAACTGTCATAGATGTACCTTACAATGACCATCATGCTGATATTGTGCAGGTCCTAACCTGAATGGTCTGTTTGGGAGGCAGTCTGGAACAACTCCTGGTTACTCTTACTCTTCGGCCAACAAGAGCATGGCTGTGATGTGGGAGGAGAAGACGCTGTATGACTACCTGCTTAATCCTAAGAAGGTATTGTTAATGCTTAGTTTACGTATCCTGTTGCAGTTACATTATTTATCACCAGTGGTACATTGCAGATGAGCATATACCATCTGCATTTGTAATACTAAGATATTTCATTCATTCTGTGATCACAGTTAATCTGTGGCTAGAATTCCAGCATATCTGTTATAGAGCACATTGTTTAAATTGCGGACTGCTTTGTATCAGTTGAATTGGTGTTTTGGAAGTTACTCCCACCGTTTCAAAATATAAGATGTTTTAACTTTGTGAAGGGAATGTATCTAGACGCTTTTTGGTGTCTAAGTTCGGATTGAACCTCTCTGAACTTACACAATAGAAGACGTCTAGATACACTATTTTCACAAAGCTAAAACATCTTATATTATGAAACCGAGGGAGTACTTGTACTCAGACACCTAGCATGCCTTGAAGCTAATGAGGACTGCAACTGAATTCATGATAACTGCTACTCCCTCCGTTTCAAAATATAAGATGTTTTAGCTTTGTGAAAAAAGTGAATCTAGACTTTTTTTAGTGTGCAGGTTTATGTAGGTTTGAAGTGGACCTACACATTAAAAGGGGTCTAGATACACTCCTTTCACAAAGCTAAAATATCCTATATTTTGAAACAGAGGGAGTAGTACCCTTGAGTTAATTTTTACTTCGATGACTTGCTTCTTCTTTTTGTCCATTTCTTCCCTATTTGTGTCCATTTGTTCTAATCTACTCCCTCCGTTTGGTGATGCACTCCTTTCACAAAGCTAAAACATTTTATATTTTAAAACGGAGGGAGTATTTTCTTATGCATGTACTTGAGTACTTGCTACCTCTCTAATCCTAGTATTTTAGTTATATACACATGGATCTCCTCCCACTCTGCATAGAGCTCGTCGTCTCTTCAGAATAACCTGTTACCCTCAGTTGTATTGCTGTTTCCTAAGAGCCAACAGTGCATGCTGTGAAATAATGAACTGTAATCAGCAGTATGTCTTGAACCTTACCCGTAATATGCTTGATGCTTTTGCAATGTTCATTGTCAAATCTCAACTCGTAAAATGCAATTCATTGGTTTTGTATGACCTCCCCTGATAACCACATGATTATTATTTTCTTATGCAGTACATTCCTGGAACTAAGATGGTGTTCCCTGGACTGAAGAAGCCTCAGGAACGTGCTGATCTCATTGCATACCTGAAGAATGCCACAGCTTGAAAGGGCGTGCCGCCTTAGCCCCAAAGTTAATAAAATGAACATGGACATTACTCTGGTTTGACAGGGTGCATCGACGAGCCAGCTATAATGAGCTCGGTAGTATTTCTGCTTAGGATGATCTCTTTTCTTCAGCAAAATACGTTGTTATAATGGCCGTTTCTCGGACATGTTCTAAACCTTTTACTATTGATCATCAGTTATTCGGGTATTCGACAGAGCAGTAGATTTTGAGCATCTCGTGCGCAATTCTCTAATTTTCTTAGGAACATAACACAAATACGTGCGTTAAACAAACATGTTTGTACGGTAAGACATACATGGTGGATTGGTGGTCATTCAAGACCTTGAAGAAGGAAGCAGGACTGCAGGAGCAGTGGTACTGCTGCTGTGGTCGCACGACTGAAATTTGCAACTCCGGTGTAAGCTCTCTCACACTGCCACCCGTAAAAAAACTGAGACCAACCCAGGCAGCGCTAGCACCCTGGCATTTTTATAGCAGAAACTTCATGAGTCCACAGCGCGAGTACCAGGACTCGAACGCTGGCCGGCGGCTTGCACACTCGCAGAGCTAACCAACGGGCCGACGGGCACCCGTAAAAGAAAGTACAGAAAAAGTGAATCGTAGACGAAAACAGAAGAACTACTATTCCACCTTTTCCACATGGACCATAATCATAATTTGATCATCCTTTGCTTCAATTTCTGTTAAATTATCGCGAGGCATTCGTCTTGCATCACATGGACCATAATCATAATTTGATCATCCCTAGCTCCCAAGGCTCCTCCCCCTGTACATGCTCTACTAATTTAGACTGCGGTGGATTAGCTTAATCCTGTTTGCTCAGTCCACATTTATCTATTTTAGTGTTTATTTGACTCGATTTGCCTACTTTTGTAGCTATTTTTTAACAACAAATCATAACATAAGCACAACACATCACCTTTTGAGTTTTTTCAAAATTTTATAAATTGAATGGGTAGAGCCCAACTCAACTGGTCAGGGGAGTGGATGTACATCCAACACCTGAGTTCAAATCCTCACATACGCGAATTAAACTTCTATTTATACTTGAGGACCAGGCTCTCCTGGTACTCATGCAATTTATCCTGAGGATCATGCTTGGTATTTGCCAAGTTCAAAATCATGGTACTCATGCTTAAAAGGTTGTGTGCATCCTTAGTTGGTGTAGAGGGCGGGACGTGAAATTCTCCCCCAATTTAAAGATGTGACCGAGAACCTCTTTCCCCAGGGCCTCACGCGTCGCTCCCCAGGGCCTCACGCGTCGCTCCCCAGGGCGACGTCGGGGACGACCCGCGCGCGCTGCCAGATCCCCCCACCGCCTGCCTCTCTCATCGCCACTGTCGTCGGCCCTCGCCCAGGTGGCGGCAGGCCTAGCCATTGAAGGGGTCTAGGGTGGTGGTTGTCGGAGGTTCCTACCAGATCTGCTAGGGCGGGGATGGTCGGCGCACTGATGTGCAACGGCCAGGGCAGCGCCCCCTGGTCGGGGTGGTGGTGGAGATCTTCCCCCGGCAGCGCCATGACTGGTGACGGAGGTGGGACTGGACCTGGTGGTCAACTGGTCATGGACAAAACCCTAGATTTTAATCCGGGTGTCTCCCGTGTCGTCTCCCAATTCCTCTTCGATGCATGGTTGGGCCGGATCCAGTGGAGGGTCGATCCTTCTCTGTCGCTGCCTTTCTCGATGCTGGCCTAGCCCACGGGCGGCTGCTAGGGGTTAGAGCGGCGGATCTTGTAGGTCACCAACGGGTGGCATGGGGGCTGCCGACTAGGCTTGAATAAAGGTGGTGGTCCTCGGATCTCTCGCACATTAGGAGGAAGATCTACTTGATGTGTGCCTTCATGGATCTATCCGGAGTGTCTAGTTCTGGAAGGCTCCATCGGCGAACTCCCATGGACACATCATGCCTGGAGTTTGCTGGATCCGATGGAATTCGGTCGTGTGCACCTATGTTTTTGCTGACCATTTGAATTCAGATGAAGTGTGGTGAAGCTCTGCTACCTGCTACCATCATGTGTCATATCTTTGACGATCCATGGTGAAGTTAGATGTGGAGAATTTCATGAAGATAAAAATATAAGGGCTAGCTATGGTGGATTGAGCCTTTGTGGTGTTAAGGATCTGGCTTGATGATCTATGACTTGAAATAGCGTTTGTTAGAGGGGAGTTCATAGCCTTACCTTGCAGGGTGAAAGCCCAAGGTCTGGCCTTCATTGGTTGTGCCTAGCAATGGCCTTGCAGAAGGCATTGTTTTGCGAGCAAAGACTTCCTAAAGGGTGAAAACCTAGGATCTTTGATCGGGCAACGACAGCGCTTGAGCAATGTTTCCTTCTTGGA
Organism: Avena eriantha; assembly: GCA_910589775.1. Classification (NCBI taxonomy): domain Eukaryota; kingdom Viridiplantae; phylum Streptophyta; class Magnoliopsida; order Poales; family Poaceae; genus Avena; species Avena eriantha. The sequence goes on along the minus strand of OU342746.1, from coordinate 304,636,924 downwards.
TGGGTCGTTTTTGGAGGGGTTGGACTCTTGTGTTGCTTTGGTGGTGTTAGTGTCGCTACTGCTAAGGATCTGATTACTATAGCGGGACTTTTCTTTTTTTACTTCTTTTTACTGTGTGCATCCGTAGTTTCAATAGGGTAATGCGTTGTTGCAGATGCTGGGTGTAATTGGTATCTTGCGATATTGATATATGCTCCTTTTCAAAAAATAAATAAGACAAATGGATCAAGAACCATACAAATCTAACATTCTATACACAAACACCGGACAGCGTGGTTGGATGTCTGTACCTATTTTTGCGCTCTCTAACACATGGCCCTGGAGGACATGACAACACATAAACATGATTTGGCCATATTATGTAGCCCGTTTAGTTGCATGCATTGGCACTAGCTACATGGGTTGAGCCAATATCCCCTTGTTTGGTAGCCCGCCCGGCTGCCTTTTGTGTTCGGATGATTTAAATGGTTTTTATCCGGTCCTTGTTTAGTTGCCCTCGTGAGACTAGATGTGGTTACATGGGTCCAAATGTGCTGAGATTACCATGTCATTTCTTATTACATCGGATCATACACAACATATAGAAAAAAGAAGTTCACAATCATGACAAACTAGATGACGATTATGAAGTATTTGAGCCTACTATGTTGGCCGTGTGCTCCTTCAGCCACAAGCTGGTTGATATTATCATAATGGATGAACTTGAAGTAATCTCCTGTGCATCCTCCCTAGTTTTGAACCCTTTGTAACTATTGTAAGAGAAACTGGTCACTTGTTCATTGCACCTCAACCAAAAAATGTACACGCACGAACGTTCGTCCCTCTATACACCACATATCAGTTCATCTAACAAGACACATGTATAATATCTAAGGTACACCGTCATAAGATCATCATAACAAGCATCCATAAAATTATAACAAACATCACAACTTGAACTGCCACATCTATAACTAAATGGCACATGCATGATCATTACCAAAAAGGAATCATAGGTTTATCCTACCACTATGGTGTCTACCTTCGACCATGTTAAAAGTGGGTGTCATCCTACGACCGGAAGTTGACCATCACATGTGGGGTTAGTATAAACCATATCATCAAAATATACATGGGATCATAAGTTTTTAAACCCTAGCTACCAAAAATATACATCATCATATCATCATCACCATCATGCATGTATCACCATCCTAGGACCGCAATGAATCCTAGAGCTACTACATATTCTATTAGTTCTTGCCCATGTAAGTCCTGAGCCAGAGGATCTTGTGCTACTCTGCCATGCTAACAAAGTTAACACCTTGGGACTTGTTCTTGACGAGGTAGCCCATAGCCACCATGAAAGCCTCCTCGATCAGTGAAGCCATAGATGTCCATGACTGCCTTGTAGAGGTCATGGTGCATGTCAGTAGGCTTGTTATCCCAGATGGCTTGTGTGACGTCCTTGATGGCCTTGGTTATGCTGCAGGAGGTGAGGATCTCATTGTTAACAAGGGCGCCCCTCTTCCTCTTACCTGCACCAGGTGCTAGAGAATCAGAAAGCTTGTTAGGGCCATTAAGTATGATGGTCTATGACTCCTGGGTGTCTGCATAGTCCGGTGAAGGAGTACCAAGGGGCTCACTTTTCCCATGTTTAACTTGCTGGTGGCCATAATAGAGAAGATGGTATACATCTGACTCTAGTTGACGATGGTCTTGTTGAGGAACTCAACATATTTGGGGTGATCCTAAGATTGGAAGACATTATGTTAGCTATGAATGACAGTGATTGATGATCAAGTGAGAGAAGTGGGAATATAGTATGTCAATCGTGAGATGGCAAACTAGTAGTACTCAATCTCTAAGATAATGGTGAAGGTGTCCTCACACCATTGTTCTCTAAGCTTGCTCACCTAGAGCCACCCGACCCTCCACTTCCTCATGTGGTTGGAGACATGAGTTGATGTCACCTCAACTCCACAATGTTCAAACAGAGCCTTCGCAACAACAGTCATATGGACCTCCTTGCATTCCTTGCCAGTCTGAGCGCTGCTTTTGATCAACTCACATATCATGTCAAGGACGAAGGTGTACATGAAGGGAAGACATTTTGGGGCTCCCTTAATCTAGGCCTTATGTGCCTTGGAAATCTTTGCTTCCTTGCCATAGGGCCCGATTCCATCAAAATTGCAAATCCATGGCGTCATTGAAGGCACCACTACATTCCCAGGCATGGGATGAGAGTCATCCACATAGGAAGGGATCCGAGAGTCACCAATGCTAACGAGAGACTGGCTAAAGTCATAAAAAATAAGTCCTACATTGATCATGCATGACAGATAAATGTAAACAAATGCAGATATGACACAACACAAGATGCACAACAAGAACTACCACATCACATACACAAGCTGAAGCTACACAAGCTAGACAGTGGGTCATACCAAAAGTAGTAACATGATCTAGCGAGACATCAATGATCTAGAACGAGATCAAGCTAGACAAGAAACGCTCAACATAGAACTTCATTATACTAAAGCAATGATCTACAACAAGCTCAAGCTACACATGCCATGATCATGCTCAACATAGAACATATTTCACAAACTAACATACTACAAGTACGCACGTCTACTTTACCAAGATACACAACCTAGCATAGTACAAAGCGAATCTAGCCAGATCTACACTGCCTAGGTCTACCATACCAAGATCATGGATACCCAACCAAGATGAATGTGTGGTTACTTACAACCATGAGTGGAGATGGAAGACAAGGGGGACAAATCGAGAGGACGTAGTAGACTTGCCGCTGCTAGCGGCAACCAGAGATGAGGGCGCTACTTACTTGCTCACTCACCGGAGAAGAGAGATTGAAGGAGGAAAATTGTAGTTTAGGTTTGGGAGGTGAGATTGGAGGGTACAATTAGGAGGAGGGTTTTGGTGGAAGGTAAACAAATTTCTCCCCCTTTTTTGCTGCAACGTGCCAACTCCCACCATCTCCATGGTCGTAGGGCTTGTGCAGCATGCACACCCTTTTTCATATGGGGGAGGGGGACAACATCAAAGGTGGCTCCACGAAAACAACCGAACTAGCAGCAATTCCTATTGGCCTGGCTAGGAGGTGCTTTAGGTTTCACGCTGGACCGAGTCAAGGAGGAGTGCAGACATCAATCACCCAATTTGTATGCTTTCCTGACATTCATGCAGACAACCAAACAAGCTCAAATATTATAAGACACGAGGTAAAACCTCATTTGTCTATGGATTTTTCATTCCATAGGAATTTCATAGAAATCTTTGGAGTTACCTTAGAAAATTCTCCTACAATAATCCAATCCTCTATAAATTTCTATTTTCTTTTTTTGTTGTAACTTTGCAAAAGGTGTCGCTGGTGATCTCTTTATTTTAAAAAATTGAAAAAAATATATTTACAAGTTTTTAAAAAATTGGAAAAAAATCTATACGTAGTCAATGATGTATCCTTAAGCATGCAAAATCGCAATGCAAAATTCTTTATACTGTGGGCTACACAAAAGTAACAAAATATGATAAAATTTAAAGATTTGGAAGTATGCATACTCAGATTTACACTCTTGTAAGTTTTGTATAGCTCAGAATATAAAGTATTTGGATTTGGTTTTTTGCATGTTTGTGAGATACATTACTGACTACACCTGGATTTTTTTAATATTTTTTAAAACTCGCAAATATGATTTTCTAGTTTTTAAAAATAAGTTGATCGCCGGAGCTGGGAGCCAGAAATCTCCAGTCGTAACTATGGTCTTAATAAACAAATAAAATTCTCCGGCTCACGGGTCCACCGAAGTTTCGTCCAGAAAGTGCCAGCCACTCACTGTTCCAAGACTGTTCCAACTTCACGAAACACTTGTATAGACTAGAACTTCCCGAAACACTTGCCGGTCAGGACTGTACTTCCAGATTTCCACTTTCCACGTAGAAGTCACTCTTCGTATCGTATTGTTCCACAATATACTTCTGGGCCAGAAGTGAAAACAGTACCGAGCGACTCGATCAAGAAGTCCACTGTCCACACCGTACTTGAAGGCTCGAAGCTTTCCTACCTTTCGTTCTACTTTTCCTTTACAGTTCGTGTATAAATTACCGCTCGTCTCTGCTAGGTAAATTCTTGTCTCTTGGAAGCTACAGCAATGGCGAGTTCCATGACACCTCTCTCCCCTGCCCTCGTTTCCATGTTGTTCGCCATTGCTTTGGTTGCTCTGCAAGGAGCTCCGCTACGCGCCGGTGCAGCAGATACATTGGCCGTCGACCAGCCGTTGTCCATCAGCCAGGGGCCACTCGTTTCCAAGAGTGGCAAGTTCGCGTTGGGATTTTTCCAGCCAGGTATCAACAAACACACCCAGTGTGTTGTTATAATTTCCCTTTGACCTATTTTTTTTTGCTGCATAACGCAACGAGCATAAAATATTCTAACTTCTCAGTTGGTAAATTTCTTCGGTGTTCCTTTAAATGTTTTCAAATTTGTGAATTTCTTTGTCGCAAAAGATTTGTGAGCTAACAGGGCGTGTCAATTATTACGAGCTAACAGGGCGTGTAACTTATTGTGAGCTAACAGGGCGAGGGCGTGTAAATTACTCTGAACCGTTTAGTTCTACGAAAATTACTTTTGAAATTTCTTTCCATTTAAATTTACTTGTCGGTTAAGCTTAGTTAGCAGGAGTCTGGACATAATGGGGCACATTCAATTCCTCGGCAAACTATCGATAAATTTAGTGAATGATGCTGCGGTATTTTTCTTTAATATTCTGAGCATACTGAACCGTATGTGTTTTCAAAACTTTAGAATTTGTCATTTTTGTGTATATCAGAATACAAGGTATTTCTCGTTGAGATTTGCATGGTTATAAGATACATCGTTGACTACGTCCAATTATTTTTGGATTACTTTGAAACTTTGAACTTGAGTTTTTGAATTTTTCAAAATAAAGTGCTGCTTGTAGCCATGGCCCATGGCTAACATTGGATTTTCTGATCCTACCGCTCTTATTGAAGTCAATATCAAGCGTGCATATTAAAAATCTCGACTAGCTCTTGATATTCTGTTGTTTGCAAAATCCATAGGTACTTGATATCTATATACTGTGCTATACCGAAATAAACTCTTTATAAATGTAAGTATGCCCTACATAAGTCATTAAGTGAGAAATCTTATCAAGGTTTGAGAAGGGGTTGTAGCAACCGAGAGTAAGCGGGAGATAATGGTGACCTTGGCAGACACCAATATGGAGGTTATTGACGACGTCGAGGTCGGATGGACGCCTACTAGAGAGTAGAAAAAAGATGCGCCGAAGAGATGCTTTGCTCCTGATGCATATTTTATGTCAACTAAGGAGTGTGGTCTGTAGAGTTGGGTGGATTAGAAGTACATAATACATAGATGTAAGATAAGTACCATATATACAAGGAAGATCCAGATTGGATGAAGTGAAACCAATGAAAAACTCAAGCGATAAGTGGATAAGAAGGATAGAGGAAGATTGTTAATTCAACTGATAAGTAAAATGTTAAATACATCCAAAAAATGAAGTAAACCAAGAAATCTATCCTTTAAACACCCTCCAAATAAAAGATGTACAACCGTTTTCTTTGCTTCATTTTTATGTTTGATGTCTTAATTTATAAATTACTACTTGAGTGCATAAAACACATTGTTGCACATAAATACAACGTTTGAAACTTTGGTCGTAAATGTTTTCAAAATATTAGGCGTGTGAAGTCAAAATGTATAGATCTATCTAGAAAAATAGTTTCAACATATTTTAATGATATATTAGTGGTTGAAATTAATAGTCAAAATTCATCTCTTTAACATGGAGTGGGTATTTGTTATTTCTATGTATAAACATGAGCAAGGAAAGTATCTTCATAAGGCCTACAATTTATTATGTGTATATGTTTACTCCATTTACAATGAGTTTTGAATGATTATATTCCTATGAATGTCATATATAGTAAATACACCCTTGGTTTGTAAATATAAATAGATGTTGTCTTAGATATTTTGTGGCTAAATAAGATAATGAGGCATTGACACTGTTTTCAGTATGCACCTCTGCCCACTAGTTTGTAGACATACATTAGCAGCAAATTATGATTTTTTATATTTACGAGTCTTCACTATTAAAGGGGAATAGGTGATGAATGTGGTACATCCTCCCTGTAGGTATGCTCATGAAGTTAATTTTTGACACTGCATGTAAGCAAAACGAGCAATTATTGGTGGCATTAGAAGAAAGTTAGTAATCATATCCTCTCTTCTGAAATGGGGAGATATCACCGTGACCTCTGCATCCAAGAGATACACACAACAATTTCATAATTATTCACAACACCTTACAAGAGGAATTATTACAAGAGGAATTACAAAGATCAGACAGAAGCCACCAACATTGCGACAACTCGCTAAACCTAAAACACTGATGAAGAGAGTGTCCATGAACATGACCAACACCCTGAAAGCACACCAACGTGCATCGTCTAAAAACCAACAACCTCTATAAGTCACCCAATGACACAACCTATTTGGCGGACCCTCAACGCGTACCAGCATACAAGCTCTAGAAATCCTCACCGCCACCTGTCTTCCACATACCCATCTTCAGAGAAATCAATGCAAAGACCTTGCAAGGCTTGCCGTCAAAGCCACCATGACGCCAGACAATGCCACTGGCTTGCGCATGTCGATCATCACAAGCCCGCCTTCGAGACCCCACTACGCCATGCCTCTAAGACCCGCCATCGTTGGCTCGGTATCCGCTCCACCTTGGTCACCGCGCAAGAGCACACGGATACCGGCGTCCAACCACCGAACCAACCACTTGTCCATCCACCCGATGTATGCCTCAAAGATCATGCCCCCATGGGGGTGACGGCGCAGGAACGTCGCTATCATCCGATTCAGGCAGCCCGAATTTGGGTTTCCCTCGGAGCACATATGGAACGAGAAACGCCTCCAATGAGGTAAATGCTGCCCATGGACACTATCGTTGACAGCAGATCCTTACACCTTTACGACTCCTCCTCTCCGCCGCCGACCGCCATACCCCAAGGGCGCGTCCGATCCGCCAAAGAGTTGCTGCAAGGACGGTACCACAGACCAAATCCTGCCGCTATTGGGGTGGATTGCCGAAAGCATATGATCCATCTTTTCTGTGTGGCCGATGCCATGGCCACGGACGCTGCTGAGGCGTCGCTGCCCTCGCAGCGGCGTTCTCCCAGTCACCATCATCCCGAGGCCGCCGCCCCGGTGCTCCGTCTCCATCTCGCATGTCCGCCATCCAGGGACGGCCGTCGCACTCGGGCTGGAGGTCCCTCGCCACGAGAAAAGCTCCGGGGCAAAGGGATGAGATCCCGTCGTCCGTCGTCCACCGGGAGGGGCTTTGCCCGCCAGCTTCCTCCAGCGGCGGCAGGGAGTTGGAGGAGGAGAGGGACGGGGTCTGCGGCTAGGGTTTCTCCCGAGCCGCCCCCTGTGAACGACACGAGAGCCAAGATCACGCTATTGTCCATCCTTCCTCATCTAACAACGGGAAGGTACTCATATGGATTGAGAAACTTCAAACATCAATCAAATCATCTGAAAGTACTCCTATAGAGAAAACAACTTGAAAAATAATTCTCAAATATACTCCAGACCGTGTGAAGGAGTTCATGGCCAATCGAGAAGCTATGGGCATGGCTCTTGGCCCAGCCAGGCCATGCTGGCATGTGTCATGTAGATTCCATCGTGTGCATTCATGGAGAGAGAGAAAGAAAGATAGACAGATATAGACACTATATCCATGCGAAATTGGGTGCAGATGATGATAAAGTGGGAACAAATGCAAGGATAAACCATGGGAGTCGAACATATTTTAGCATATTAGTCGTGCCCTGGATATTCCTTCTTTGGTTTGATCTTCTACCTATGTTGGATATTCCTTCTTTGGTTCCATCTTCGTATATCCACTTGGTTCTTCATCACTTTTGGTTCTTTGTTCAATATTCATCATGTTTTTTCTTTGATGTTTTTTTAAAAAAATTGGATATTACTTATGTTGAGTATTATCTAGATTTTGACATGTGGCTGTGATCCCTAAGACTAAATGCACCATGAGCCATAAAATCAAACATTCTCGGTTTAGAAGTAAGAATTTCACAATTCACTTGGAAATTGAGGCTCCTGAAAGAATTTCACTAACTCCATCGTCGTGCCTTAATGTTTTCCTTGATGTGCAACAGACAACTCAAGTAATTGGTACATCGGCATATGGTACAACAAAATTTCGAAGCAGACACCAGTCTGGGTCGCAAACAGAGACTCTCCAGTCACTAGCCCAAAGTCGGCACGCCTTACCATATCAAACGATGGCAACATGGTCCTAGAGGACAAGTCAAGATCGGCAATGATCTGGTCAACCAACGTAACCAACATCGGCTCTGGCCAAACGGTTGGCGTCATCCTTGACACGGGCAACCTTGTCCTAGCAGACGCGTCAAATACCTCCGTCGTGCTGTGGCAGAGCTTCGACCACTCCGGTGACACATGGCTCCCCGGCGGAAAGCTCGGCCGGGGCAAGCTTACCGGCGGGAGCACACGCCTAGTCGCATGGAAGAGTTACAGTGACCCAGCTCCAGGGCTGTTCTCCATTGTACTGGACCCAAATGGCACGAGCCAGTTCTTTGTCATGTGGAACAGCACCCAGCAGTACTGGACCAGCGGCAACTGGACCGGCAGCAGCTTCACCGGCGTGCCGGAGATGATACCCACCGACACCTATCCCAACTCGATGTATCCTTTCGACTACGTGGACGGCGCCGACGGGAGCTACTTCACGTACAACATCACAGACGACTCTGTCCTGACGCGGTTTCAGGTGGACGTGACGGGGCAGATCAAGTTCATGACGTGGGTGGAGTCCGCCGGCGAGTGGATGCTCTTCTGGTCGCAGCCCAAGGCGCCGTGCGACGTCTACTCGCTCTGCGGGCCCTTCAGCGTGTGCGCCGATAACTCGCTGCCGTCGTGCAGGTGCCTCCGCGGCTTCCGCGAGCGGCGGCCGCAGGCGTGGCTGGAAGGCGACCACACGGCAGGCTGCTCCAGGGACACCGCGCTGCAGCAATGCGGCGGCGCGCAGAAGGGGAAGAAGGACGGGTTCTACGTGATGCCAGACGTGAAGCTGCCGAGCAATGGGGAAGGTGTGGTCGCTGCAGAGAATGCTGACGAGTGTGAGCTCGCGTGTCTCGGCAACTGCTCGTGCAACGCTTACTCTTACAACGGCAGCTGCTGGCTCTGGCACGGAGGCTTCATCAATCTTCAGGACATGAGCAGCATCGGTACCGGAGGCGGCACCATTCTCATCCGCCTAGCTGCATCCGAGTTCTCTACCACCGGGAACAAGAAGAAACTGATCATCGGCGTCGTCGCCGCCGCGGTTGTGGCTGCAGTCACCGTCCTTGTTCTCGTGTCGGTGTTCGTTCTGAGAAGCACAAGGGTGAAGGCCCTTAGGAGGGTCGAAGCAGGTTCGCTGACGGCATTCACGTACCGCGACGTGCAGTCTCTGACCAAAAGGTTTTCTGAGAAGCTCGGCGGTGGCGGCTTCGGGTCGGTGTTCAAAGGTTCACTCCCGGACGCCACGGCGACGCCGGTCGCGGTGAAGAAGCTCGAGGGCGTCCGTCAGGGCGAGAAGCAGTTCCGCGCGGAGGTGAGCACCATCGGCACGATCCAGCACGTGAACCTCATCCGGCTCCTCGGGTTCTGCTCCGAGGGGACACGGCGGCTGCTCGTCTACGAGCACATGCCGAACGGCTCCCTGGACAGGCACCTCTTCGGGTCTGGCTCCAGCCATGGCGTCGTCGTCCTGGGCTGGGAGGCGAGGTACCAGATCGCCCTGGGGATCGCGAGGGGATTGGACTACTTGCACGAGAAATGCAGAGACTGCATCATACACTGCGACATCAAGCCCGAGAATATCCTCCTGGACGACGCGCTCGTCGCCAAAGTGGCGGACTTCGGTCTTGCGAAGCTCATGGGCCGCGACTTCAGCCGTGTGCTGACGACGATGAGAGGCACGGTCGGGTACCTCGCGCCGGAGTGGATAACCGGCACGGCCATCACGACCAAGGCGGACGTGTACAGCTACGGCATGATGCTTTTCGAGATCGTGTCCGGCAGGAGGAACGCGAGGCGGCGACAGGACAGCAGCGCGGTGGATTTCTTCCCGCTGTTGGCCGCGAGGATGCTGGCTGAAGGGGAGTTGGAAGGCGTTGTGGACATCCGGCTGCTAGGAAGCGACGTGGACTTGGCTGAGGTGGAGAGGCTCTGCAAGGTCGCGTGCTGGTGCATCCAAGACGACGAGGGCGCTAGGCCATCCATGGCGTCGGTCGTGCAGGTTCTGGAAGGGCTGGTTGAGGTCAGTGTGCAGCCTGTTCCGAGATCGCTCAAAATCCTAACGGACCAAACAAATAACGTGGAATTCTTTTCGGGGCTACCACTAGAATAAGACTGGGTCCACGCGGCGATGTACCAAAGCGTGTTTGTATTCAGTATTCACTGAATTTTGTTCATGCCGCTAGCCATGGTGTACCTCGTACAGTACCTGTAACAGTACATACAATAAAAATTCGTGTCCGCAGCATTGTGCAGTTCTTATGAATCCATGTTAATAATAGTCTTAACTTTGTCTAGATATGAATGCATATATTTTAAATATTTACTAGATACGTGGCGGAGCGTGGCAAAAATACAAGAGGGGCAAATTTCATACTCCCTCCGACTCATATTAGTTGACTTGGATTTATCTAGATTCGGAGGTATCCAATACTAGAACATGTCTAGAAACATTCGAATTTAGACAAATTTGAGTCAACTAATATGGGTCGGAGGGAGTATGAAAACACACGATGTGCGCAAAAAATTTCAAGTCATGGTACGGACTAAGTGATATTAGATGGCCGTATCATGGTGATGTATATATATAGCTTCCACGAAAATATGTAGGGATTGTAGACACGTAAAACACTGTGCTTCAATGAAGTGAAATTACCGACTAAAAAATCAGATAATTGAAAATAATGTCTAAGAGCATGTCTAGCATATCCCGGCCAACCCAATACTGTAAAATGCGGATGGGATAAGCTGGAAAACACTTTGCGGTACCACCTGGGTCTTTGCTCCCCGTCTAGGCCCTACACCTGTGCACCCGAGCCCCGGTCCCACGCGCTATCCTGCATGTTTTTCTACTCGCCAATGGGAGGCTTACGTGCTTACTCTTCCCGCTTGTCCTTTTCCTCCAATGGTCGCCTTTCCCATTGTCTAGTAGTTGGAATTGTCCGATATCAGGTTGACTTGCCTGAAATTGGTGGGGATTTGGCTGGAATTGAAGCGTCATTGTCGAATTATACTAGATTTTGGTGACTCCGATACCGGTCTGTTGACGGGTGAGCTGAAATTCCCCTCTCGCCAACTGTTTCTGAGGGCAAAAACTAGAAATCTAGGGTAGGAGAGGGTTTATTTGGACTGAGCTGGATATTTTATTTCAGTACCAACCATTTTACGGGATCTATTCAGTGTGTGGAGTTTAGACTAAAACTGTAAAAGTGATAGTAGACATAGTATAGGCAGGACGCAGACGAGGGCAACTGGGCAGAGAATCTTGTTTTGACCGATTAGTGGTCAAATGCAATTAGCTAAACGTAATCAACGCTAATGGGCTAGAGCAGAGTGCTAGTATATGTAGTAATTTGTTTTTTTGGCATTTGAAAGGGGCGGGGGCGTGGTTCAGTTTCATCTCCATGTAGCTTCGCCAGTGCATACGAATTTATATAAAGTTGAGAGGTAGTAATATAAATGGCCAGTTAATCTTCTATTTGGTGGAGCACATTTTTCTTACTAAGAACGAGCATGATGTTACAAAGCGGCACCTGATCCAGGTCATTTCGTAGTCAAAATTGGTTTGTCTAATTCTATTTTTTTAGCAAAATTAGATTCGTTTGGACTAAGCCTTATGCAGTTTGCCGCTTGCAAACCCCTAGTGACTGACATCAATAACATAAAGGGCCCATATTTTAAGCGGTTGTTAGGATAAATAAAGTAGGAGCCAGTTTTAGAAGACGAATTTTATTCTGATTTTCAGGAAAACCAGTCTTAGGGACAATTCTATTTGGAATCGGTTTATGGAATATCATGGTTGTTAAGGAATCTACTGACAGCCGAAAAATAGTTGGAATCTACTCTCTGAAGTCCATCTCTCCAGTGGGATCAAAGACACAATCACTTGGAAATTCATAAATGATGGAATCTACTGTCCCGCCTTGGCTTACAAAATGCAATTTGAGGGCATGGGAATCATCCGCTCAGATATGGAGACCACAGTTTGGAAGACTTGGGCACCTACAAAATCTAAGCTTTTCGCTTGGTTGATCCTTCAAAATAAAATATGGACGGTGGATAGGTTGGAACAGAGGTGGCCAAATTGTGGAGGGTATACCCTACGCGACCAAGTTCAAGAACCGGCAACACATCTTCTTTTCAAGTGTCGCTTCTCCCTACGCATTTGGAACGCCATCCTTCCTCGGTGTGACCAACAACACATGGATACCTCCCTTTAGGCCAATGGAGAGTGGTGGTACAAGGTGACGTTGGGACAAGGGAATCCATGCAAGATGGCGACCTCTTCGCTAGTGCTCAGTTTGGAAAGAGAGGAATGTGAGGATTTTTCGGCATCACACATCTCCGACACACATAATCATCGCAAAGATCAAAGAGGAAGCAAAAAATCTTGGAGCTTAGCCAGAGCAAAGTTCTTGAGTAATGTAATTCCAAGGGAATAGGCTTTAGTCTTTTGCAAAGCCCCAGGACTTGTCCTAGGCTCTTGTTCTAAAAGTTCTTCTTTATCAATAAAAATGGTAAATCTTTTGCCTTGTTTTAAAAAAAAGTCACATTTTCACAAAAACGAGAAATGGTTTTTTAGCAAAATTTGTCTTCCTGGTTTTACCAAAACTAAGTTTAGTAAATTGTGTTCCACAAACTTTGTCAATGAGTTCGGTCCATGGGCATGGAGCGAGACTGCACTAATCACATATGCAAAATGTAAATTAACACATAGATATAGTGTTGGGAATATGCCCACGAGGCAATAATAAAGTTGTTATTATTATATTCAATAATCACGATAAGTGTTTATTCTCCATGCTATAATTGTATGTATCAAAAACTAAATACATGTGTGGATAAATAAAGAGCATAGTGTCTCTAGTGATCCTCTTCTACTAGTTTGTTAGTCAAATGTTGGTTAAGGTTTCCTGAACATAGACATGTAATGTCACTTAATAATAGGATCACGTCATTAGGAGAATGATGTGATGAACAAACCAAATAATAAGCATAGTTGTTGATTGCTATCACTTTAGTATATGTCAAATATCGTTTCCTTAGACCATGAGATTGTGTTACTCCCTGGTACCGGAGGATTGTTTTGTGGACATCAAACATCAGTTCGTAAATAAGTGATTATAAAGTGGCTTTCAGGTATCTCTGACGGTATTTATTGAGTTGCATGAATCAAGACTGATAATTGTTTCTCCATGTGATGGAGAGATATGTACGGGCCCTCTCGGTAGTGTAGCATCCGAAAGTTTGCAAGCATGTGACTGATGTGTTTAGTCAAGGGAATCCTATACCACGGAATAACTTCCAAATATTTGCAAGCATGTGACTAATGTGTCTAGTCATAGGAATCCTATAACACGGAACGAGTAAAGAGAACTTGTCGGTAACGAGATTGAACTAGGTATATCGATACCGACGATTGAATCTTGGGCAAGCATTATAACGAATACCGGATTAACTGAATCCTCGACATCTGGTGGTTCAACTAAAAGAACTTCGTTGAATACGTAGGAACCTCTATGGACATCCCCGGTCCTGCTACTGGTTATTGATTAGAGAGGTGTCTCGATCATGTCTGCATGTTCTCGAATTCGTAGGGTCACACACTTCACGCTTCCGTGTCGCTAGGTTTCGTCGAGATAATAGATGGTGTAAACGAATAGTGATTTGGGGTCTCGGATGTGATCCTAGATATCACGAGAAGTTCCGAAATGGTCCGGAAATGGAGAAAATGTATATGGGTGTTGGTTTTGGGTTTCTGTGGTGATATTCAATATTATCAGAATTTGTTTTGGGAAGGTTCTAGAAACATCAGGAAGGTTCCGTAAGGGTCTGACCTGTCCGGGGGGGGGGGGGGGGTCTCGACGATGGCGGCCTTGTGCGTCGTTACCCTCTTGAGGGCATCGTCGTGGAGTTCTAATTCCCTCGGTCTCATTTTGGTGTCTTCGGTGGGACATTTTGGTCTACTTGTATTTTTTATTTATCTTTGGTCTGCTGTATAAGAGGGTTTTTTCATCACCTTATACCGGTTTGGCCGTTTATGTCTTTATTTATAAAGCGGGGTGAAAACCTATTTCGAGGATCATTTGTATATCTTGACACTTTTGCAATGTTTGTTGTTGTCAAATCTCAAACTCGTAGAATTCATTTCACTAGTTTTGAATGATCGCATGATAACACTGCATCGTTACCCTCTTGAGGGCATCGTCGTGGAGTTCTAATTCCCTCGGTCTCATTTTGGTGTCTTCGGTGGGACGTTTTGGTCTACTTGTATTTTTTATTTATCTTTGGTCTGCTGTATAAGAGGGTTTTTTCATCACCTTATACCGGTTTGGCCGTTTATGTCTTTATTTATAAAGCGGGGTGAAAGCCTATTTCGAGGATCATTTGTATATCTTGACACTTTTGCAATGTTTGTTGTTGTTGTCAAATCTCAACTCGTAGAATTCATTTCACTAGTTTTGAACGATCGCATGATAACACTCTGGTTACTATTTTCGTATGCAGTACATCCCTGGAACTAAGATGGTTTTCCTTGGACCGAAGAAGCCTCAAGAACGTGGTCTGATTGCATACCTGAAGAATACCACAGCTTGACAGGGCGTGCCGCCAAAGTACGAAAGTTTAATAAAATTGATGTGGTTATTACTCTCGTTTGACAGGGTGCATCAACGAGCCGGTTCAAGAGCTCGGTGGTATTTTCTCCTCTAGTGCGGTCTCTTTTCTTTAGCAAAATACACGTTTGTATCTCGGGCGTATTCTGAACCTGTCATTGATCATCAGTTATTTCTCAAGTATCTGGTGATCAATGTTCTATGATTTTCTTAGAGCATCTCTTCTCGTCTCCCCAAATGAAGAGCATTTTTTTTTCCTTGTATGGGGGCACCGGCTAACTTTTTGTTATGGGAGACTACCATCGATCGAGTACTACTTTCATTGGTTGTCTCGCATGGTCTTCTCATTTATCAAATAGACGTTAAGACAGCTTTTCTAAATAGAGATTTGGATGAGGAAATATACATGGATCAGCCAGATAATTTTGTGGTAAGTGGCCAAAAAGGAAAAGTGTGCAAGTTGTTGAGTCTTTATATGGCCTAAAACAAGCTCCTAAGAAATGGCATGAGAAATTTGAGAGAACTTCAACTGCCGCAGGCTTTGTTTTAAATAAAGTTGACAAATGTGTTTATCGCCCCCATGGTGGGGGCGAGGGAGTCATCCTTTATTTTAATGTTGATGACATACTTATTTTCGGAACCAATCTTAATGTGATTAAGGAGATCAAGGATTTCTTATCTCATTCTTTTGAGATGAAGGACCTAGAGTAGGTGATGTTATCCTGAACATCAAGCTATTGAGAGATGATGATGGTGGAATTACGCTGCTTCAGTCTCACTATGTGAAAAAGATCTTGGGTCGTTTCGGGTATAGCGACTATACGTCTTATCCTACACCATATGATCCTAGTGTGTTACTTTGAAAGAATCGAGGAAATGCTAGAGATCAACTGAGATACTCTCAAATTATTGGCTCGATTATGTATTTAGCTAGCAAGGCGAGGCCCGACATCGCTTTTGCTGCAAGCAAACTCGGTCGATTTGATTCAAATCCGGGAGATGATCACTGACATCCTCAGGAGAGAGTTATACGCTATCTAAAAGGCACTGCGAGCTATGGCATTCACTATACTGATATTCGATGGGTACTAGAGGGTTATAGTGATTCAAATTGGATATATGATGCTGATGAGATAAAGGCCACGAGTGGATATGTATTCACACTTGCTGGTGGCGCTATTTCTTGGAAGTCTTGCAAGCAGACCATCTTAACAAGGTCAACTATGGAAGCAGAACTCACATCATTAGACATCGCCACTGTTGAAGCAGAGTGGCTTCGTGAACTCTTGATGAACTTACCTATGGTTGAAAAACCAATACCCGTAATCCTTATGAACTACGATAACCAAACTGTGATTTTCAAGATAAATAGTTCTAAGTATAATATGAAATCATCAAGACAGGTGAAAAGGAGACTGAAATCTTTCATAAAAATGAGAAACTCCGGAGTTATTGCATTGGATTATATCCAAACAACTAAAAACTTGGCATATCCCTTCACAAAGGGTCTATCTCGTAATGTGATAGAAAATGCATCGATGGAGATAGGTATAAGACCCACAATATAAGTTTTTGCACAGTGGTAAACCACTCTATGTGATCAGAGATCCCGTAAATTAGAACTGAGAGACAAGATATTGGTTAACTGAGAGGAGGGTATCCCTACTTTAAAAAACATCACTCCATAAAGATGCAATACTTTTGCACGGCAGGTTGATTTATTATTTTAATGTGTTCTAAGTGGCTTATCTTAAGCACAAACGTTGTCCTACAAAACATCTTTTAAAGAACATACATATATGAGTCTGACTGTTAAACCTCGTAGTCTTTGAGAGTAGGGTTCTCTTTAATAAACTCATGAAAGGCCATGGAGTATGACGCAGAAGCTCCACCCGTGGGGAAGTCCCACGGTAGCCTAATATCGGTCAAGACTTTGTGTGAAGCTAGGTTCGCAACAAACTTGCGGTTCAAGGCATAGTCCACTGTAAAAGTTGCATCCTAGTGTAGCATAAATTTCTAGGTGGAAGTTCAACTTAACTGTCTCCACTACAGTACCGGTATATAAACAATGTTTTGAAACCAAAGACAAGATTCATGTGCCTCTAGGATCTGGTGGGGGATTATTAAAACTTTTGCCTAAATGGACTAGCCCATATTTCCATTTCAATAATTTCTGAAAATCCTAGAGGCCCATGTGACCCATTCATGCATGGAAAGAGGTGGGACAAATGTTTAGTCCCACATTTATAGTTGAACGAAAGTTTCACCACCTTATAAGGGGGGCTCTTCCACCACTTGGTAAAAGAATGAGAAGGAGAGAGACATACACACGCTCTCCTCCTCCGCTGCCCGCCTCTCCACGCCACGCCTTGTCACGACGCGCGCGTGCCGTGGGTTGTGGGAATCTCGCCAAGCCGACTTCTTTTTATCACGCATGAACGAAATACATACAGTCTGCACTAGTGGAGTTTAAATACGAAGTCAGTGGGAAATGATTACAAACTGAGTGGTTGCTCGCCTACTATCGACGCATGTTCGGTTCACCTCCCGATATATTGTTTTGTTTCCTTGCACATCCTATTCACCTCCTCTACTGGTGCATATATAAGAGAGGAATACGCACCTTTGCACTCCAGTTCCAGAGCATTGCGCTACCTACATAATCTTCCCCATCCCGTCTTGCGACATGCACCGCGAGCCGGAACAGTAGGCGTCCGAGACTCCGCTGCTTCGAGTCCTGTATGGGAGAAGGGCGATAAGGTTTTTCGGGAGAGCTATTAGCACGACTACTGGCTTCATCATAAACTCCTTCACGGATAGTGACAACACCGACATCTTCCCAATGACGACCTTTTCCCCGTCATTAACAACTTCTTCGTAGACCATATGGCTAACGATGGTGCCAACATCAACATGGGCGATTCCTATGCTATGATATATACCATCTTCCTCAATCTTGTTTCTCTTAGTCAAATAGTATATCGTTTCCTATGGCTTGATGTAGGTCTAGACCTTGTTCTCATCTTATCTCAAGTTCTTTGTCTTGCAATCCTCTTAGATAGTTGTCTTAATATTTAACCGCTAAATCACATGATTAGTTTAATTTATATTATTAAATTCATGTTTTATCTACCTTTTATTATGGTTAATTCTCTTGGTAAATTGCTCTGTACTCAACAATCCAAAAACCCTATAGGAAATTTACTTCAAGTGGTTTTGTTGCATCTATGAAGCCACCTGTCTTTTAAGGGTACGCATTATAAGAGATGGCGTGTGAGAGCAGTTCTCTAGTTTTAGAACATGAACTGCTATGATGCTACTCTTGGCAAGCCTGAGGGAGAGCTTACTCCTGCTCAGGAGCAAGTTTTTTAGAAAAATGATACCCTGTTCAAGGCTGCTCTATTGTCTATTCTTGAAGAGAACATTGTTAAACCCTATATGTAATTTTATAATGGCAAGGGCATGTGGGTTGCACTACAGGCCAAGTTTGGGGTCTCGGATGCTGGCAGTGAACTATATGTCATGGAGAAATTCTATGACTACGAGATGACTGATGACCTCTCCGTGGTTGAGCAGGCTCATGAGATATAGTCACTAACCAAGGAGCTTGAGCACTTTCCTTGTGTGTTACCGGACAAGTTCGTTGCCGGCGGCATTATTGCCAAGCTTCCCCCTTTCATGGAGGAACTTTGCTACTTCCCTGGAACACAAGAGACAAGATTTTTCCATATCGGATCTCATTGGAACTCTTGATGTGGAAGAGAAGGAGAGAGCAAAAGACACACATGATTGAGGTGCTAAGGGAGGTTCAGGTGCCAACCTAGTACAGAAAAATAACTTCCAGGCTCACAAGTTCAAGAACAAAGGCTAGTTTGATGGTATAGGAAAGTTAGATGGGAAGAACAAGGCCTCATAGTCTACTAATTTCAAGAAGAAGACTAATAAGAATAAATATGCATGTCATGTGTGCGGTGATCCTGATCATTGGGCTCCTGCTTGCCCCAACCGCTTTGACAAGCGTCGGCATGGGAAGGGCAGCAAGATTGCTAATGTTTTCATAGGCGACGTTGAGATGAAGGATGTTGGGTATGGTATATTACCTATTGTTCTTTTATTATGTCATTCTCCTGATTGGTGGATTCACACGGGTGCTAATGTACATGTTTGTTCTAATATTTTCATGCTTTTTTTCATATCAGGTCAGAGGGACTCAATCCATGCTGATGGAGAGCGACTCACATTCTTCTATTCATGGTGTTGGTACGGACGATCTGAAGTTCACTTCCCGAAATATCGTGCGCCTGAAGAACGTGTATCATGTTCCCTCAATAAATAAAAATCTTGTTAGCGGATCTCTTCTATATCGAGACGGCTACAAGATTGTATTTGAGTCCAATAAATTTGTAATTTCTAAGTATGGAACCTTTGTTGGTAAAGGTTATGGGTGCGGAGGCTTGTTCCACTTATCTCTATCAGACGTTTGTAATAAAGTCATTAATCATATTTACACGAATTTTGAATCAAATATCTGGCATTCTCGCCTTTGTCATATTAATTGTGGTTGTATGACGCGGCTAGCCAAAATGAATTTAATCCCTGATTTAACTATTGTCAAGGGATCTAAGTGCCAAGTTTGTATGCAATCAAAGCAACCTCACAAGTCACATACGACTGCGGAGATGAGAAATTTGGCACCACTAGAACTCATACATTCAGATCTTTGTGAGATGAATGGTTTGTTGACAAAATGTGGAAATAAATATTTCATGACTTTGATCAATGACTCCACTAGATATTTTTATGTGCATCTTCTCAAAACAAAATATGAGGCTTTGGGTTTCTTCAAAATTTATAAAGCCAAAGTAGAAAATCAACTTGATCAAAACATCAAGAAACTTAGGTTTGATCATGGTGGAGAGTATTTTTCCAACGAGTTTGATTCTTTTTGTGCGAAACATGGTATAATACATGATAGGACACCTCCCTACTCACCTCAGTCAAATAGGGTGGCCAAAAGAAAGAACCGTACTTAGATTTTGTTAAGAATCTAGGCAATTTTTCGATTATATTAATCCAGGAATAATTAAAGCCATGTTAGATATATCAGGTCTCTCTAAGGAATGGTGGGGGTAGGCACTATTGACTATGTGTCATTTCCTAAACCAAGCTCCCACAAAGAACAAATAAATTACTCCATTCGAAGAATGGGAGAAGAAAAGGTTAAAACTCTCTTACTTATAAACTTGGGGTTGTTTGGCAAAGGTTAATGTGCCAATTTCCAAGAAGTGCAAGCTTGGACCAAAAACCATTCATTGTGTTCTTTTGGGCTATGCTTTCCATATCATTGGTTGTAGATTCTTGATTGATGGGGATATGCCAAATGGGGTATGCCCAGTAGGACGTTCAGATCAGGCCAAAGGCCTCGTGAGTGGGCCTGTAGAACGGCGACTAGAATGCGACTGAGGAGAAGGCCCGGCGATTGGAGACTGGAGCCCCAAAAGTATACCTGAAGCCCAGTTGGATTAGGTCAACACCTCTGAATTCATATCTTGTTCGGTGGTAAAATGTAAACCCTAGTGAGGTGCCTCCTATATAAGCCTCCCTAGGGTAGTTAGAGGAGGCACGTTCCATCATACACCCCTTCAAGTGACTCGCCGCTTAGACGCCGAGCTCTCCACCCCTGTAACTTGCTCTCTATCAATCTAATCTAGCAGGAGTAGATCTTTACCCTCCGGGGGCCCGACCCTGGGTAAATCCATGTGCATCCACCCCCATATCGCACCGTAGATGGCTGCCAGCTCTCGCCCCTGATTCTATCAATCGCTGCCTATAGCAGCGACTGCCATGGCCATTTCCACGACAGTGGCGCCAACCATGGGGCCTAGCCAGACTAGCCTGAGTTCTGCGGCGAGACCCTACTTGCCGATCGATCGGCTGATCGCCACCGACGGGATCTTGTAGATCCTGCCTAGCAGCTACATCCCGGCGTCGCGCCCGATCACCCATAGCGCGATAATGCCAGACGGCACCATCAACATGTTCATCGGCTTCACCGACGCAGTCGACCCGGCAACAACGAAGATCGTCGGTGGATCGCCGCCACGCCGCGATCTTCTCTCGGAGGAGCAGGTCACCTCCATCAACTGCCTCGCCCCCGAATATGACTCGGCCGCCAGCAACACAGTCGAGACCAACGCCGCCGCGGATGACGCGACCCTCCACGCCGACGCCGACTCCGTGACCCCTGCCTCGGTCGACGGATCCATCACCGCGGCATCACGAGAAGACTCCATCACGAGGGTCTCCAACCCTAAGGACTTCGAGGATTCCTTCATCCTTGGGATCTTCGATTCCCACTCTGGCTCGGAGTCGCCCGAGGACTTCCGCGCTAGATCCAATCGCTTCAACGCGATCTACACTGCTGGCAGCACGGTCGCCCCGCCAGATCCATTCTCCACACCGATACCTCCAACCGCCACGGCCATGGAGATGGAGGAAGCCCGCTTGCGACTAGAGGAAGCGCAGTGCAAGGAGCTAGCCGAGCACAAGAAATTCCGCCTGGAGCGGGCAACAACACAGGAGTTGTCGCTCTACCACCAGCGCCGCATCAGGACCCGCCTGAACTCCAATGTCTAGGGCCGCGTCCTGAAATTCAACGATGAAAGCGACCCCGCACGCGCGGCCGAGCGTGAATACTGCGAGAACGCGCCACCAGGTGGTACCAACTGACCACCACCTAGCGCACCGGCGACTGGGGCCCCACCGTCACCCATTCGTCGCGCGCCCTCACTGGACCAGCCGCGGATCATAATCTCGCCACAGGCCCGCGATGCCAACAGGATCCCACTGTACTCCACTCCAATGGACAACATCATCACGACCGATGCCGTAGTCACCCACCTCGACGTCCAAGGAGAGAGCACGCTGCAGATCCAATACGCCAAGGCCCTGCTCGCCAGGGTCGTCGAGCAGCAAGCCATGGGAGTCGACCCGCGGGGGTGGATGTATTCCCACTCATCGGCAAGCAGGGCAGCCTCAAGCGGCCCTCCAACCGTCGGCCCACCACCCCAGCCCCTGGTGCATCAGCCACTGGCCGCCAACCCTGTGCTCTCCACCAACGAGCAGCGACCGATGAACAACACGGTCACCGCCAACAGGCAACCCATCGACGCCCGAACGCACATCATCAACAACCAGGCCTGGTGGGCGCGCTAGCCCAACAACTTGAGGCACACCCTCATCAATCGTGGTGACCCCGAACCCAGGGGCTCGCTCAGCCGAGTCGGCCCCCAGTGCTTCGGACCTATGATTCGAGGCGAGAAGTACCCTACCAACTACAAGGCGCCCAAGGAGATTGAAAAGTACGACCTAACGTACGACCCAGCGGTGTGGCTAGACACATACCTCATGGCGATGGGAATCGCCGGCCACACCGACCTACTAGCCACTCGCTACCTCCCCCGGATGATGGAGGGTGCGACCCGGCAATGGATCAACACCCTCCCTGCCGACAGCATCGACTCGTGGGAAGAGATGCGAGATGCCTTCGTCGGGAACTTTGAGGGCTTCTACACTAGTGCCACCATTATTGAGGACCTAGAGCTATGCATCCAGGGGCAAGCGCGAGTCGACCCGCCACTGGATCCAGAGGTGGCAGGAACTATGGATCAACGCCTCCGGCATCCACCCGGACACGGCAATCCACTGCTTCAAGAATGTGTGCCGGTACAAACCCCTAGTCGCTAAGATCAAGAGGGTCTACCGGACGCTCGACAACATCCCCGACCTCCTCGAGATCGCCAAGCGATACGCGGAGGAGGACCCCAACCAGGACTCTAACGATGAGTCGGGAGGAAGGAGCCGCATTAGCGGCCACGACAACGGGCGGCAGCGCGACATGCGCTATAGCAACACCCGCCTCACTGGCAAGCACCACAATGACGGGTGAGTCGACTTCGTCGCTAATGCCAGTTACGGCCAACGCGACCCGAAGAACTTCCGCTGCGACAGAGGAAACTACCGCGATAGCGGAAACTACCACGCCAACAATGCGACGAGGCCAAAATTTGACCCCGCCGTCCTGCTCAACCAGTCCTGCGTCTACCATAGAAGGAAGGGAAAACCGGCCACCCACACCATAGCGGACTGCCATCCTCTAAAGGAGATTGAAAAGGCAAGGCGAGCAAGGGAGGACCCCAACAACAACCCACCAAGGGACAACGGAATGTCGGCGGGTTCGGAAACACCGTCGGCTCGCTACACACCTTCAACGGGCTCGGCACCAAACGCGATAAGAAGGTGCTCGCCCGCGCGGTCGCCGTCAATGCGGTGACCCAAGTTGACATCCCCCGCTTCCTCAGCTGGTCCGAGCAAAGCATCACCTGGAGTCGCCAGGATCATGCGCCCAGGATCGAATATCCAGGGCGAGTCGCCCTGGTGGTCAGGCCCAAAGTGGCCGACTACTAGCTACCCAAGACGCTGATGGACGGTGGAAGCTCCATCAACATCATGTACTTGGACACATTTAAGCAGATGCACCTCCCGGAGTCAGTGATCGAGTCGACACTCACCACCTTCCACGACATCGTCCCCGGTCGGAAGGCGTATCCGATTGGCAAGGTGACGTTGCCAGTTACCTTTAGCACACCAGCGAATTTCCGCACCGAGCAGATCGTCTTCGAGCGTGTGAACTTCAGCAGCCCTTACCACTGTGTCCTAGGACACTAGGCATTCGCCAAGTTCATGGCGACCCCGCATTACGCCTACAACATCATGAAACTCCTGGGGCCAAGTGGCATCATCACTATCCATGACGACCCCGACATGGGCGTGGAATGCGAGGACAAAGGTGCCGAGCTCGTCGACGCCGTCATCGCCGTGGAGACCGACCACGCGGAAGAGCTCGCGAAATATGCGGGCAGCATCAACAAGGACGACCCCACCATTCTGAAGAAGCCAACCGCCGCGAGCTCCACTTTCGAGGCGACCATGCACACTCGCACCATCGAGCTTGTTCCAGGCGACTCTAGCCAGACGGTCACCATTGGGACGCACATGAGCCCCGCATAGGAAAGCACCCTCATCGAGTTCCTCCGTGAGAATCGCGACATCTTCGCATGGAAACCATCTGACATGCTCGGTGTCCCGAGGGAACTCGCTGAGCACAAACTCAATGCCGACCCCAAAGTGTGACCAGTAAAGCAGTCACTGCGGCCCTTCAATGAAGAGTGCCGCTGAGCAATCGCTGAAGAAGTACAGCGCCTGCTAGCCGCAGGCTTCATTCGGCCAATCAAGTACTCCAAGTGGCTGTCAAAACCAGTCCTGGTCTTGAAAAAGAACAACACCTGGAGAATGTATATCGACTACACCAACCTCAACAACGCATGCCTGAAGGAGGAGGTCGTCCTACCACGTATCGACCAGATAATCGATTCGATCGCAGGGTCAGAGTCGATGTGCTTCCTCGACGCGTATTCTGGCTACAACCAGATCAAAATGGCGGTCGAGGATGAGGAGAAGATGGCGTTCATCATGCCATTCGGCGCCTTCTACTACACGGCCATGACGTTCGGCCTCAAGAATGCAGGCGCCACCTACCAAAAGGTGCATGCAAGAGTGCCTCGCGAGCCAAATTGGCTGCAACATACACGTCTACATCGACGATGTGGTGGTAAAATCCACCCGCCAGGACGACCTGCTCGCCAACCTGGCAGAGACCTTTGCAAATCTGCGGAGATACAACATCAAGCTCAACCTAGGGAAATGCACCTTCGGTGTCCCCACTGGACAGCTCCTAGGGTATGTGGTCTCCAAGCGAGGCATCGAGGCCAACCCCACCAAGATTGACACCATCGCGTGACTCGGGAAACCTGAGTGCCTACGCGACGTCCATAAGATGACCGGACGAGTCGCGGCTCTCAGTCGCTTCATCCCCCGGCTCGGCGAGAAGGCGATGCCTCTCTACCGCCTGATGTGCAAGAACCCCACGTTCCAATGGGACGAAGAAGCAGACAACACGCTCAAGGCACTCAAAGAAGTACTGCTTGCGGCACCACTGCTCATCTACGTCATGGCCTCCATTCGAGTCGTCAGCACCGTAATGGTTGTCAAACGGCCAGAAGAGGGCAAGGATCGCCCCGTACAACGCCCCGTCTACTACATCAGCGAGGTCTTGACAGACTCAAGACAACGCTACCCGCAGTACCAAAAATTGGTGTATGCGGTCTTCAGGGCCCAACAACGACTCCCGCATTACTTCTAGGAGCACCCCATCATGATCGTCTCCTCTGCACCTCTATAGGACATCATCCGCAACCGCGAGGCAACTGGGCGAGTCGCTAAATGGGCCGTCGAGATTGGCGTCCACAACATCAAGTACGAGCCACGCAAAGCGATCAAATCGCAAGCCTTGGCCGATTTCCTCGCCGACTAGGAAGAAGCGCAACAGCCGGAGAAGCTCCCCTATCTCCACTACTGGTCGCTCCACTTCGACGGCTCCAAGAACGCCGATGGCGCTGTGGCCGAGGTCATATTGACCTCCCCCAAGGGAGACAAGCTCCACTACATGCTCCACCTCAACTTTAGGCCCTGCACCAACAACATGGCCGAGTACGAAGCCCTCCTCCACGACATGCGGGCCGCCAAGGAGATGAATGTGAATCTCCTACAATGTTACGGCGACTCTGACCTAGTCGCCGGCCAAGTCGCAAGGACCTGCGACGCTGTCTCACTGACAATGATAGCATACCGCCAAGCGGTAGACCAGCTGGGAGGGCACTTCACTGGCTACTCGGTCGAGTGGATCGACATGCACAAAGACGAGGAGCCAGATGCCTTCTCCCGCATCGGTTCGGCTCAGCAAATGCCACCCGCAGGCGTCTTCCTCGACATCATCCACAAGCTTTCGGTCTCCCCGCCAAAGGAGATCGACATCAGGATACCACTGCAGCCCGAGCCTGCCCTAGTCACCATGATCATGGAGCCCATCGACTAGAGGACACCATACGTCGCCTTCCTCGAGCACAAGATTATCCCAAGCAACAAGACGGAAGCGTGAATGATCGTGTGCTGCTACAAATCCTTCGTCATTATCAACGGCGAGCTCCACAAACGCAGCGTGCCCGGCGTGTTCCAGCGCTACGCACAGCCAGAAGAAGGACGCAAGATCCTCTAGAACATCCACGCCGGTGACTACGGCCATCACGCTGGCGCCAAGTCGTTGGTCGCCAAGGCCATGCGGTACGGCTTCTACTGGCTCACCGCGCACATCGACACCACCGACATCGTCCAACGATGCGTCGGGTGCCAGAAGTACGCCAACCAGACGCATCTCCCTGGTTTGGCACTCAAGACCATCCCCATCACCTAGCCATTCGCCGTATGGGGCATGGACATGGTCGGCCCGTTCAAGAAGGCCCCATCCGGCTTCACCCACCTCCTGGTCGCGGTCGACAAGTTCACCAAGTGGGTCGAAGCCAAGCCGATCAAAAAGTGTGACGACAAGATGGCCACCAAGTTTCTCCGCGAGCTCATCTACCGGTACGGCTACCCGCACAGCATCATAACAGACAACGGCACCAACTTCACCAAGGGCGCCATGGTAGAATTCTGCAAAGAGCATAGCATACGACTCGACCTTGCCTCAGTCGCCCACCTAGAGTCGAACAGCCAAGCAGAACGCGCTAATCAGAGCGTCCTCCACGGTCTCAAGCCACGGCTTCAAGTGCCCCTCGAGCGAACACTAGGATACTGAGTCGAAGAGCTCCCCTCCGTAATATGGGGGATCCGCACCTCCGTCAACCGTTCCACAGGGTTCACGCCCTTCTTCATGGTGTACGGTGCCGAGGCAGTTATGCCAACCGACCTGGAGCACGACTCACCTCGAGTCGCCAACTACGTCGAGGCGGCAAACTAGATTGCCCGCCAAGACAACATCGACCAGCTCGACGAAGCACGTGACCTAGCTTGCTCCCGCATCGCCATCTGCCAGCGGGGACTCTACTGCTACCACAGCCGCCGAGTCTAGACCCGCACCTTCTAGGAAGGCGACTTGGTCCTCCGACTGGTCCAGGACAAGAAGGGCATGCACAAGCTTCCCCCCATGAAAGGGGCCATTCGCCATAGGGCGCGTCTTCGGCAACGACGCCTACTACCTCATCAACATACGAGGCAATGGCCAGCTTGAGGTTGGGAGGCCATTGAATGTAAACCTCCTCCAAAAGTTCTATACATAAAACTCAAACTTGTACTCAGTTGCTATATAATGAAATACATTTGGATAGCACAAATTGTGTCTACTCGCCATCCTCTTGTGCCACTCGCACTCGTACATTCAGCAATATGCTACCTACGGAAGTCAAACCTTGGTCGAGCGACCAGCACGGCTAAGTAGTGCTACCCAAGGGCACCGAATCGGGCCTTGTGTCGTCCATGAACACGCCAACCCGGAGCCACCATCAGAGTCACCCTGCTCGACTGGTCTACCGGGCTAAGACAACTGATAAACGCTTCCCACAGCGACATGTCCTCCCCATCCTCGTGCAAAGCGACTTGAACGGTTAAGTACCACGCATGGGGACTTCGCAACAAGAAAACCCCACGCGGCTCGGGAACACACCAACTAAGAGAGCTGCCTTGGACTCGCCATGCGACTGGCTTTCCGAGCCAGGGGAAGAGACGCGTTACAAACACCGCATTAGACCTTAGAATAGGCACACGCCCAAGACGGCCAAGTACCACGCTTGGGGACTCGCCTAAATAGAATTCACTTGCGCTCAAGGACTCGCCCCTTCGGAGCTGCAAGGCGACTGGCCCCACACGCCACGGCAAATTAGCCTAAACCCAAAACATATACACATACACATAAACGAGTTATACCCCACTAAAGGGCGGACGCGCTCGGGGATTGGCTCAAACAAAAGTCAAAATATCACACAACTAACCATGCATTGCGAGTCGATCGGCTCCCCTTACTTCCATTCATATGTATTGTTCATATCACAAAATGGCCATCAAGCATAACTTACAAAATCCCCCAAGGAAGACATCTATTTTGTAGGCTCCGACGAAGAAGCACCACCACCGCCCTTGACCCGGACGAATGGCTCCCACAGATTTGTTGGTTACGTCGTTAGCGACTTCGACAGCGCCGACCGGAAGGGCTGCTCCGACTTCAGGTCACGATGCTCCGGCTCGGGGTCACCCGGTGCCACCACCATCTCCTGGTACGGAAGCAAGTCCCCCATCGCCAACACCCGATTTGCGAAGGGAGCAGCCTTGGCGGTCAGCTTCAACACCTCCGACATCTCCACCGAGCCAGTCATCAAAGGGTAGCCGCTGGTGACATCGTCGAGGTCGAAGTCGTCTGGAAAATGCGCGAGCCCCAGGCTCAACGCCGTGGTGGCCCCGCGCCTGAAGGATGAACGCACCATCCACTCTACAAAGGCAGGCGCCTCCTCCAAGTAGCGCCATACTTCAGTCAGTCTCCCAGGTATAACCTCAGTGAGGGACATCCCTTGAAGCACAGCCTGGACGCACAACATTGAGGCGGTGGCCACGTTCACCACCGTGGTCACTGCGAGGCGTTGAAGGTCTACACCACCGGATCGCCTTCCCTATCAAAGCTGCAACGTCAGACGCCCAGTGTCAGTACGGACTCACCCACTCGGGGACTCATAGCATATATCAAAGAAAAGAGCAACCACTCACCAAGGAGTTTCCGGTAGTTCTCTGTCACATGCTTTTCCAAGGCAGCAAGATCTCTCTATAGCCCAAGGATGATTGAGTCAGCAGCCTTCCTCTCCTCCTCCGTCGTAGCGACTGCAGCCTTGGCCCTATCCTCAGAAGAGATCATCAACGCCTACGCCTCCTCCAACTCCTTCACCAACGAGTTGATCCGCACGTTCGCTATGTCAAGCTCCGCAGCCGGGACATACCCCTCTCGGGATTTGGCAATGATAGACGGAAGACCATCTAAAAGGAACAGCAACAACAGTCAGCTTCTCGCAAAGACCAACAACTCACAATCGCCAAGCAAAACGGTTACTCACCGGTAGTCTCCTGGAGTCGCCGATTAGCCTCTTGTGCCACGCGCAGGTCACGCTCCAGGCGCTCCTTTGCGGCTTGCCGATCAGCCGATTCCCTCTACAAGCCCTACAAGCAGAATGAACAATCAGCAACTGCAAAACCACAATTTCAGTGCCTAGCCGTTGAAATTCAGCGACTAGATACTCGAGGACTGACGACTAGAAGAAATCCAGTGCCTAGCCATCGAAATTCAGTGACTAGACACTCGGGGACTAGCGACTAGAAGAAATTCAGTGCCTAGTCACTGAAATTCAGCAACTAGACACTCGGGGACTGGACATACCTGAATGGCGGCACTGAGCATGCTATGAAGCCCACTGGCGTCCGTTGAAGGGACCACAAAGGAGGTACGCCCGCGACGAGGTCCAACGTCCTCATCAATGATCTCTAGCACCTGCAGAGACTGGTTTTCCACCACGCCCGGAAAAGCCTTCACCATGAAACGCGGAAACGATGTAGACGCCCTCGCTAGGACACTAGTCATCAGGGTCGGTGTTTCTGTCGTTGGAGCCCCCTTAGCTGACTCCGATTGAGAGACCGCCACCTTCTTGGCACCCGTGGTAGGCTCACTCCCCCTGGCGCTGCCCTCTACCGTAGCATCGTCGGCACGACCCGTCTGCTTCTTCGCACCCTCAGCAGGCGCGACGTCCGCAGCAGGTTTTCTCTTCCTGGGGAGATCGCCTTCCCCTGCGGTGACGACTGGCAAAATCTTAGCCACTGAAGGGCGACATATCTTCTTGGCGCCAGACCTGCAAAGTCACCAAAGTGAGCAAATAAATCATATAAGAAAGCACCAAAGAATAGAAAGGAAAACTCGCGACTCACTTGGCGACCGGGAGAACGCACAACCCCGTGCTGATGTAGGCAGGTTTGTCCAATTCTGGGCCCAGCTTGCGCGAGAGACCCTTCTCAAAAACATCTGAGGCACATGACACCACGGGCTTCTTCGATGATGAAGCTGCGGTCTCCGGAACTTCTGGGTCGGACGACGCGGTCGTTCCCGCCGGTCACGGCGATTTGCTCGTGCCAGCTTCAGCAACTCCTGGCTCCGATGCGTCCGAGACAGTCGACGCGATCACCGCAAGCGGAACTTCCACCTCCACCACCACGTCCACTACCTCTGATCCCATCATCGGAGTCGGATCCTCCGGGACCTTGGGCGAGACCTTAGTCACGTCATCGTCAGACTCATCATCCGAACCGAACGCCACCACCGACCTGGGTGGTGACGCCGGCTTCGGAGCACGCTTCTTCGCGGGCAACTTTGGCTTGCGCACGGGCTTCACCGGCGTGGCGGTGCGCCGTGAACTGTGCTCCTACAGAATGTTGTCATCGTCATCCCGCTCGTCAAGACTACGGCTCGCGTCGATCTCGCACTGCCTCTGCCTGCGAGTCTTGCGAGCCACGGGCGCTGGGGGAGGAACCTCCCTCTCTTCTATTGCTCTCGGAGGAGTCCCCTTCAGACCCCTCTTCGAGCTCTCTAGGAACCTCCTCATCGAGTGGAGGAAGCCAACCCTCGAGAACCTGAAACAACTGAGAATGGCCACGAACAAACATCAAAGGATGCGGTTGCAAATTGCACCGAGAGAGTCATGACTGAAGTTAAATCTAGAGAGAGAGGCTTACGTAGGAGCTTCGTTCTTCTCGGGCACGTACGGGGCAAGCCCGGCCGACGTGGTAGTAAATTTCGTGTGGGTAATCTTCTTTAGGGTGGCCTTGTAGCCCGCAGCATCCCACGATTCCTTGCTGGTCCCAGAAGGATCATTCTTCCCGGTGTACTCATACATCCAATGAGGCCGGGTCACCAACGGGACCAAGCGCCGCCCGAGCCAACAGTTGTACAGATTGATTGTGGACAACAGTTGTACCCAACGGCTAGTTTGACCAAGGTGACGGTCCAACTCCTCCCTCTCAATTCGCCTGCAGCCATACCTTGTTCAGTCGACAGGAGCATCGACTCGGTAGTGAGTGCATTCGCCAAAGCTGCGATCGGAAGCCCGGTGGAAAATTTTCTCGGTTTTCTACAGAGTCCTTCGTCGATTCGACTGGGCATCCAAATTGGACTCGCCTACTCCGACTGCCAAATGACCACTTGCGTTTGAATCAACGATGGCCTCGTGGACTACTTATGGGGATATGCCGAATGGGGTATGCCCAGCAGGACGTCCAGATAGGGCCAAAGGCCTCGAGAGTGGGCCTGCAGAACGGCGACTGAAATGCGACTAAGGAGAAGGCCCGACGATTGGAGACTGGAGGCCCATAAGTGTACCCGAAGCCCAGTCGAATTAGGTCAACACCTCCGAATCCATATCTTGTTTGGTGGTAAAATGTAAACCCTAGCGAGGTGCCTCCTATATAAGCCTCCCTAGGTTAGTTAGAGGAGGCACGTTCCATCATACACCCCTTCAAGCGACTCGCTGCTTAGACGCCGAGCTCGCCACCCTTGTAACTCGCTCTCCATCAATCTAATCTAGCAGGAGTAGGTATTTACCCTCTGAGGGGCGAACCTGGGTAAATCCATGTGCATATGCCCCCATATCGCACTGTAGATGGCCACCAGCTCTCGCCCCCGATTCTATCAATCGCTGCCTATGGCAGCGACTGCCGTGGCCATTTCCACGACATTGATAGTAAAATCTGAAGTACCTGACATACATGCTGTTACAATCATGGAGTCGACTGATGCGACCTTCTTTCAGGATATCTTTCCTATGAAGGATAAGTCTAACTCATCAAATCTGAAGATACCTAGTTCATCTAATCAAGAATTTACTACAATTTCTAAATCTACCATTCCAACTGAACGCTCTGAAAGTCCTAAGGAGGATGATAATGAAATTCCTAAAAGGAGAAAGAGACAAAGGGCTACAAAGTCCTTTGGCGATGATTTCATTGTGTACCTCGTGAATGACACTCCCACTTCCATTTTAGAAGCCCATGCATCTCCTGATGCTGACTACTGGAAGGAAGCTGTCCGTAGTAAGATGGATTCCATCTTATCTAATGGAACATGGGAGATCACTGATCGTCCTTATGGGTGCAAACCTATAAGATGCAAGTGGGTGTTTAAGAAAAACCTTAGGCCCGATGGTACTATTGAGAAGCACAAGGCATGACTTGTGGCCAAGGGTTACACTCAAAAAGAAGGTGAATACTTCTTTGATACTTACTCGCATGTTGCCAAATTGACCATCATTCGAGTACTACTTTCATTGGATGCCTCGCATGGTCTTCTCGTTCATCAAATGGATAAGACTGCTTCCCTAAATGGAGATTTGGATGAGGAAATTTACATGGATCAGCCAGATGGCTTTGTGGTAAGTGGTCAAGAAGGAAAGTTGTGCAAGTAGTTGAAGTGTTTATATGCAAGCTCCTAAGAAGTGACATGAGAAGTTTGAAAGAACTTTAACTGTTATAGGCTTTGTTGTAAATGAAGCTGACACATGTGTGTACCATCGCCATGGTGGGGGCAAGGGAGTCATCCTTTGTTTGTATGTTGATGACATACTTATTTTTGGAACTAACCTTAATGCGATTAAGGAGGTCAAGGATTTCTTATCTTGTTCTTTTGAGCTGAAGGATCTATGAGTAGCTGATGTTATCCTGAACATCAAGCTATTGAGATATGATGATGGTGGAATTACGTTGCTTTAGTCTCACTATGTGGAAAAGTTCTTGAGTCATTTCGGGTATAGCGACTACAAGTCTTCTCCTACACCATATGATCCTAGTGTGATACTTCGAAAGAATCGAGAAAATGCTAGAGATCAACTGAGATACTCTCAAATTATTGGCTCGATTATGTATTTAGCTAGCTCCACGAGGCCTGACATCGCTTTTGTTGTAAGAAAACTTAGTCGATTTGTTTCAAATCCGGGAGATGATCACTGGCATGCTCTTGAGAGAGTTATGAGCTATCTAAAAGGCACTACGAGCTATGTCATTCTTTATACTGGGTATCCAAGGGTACTAGAGGGTTATGATGATTCAAATTGGATATTTGATGCTGATGAGATAAATGCCATGAGTGGATATGTATTCACACTTGCTAGTGGCGTTGTTTCTTGAAAGTCTTGCAAGGAGACCATCTTGACGAGGTCAACTATGAAAGCATAACTCACGGCATTAGACACAACCATTGTTGAAGCAAAGTGGCTTTGTGAACTCTTGATGAATTTACCTATGGTTGAACAACCAATATCTGCAATCCTTATGAACTACGATAACCAAACTATGATAGTCAAGGTAAATAGTTCTAAGGATAATATGAAGTCATCAAGACATGTGAAGAAGAGACTGAAATCTTTCAGGAAAATGAGAAACTCCAGAGTTATTGTAATGGATTATATCCAAACATCTAAAAACTTGGTAGATACCATCACAACGGGTCTATCTCATAATTTGATAGAAAATACATTGAAGAAGATGGGTATGAGACCCACAATATAAGTTTTTCCACAGTGGTAAGCCAATCTACGTGATCGGAGATCCTGTGAATTAGAACTAGGAGATAAGCTGTTGGTTAACTAAGAGGAAAGTATCCCTACTTTAATAAACACCCTCCGGAAGCCTTAGTTTGCTCAATAGCGACCACTACTGCGGAATAGCCTATCGGTGACAGGCTCAAACGACCCATTAGTGACGGGCAAAGCGCCTGTCACTGATAACTAGTCACTAGTATGATGTTACTAGTGACAGGCTAATGCCTGTCACTAGTATGTGTATACTAGTGACAGTCAAAAGATATGCATGTCACTAGTTGCGATCAAAGACTGCGGTCCTATGGGTTTTGTAGTGACAGACCCAATATCCGGCCAGTCACTAGTTTGAATTTCGGTAATAAAAATTAAATATGTTTTCCACAATAGCAAAATAATATGTTATAAAAAATTAAATGAATTTTCCACCAAATATTTAGATAACACAATAAGATGTTGTACCACTGATATGTTCACATAACCCAATATGACATACTATATTTTTGCAAAGATAATACAATGGCACAAAAATTTGGCAGAGCCAGTTTTTCTCGCCTAAAGAGGACACAAGTTTGAACTCCACGAGCCACATGACACATAGGTACTTGAATAGAAGGGAAACAATTAAACATTATGTTGCAGCCGCCTTTGTGCGTGAATCATGAAGTCATCACCGCCATAGAAAGTGAGGGGAGCCTTGGAACAGACTTGTGATGACTAGACACCGACGAGTAGGCCTGATGACAACAAAGTTAACTGAACTCAGAATCAACACCACTCAATTTGAAATTAATTTCAAGAAAGAACTCATTAATATTCTACTCAGTCCGACAGAGCACTAGGTAAACTACAGATAGCACAAGACATTCTACTTTAACTCTAATATATTTAGTATCTATCCATGTTGAAAACACTATGTAATATTAGGTAATTACTTGGTGTACTTCGATGAGAATAGGTACCCACGGTTAATAGAAGAGAGTTGCTTATAATATTCTCCTTTTATTTTACACATACCAGTGTATAAAAACATGGAGAGTATTGATCAGAGTGTGTCTACTTGAAGTCCATCCGTCAACCATCACCCATGCCTACCTTTATATGAAAAGCAGCAGGTCATCTATTTCAGAATATTGAGTGGCACAAACATAACTAAATAAAAGGAACACATACATTCAACATTTCTTTGACATGTAGATGTTTTTGGATCAATTTTTTTTGACTCAGTTTGCATCAAGAAATCCAGTTTAATTCTTCACGTAGACACAACAAACATTTATCATACATGTAGCTGGAGGGCGAAACAAAAGTCACAATAATAAACCGAGTGATAAATTGAGAAGTGAAATCAGTAGCAAAGAGAACCTTACAAATTGACTCTCAGATCCTTTTAGACGACCTTACGGGATTGCAGGCAACGAATATAACACCACCCTCCCAACTGCCTTTCCAAGAATTGATTGAAAAGTGTCAATGTGAGAAATTTTAATTAAGGTATGCGTTCACGATACTCTCAAAAAAAGTAAATTTAAAATTAAATTAGGAATGTGACAGATGAACGAACCTTCCATAGAATTGTGCAGACACTTCAACAACAGCGAGTAAGAGCCTTGATCTATTAGCTACACAAATATATTCGTCACATATTTTTTAGTTGCTTGCTGCTCATCCCCACTGTAAATAGAGTGAAATATATCAATTGCCATTATTCCAGAAAAGAGACATGATATGTGCCTTAATTTCAAATTGACCTTTAGGAATAAAGTGAGCCCAATCCTTATCAGCCTACCATTTAGCTACCATAGCATGATTCAGTATAAGCAAGTCATGGGATAGATTTATTGCAAGAAAAACAACATAAGGGCATGCTTTCTGTAATTATAGTTCTTTGCCTCCAAGACCTTACATAAGACCATGTTTACTGAACTTTTAAAGTTCTTTGCTACATACAACCAATATGAGCATTAAGGACTAGCAATTAAGAATAAGAGTTCGTGGATGAAGTTTGTGGTGTCTAATGTTGTCCTGATGCAGCACAAAATTTCCATACAAGCGGCAGTGGCGGCCTTACTCCTCGAGAAGACGGCGATGACCAATATCTCAAGGACGTGATTCGGTGGATACCCCGATTTGGATGCTGGTCGTCTGAAATAATAAGATCCAAAATGGAGAGAGAGGAGAGCAGAGGTGCTTACCTTGCACCAAGGTCGCGTGTGTCACGATGAAAAAGAAGCCGGCGGCCAGCCCTATGGCCTCCTCTTCTTTCCGTCCCATCCATGGTCGGCCTTCACTTCCGCCATCCGTGCCACCACATAAATCCGGAGGCTGTGCCACCACCGCCGTTGACGTTGCGCCCACTAGCGGCCGCCGCCGCTGCCGCACGGAAGGTGTCGGGGAAGGGGATCACGCAGTCCAGAGGATACATCTTGGGCTTATGTGTAAGGCTAGGGTTCAGCGAGGGTGCGGCGGCGTGTGGGGGGAGAGGAGATTGACGAAGCCGCGGCAAGCGAAGAGGAAGCGTGAGAGGCGGCGGCAGCGAGGGCAAGGGGAGGAGAAACCGAGAGGCGGTGGCGGCGGCTCGAGGGAATGGGTAGGTTTTTTTCTTTCCGTCGAACACGACGCGGTGTGTTCACGGGCTGAGACATCGTGGATGATTTTCTGTACCTATAATCACTATAATCACCGGAGGAAAAAAATAGACAAGCCAGGTTGCTCCAAGCCTCCAACTTCCCCAAAAATTTCCGTATGTTTAGCTTTTTTTTTCTCAAAGCACAAGCAGTAAGCATTCAAGCGCCGAAGCGCGGCCATTCTTCCGGAGCCTTGTGTGATAAGACGTGCATGAAACCTTGAGCGCAGCATTTCGCCGTGAAGAGTGAAGAATTTTTTTGACGTAATCTTACGATGGAATGCAAGATAGCAAGAACCGGAAAATGTCTCGTTATTTCTGCTCCTCCGGCCCGTATTTGCGCTAGGCTTATCGACCAACGGCCGTTGCGGCAGACTAGACTAATCCTCACGTGCATTTATAATTTCATATGGACAATAAAAAATTGTATCGGTTATAAGCCTTTGTGAAGTAGTGTGAGGCGTATAATGGATAATGTAGTTTGATACTTCTGATACGTTTGGGGATCAGAAGCCCACGAGTGGGCCAGCCAACAAAGCAGGCACGTTGGTGGGCCAGCCTAGAGCCATGTAGTGGCACCGGACGGTTTGGTCAGGTCGGCTCTGACCTATTACCAGCGACAAGCCTTTAGAGTTGTCCGTCGCTAATAAATTATCCTTTTCAGCCGGTCTCCGCGGAAGATACTAGTGACAAGCATATATTAGACTCGTCACTACTCATAGCGTCCTTAGTGACATGCATTTATAGAGACTCGTCACTAATTAATTTTTCCATTCGGCCAGCCTCCCCAAAAATTACTAGTGACAGTCAATTTTATGCGCCTGTCACTAGTGTTCCGTACTAGTGACAGACTTATCCTTGCCTGTCACTAGGGATACTTACTAGTGACGGGCATAGTTTTGCCTGTCACAAATCACCTGGAGGCTATAAGCTTTTCTGCAATAGTGGGCATGGATTGGGTCAGCTGAAGCCAGAGTAACAACACTACATGGACAACTAGTACCAGCAGATTCCATAGCTAGGGTTTGCACAATGGCAATACGGGGACTCCTACAAGGAGGTTTGCCCGATAGAAGCATGGCGTAGAGGATGAACCACATTTTTCTTACCAGCAGTAGGGGTTTGAGTTAGACCACCCTATCCTAGAATAGCGGGGCGACTCCCAGTAGCAGCAGCTTCCACATCCGATATTTTTTAATTCAGTAAGAATATGTGAACCCTAAGAGACTTTTTCATCAACCCGTTTAGCTGTCTGTCACACGTTAGAGGAACCATGATGCCTCGTTCATTCATGAAGCTGAATTGTGCAGTCTGCTTTGACCCTATTTCAACATGTTTATGCGGAACAACAACTATACTAGGGATAGTGTAGATCTGTGTAGATGCTTCTTCCATCGTGAGACAATGAAGTTGATTCCACTAGCCCTTCTCGTTTGCTAATTTAGAGTGGTAGCTAAAGAGGGTTACCGTAACTAGGTAAGGGTTGTCCACGGAGATACTAATTGACAGAAATTTAGGGGCAAAATATAAGAATTGTTTGTCAGCGTTGGACTAGCAAACAATTCTAGTTTCGATCTATCTCTTTAATATCAATAGCCAGCTAGTAGTTATAGTTAGTGCGAATAGAAAATAGAAGAGTAGCTCACCCGTATGTAGCCTGAACTTATTCTTCCTTGGTAGTAGGATATGCCACCCTCCGTGCTACTTGTCTTGTCCGACGGCTAAGGCGGGCTAGAGCCTCACAACGGCGGGCATGACATGCGGCATTGGAGATCGGGATCAGTGAGTGGGTGTAGAAACTTGGCACTAGAAGGAAAATGTCCAAACGGATCGTTCTGGTTGGAGGGTGGATTTCACCGCTGCCGGTGCTAGGGTTCATGCGAAAGGAAGGAATGAATTTGTGAATTTGGTCAATGCACCAAGGCCCTTAGTTCCTCGTTTTGCATACGTGGTTGCCGCGTTGACGCTCGTGTCACGGACAGAGTACTTATAAGGGTTCCGATCGTCTACTTCACGGGGGCAATCGACGGAATGTTTGAATTTGGTAGGGGTGAGATGAGTTTGCCTCGAAATGGGCCCTATTGGTAGTTGGCAGCCTAACTTTGTGAAACCCGAAAATTACAAGCAAGTCGGACTCCATGATGCATTCGCCCAACAACTTTGAGGCCGCGAATAATCACGAATACTTCGGCAGCCTGGAGGAATTAAACCATGAGCTCGAAGGGGAAAACATGAGCTCCAGCGAATGAATGCTGAGGAAATGGATGGGATGAGGGTCAATTTAACTGATATCTGCGAAACCCTACGCTCGGTTACGGCTAGGTTAGATGTCCTTTAATTACTATGATTGGGTGGTTAATCTTGTATGATGGTGTGCAATATGTATTAATTAATTGAGAAGTATTGTGCTAATTAACCAGTTTGTAACAGTTGACAGTGTGCTTTGTTTTTCCATATGTTTATATATATTTAGCTAAGGATTAGTTTCGAGAAAATTTACAAATTTCCAGACCAAGTTCACCGCTTCCGAACTTAGCAAAAAATTCAGACTAGTTTCCGCACTTATCTCATTGTCTCACTCGAAAATATGCCCACTAGTTTCAGCACTTGACTCGTTGTCCCGGTTTCGACCGACGTCGTCAAGCTCATCGTGCAGACCCCTGTTCCATCACCTGCTTCCACTGTCATCATGCAGATCTCTGTCCCGCCGCCTGCTTCCACCGTCATCGTGTAGATCTGTTGATGCCTACTCCATAGTCACCTGTAGATCCTTGTCCCACCGACTGCTTCCACAGTTGTCGTGCAGATCCATGTCCTGCCGCCTGCTTTCACCGTCGCCCTGCAGATCCCTGTCCCGTCGCCTGCTTTCACCGTCATCGTGCAGATCCCAGTAGTCCCACCGCATTTGCTGGTACATCTCTCTACCTTAAGGACAATGTTTTACTAGGTATTTGGGATTGGTATATTAAATAGATCTATAGGATGACATGGGAATTGCCAAAATAATGTTTTTAGGACAACTTGTATATCAGGTCAATAAATCAGCTCTTCTCGCAAATTATGAGTTTAAGCGTCAAGCAAGAATTGCTAGAAATAATAAAATCCTCACTGATATGGGATTTGTGGATCGTTTTCTCATACGACCGGACGTTCCTTTATAGATGAAGAATGCAGAGATAATTTGATAAATTTAAGTTAGCCGATTTATTGTATTGCTGAAATTGAAGATGTGCTATGAATAAGCTGATTTCGCTGAATTTTATTTATCATAATGCTAAGATCTTATCCAAAGAGGCATCCAATAAGTTGAAGTCTTGGAATGATGTACAATACATAAGAGAAATTCCAATAGTCGCGTTAAAACCCGGCGCTAAAAAATAACAATCGATATAACACGTGCACGGCACATTTTCCTCCTCCAGCAGGCGCGCGATAATCATGCGTGCTGTTAAAAAATTCCGGCGCGCGTCAATTTGCCCACGCGCACGCCCCAAATTTGGTGCCCGACCGCCAGCGCGCGCTATCACTCTCTCACGCACAAACG
This sequence comes from Avena eriantha, assembly GCA_910589775.1. NCBI lineage: Eukaryota > Viridiplantae > Streptophyta > Magnoliopsida > Poales > Poaceae > Avena > Avena eriantha. The sequence continues at coordinate 304,597,191 of OU342746.1, read as the reverse complement.
CCCAACCGTGACTGAAAAGTCACCCGCGTGTTCACTGCTCCATTTCCTACCCGCGATTCCACCGGCGATGCCGCTTTGATTCACCGCCGCCGCCGCCCGTCCGCGCGTAGTAGCTGCAGATCCGTCTCTGCGCCTCCTCGCACCTTCCCCGAGCTCGTCGCGGCAGGAATCGACGCGAGTTGTCGGCGCCGCGCATCTTTTCGTGCTGCCAAGCGAACTACCACCGCGACGCCTTGGCCATCTCGGAGCTACCTCGGCAACCGCGGCATTGCGCTGCCCTCGACGACCGCCATGTCCTCCTCAAGCCGGGAAGCTACTTGGCGCACGCTTTTTCGCCGCCGGCCACGCCATTTGTCCTCCAAATTTTAGTTTAGTTTCGATAGACAAAGTGAGTGTATATTCGTGCTTTGTAGAGGATCTCGTATGATTCATCCGGCAAAGAACTAGAGCTTGAGAAAGATGAGAACATATTGCTGCTATTAGCTTGGCGCGAGACGAAAGAATCGAAGCGCGGTGGCTCGGTTTTTGGTAGGCGCAAGTTGTGGATGGAAAGGATTGAAGGGCACGAGAGGTTGATAAGGATGTATTTCAGCGACAATGCCACCTTCTCGGAGGAGTATTTCCGTCGGCGTTTTAGGATGAGCACCGGTTTATTCAAGTGCATTTGCGAAGAGGTGACCAAGTTTGATTGGTTCTTCAAGAGAAGGAGGAATGCTACCGGAGAGCTTGGGCATAGCACCTACTAGAAGGTGACTGTCGCCTTGCGTATGATGGCATACGGTATTCCGGCGGACCTTGTTGATGACCATTTGGCAATGAGTGAGAGTCAAGCCATTGAGTGTGTCAAGCGCTTTGCTATCGCAATTGTGCGTGTGTTTGGCACTGTGTACTTGAGAGCCTCCAATGTCGAAGACACAGCTAGGCTTTTGGAGGAGAACAAGGATCAAGGGTTCCTTGGAATGCTTGGCTCTATTGACTGTATGCATTGGAGTTGGAAGAATTGTCTTGTAGCATGGCATGGACAATTCAAAGGTCACAAAAAGGATTGCACTATCATCCTTGAAGCTGTGGCAGATTATAAGACTTGGATTTGGTATGTTTTTTTGGAATGTCCGGGTCCTGCAATGACATCAATGTTATTCAACGGTCTCCTCTTATATCAAGGATTGCATTGCGTGAAGGTCCACAAGTGGAGTTTGAAGCAAATGGCCAAATACAACTATGACTATTATCTTGCTGATGGCATCTACCTAAGGTGGCAAACTTTTGTGAAGCCGGTTCACAAACCCAAAGGTAAAAAAGAAAAGGATTTTCACGTCGCACACGCGGCGGCTAGGAAAGACGTGGAGAGAACCTTTGGGATTTTGCAAGCCCAATTTGCTATTGTGAGAGGATCGGCTAGATTTTGGGACCAAGAATACCTTTGATACATCATGACCGCTTGTATCATCATGCATAACATAGAGGATGATCGTGGCAAATATGTAGATCGGAGCCACCACTATGACTTGATGGGGATTCCCGTGCAAGTGCATAGGAGAGAGCATAGGTTGACGCGTTTTATTGGCTCATATCATGCCATTCACGACAATAAGATCCATGATAATCCTCAAAAGATCTCATCGAAGAGTGGTGGAAATGGTTTGGAGCACAACGTTGAGCCCTCCTTTTATTTGTTGTTTGTTGTATTGTTGGAAAACAATTTGTTGTAGTGTTGATGAAAAACTTGTTATATTTGTTGGTGAAGAATTCCTATATTTGTTGTACTATTCATGTACCATTTGGTTGTGTTGTAATAATAACTATACAATATTTTGTTGAATTTATTTGGGTTTTTGTTTGATCTTCTTAATCTTATAGTTCATTGTGAAACCTATTTGCGCCGGCGCCCGCCCGCTGTATTTTCGCGCGACTGCGGGGGGCTATTTTGTTCTCTGTTTTCGCGCGTTTGTTTTAGCGCGTTCGTCGGAGGAGAAACACCGTACGTACACTAAAACTAGATCTCGCGCTGTATAGCACTTTTATAGCGCCGGGTTTTAGCGCGGATGTTGGAGTTGCTCTAATATAAGCACCGTGCGTTGATCAAACATGTATGGACGGCAAGACATACTCAGTCAGACACATGGTTTGGTGGGGGTAGTTCGTACTACCAAGACCACACATGGTTGATGGGGGTAATTCAAGGCCTTGCCGAACTGGTCAGAAGCAAGCAGGAGCAGTGATGTGGTGTGGTGTGGTGATGGCAGGAGTGAAATATGCAATTCTGGTGTGGGTTCAGGCACAGCCACCCCCATCAACAGTGTAAGCGCGGGGTGCAGGAATTGGAAACCATAGCTCAAGACACCACCAGAGATCAGACCACCTACGCTCGGCCACCTCTTCTTGCCGTGTCCTGTCACACATGGACCATAACCACATTCATCATCATGATCATCATTTAGTTTGTTTCTCCCACAATTAAACTTAATTAAATTATCTGGTCAGAGAGCAACCTTAGGCACGAAAAATAGCGAGGTATACCATTTTTTGTTTGACAAAGTACACCATAAAAACATGGTGAGTAGAAAGAGTTAGATGCTATAAGTGTCAAGGTCAGAAACCAGGAAGCACATGCCCTGCATACAATCGATCATGGAGGCCCGTGAGCTCCAAAGCCACTCTATGCAAGCTCTCAGACAAAAGCACCATCACCCTTCTTTTGCTATCTGCTGCCAGCAAAGCCCTCGCTTTTGTACTGCGTCTTGCTTCTTGCTAAGAAATGGCAAGCCTGGTCTGTGACCGATCATCACTACCTGCTGCGCAGTTAAACCCCAACGCTACCAGCGATTATCCTTTACCTCCCACTCCACCCGGCCAAGATTCGCTTCCTTTTCCTCCTAGCTCCCATCATCAGTGAGACCAGCCGGTTTCTTCTCCATCACCATGGTGACTCTGCGCTCTCAGAGGTAAGGTTCTAGGGAGGGAGGTGGGGAGATGGGATGTTCTATCTGTTTGCTTCAGCATTTCCTTGGTAATCCCATTCTCACCGAATTAATTTTGCAAGCAGAGACACCGGGAAACCGATAGCGCCGGACCCGGCCAGTTTGGAGTTCTGCAAGTTCATGTCCTACGGACTCTCCTGGGAGAAACTGGTATTCTCAATCACCTCAGTCAGTTTTGCTGTACTGTACATCCTAGATCGCCTCGACACCAACAGGTCAACAGCTGCCCGTTCGTCTGTCTGTCATTCTGCAGGTGCTGCCTGACAAGTTCGGGAACGCGCTCATGGGCCGTGACCTCCGGAAGGTGAAGTTGCGGGTAGCTGGTGGCGGAGGACGGCGCGCGTGGGACGTGAAGGTCGTCCTCGACAAGTACGGCGACGTGTACCTCGCCGGCGGCTGGCGGAAGTTCGCCCGCGCCAACGGCCTGGACCTGGGCCAGCTCCTCGTCTTCCGCTACGACGGCGTTGCCCTGATCGCCATCACGGTTTTGGAGGGGAGACCCTGCCAGCAGGAGGAGGCGGAGGAGGAGGAAGAGGAAGTGGAGGCGGAGCAGGAGGAAGAGGAAGACGAGGACGAGGAGCGGGACGGCACCGGTACACCCCGATCGCTCGCTACCTTCCTTCCCCTTTGGTCTCTTCTCTTGCAATTAACAGCGTGCGTGGTCGAACTCAAACAGAAGGGAACTCCTCGCCGCCGCCACCAGCGCCGGCTCCGAGTCCGATGAGCAGCGGAAGCAGCGTCGGTGGCGCGGCCGCGGCAGAGGCGTGCACCGACGACCCGGCGTCGTCGCTGTTCACCGTGACGCTGAGAAAGTGCCACTTCGGCACGAAGCAGCGTCAGTACCTGGTGAGTGAGTGTGTGTTCCTCTTCCTCAGCATCTACTGCATTCTGCAAATTGCTTGCTAGCTGTTCCTCAGCATCTAATTCCATGAACTGCTCGCCGGGATTACTCTCCGTCCAGCACGTGCCGATATGGTTCAACGAGGCCTACAGGTACGCGGACAGGACCAAGGTGGTGCTCCAGATGCGCGGGAAGTCCTGGACAGTGTGCCTCAAGCACAGCAACAGCCACGGCGGCGGGACGCGCACGGCGTTCAGGTACGGGTGGCACCAGTTCTGCGTCGACAATGCTCTTGCCATCGGCGACACCTGCTTCTTCCGTGCGCTCCCGGAGGACAGCGCCAGCCGCGGTGGCGGCGCCGACCACGTGCTCAGGGTTGAGGTGCGCAGGCAAGACGGCACCGATGCCTAGTGACTGGTTCGTGCTCCTCGGCCAGCGCCGGCCTCAGGCAATGATGCGCAGGAAGAACAAGCGAGCTGTGTTTGTCTTCTGAAACGCAAGGCGAAGTATCAACTGAATGTGTGATGTACTGTATATATAATTTGGACATTACCGGGCAGAAAATCCTGAATTTATTTGAATTTTTTGAAATCTATAAATTTTAACAAGAACCCGTTGTAAATTGCCATACCGAGGACTTTGAATTCGAATTTTGGAATTCAAATTCTTCCGATAACCGCCCTGATTTTTCGGAAACCGCGGTAACCGAAAATCCCGAACTCCCTCAGGATTTTTTTTCCTGCCGGGAACCAAAACCTTGACAGATGTAGTGATCCAAACAACAAAAGCATTAGAAACCCGAAAACTTCTTTTCACCGATGTCAGCGTGACATCAGCAGTGATGCCAGCTACGTGTTGACCCAAATATTTTGACACATCGCGAAACAGAACTTGACATAATTGAAACATTATTATTATTGTGAAACATTTCTAAAACTTTCCAATCTAGTTTCATAAGTTTTACTTTTCTTTAAATATTTCACATTTTTACTCATGTTTCAATCTGGTTTCACAAAAGTTTCAGTTACATTTCAATTATTAATTTATATTAGACAAATGTCAAAAGTCTCAACAATCTCAAAGCAGCCAGGGGAAGGTGGATGTGGTGTCCGTATGTACCGGAGGGTTCGTTAAAAAACTCATGCTAACAGTTCAACCAGTCAACACAATGCAATCCAGCTCAAACATTACTGAGTTCTGGGAAGAAACTTCAGATGACCGTCCAGTAAGAGAGGTAGATGAATGGGGACGAAAGGTTGGGCCCTCATCTCGAAAGAAGCAAATGTTGTGCATGCGTGCATGGTGCATTTCCCATGGGCAAGGAAGGTAGCAACACCTTCACGGAAGCGTCCGAGCGACGAAGTTAGCCCACCGTAGCATCCGGCGGCGGAGGGAATATGTGTGCCCGGTCAAGAGAGGGGACACAAGTAGAAGAAGAAGAGGGAATCGGAGATGGAGCTAGATGAGAGAATAGAGGGATTCTGGTGTTATGAGAAGCGTGAAGAAGCGATGTGAGGGATAGGGAAACATAGCAAAAAGTTGTAAGTTGTGTGGCACATTGCCTCTCCCCAATGAGAGTGCACGACAAGTAACGTGAGAGCTGGTTTCATGCATCACCGCAGCCCCCGCCGTGAGGATCCGCCTAGGGTTATGACCTACTCCCTCCGTTTTAAAATATAAGATATTTTAGCTTTGTGAAAGGAGTGTATCTAAACCTTTTTTAATGTGTAGGTTCACTCTAAACTTTGATGAACCTACGCATTAAAAGAGGTCTAGATACACTCCATTCATAAAGCTAAAACATCTTATATTTTGAAACGGAGGGAGTACATATATGACTTTGACTTCGTACCATGCCCCTCCTCATGGGAAAGACGGGCTCGTGCAAGGCGTCGAGACGGATTCATGAACCACATATCTAACTGAGAACGATGACTTGAGGCCCAAGCTAGGGCGGGGGACACCACCTAGCGAGGCTAGACTGGGTTTCCTGATTCCGAGAGTTATAAACCGAAGAACGGAGATTCCTTGAGCAGTCCTATAAAATCATTAAAAATAGTGGTAGTAAATTATGATATTATAAAAATATACTATGAGATATTAATATACTCCCCGTGTCCCCAATTATGATGTGCCACATACTTGTTCATGTACCTTTACAGCTAGAGCATCTCTAGTTGCGGTCCCTAAGTGGCTCCCTACAGGCCTTTGAGAAGCGCCAGACACAAAGCCATGCCTAGTCGTGATCCCCGTGGGCATGTTTCGTCCGGCGCGGCCTAGTAGCTTGCTTGGCGCTCCCACCCTGCCCCCGTGCCATCGGGCGCCTTCTAGGTGCACCGGACACAACGTGCGCACCGCGTGAACCAACGCTGGTAGTGACCAAACCCCATTTTTCTCTCCCTCCCCTCTTCCCGTCTCCCACCCCTGCCAAATTGCCAGCAGCGCCACTGCCCGTTCAATGCTGATAGGCCACCCTTCTCGCCCTCCCTACCATCCCCTAGTATTGATAAGATCCAACCGTCGTTCCCAAGCCTTCTCCGGTGGCCTGACCAACCAGGCGCTCGCGGCGACCTCGCGCGCCCACTTCACCCAGAAGGTGCTCAACCGTTTGCCTAGGTACGTTTGTTTGTAATTTTTCTACGCGCCTTTGCTGCTTATCGTCGCTACGAATTCGTGACCACAAAGTGTGTGTCGTGTAGGCCATGGACAACGACGACGAGCTAATGATCTAGGTGTTCATCGACGAGGAAGTCGAGGACGACGCCGACGAAGAGGAGCACTTATGATCCATGCATGCCTACTACAACGACAAGCCGACCAACTAAAAGCCGCCGCTCCCAAACGCCGTGGCTCCTCTGTAGGGAGAAAGAAGAGCAAAGCCGAGGCGGGGGATGGATGGGCATACCTTGCTATATACCGATTACTTCATTGACAACTCAACATACACGGCAAAAGATCATCGAGAGTGAGCAAGAACACCCAGCTGCACCAGATGATCTTCAGTATGAGTGCATGGATCCTATTGCAGATGTTGATCACCAGGTGCCGGCAGATTGGGTCAACTACGTCCAATGCATGCAGAGATTCGTGACCAGGTTGCTCATCTCAATCTGTGAAATGATCTAATCAAACATTTGTGGAGGCTCAAAGGAGAGGGGCATTGCCCCCAGAAGAAGAAGAATAAACTTCATTTTATTTGATTTATATCAATTTATTGTTTAAAACTCAATTTTTATGTGTTCGAAGTATGTTTGTAATAAGGTTAAGATTTGAATTATGTGTTTAACTATTTATATTTTCATTACAAATTGATATAAGAATAGTTGAAGAAACACATAGGGATTTCCTATAGGGAGCTAGGCTGGGGAGCAGCGCTCCCTAAGCCGTTGGTTCGTGCCGACGCTCCCCAATCGAGCCATCTGGTATACTGCTAGACGCTGTTTAGGGAGCCGCGGCTGGATATGCTCTTAATGACCTAGCTAGAGTTGAACAGGAGCAAGACGTAGAAGTGATGTGGTGTTATCGTGGTCGCATGAGTAAAATTAACGAGATGTGCAATTCCGGTGTTTGTTCCGCCACGGCCATGTGCTTGGTGCATAAAGAGCAAACAGAGCTCCTCCTTTTCTTACCGCGTCACATGCTCCTCGAAACAATTTTTTGTCTCGCTATATTAATATAGCAGCCAATTAATATAGCAGCCACATGATAGAAGCACGAGAGACAAGAGACGAAAAAAATATTGGGGCAGAAGAAAACACATGTCCAAAAGAGAAAATAAAAAACAAAATGGAGACAGAGGTGGATCAACTGAACGAAGGTGACCCACAACCACTCCACCCTCTGATTTCCACCACGCTCCTAACAACGGTTCGTCAAGCACCAAGCAGCACATTCAAGAACGAACGCCCATCACTTCTGCCCAGACTAGAGACTGGTCCTAGCGTTTTCCCCATCATACAGAGGAAGCAGACATAGGGTAGCCAAGATGCCCTCTAGGAAGGAATGGTGTCACCCGTGGGCAGCACTGCGTCAGTGTTGGATGAGTCGACAAGAATTTCTCCCCAAAAAACCCTATCCACAACCTCTGGGCGATCTATTGCACATGAGCTCCGCGAGGACGGGGTCTCGCCGACACCAAACTCGCCAGCAACAAACATGCGCCACTATGGTCACGAAGCAGCTATCATCGTCTCACGGAGGTTACCGCTGCGGGGTCTGCAAGATAGAGGCAAGATGTAGCTTAAATCAGGGCCAGCGGTACCGTGACCGCGTGGGAGGGAACTTCCTCCACCGCCAAAAACGGTAGTCGGCTGGACACGTACACATGCGCACTAATCCCGGTTGGGTTCGGCCTAGCCAAGCGGGTCCGTAAAACCTCCGCGGAGGCATACCAATCCCAAGAGGGTCTGGTCAAGCCCCGTCGGACCCATAAAGCCGGCAGCCACACTGAAGCATGTCGGTCATAGTCATTGTTGATCCCTGCATAAAACTACATCATCGACGCCTACAGATCAGGCAGAGCAAATGGCAAGTCTACCTGCCCAAGACCTAGATGGGGCCCTGATCTGGGCCAACAGGGTCTGGCCAGCGCTACGTCGCTGCCCCGCGCAGTCCCCCTAGTCCACGGTCACGCCGCCGCTTTGATCCCTTCCTGTCGCAGCTGGACATTCGCCATCCCAAGGAGCACCGTCGCTAGCTGAATTGGGTCCCCATCCACCGCCGTCGACGCCACCCAGGTTGCGCCCGACGGCCTCTGCCGATGGCAGCGACGGGGAGAGAGGGTGGTTCGTCAAGGAGCTGTGATGGTGCCCCGGTCGCTCTCCAGGGGAGCAGAAGCAGGTCAAATGTCTTTTTCCTTTCTTACTGGGGTTTTTTGTCCACCCTGTCACATACTCTCGCATGGACCTGAACCGCATCCATCATCATGAAGGATCCTTTCCTTTATTATTATCACAATTATCATCAATATTGGTTCAATAACAAATACTTCCTCCGATCTATTATAAGTATAGCTTATTTAGTATGAAGTTATATTAAATGAGTGACACTTATTATGAATCCGAGGGAGTATATTACTTCATCTGTTCACAATTACTTTGCGCTCTGGGTTTAGTCAAAGACAAACTTTTTAACTTCGATTTAATATATAGAGAAAAATATCAATATTAACAATGTGAAATCTAAAATAGTCCCTCCGTCCTAAAATGGATATCACAGATTTGTCTAGATTCCTATGTATCTATATACTAAAATGTGTCTAGGTGCATAAGAATATGCACATTGTGACATACTTTTTAGGATGGAGGGAGTATTAAAATTATCATAAAATCCATTTTCATATTATATGCATTTGATATTATAGAGTTTATATTTTTTCTATAATTTTGATCCTATGTGACAAATTTTGACTAAACCAACGAGAACTAAATAAAAACGGAGGGAGTAATTTCTGAGGGGAGCAGCACTAATTAATTACCAAAAATTAGCCAGGTATACCATAAAAAAGTTCTGACGAAGTACACCGTAGAACATGCGCAGGGAAATTAAGCTGTAGCTTATAGGTGTCAAGGCGCGTACCGAAGATAAGAAATCACGAGGCACTTGTCTTGTCCTGCATACAGTTGATCATGGAGGCCTGTGAGCTCCAAAGCCACTCTACACAAAAGTTGAAGTTTCACCATACAGAAAACATCATCACCTTTTGCTATCTTTTTTTTTTTGAGAGAGAACCCTTTTGCTATCGGCTGCCAGAAAAAAGGCATCTTTTTTACCGTGTATTGCTCAGCGTTTTGGTTACCGGTCGGGAAAACCGGTAACCAGAGCACCCTCGGGAAACAGGTTTACCAGTCAAAAAATACCGAAATTTTGAATTTTTTCTGAAAATTTTGAATTTTAAATAAAATTTCTCTGTAAATTGACCTGCAGTGAAATTTAAATTCGAAATTTAATTTTTAAATTCGTCCGGTAACTGGTCGGGATTTTCCGGTAACCGCGGTAACCGGAAATCCCGACCACCCTCAGGATTTTTTTTTGGTCGGGAACCAAAACCTTGGTCTCGCTTCTTGCGAAGAAATGGCAAGTTTGGTCTGTGACCGATCATCAATACATGTTCGCAGTTAAACCCCAACGCCACAAGAGATCCCCTTTAATTTACCTCCTCCTCCACCTTCCCATTCCACGCCCCAAAGATTCGCTCCATCCTGTCCTCCTTCTATCATCAGAGAGACCAGCCGGTGGCCTCGTCCACCACCATCAGAGAGGACCAAGGCGGTGGTGCTCCGGATGCACGGGGAGTCCTGGACCGTGAACCTCAAGCATTGGAAGCAGGGCAGCGGCATCATCCGCACGGCGTTCGGGTACGGGTGGCACCAGTTCTTGGTCGACAACGGCCTTGAGCTCGGTGACACCTGCTTCTTCGATGCGGTTGAGGAGGACGACGAGGACAAGGTGCTCAGAGTTGTGGTGCACAAGCAAGACGGCACCATTGTCCAGTGACTGGTTCGTGCTCATCGGCCACAGCATCAGGCAACGATGCACAATAAGAACAAGCAATCTTGGGAAATGCAATGCCAGTAGTATCAACTTAATGTGATGGGTAATAAATTGCAGAATGGAAGTATTGGATATTCGATGGATGAAATGCTTACTATTTAATCTAACCATCATCGAAACAAAAACCACTCGACCGAGGCAAAACAACCAACCGCACCCAACTATGAGCAGATAAACTAAATCACCGGAGATGGGAGTTGAACCAAGCAACAAAAAACCTTACAAAACTGATGCTAAATTGCAACTAACAGATTATCCTGTCAATGCCAGGCAGTACAGCTCGAACATCACTGAGTTCCACGACGAAAACTCAGATGGCCCAGCTTCAGCCTGGTTTTCTGTTTCTACGTCACAAAATATTTCCTGTGCAAAAAGAATGGAGTGCTACATTGCAGGTTACCTATACAACTAATCCCAATCTTATCTAGCCCACTCAACTGGCCTGCGAGGTGGAAGTGGAAGTGTAAGTTGCCGGTGCTAGTGGCACAGCTTGCTGCTCGTTACCACCAGTTGCATCAGGCTGCGCGTTTCCTCCATGTGCCTGGTTGACAGCATTGCCTTCTGGAACTGAACCATGTCCTGCAGCCGGCTGGTTGCTGCCATATGCAGTAGCTTCAGTTGCCCCATTGTACCCAGCCTGATTAGTGTACGCTGGATGAGTCGATGGATACTGCCCATAGACACTGGGCTGCACTCCTTGCTGCGGGTAGGCCGAAGCGACATGGCTCGCTGGCTGCTGATAGTTTGCGTTGTTAGTAACCATCTGATGTGTGTGCCCTGGTTGAGTCAACGGATGCTGCCCATAGAGAATAGGCTGCATTCCTTGCTGCGAGTAGGCCGAAGCAACATGACTTGCTGGCTGCTGATAGTTTGCATTGTTAGCAACCGTCTGATCAGTGTACCCTGGCTGAGTCGACGGATACTGCCCATAGACACTGGACTGCATTCCTTTCTGCGGGTAGGCTGAAGTGACATGACTTGCTGGCTGCTGATAGTTTGCATTGTTAGTAACCGTCTGATTACCAACTGCCTGATTAGTGTACCCTGGCTGAGTCGATGGGTACTGCCCACAGACACTGGACTGCATTCCTTGCTGCGGGTAGGCCGAAGCGACATGACTTGCTGGCTGCTGATAGCTTGCATTGTTAGCAACTGTCTGATTTCTGTACCCTGGCTGAGTCGATGTGTACTGCAAATAGGCAACAGGCTGCACTGCTTGCTGCGGGTAGGCGAAAGTGACCTGGCTCGCTGGTTGCTGATAACCTCTTGATGGTTGAAAGTACCCACCGGTAGCACCAGTAGTTGTTTCAGAAGGCTGACCATAACCAAGGCCTGGTTGAGATGGCACAGTTGAGCCCTGCACTGCGTGTGGCTGCTGGGCTGGAGTTGGTCCTTGGTAGGTTGTGGCACCAGGCTGAGTTGGCAGAAGACCATAGCCTTGCTGTGTTCCAGCAAAAGCAGATTTTCCATACGGATCTTGCTGTAGAGGGTAAGACTGGTATCCTGGCTGAGAATTCACTGACTGCTGCCCGTAGTACTGCTCATTTTGCATCTTCTCATACGGTAGTTGGCCCGGGGCAGAGTGTGGGTAACTGCTATAACCGACAGGCACTTCGTGGTAGTGGATTGGGGCTTGAATACCAATAGGACCTCTAGCTGAGTAGTACATTGGAGGTTGCACACCACTAGAAACTCTAGTTGAGTAGTACATTGGAGCTTGAACACCACTAGGACCTCTAGCTGAGTAGTGCATTGGGGCTTGAAAACCACTAGGGCCTCCAGCTGAGTAGTACAATGGAGCTTCAACACCACTAGAACCTCTAGCTGAATATGTGTTGTAAGAAACATGATAACGATCATCCTGATAAGCTGCCTGGCCTGTGGCGTCGCCTGACATTTGGTTCCAGCTGGCATCCATGACAACTCTTGGGGCAGCCTGCTTAGAATCACCATCAAGATGGTACTGTGGATTCTGATAATACATACATCTACTGTCATGACTCTCTTCTGAACCCCATTGAGGCGCTCCATCAGGCTCAGGCTCACCCATCTGTGAAATATATCTAGGAGACTGATTACACAAGATTACAAGACTAACAGGTCGAGAAAAAAAGATTTAAACATAGATAAAGGAAACTGGAATACAGATAGTTAAAAGGGCAGCATAAAGAAAACCTAATCTGTTGTAATTACAAGTAGATATACTTCTTGCAAGTAGAGAATACATGACATCTACTTCAATACTTCCTCCATTCCACAATGTAAGCCTTTTTAGCAAGCTGTTTTAGTTTGCTAAAAAGGCTTACATTGTGGAACGGAGGTAGTAACTTGCAAAGTAATTAAAATGAATTAAACCTCATCATGAACTCAAGAGATCTAGTAAAACCTCTACTGGAAATTGATCAATGCCTCAAAAGAACCACAATAAAACAGCAAGCGCTACTGAGCTGACAGAATATACATCATTCTTCTTAACAAAGAATATATTTATCCCCTTAAAAAATGGAGTATACTTATATTAAGCCAAAACAGGAAACCCAATAGACGTGCACTTGAAGCTTCCATGGCATATATAAACCTCAAAAAAGCTTCCATGGCATAATGCTCCAAAAGGTAAGCATTAGAGAGAAGTCTAGACGGAAAAAAAACTGTTGACTTAGATGGATTTTATCTGATGCATTATGGAGACACACAGAATATCATGTATACTTCTAAACATGACACGGAACTCTGCGGGCATAAGGATGTCAAGTGTCAAAAGAAATGATTACCGAAGTGATACAGCGCTATTGTCAGAAGACATATGACCGACATAAGTGGCTTAGGCCTTACCACTGCTGAAGAACAAAGCCTGACTACCCATCTTCTGTACAACAGAGTGAGTGATGGAGAATACTGATTTACTGAACCCACATGTATAATAGAGCTGTATCTGCACTGTGAAAAATTCTAGCCAAAAGATAACTTCTAAAACAAGCAGTATAGTTTTGGATTTTTTTTCTTTCTAAGACCCAGGGGTCATGAACAAACATAAACACCTTGACTTTGTGATCATGTCGTCGCAGAGCAGAAAAATGATTCGTCAGGCACAAACATATTGTTGACAACTTGACATCTAATAGAGTATATTTGAAAGTTCAATGTTTACACCCAACCATGGTGGCCACTGGTGAGATCTTTCTGGAAGACAGCAGTGAAATCAAAATATCCATATTCAAGTGAATATTATCACACCATACACATCAAAAACAAAGCAGACAATGTGTGCAGTTACAAGGACATATTAATTCATGAAAATGAGATACAAACCAGCCATGCCCACTGCCCAGATACATATACTGGAAGCCATTCTCATGATGTTCATACTCGATAAACTTGTTCCTGACTTCTCGATGATTGGAGTGACAATTAAGAAAGACTATAAGAAATTGCAAAAGACTCCCTCCGTTCATTAATATAAGATGTTTAAAACATCTTATATTAATGCACAGAGGAAGTAACATTTAACATATTACTATTTGAACTTCTTGGTTATGAGTAAACAGTTGACTGAGCTCCCTAGCATACAACCTTATGGATGGATGGCATAAGTAAATAATACACCTAATATATGGCTTGCTGCTACCAGAGATATCAATGAAGGCTACAGAAGTTAGATGCTAAAGTGTCATGGAGATACCGTACGATCCACGTGCATGATAAGTTAAGATTTGAAGTTCATTATGATTTACAATCAAGATGGATAGCTAAAGGCCAGAATTATAGTGAAATTTGAAGGTATGCTCAAGCATCATAACATAACATATGAAGCACAAGCAGCACTTCGAAACATGAAGTGCATCTAGCAAACATGGTCTTTAACTAGCCAAATAGTTCCTGTTGAAATCTTCAAATAGTGTGAAGAGTAATGTAATATTCCCTCCGTTTGGAAATATAAGACATTTTAGCTTTGTGCTATGAATGTATCTAGTCACCTTTTAGTGTAAGGTTCACTCCAAACCTCTACGAACCTATACACTAAAAGATGTCTAGATACATTCGATTCACAAACCTAAAACGTCTTATATTTCCGAATGGAGGGAGTAGATACTATATAGATATTGAGCAAGTATCAGAAGCACCTGACTGATGAGTTCCAGGATCATCGTTCTTGCAACCTCTATTTCATTCCAATTCCCAGTAAGTAGTACTTTTCTTTCTGTGGAAAGATCACCTTCAGGAAGTTGTTGCGGAATTAACTACAAAAGAAGGATCTTAGTTTACATTTTGAAGTGAATAAGAAACATGCACATACAATGTAGCACTAACCTGAATATCAGCCCCGGACTTAGTTTTTAGAGCCTTAATGGTCTCACCTCCCTTACCAATGATCAGCCCAGCCTACATATTATGATAAAAGGAAATATAGAAGATCATTTATGTTAAATTTATAACCAGATAAGTTTCCAGGCTCACCTTTTCAGTTGGGACATGGATGTCCACTTGCTCAGCACCAGATTGCAGAGCATCAAAACTTCTAGCGGCAAGTGTAAGTGAATCACCTGCATCAACCTGAGAAAATATATTGTAATAGCCTCAGCAAGTCTGTAATCATCCAAAATAAATCAAACCAACAAGAAAACCGACAGGTAAAACTGACCCGCGGCATGACATCCGTAATCAGCTGCTCAGTCTTGGTGGTGCTTTCAAGAGGACCTGTGAGTTCAGTAGGCCGAGAGGAAGAATTTGGATCATCAGCTTCATCATATTGCGCAACCTCAATCTTAGCATCTGAGGCGATCTGTAGGCACCTCATAGTTTCCCCAGAATTATAAATCAAAACACCGACCTACAATAAACCTCTTCCATTAGCTAAGAGCTTACATAAACAAAATGGAGAACATATCTAAAAGAGAATATCAATTTAAAGCTTGCTGAGAATAGATGCATGGTACCATCTCCAACTTTCAAATAGAATGTGACTCTTACTTGCTTATGGCCTTATGCTTGCCTATTGGATAATTTACATTAAATGATTTTCTTGGAGATTTTGGGGCCAATACAACAACTAAAATATGAATATCCACGAGGAAATAAGCACTGAACATTTGAACAACGTAAACAAGGAGAAGTTGACTGTGCCTTATTATGAGGAATTTCAATTTTGTGAGACATTGTTTCTTCGGTTAGCGCTACAGAACTCTGCTTTTCTGATGAGGACAAATCATCTTCTTGAGGGACTTCTGAACATACTTTCGGAACATGTACCTCAGAGCTAGATATCATGCTTTCATTGACTGGGACCTCCCCATTCACCACTTCTGATTTTACTGGTTCATGCACTTCAGTTTGAGTAATACCTGCAGCAGATAAGACAGAAAATTCAACCATATTTTTCTTTCATGATAATAATGTGATGTATTCCAACAATTGTGAGTCTTATTGACTACAGTCACCCTTACAGATACTTCGAGACATGGAGTTAACATGAGAACCTTGCAATCCACAATTTATTAGACAAATAGCTAAATGAACGAAATACTTTTAAACCCTTTTGATTGCTTGTAGAATTAAGCAAGAGCAGTAGAACACCATATGCAGTCCTTGCTAGCTTTCTCATCTAACACCTAAATCCAACACGACTCTTTTTTTTTTCATATTATGTCATCCCCTGGCCGAGCAAACAAATATCAAAAGGGGGGCTGCCGAAGTGGCATTACTCCACCAAAAAACCGTGATTCAGCCTAGAGATCGCACAAAATCTAGCACGCCATAGGTATATTACACGAATACGAAAACAAAAGGGTGAAAAATAGTAGAACCGTGGAGCGTGTAGGCCTCTATACCTGACCCGTCACCCTCGCCGTCCGTACGCAGCCGCTTGGGTTCAGTTTCCGCCGCCGCCTCCTCCAGCTCCTCTCCTTCGCCTCCAACCTCAGAGCGATCTGTAGCGGTACCCTCCTCCGCGTCCCTCGCCTGCATTACCTCCACTTCCTTCGCCAGCATCGCCTCCTCCACTTCCGCCTCGCCAAGCTTCCTCTTATGATCGGGACCGGGTGGGGGCACCGCCTCCTCCTCCGCCATCGGCGGCGGTAAGGTCCCAGCCGCCGTTCCCGTAGCCGTGACCGGCGCTGTCACTTGCGAGGGCTCGGTGGTCGTAGCTGTTGCGTCGGCCTCCGACATTGATGGGCTAGGGTTTTGGTTTTGGCGCGATGATTCGGGGAGACTCTGAACTCTGGAAGAGAGAGAGAGAGAGGGGCGAGACAATTGCGAGCAAGGAGGAGACAGGGGTTTTGGGATTTATCAGACAAAAAGTTGGGCCGCTGCAGAACGGATCCAGTGCCTTTACATGGCCGTTCAGAGACTCAAAAAAGAAAAACCTGGCCGTTCAAAAACTTCTTCCACGTACAAAGTGGAAACTCTAGCTGATTCTTTGTGTGTAAGAGTATTGAGGGCGAAATATTACCAGATGGTAAATTGTTAAATGCAAAGTTAAAAAGTGGTAGCTCATACATACACTTGGCAAAGTACTTTTGGCAATTGATTGTTTCAAAAGAGGAAGTATATGGAGAGTAGGAGATGAGACCCAGATAAATATTTGGGAAGACAATTGGATCAAGCCACAATTTGAAGATCATGATGCCATGGTAACAATTTAATGAAGAGTTGATTACTGAACTTTTTTGGCCGGTTGATGTAGTTGCTTGGCATTATACTCGCGATGGTACGTTCACAGTCAGATCAGCATACCACTGCCAATGTAACTACATGTTTGGAAGGCACGAAAGGAACCCTGATGTTATAGAAGGGACAAATAACTCAGTGTGGGAAAACTATGGAAGCTGGGCCTCCCTGGTAAAATTAAAAACTTTGGGTGAAGAGTGCTACATGGGATGGTTCCTTGCCGAGGTATCCTAGCTAATAGGCACATATGCAATCAAGGGGGGTGTTGGATGTGAAGACATTAAGCACATGCTCTTTACTTGTGCAAGGGAAAATGAAGTATGGAGGTGCTTGGATATCTTGGATAAGATAGAAGAGATTGCTGCTATTGATAGGTCTGGCTCTGTTGTTATAGAAGAAATCATCAAGAGAAATGAATGTGTTGTTTCTCTTGATAATATAGGTCTAGCTGAATTAACCCTTACGGCAGGGTGGTATATCTGGTGGGAAAGGAGGCAGGTAGTTCATGGGGAGAAGATTCAGGTGCATTACCGCTCGGTAATGTCGATTGTAGTGCTGGCTAGGAACTACATGATTGCAAATACAAAACCCCAGGCTAAACAAAGAGAGATTTGGAAGAAACCACCTGAATGAAAACTTTCTTACCCCATGTTGTTGATGCGCCCATGGCTGAAGAATATGCTTTTCGAGATGGTCTGATGCTTGCTCAACATATTGGAATTAACAATTTCATCCTTCAGACTGATTGTTTGCAGGTGGTTGAAACTATGCAGAATGGAGGTTTCTCGGCAACTTATTCAGCTGTGATATATGATGACTACACTATTATTTGGAGTGGTTTTGATATTGTGTCTTTAGAATATTGTAATAGGGAGGCTAATCAAGTAGCACATGAGCTTGTTAGGGATTTTTTACTTCCGAAAATTCTTGTACCTGGGTCGATGAGCCCCCTAGGTTTATCCTTGGCAAGCTCGCAAACGATGTGATCTTGTTACATGATCAATAAAGTACGTCGAACGGCTTTCATTTAAAAAAGTGGAAACTCTAGCTTAAGCGGTGGCGCTGGCGGTGGATCTTCGCATCGACAACGTCATGATTATTGTTTAAGGGCTACAACACAAGAACTTGGGTCTGTTTGGTCATATCCTGCTGTAGATTGCGGAGACAGCAAGACAGCAAGAAGGTATCTCTTTCGGCCATGAGAGGCAGTCTTCTAACGAAGAAGCACATAGGCTAGCTCGATTAGGCACGGTGCTGGATGTAGGGCGTCATGTGTGGCTAGTTTCCCAACCTAAGGGAGTGAGTTTTCCTGTAAACATTTTGTCTGATTAATGAATAAAAGGTCAGATTCTCAAAAAAATGTACAAAGTGGAAACACCCAAAGACCAGATATTTTTCTAAAAAACGAACACTAAAGATGAGATGCAGTGACCCAGCATACCACTGCATGATGTAGTACACTATAGTCGTTGACAAAACACCAATGAAACACCGTTCACTAGTATTACATCCCTCAGAGTGGTACAACAGAAACACAGTAGGTCCAAGACGCGACTATAGATTACAACTCGACTCTTTACAAAAGATCCAGAGAACACTCTAGGTTAAAGAGGAACAAATCAACTTCTTATAAAGAAAAACCAGAATAACAACTCAAAACTATCTAGCTAATAAGACTAGCATCTAAACTAATTAGCTTGCAATTTCTGCTATTGTAATGCTCTACATAAGTAGGTTTTGTGGCTAGAGAATCTATTCCTAGCTAATCCGGAACTTTGTCTTCGCTTCAGTTGATGTATATGTTGACTTTATTTAAGAACTTGGGATGTCGATGATGGTTTATTGAGCACAAAGTTGAAGTTGACGTCGTCTTCAATGGCTTCGGAATCTAGCAAGGGTTAAGAAGGTACGATTGAGTACAAGCGTACTCAGCAAGTTCACTAAAAAGGAGTATTTGATGCACTATCTACAGCCACAGACCATAGATCGTATGCAATGCAGGTTTTCGTAAACATTTCTTCAAAGGTTGGTTTTATTCTGAAAACTATGTTCGTCAGTGACGAGGGGTGATGGCTCAATACACGGCGCCCAGAAAAATGTTTGATGGCGGTGTTGATGTAGAGCTCGTTGGGAACCCCAAGAGGAAGGTATGATGAGCACAGCAGCAAGTTTCCCTCAGTTATGAAACCAAGGTTTAATCGAACCAGTAGGAGCAAGGAAACACCTCAAAGGTGTTACTAGCTGAGCTTTGGCAGGGCGCACTACCGGTGCTAGTAGCAACATGGAGACCTGCACAACACAACCACAGAACTCTGTCCCCAACTTGCGATGAGATTGTCAATCTCACCGTGTTTTGCGGAAAACAAAGGATTAAACGTATCGAATGGAAAGAAGTAAAAGTTTGCAGAAAGTAAACAGAAAGCAGTAAAAGATTGTAGATTGAATATAAAAGATAAGGACCGGGATCCATAGTTCACTAGAGGTGGCACTCCTTAAGATAGATAACATGTTGGGTGAACAATTACAGCGAGGCAATTGACAAACATCGAGAAAGCAATACATGCATATACTAATCATCTTGAATCCTTTGAGACTTGATTGGGCATTACAACATAATACATAGACCGCCATACAACTGCATCTATGACTAATAATCCACCTTCAGGTTATCATCCGAACCCCCTCCAGTATTAAGTTGCAAGCAACCGATTGTTGCTTTACGAACTGCGTGTAAAGTAAACAATACAATTGTTCTATGAACAAAGGATCGTTGTTTTCTCCCTAGTAGCAACAGCACATCTACTACCTTAGAGATTTCTGTCACTTCCCCAGATTACCAAAGGCATGAACCCACTATCGAGCATAAATACTAACTCTTGGACTTGCTAGCATCTACTTGGCCAAGATAGCTACTAACAACGGAAAGCAAGCAAGATCTCAAATAACAAAGACATGATAGAATCAATAATCAATCTGAAATAGCATCTCAATATCCATTGGATCCCCGCAAACACAACATGTATGAATTACAAATAGATGATCTTGATCAGGAACGGAGCTCAAAAGATCTAAACATGAAAGCACAAAGGAGGAGAAACCAGCCATCTAGCTACTACATGGATCCGTAGTCCAAGGATGAACTACTCACGCATCACACCGGAGGCTTGCATGGTGATGAAGAAGGCCTCCAGGGTGAATTCCCCTCTCCAGCAGGGTGCCGGGAAGAGCTTCAGATCCCTCCCGATCTAGGGATGGAGATGACGGCGGCTACAGACTCTTTCGTGGACTTTTGATCGGGTACTTAGGCTTTTTGTCCCGAGGGAAACTTATAGGCGGAAGGAGAGGCCGAGGGGGTGCTGGGGTCGGCCAGACCACCCCCTGGCGCGGGCCAGGCCTGGCCGCGCCGTCAGGTGGTGTGGCCGCCCCCCAGCCCTTCTCCGTCTCGTATTCTGGTACTTGATCCCTTCCAGAAAAATAGGTACTTTGGCTTTTGTCCCGTCCAATTCCGAGAATATTCATTTTCTGACTTTTCTGGAACCAAAAACAATAGAAAACAGGTAGCTGGCGCTGTGGCTCTTGTTAATAGGTTAGTCCAAGAAATCATAATAAAAGTGCTCCAAAGTTGGAACAAAATACAAGAAAGTGGATAAAACCAAGCATGGAACATCAAAAATTATAGATACATTTGCAATGTATCAACATCCCCAAGCTTAACTCCTGCTCGTCCTCGAGTAGGTAAGTGATAAAAAGAAATAATTTTTGAGGTGACATGCACCATCAAAACTTGATCAAAGTATTTGCAAAACTCAAAGCTGGGATCATAGTACTTCAATCATAACATGAAAGACAAAGTTCTAGCAATAAGCAAAGAAACTATGATACAACATGAAAAGGCACAAACAAAAGATTCATGAATAACATGCTTTGCAAGACGTTTGTTTGTTTCACATAAAGAAAACATAGCATAATAGTATTCAGCTTGTCCCTCAATAGAGTAGAAAATATAAATGCATAGGACACCTTCAAAGTTCATAAGAGTGACTAGATACAATAGTTTAAAACAAGCAATAACAAGTTATGCATCAATCAACTAGTCTTGGGACAATGCACATAGAACTAAGAATGGCCACTATGCTTTCAAAGTAGTGCATAAAGATAGAAGGTGGCGACTCAATATAATGGTGGAAGAAAATCCTTTATAAAAGGAAGTAGGGATTCAAGTCTCATAAAGAGCTTCCAAAAATTATGGTACTTATAGCTTTCAGCTCTCATTGCCCCTATCATAAGCATATTGAAGGTGATTAAGGTTAAAGTGACACAACTAAGAGGATATGCTTGACAAGTTATAAACCGAAATCTCATGCCCCTTACTTACGAAGACCGATCCTCATGCTACTCAACTTCAGTCACGAGTAAGCTCTTGTCATTGTAAGTATATGTGTATCATTAAGAACCGCCAACGGGGTACCCCTTGCACATGATACGGGAGCTTTCCCATAATCAAAATGACAAGGCAAGCAGACAATGAGCATCTCAGCGATCTTTTTATTTGCTATTTGCATAGCTTTTTATTGAGGATGCTTCATAGAGTGCTCACTATGGTGATGCTGCAAGTTTCCACCATGATTAGGCATGGCTTAGGCTAGCGGCCCAAGCGTTTCTCTAACACATATACAAACTCCATGATCTTACAAGTTCCACTTTTATTTCACACTGTCGGGATCCGTAAGCAAAAGAACATAATATCAACGGGGTACAAAGTACAAGTGCAATGTTGAAAGCGTTCCCCATGGTACATGGTTCTGCTAATTTCAACTTATAAAGCGCAAGCATATACGCAACAAAGAAGGACCCAATGGTTCAAGTTTATTAGAGGCAATAAAGTAAAGTGTGCCATCAAGTTCGTGAGAGCTTTAATCACTAGTTTTCTCATAACAAGTGGAAGGTAAATAAAAGCATGAATATACTTGGAATAGCATAAGCTAGTATTTAGGTATGGTGGAATCTTTGGAAAAACTTGGTTTAGGGAGTTGGATGCATGAGTGGAACTCATACTTGGTGGTGGAGGCTAGCAAAAGACTGGGAGCGACAAACTAAGAGAGCAATAATGGCCATAATCATGCAGAGCGACAAAACATCATTGATCAAAGCATAAAGTGATACTACAAGTTGAAAACTAAAGGATCATAAAGGCTATGGTGACTTGAGATAGTCATAACATGGTGTGAACATGCGCCAAGTCAACCCAAATAAAGCATCAAAGGAGAATACCACTATACTATGCTTTAATATGCTAAAACAACGCATGATTCATCCAAGGCACATTAAGAAATCTCAATTGTTTATAACAAGTCATGCTACAACAAATAATACTAAGCATAAAGCCAAAACAATATCGAGCATGGCATGACAAAGCATAGGCCACAGTCAAAAACGAGCTCTTTTTACCACATAAGCATAAACTTTCCTACTCTTTTCCAAACCAAACCAAACTATTTGCAAACCAAAGTGTGAAAGAGGGGGTCCAACCAACTTATTCAGAAAACTAAGCAAACCAAGCAAACTAAAAAAATGAAAACAAAAAAGAAGACGCTCCAAGAGAAACACAACTGTGCACGAAACAATAAAAATGAAGCGTTTGGAAGAAACCTGGAATTTTTATTGATGAAGAAGGGGATGCCTTGGGCATCCCCAAGATTTGACGCTTGTACTTCTTGGATATTTCTTGGGTTGACACGCGTGGTATCCCCAAGCTTGAGCTTTAGTCCATCCTTCATCTCGTTACTCATTCCTTCCATACACCTGAAATTTTTCCTTCATACAAAACTTCACACTATCTCATTAGCAACATTAGTGCACTTAAGATAAATAAGTCTCAAGGTTCAGTTCTAACACCAAATAAACTTATATTAGAACACTAGCTACTGTAGCACTTCCCTCAGAAAGCTCAATTCCCTAAAGGAACTCAAGAAGGAACTAACAAGAAGCAAATGCAGAAAATGGCAGAAATCTGTCAAAACAGACCAGAAGGTAAAGAAGAATTTATTCGAAGACATTATGTTGCTCAAAACAAAAAGTGTTTAACTAACGAAAGTTATATAACAACCTGGGGAAGAAGCACAAAAATTTACAGTTCAATCCGACGTACAGAGCTTTCTCAGGAATTTTTACGGTGAAGCACAGAAATCTGTTTCGGGACAGCAACTTTCTCAATCATTACTTCACTCTCATTAGAGGTTACTCTTGGCACAAAAAGCAAATAAAAAGGATAAGGAGAGGTTATTACAGAGGTAATAACTTCCAAGACTCAACTAAAACTCTTGGGTTATCTCCCAACAAGTACTTTTCTTTAACGTCTTTAAGTTAGGCATAAGAACCAAAGAAAGAATCAAGTGTTCTCAAATGAAGAAGCATTAAGATCAATACCAAAAATATTTTCAACAAGACATGGTATATCATCCAAATAAGTTCTAGATGATCCTCTCTCAATGCTCTTGGGTTCACTATTCTCATCAAAAGGGTTTGCAGGAACAATCCAATCAAGATTCTTTTCTATGGCATCATGTATTGCTACTAGTTTAAAGGGTATTGATATCTTAGGTTCCTCCCCATTAGGTTCGGTTTTGTTCATCTTTTCTCGCGTTCCAACAACATCTACGCATGAGCCTAGCATATTGAAACGTTCAAAAACTTTTCTAGCTTCCTTGGCAACATCATAGAACTCCTTAAACAAAGTTTCTAGAATAAAATCCCTCTTTTCAGGATCTTCAATTTCTTTAAGCTTAAGAAACATTACTTGCATTAAGGGGTTGAGGTTAACAAACCTAGCTTATAACATGTGAATTAAAGAAGCTGCAGCAATCTCATAGTTTGGAGCAAGTTCTACAAGGGATCTATCCTCAGTATCTTCATGTTTGCTAACATGATTAAAGAATTCTTCAATATTGTCTTTCCCAATTATAGAACCACTACCAATTGGAAGGTCTTTCATGGTGAATGTAGGGATCAACATGGTGAGCTAAAGGAGAGGTGAAAACTAAAGGAGACTTAATTTTTTTGTGTTTTCAAATAAGAAAGCAAAACAAGTAAAACTAATTTTTTTGTGTTTTTTGAAGAACAAAACAAGCAAACAAAGCAAAAAGAAACTAAGCAAAAAAAACAGCAAAGTAAAGAGATTGCTTATGAGGGACTCCCCTTGTGAAGATGTCCTTGACTCCCCGGCAACGGCGCCAGAAAAATGCTTGATGGCTCAATGCACGACGCCCAAAAAAATGCTTGATGGCGGTGTTGATGTAGAGCTCGTTGGGAACCCCAAGAGGAAGGTATGATGAGCACAGAAGCAAGTTTCCCTCAGTTATGAAACCAAGGTTTAATCGAACCAGTAGGAGCAAGGAAACACCTCAAAGGTGTTACTAGCTGAGATTTGGCAGGGCGCACTACCGGTGCTAGTAGCAACGTGGAGACCTGCACAACACAACCACAGAACTTTGTCCCCAACTTGCGATGAGGCTGTCAATCTCATCGTGTTTTGCGGGAAACAAAGGATTAAATGTATCGAATGGAAAGAAGTAAAAGTTTGTAGATAGAAAACACAAAGCAGAAACAGTTTATAGATTATATGTAAAGTAAAGGACCGGGATCCATAGTTCACTAGAGGTGGCTCTCCTTAGATAGATAACATGCTGGGTGAACAAACTACAGTGGGGCAATTGACAAACACCGAGAAAGCAATACATGCATATACTAATCATCTTGAATCCTTTGAGACTTGATTGGGCATTACAACATAATACATAGACCGCCATCCAACTGCATCTATGACTAATAATCCACCTTCAGGTTATCATCCGAACCCCCTCCAGTATTAAGTTGCAAGCAACAGATTATTGCTTTACGAACTGCGTGTAAAGTAAACAATACAATTGTTCTATGAACAAAGGATCGTTGTTTTCTCCCTAGTAGCAACAACACATCTAGTACCTTAGAGATTTCTGTCACTTCCCCAGATTACCAGAGGCATGAACCCACTATCGAGCATAAATACTAACTCTTGGAGTTGCTAGCATCTACTTGGCCAAGATAGCTACTAACAACGGAAAGCATGCAAGATCTCAAATAACAAAGACATGATAGAATCAATAATCAATCTGAAATAGCATCTCAATATCCATTGGATACCCGCAAACACAACATGTATGAATTATAAATAGATGATCTTGATCATGAATGGTGCTCAAAAGATCTAAACATGAAAGCACAAAGGAGGAGAAACCAGCCATCTAGCTACTACATGGATCCGTAGTCCAAGGATGAACTACTCACGCATCACACCGGAGGCTTGCATGGTGATGAAGAAGGCCTCTAGGGTGAATTCCCCTCTCCGGCAGGGTGCCGGGAAGAGCTTCAGATCCCTCCCGATCTAGGGATGGAGATGACGGCGGCTACAGACTCTTTCGTGGATTTTTGATCGGGTACTTAGGGTTTTTGTCCCGAGGGCAACTTATAGGCGGAAGGAAACGCCGAGGGGGTGCCGGGGTCGGCCAGACCACCCCCTGGAACGAGCCAGGCCTGGCCACGCGGCCAGGTGGTGTGGCCGGCCCCCAACCCTTCTCCGTCTCGTATTCTGGCACTTGATCCCTTCCGGAAAAATAGGCACTTTGGCTTTTGTCCCGTCCAATTCCGAGAATATTTATTTTCTGACTTTTCTGGAACCAAAAACAACAGAAAACAGGAGGCTGGCACTGTGGCTCTTGTTAATAGGTTAGTCCAAGAAATCATAATAAAAGTACTCCAAAGTTGGAACAAAACACAAGAAAGTGGATAAAACCAAGCATGGAACATCAAAAATTATAGATACATTTGCAATGTATCAAGGGGTAACCTCGGCCATTCCCATGGCGATGGACTTTGGGTTTCACGGAAAAGAGAATGATGGGGATTTTGTCAGATGTCACGGAAACAATGGAATCAAAGTCACCTGAATATTGAGTAATTGCACTATTACAAGTTTTCTTCTAGATTTCGGTACCCTCACTTGGGCTTCTCCCGTCCTATATATAATAGGCTGGATCTCAAAGCTATATGCGGATAGGTTTCATACACGTGTGATTACAATACCAACATAATGTCGGTTTATGGTATCTTTCCTAATACAATAAAAGCTTTTGTCGGTTGCTTCCTTGGGTTGTCGTCTGAAATCTTCATGGGCCGTAAGCCTTTTACCCAATATAGGGTAGCGAATCATAAGCATCCGAGTAATCATACCTATGTAAGTATCCCCCGAGACTCTACTTGAACCGCAGTTTCAGGTTTGAGTCTCAAAGTTTCTTTTTCTTTTTTATCTTTGTAGGGATTTTGGTACAACGAGTCTGATGCTTCCGACGGATCGGGAATCAGTTAATTGCTCCTAGGCAAAAAAAAGATTGTCCTACATCAAATTCAAGTCCCCGGGCTCGAATCCGGAATTTTCTACTAGCGTAATTCAGTTCGAGCCGCAGAGGTCTTATCGAATACTGAATTCCAGTTTTCTATTTTTATCGGGTACCCATCGTGTCCGTCAGGATTTTTCATCGTATCATTGATACAAATATTTTACTAGCAGAGCGCATTCTTGTGCGATCACCAGACCACATAGGACGAATACTAGGGTCTTACCTTCATGCTTCTGAACATGGCATTCAGATTTTTATCGCGTTGGGTGTGATCTGAGAGTTTTTTGTTTGCAGCGGCTGAAGAACTTTTTGCTTTTTGCAACTACTCCCGATAGGAGTACCTTGTTGATGAATGTTTTCTTTGTTTTTCTTTATCAGGTGCGTGCCAGCGCTCCTGATAGGAGTAGCCCCCGAGGCTATGTTTAGATATATGTATCAAAACATAGGCTCGAAAACTTATGTCTATGGCGACAGTGCTTCTGTAATTTTTGTCGGGTGCACGACCAGTGCTCCCGATAGGAGTAGCCCCCGAGGCTACAATCGTAATATTGTATATTCGGTCGTAGTCTCAGATCTCTTCTTGGAGGAATTTACTTCGGCTCTGATTTTTGTTTTTTCGGGTCATATTTTCAATGGTGAGCCGCGATTTCTGCAACTCCTCCTCTGTGATATCAGTGATGACGTATTTTATGTTGTTGATTTTTAGAAGAACACACCCTGACAGGATGTGTAGAACATGGGCCCATGCAACAGTAATGATGACGCGTGATAGCGTATTCAGCGGAGATTTTTGACTACACGCCCCCTCTCCGCACGAGAATCGAGGCATCACGCGCTGTTCTCCGTTTTTACCGCAGCCATAACTTTCTTAAAAAATTCCTTTATGGAATCTTTGTAACATGTGTCACCATCGTGTGACCTTCTGTCGATTCGATTTTGCATCGAATGGTTCAGACCTCACGTCTTTTCTCTTTATAAGGGAGGGGAGGTGTGTTTTACTGTTTTACCTCACCTCCCCCTACCTCCTCTTCTTCCTTGCGCTCTTGCCCCCTTGCGAACTCCTGCTCTTGCTCCCCTGAAAAACTCCAATTCTTGTGCTCGTATTCCCCTTTTTCCACCATGGGCATAAGCAAGGCTGCTAGAACTTCTGCTGCTGCCGCGAAGGCCACCAGGAAGAGGGCCGTCGGATGGGATCCCACCAAGTGCACGATGCGGGAACTCCGTGAGGCGCGGAACTTCGGCCATCTGATGGAGGGTTCCTTCAAGCTCCCTGGAGACGAGACTGCTCCCATCCCCGAGCCTGGCTGGAGGTTAATGTTCCTCCCTTTCCTCTTCGACGGTCTTTCTCTTCCTATCCACAAATTTCTTCGTGGCCTTTTGTTTGTTTACGGCATGCAGCTGTATCAGCTCACGCCCAACTCTATTATCCACGTCGCTTGTTTCGTCACACTTCATGAGTGTTTTCTTAGGATTCATCCCCATTGGGGCCTTTGGAAGCACTTCTTCTATGTTCATCGTAACACCACTAACACCATTGTCAATGATGTTGGTGGTGCCATTTTTCCCTCTGATCCGATGCTAATTACTTGGTGTTCAAAATCACTGATTATATCCAAGGTTGGAAGTCCAAGTGGTTTTATGTCAAGGATCAGCCACTCGAAGGCCAATCTTTCAGGTTAGCCCCTTTGATCCTAGGAAAACCTGTCGTAAACTTGACTCCTGGGATCAGCGTCCTTCTGCCGAAGAAACGGCGGAAATCAAGCCCTTTGTCGATCGTATTTCAAAGCTATGGCATGAGGTTGGCAAGGAATTATCGGGTATCCAGGTCCTGGCATACTTTTTGCGGATTCGCGTCCAGCCGCTTCAGGCCCGGCTTTCTGGCATGTGGGCGTACACCGGGAGGAAGGACCCAATGAGGATTTCCTCGGAAGACCTTGCCCTCAAGGTGTATGAGAAAAGGGCCCGGAGCTTCACCACTCTGACCAAGAGAAGCCTGGTTCCTTCAACCTGTCTTGTTGAGCCTTTTGGCAAGAAAAAAAGGCTCCCTGAGATAAATTTCCTTTGCCTTCATCTTTTCCTTTCTTATGTTTGCAGATGTACTTTTCCTTTATTCATGTCTTCCTCTTTGTGTAGGATTTTGATCATCTCTGCTCCCTTCCTCCTCTTCCTGGAAGTGGCGAGCCCCCTGTCCATCCCTCTACATCCGACGATCTCCCTGTGACTGGGACTGCTGCGGATGAGGAAGGGGAGTTCTCTGCATCCGATTCTTCTTCGAAGACGCAATCTCTTCCTTCGGCTGGCTCCAGAGATTTCCA
This sequence comes from Avena eriantha, assembly GCA_910589775.1. Taxonomy (NCBI): domain Eukaryota; kingdom Viridiplantae; phylum Streptophyta; class Magnoliopsida; order Poales; family Poaceae; genus Avena; species Avena eriantha. The sequence goes on along the minus strand of OU342746.1, from coordinate 304,568,408 downwards.
CGTAGAGCGTGTTGGCGAAAAGAGGAAGCACCCTTATGTTGTGGAAAGGGTCGAGGACTCGGATGACTCGACTGCTTCCAAGCCTTTTGGCACTTCTCCGATCGCGGCTGCTCCCGCCTAGGTGAATTTGTTCCGCCTTATGCAGAATGTGTCTTTGTAAGTATTCACTTGCTTCTTTTTTCATTTTACTGGGTGGTTTTTACTGCTGATGCTTGTTCCACTTGTGTTGTTATTTTGCAGTGATGATGAAGATCCTCCCGCATCTTCTCTTCGCACATCTGTGGGCTATTATGCAAAGAAATCTCCTCCACCATCGTGGAGCCAAAAGAAAAGCTCCTGTCTCCTGTGGAGAAGGTCATCCAAAAAGATGTTGCCACTTCATCCAAGCCACCGCCACAAAAAAGGAAGAAAATGGTGGGTAAAGGGGTGGTGATATCTAAAGACCCTGTTGATGTGGATATGAAGGATGTAATTCACCTTTTATTTCAGAATATTTCTTCCAGAAGCCTCCTTTTTTATTTTGCCTCCATATCCTTTTGATGTGATGTTTCTTTGCGCAGCCTGTGATGCGCGAGATGGTCGGTATGGCCTCTCGTTTTATAAGAATCCGTGATGAAGCCAAAGAACTGAAGGGTATGTGCTGGTCATCTTCGTAATCTCTTTGATGAAGCCAAGCAATCTGGAATTATTCGGGATGAGGCGATGAAGCGCGCCGATGATCTTGAGGTTAGACTTCGAGCCGCTGAAGAGGCTTTGGAGGAGGCTAATCAGAAGGCGAAAGCTGATGCCGAAGAAGTGGCTAGGCAAGCCGTTGTTCGAGATGCAAATCTAAGACAGTGCCTGGAGGCCCTCAATGATCCGTTGACCCGTAAGCTTTTGTCTTGTGCATCTTCATATTATTTCTTTCCTTTGGTTACCAATCCTTTCTTCCCTTTTTGTTTTCAAAACTGACTGGCAAGAACCTGACGCTGAATGAAGATAAGAAGGTTGATCCATCGTCAGATGCTGTTAGCACCTTGGAGGCCAACAGCGTTCGTGGGCGCAACCTTCTTGTCTGCTCCCACCGTGCCTTCAAGAATCTTCATGCCGAAATATTTCCAACCAAGGATGTGCCGAACAACCTGAATGATCTTGTCGCCTTCTTCGGTGCTGATCCCGGCCCCCTTGTTGGTTATAGTTTGATGCAGTCGAGAAGTGGTGCCGAAACTTCGATGGCTCTGGCGATGGTGCACGGCGAGAAGGTCGACTGGGAGAAGGTTAGCTCCTCTGTCCCAGTCACCCCCAATGGACAAGCAGTTGACCTGAAGCCGTATATTAAGAGGGCCAGAAAATATTCTCGGTTGCTCCTAGGTCTAGGCTCGGGTTCGAAGAACCTGGCTGCCCTTCTTCGGCTGCCCCTGCTACAAGGGGCACTCCTTCTTCGGCTACCCCTACTGCTCCTATAGCTAGTGCCACCCTGTCTTTGAAGGAAACGGCTTCGTAGGCTTTGTTTTGTAACCTTTATCGTGTTTCCCTTGCTGTTATTGTAATGAACCTTGAATTTACGCAGCTCTCCCTTGCTTATTTTTTAAGGAGGCAACTTCCGAATATATGTGTATGAGCTTGCTTTTGCACGCTGAACATTTCATATCTTTTTGCTTTGCCAGATTTTGAATGATCCACTGGCTCCTTCTAGCTCCGCGCAACTGTCGGATGCTACTCTGTCCTCCTCTGTAATAGGTGTGGCCAGTTCCACCATCGTGCATACTGTGGATCCGCCATTGTATGCTGAAAAGATAGAGCAGGTGAAAAAACTTAAAGGAAAACTTCGGGTTGTTCAATCGATGGTGGATGTTTCCCAATCTAAACACACCAATCCCTCAACCGCGAGGCTTTTCTCTTGGAGAAAGTTTCCAGGGCGAGCAAAAAGTTGTTATGTGAGTATTTCTCCTCTTTCCTCGGTTCCTTTTTCTGATTTGCAGGAATTTGACATTGTCTTCCCGTCTTTGTAGGTAGTCGATTATGCGAGAGGGAGGAGAGCTAACGTCTACGCAACCGAATGCACGACCTTGTGTCCGCCTCCTGAAATTTTGACACATACTTCTGGATTGATCATCATCGTGCCTATACTGTGGTGTTGCTTCAGGATCGCTTATCGGAGTTGGAGCAGTTCGTCTTGTGCTGCCGTAGATCTTTGGCCATTGTTTAGAGTGCCATGTTTCCTCGAGATCCTCATCCTCGGACCTTGGCAGAGTTGGTTGCAAAGTTTCGACAAGGTGAAAGGATTCACCATTACGTGAAGCTTCAACTTGTGGTGGGTGCCAAGGTTACGCTTTCGTGGGTGCATGCGCATCATCCAACGTTAGATCTAGATGTTATATCTTCAGGTCTGCCTCCTCGTTCCGATGGCGTCCTTGTTTATACGGTGCCTCATTACGCCGCCGCTCGTAGACCCTCCATTAGGATTGTGCGTAGATGCTTAGAAGCAGACGAAGAATTTTTTGTTAACTTTGAGATCTGACTGCCTGTTTGTGTAGCCTTGTACTGTATAACCGAAATATTGTATAGACATTTATCAAAAAGGTCGTATGTTTTATACGAGATTTTGATTGTATGTTGTATTGTTTTAATTTGAGGACTCGACGAACTAATGTTCGTGTGCCATAGAAGTTTGTATGTCGCTGAATACTTTCCTTATTTATTGATAATCATGGATAGGAGTACATTGCGAGGGCGTGATCGCCTGGCCGTTGGCCTTTATTGAATATAAAGTATGTCTAAATGGAGGTTTTTTGAAGGGACTTCGGCTTCCTTTCTTGGGGATCTTCATCATGTTCCGTGTGGTGGTGCTCTTGTCTTGTCGATCAGTGGGTCTTCTTATGCGGGACCTATGTTGGAGGCCGCACACGCTGCTTTTGCGAGACCGTTGTGCACTTGCTCTTCTGCCGTTTTCTTTTTGCAGGTGTGTCCTTTGTGTATTAGCTGCTCGTCTGCTATTTCTAGCTGTCCAAGTCCTGCCTCCATCCTAAAATATTCCGAGATTTTGTTGAATTCCCGATCGCAGCTGTTCGCGCGGCTGAAACTTCCTTTGGCTGTTATGACCCCATTAGGGGGTGGGATTTTTAATACTAGATATGCGTAGTGAGGTACTGCCATGAACCTAGCAAAAGTTGGCCGTCCCAGGATCGTGTGGTATTGAGATGGCCAGTCCATGACTTCAAATTCCAGCTTTTCTCGTCTGAAGTTATTTTTTGACCCGGAGACTATGTCGAGATGGACTTTACCCAATGGAATTTCGGCTTTCCCTGGAACTATCCCGTGGAAAGTCGTGTGTGTGGATGCTAGATTCGTCATCGACAAATTCATGGCCCGTAGAGTTTTGGAGTAAATCAGGTTTATGCTGCTTCCTGCATCCAAAAAACCTTGCTCATATCGAACCCGCCGATTTGCGCTTCAACTATCAATGCTGATTGGCCTGGTTGGGGGACTCGCAATGGATGATCAGCTTTGCTGAAGGTAATTTCTTATTCTAACCAGTGGAGGTACTCTGGTGTGAGAGGTGGCTTTGTCATTGCCATGTTTACTTGCCTAGTAATTAGCTTCTGTGTTCTGTTAGAGGGTGGTCCCTTCTAGATCATTGACATTGCTCCTTTCGACCTAGAATATTCATCATCTTGGTGTGTTGTACTTTGTGGCTGCCCTGCTGGCGGATGCCCCTGTGGTGGCGGTGGCACGCCGATGGCCAAAGCGCAAGGTGCGGTGGCGTAGCCTCGGTTTGCTGCTTCGGATGCCCTTGTGGTGCATAGTTCTTGCATTTTCAAGAAAGTTTGATAGTCCTTTAAGAGATGATTTGATCACCTTTTCCCCATTGAGTCGATGTAGTAGTGCATATTGCAGGGTCCTTCCAGCATTTGTCCCGCTGACATAGGTGGGTCTTGATTTGCTGTCTGATATTGTTGTTGCGGCTGGCTTCCACTGACGTTGTCCCTATTGCTGCGATATCCATTGTTGTAATCGTTACTTTGTCAATTGTTCCCTCCAGAGAAGCTTGCTACAATGTAGCTAGGTATATGATATCCATCATTGGTTCGTCGTCTTCGATCATTATTGCGCCTATCTCTATCGTCTTCGGGTGAGCAGGCTCTTTTGTTGTGTAATGTGTCCTCCCCATCAGCCCATCGATTGGCTATGTCCATCAGCTGCGAAATTGTCTTTGGCTTGATTCGTCCTAGTTCTTCAATGAACACCTATCGACGAAGTCCATCGTTGAAGGCGTCGATTTCTCTTTCATCGGATATGGCTTCAGCCGAATTTTTTATGATGTTCCATCGTTGGACGGAAGCTCGTATTGACTCCCCCGATTTTTGCTTGCAGGCTGATACATTGCAAATGTATCCAAATTTTTTGATGTTCCATGCTTCGTTTTATCTACTTTCTTATGTTTTGTCCACACTTTGGAGTACTTTTCATATGATTTCTTGGACTAACCTATTAACAAGAGCCACAGTGCCAGCTGCCTGTTTTCTGTTGTTTTTGGTTCCAGGAAAGTCAGAAAATGAATATTCTCGGAATTGGACGGGACAAAATCCAAAGTCAATATTTTACCGAGGGGGACACGGAGCCAGAAGACGAGACGGAGGAGGGCCAAGGCCTGGCCACACCATATGGTTGCGCGGGCTAGCCCTGGCCACGCCACCAGGTGGTGTGGGCCCCCTGGCCGCCCACCGACCTTGCCTCTTCGCCTATAAGATGCCTCCCGATGCAAAAACCCTAAATAATCAAGCCTCCAACCACGAAAAGCTCTGCAGCGCCGCCGCCATCGAAGGGGAGATTTGGGGGACAGAAAGTCTCTATTCCGGCACCCTGCCGGAATGGGGAAGTGCCCCCGGAGCCATCTCCATCGATCTCCACCACCATCTCCATCACCGTTGCTGATTCCCATGATGAGGAGGGAGTAGTTCTATCTCGAGGCTAAGGGCTCTACCGGTAGCTATGTGTTCATCTCTCTATTTATGCATGATCTTGTTGTGGTCATGAGCTTTGTAATCAAGTAGATCTACCTTGCTACTCAAGTGGTTTAATAGATCTCTGCTCTCCCCATGTGTGTGAAAGTGACAGCGTGCACACCATGGTGGCACTTAGGCTAGAGATTATAAATACTTCTTATGAGTTATATTTGGAGTTGGGTGTCTTTATGAAATTGTGGTGTTTGTTGGACTCATCTAGTACTCAAGGTGATAGTGTGGGGTTATCTAGATGGGAAAGATGAACTTTGAGGTGTGCTGTTATAGCCCTACCAACGATTAGAGTGTCCAACCGGAGAGTAGTACAGCGTAGTATCATAAAGAGAAGATATTTATATGAGAGTGTTCACTAGTGAAAGTATGATCCCTAGGCCTTGTTTCTAAACATTGAAACACCGTTTGCAAATTAGATATGTTACATGTTCGCTTGCTTTCATCTTTATTTCAGTTTTCCTTTAGTCTTTTCCCACATCAACCACACGCCATCAAGCTATTTTCTGGCACCGTTACCACTTATAATTATCTATACCACTTGTATTTCACTATCTCTTCGCCGAACTAGTGCACCTATACACTTGACATGTGTATTGGGTGTGTTGGGGACACAAGAGACTTCTTGTATCTTGATTGCAGGGTTGCTTGAGAGGGGATACCTTTGACCACTTCCTCCCCGAGTTCGATAAACCTTGGGTGATCCACTTAAGGGAAAACTTGTTGCTGTTCTACAAACCTCTAGACTTGGAGGCCCAAAAACTGTCTATAAGAATAGAAGTGCGTAGACATCACATGCCCGTAATTGCTCCAAAGACGCGGGTCGCTTGAATATGGAGTGGAAATTCCTGATAAACTTGTCCTCAAAATCATTCCAGCTGCTGATAGACTCTTTGGGTAGTTGTTTTAGCTAGGAGCGTGCCACACCGGTTAGGTGCAGCAGCAAGCTTTGCATTGCTTTAGCTTTGGATCCGCCATGTAGTCTGATGGTTACCAAGTAATCTGTCAGCCAAGATTCGGGTTCTTGAAGACCATCATACTTTTGGTGATCTTGGGGTAACTTAAAATCCTTTGGTACCGGAGTTTTGCGAACCCGTCGGGTAAAGCAACTGGCTCCGCATAATTCTTGTTCTTCCTCGCTTTCACTGTCATGGTATCTTCGGGTGCTGCATTCTTCTCTGGATCGTTTGGTCCGTCGATGGGTGATGTCGTTTCTTGCATCGTTTCGCAGTTCCGATTCTGAAAAGTGGACCCGATGTGGTGATCGTGATCGTCGGGTATAACCTCCGTGCCGAGGGCTGCTGCGATGGTGTGGGGATCTGTCGGGTTGTCACGTGGTTCCTTTATCTTCTTGTGCGAGAGACTCTCCTACCATGCCAAGATTGATCACGGCAGAGCGGTGAAGGGCCGCGCGAGGATCGTTGGGTGCGGGCTGTGTTGTAATCAGATATGTTTGCGCGGCTACAATGGCTGCCTGAGATATGTTTGCCTTGATATTTCCAGCTTGGTCTATTGACATCAATGACAGTTCAAGGTCTCAGATTAGTCCGCTCCTCTCTTCTTCGGGGATTCCTCGCAACTTGGACGTCCCTCTCCTTGGCGATGCTCCTCCTTTTATGCTCCTTGATCCTCGGGTGGAGCTTAACTGCGCTCATCGTATGCTAGATTTGTCGGCAACCCTTTTCCTTTCATTGAGTTGCCTCTGTATCCTGAGTAAATCTCTCTTTTTGCAATGAAGTAGATATTGGTATGCCAGTAGGTCTTCGTGGGTTGCATCCGTTGTCATTGGAACCGCACCTAAAATTGCTGCTCTTTCTTTATCCCATGCACTGGCTGGTAAGCTGAGAGTTTGCCTCTTGCCTCCACGCGGTTGCTCTTCCTCCTGATTTGAACGGTTAGTGATACATTGCAAATGTATCTATGATTTTTTATGTTCCATGCTTGGTTTAATCTACTTTCTTGTGTTTTTTCCACACTTTGGAGTACTTTTCATATGATTTCTTGGACTAACCTATTAACAAGAGCCACAGTGCCAGCTACCTATTTTCTGCTGTTTTTGGTTCCAGGAAGTCACAAAATGAATATTCTCGGAATTGGACGGGACAAAAGCCAAAGTCGCTATTTTACCGGAAGACATCTAGAGCCAGAATACGAGACGGAGAGGAGCCAGGGGCACCACACCACCTGGCCGCGCCATGGGGTGGTGTGGCCAGCCCAGGCACCCCCTCGGCCTCTCCTTCCGCCTATATATTGCCTCCGATACCAAAACCCTAAGTACCCGATAAAAAATCCACGAAAGAGTCTGTAGCCGCCGTCATCTCCATCCCTAGATCGGGAGGGATCTGAAGCTCTGCCCGGCACCCTGCCAGAGAGGGGAATTCACCCTAGAGGCCTTCTTCATCATCATGCAAGCCTCCGGTGTGATGCCTGAGTAGTTCATCTCTGGACTACGGGTCCATGTAGTAGCTAGATGGCTGGTTCTCCTCCTTTGTGCTTTCATGTCTAGATCTTGTGAGCTTCGTTCATGATCAAGATCATCTATTTGTAATTCTGCATGTTGTGTTTGCGGGGATCTGATGGATATTGAGATGCTATTTCAGATTGATTATTGATTCTATCATGTCTTTGTTATTTGTGATCTTGCATGCTTTCCGTTGTTAGTAGCTATCTTGGCCAAGTAGATGCTAGCAACTCCAAGAGTTAGTATTTATGCTCGATAGTGGGTTCATGCCTCTGGTAATCTGGGGAAGTGACAGAAATCTCTAAGGTACTAGATGTGATGTTGCTACTAGGGAGAAAACAACAATCCTTTGTTCATAGAACAATCGTATTGTTTACTTTACACGCAATTCGTAAAGCAATAATCTGTTGCTTGCAACTTAATACTGGAGCGGGTTTGGATGATAACCTGAAGGTGGATTATTAGTCATAGATGTAGTTGGATGGCGGTCTATGTATAATGTTGTAATGCCCAATCAAGTCTCAAAGGAGTCAAGATGATTAGTATATGCATGTATTGCTTTCTCGATGTTTGTCAATTGCCCCGCTATAATTTGTTCACCCAGCATGTTATCTTTCTTAAGGAGAGCCACCTCTAGTGAACTATGGACCCCGGTCCTTTCTTTTACATACAATGTACAAACTGTTTACTGCTTTGTGTTTACTTTCTGCAAACTATTACTTCCTTCCATTCGATACGTTTAATCCTTTGTTTTTAGCAAAACCGGTGAGATTGAAAACCTCATCGCAAGTTGGGGACAGAGTTCTGTGGTTGTGTTGTGCAGGTCTCCACGTTGCTGCTGGCACCTGTAGTGCGCCCTGCCAAGGCTCAGCCAGCTACACCTTTTGGGTGTTTCCTTGCTCCTACTGGATTGATAACCTTGGCTTCATAACCGAGGGAAACTTATTGATGTGCTCATCATACCTTCCTCTTGGCGTTCCCCAACGAGCTCGTTAATACATGAGTCAGCAAGTATTTTTCTGGCGCCGTTCCGGGGAGTCAAGGACATCTTCACAAGGGGAGTCCCTCATAACCAATCTCTTTACTTTGTTATTTTTTGTTTTTCTTAATTCCTTTTTTCTTTGTTTTCTTGTTTCTTTATCAAAAACACAAAAAAATTTAGTTTTACTAGTTTGCTTTCTTTATCAAAAATAGACAAAAAATGACTACTCTTGAAAACACTAAGTTGTGTGACTTCACTAGCACCAACAACATTTATGAGCACACCTATTGCTCCACCTGTGCCTGAAGCTACTTTCTTTGAGATAAAACCTGCTTTACTCAATCTTGTTATGAGAGAACAATTTTCTAGTACTAGTAATGAAGATGCTGCTACCCATCTAAATAACTTTGTTGAACTTTGTGAGATGCAAAAGCATAGGGATATAGATGGTGATATTATTAAGCTAAAATTGTTTCCTTTCTCTTTGAGAGGAAAAGCTAAAGAATGGTTGAATTCTTTAACTAGGAATAGTATTGATTCTTGGACTAAATGCAAGGATGCTTTCATTGGAAAATACTATCCTCCTGCTAAGATTATATCTATGAGAAGTGAAATAATGAAGTTTAAACAATCTGATAATGAACATGTTTCTCAAGCTTAGGAAAGAATGAAATCTTTGGTTAAGAATTGTCCCACTCATGGACTGACTGCTTGGATGATCATCCAAATTTTTTATGCAGGATTGAACTATTCTTCAAGGAACCTATTGGATTTTGCTGCTGGAGGTACCTTTATGACCATCACTTTGGGTGCTGCAACAAAGCTTCTGGATAATATGATGGTTAACTATTCTGAATGGCATAAAGAGAGAGCTCCACAAGGTAAGAAGGTAAATTCTGTTGAGGAAACCTCCTCCTTGAGTGATAAGATTGATATTATTATGTATATGCTTGTGAATGGGAGAGCCCATATTGATCCAAATAATGTTCCTTTAGCCTCTTTGGTTGCTCAAGAAGAGCAAGTTGATGTGAACTTCATAAGAAATAACAATTTTGGTAATAATGCTTATAGGAATAATTTTGGTAACAACAATTATAAACCATATCCTCCCAACAATGGTAATGCTTATGGAAATTCCTACAACAATAATAGGAGTGCACCTTGTGAACTTGAAGTTATGCTTAAGGACTTTATTACTAAACAAACTGCTTTCAACAAAACTATTGAGGAAAAACTCTCTAATGCAGAAACAAATATAGCATCACTTGATGAAGCTCAAACTTCTTTGAATAAAATGGCCGCTAAACCTGAAACTAATGATAATCCCTTTCCAGCTACTAATGCTATACAAGTAAGAATTGATGAAAATCTTAGACTATTAGCTAAATTACATGCTAAGTGGGAAAGAGAAGATGAAATTGCTAGAAACATCAGTGTTTCTACTGTCACCACCACTAGTGTTGAGGCTAGTAATAGTTCTACTACTTTAGATGATAATTATTATTTTGATCTTGATGGTTGCAATATCTCTGAAGTTATTAGGTTCCTACAAAAGCTTGCTAAAAGTCCTAATGCTAGTGCTATGAACATGGCCTTTACGAAACACATTACTGATGCTCTCATAAAGATTAAAGAAGAAAAGATGAAACATAAGCTTCTATTCCAATAAAACAAGAAGATAGTTGGGAACCCATCATTAATATGAAAGTGAATGACTTTGATTTCAAAGCTTTATGTGATCTTGATAGTAGTGTTTCTATTATGCCTAGAAGGATTTATGATATGCTTGATTTGCCTCCACTTGAAGATTGTTATTTGAATGTACCACTTGATGATAATGCTAAAAAGAAACTCATGGGGAGTCTTAATGATGTTCTTATTATGGTTAACAATGCCTATGTCCCCGTTGATTTCTATGTTTTGGATGTTGAATACAATGCTTCTTGTCCTATTACTTTGGGAAGACCTTTTCTTAGAACTGTTGGTGCCATTATTGATATGAAAGAAGGCACCATTAAATATCAACTCCCACTCAATAAAGGTATAGAACACTTCCCTAAAAGAGAGAGAAGATTTCTTTTGCTTCTCCTATGAAAACAAAATTTGGTCTTAATGCTTGTTCATTTGAGAACACTTGATTCTATTTCTTGTTTTTTATGCCTAACTTAAAGGCGTTAAAGAAAAGTACTTATTGGGAGATAACCCAAAAGTCTTAGATGAGTCTTGGAAGTTATTACTTCAGTAATAACCACTCCTTATCCTTTTTATTTGCGTTTTGTGGCAAGAGTAACCTCTAATGAGAGAGAAGTAATGATTGGGAAAGTTGCTGTCCCGAAACAGATTGCAGTGCTTCACCATAAAAATTCGTGTAAAATCTTGGAACGTCCTTTTGAGGCGTGAAGTTTTGTGCTTCTGTCCTAGGTTGTTACCTAACTTTCGTTAGTTCAACACTTTTTGATTTGAGAAACAGAAGGTCTTCGAATAAATTCATCTTTACCCGCTGGTATGTTTTGACAGATTTCTGCCATTTTCTGCATTTGCTTCTTGTTGGTTCCTTTTTGAGTTCTTTTGGGGAATTGAGCTTTTTGAGGGAAGTGCTTCAGTATCTAGTGTTCTAATGGAAGTTCATTTGGTGTTAGAACTGAACCTTAAGACTTATTATCTTGGGTGCACTAATGTTGCTAATAAAGATTGTGTGAAGTTTCGTATGAAGGAAAAATTTCAGGTGTATGGAAGAAATGAGTAATGCGATGAAAGATGGACTAAAGCTCAAGTTTGGGGATGCCACGCGTGTCACCCCAAGAAATATCCAAGAAGTACAAGTGACATGGGTATACCCTACAGGTACTCGAGTTTGGTATATACGGCCTGAATAAAGTGGAAGCCCACGGTGTCGCCAAGGCCCAAGAGAGGACTCGAGTGGCCTACTGACTCTCGATTGCTTGAAGAACAAGAAGAAGCTAAAGATAGAAAGTTCAAAGGGGAAAACCCTAACCTGTAACCGACTCGACCTGCCACCCGAGACCTAGCCTATCTATATAAAGGCTAGGAGGGGGCGGCGAGAAGGACACAAGCAGCCCTAGTTTCCACAACCCTCGCCAGATTGCATCTGCGCACCATTGTAATCTTCGATTCCTTCAATAATTCCACGAGCAGACAAGCAAGAGTAGGGGCCTCTACGAGGCCTAAACCTGGGTAAATCTTCGAGTCCCCTGTGTGCTTGTTTGCTAGCCGATACATGTCTCCAGCGCTCCCTCCTTCTCCAAAACCCAAGTCCATAACAATGGGCATTGATGAGTTAAACCCTCGTCAATTGGCACCGTCTGTGGGAAGTGGGAGTGCTGATGTTGCGGCTTCTTTGGCCCCATCAACCGCGATCTACAACTCCGCAACAGCGGAGATTCGCCAGCTCTTCGGCGCGTTCGACTTCACCGTCAACACGCCGGCCACTCGCCTGGCCTTCGAGTCCGGCGATCGGGAGCTTCCGCTTCCAAGTTGGTCAGATGGTCACGCTTCGCATGCCTGACCAGCCGACAATGCCGGCGATTGCCCCAGCATCATGGTTCCCTCCATCGATCGGCATCCTCAGTGAGCTCAACGCCCCGACAATAGTCGAGAACACGGTCAGCGACAGCAGTCGCGACTACGATCTGAGCGATCTGGCCACTGAAGATGGGGCCTACAGCTCCGGATCTGAGAGTTGTGGGAGAAGCAGCTTCCCCAATCACTTCATGTGCGCCGTCATCAATGCAGGCGATACCTCCACCAATCGCGACAACACAGGCAACCATGGCAACAAAGCCGACCCGCCGAACGGTGGCAACGGCGGCAACGGTGGCAATGGCGGCAATCGCACTCCCGTCAACAACGGAGGGGCAATCGAACCTGCAACCATAACCAACGAGCAAACCAACGAACGCGTCGTGGTCAGGCTCAATGAGCTTGAATGGGTTCGCTGCCGCGAGGCCCTACGGGGGAACCCTTTACCCCCCGGATCCTCACAAGAACTTCTGATGGGCTACCATTGGCTCCTGAAGGAGGAATTTAAGCGCCAAGCACAAACAATCGCGCAACTCAAGGCGCGCAAAAAGGCGACAGACGAGTCGAGCCTTCGACGCGCTGGGCTCTCCTCCCACGAAGGATCCTCCTCGAAGGGCAACGTGTACCTCACAAACAAGAGGCGGTCTCGGATGGCCCATCTCACCGAGCAAGAACGCATAGAAGCTGCAAATGTCCTCGACTTCAGCTCTATGACAGTCGATACACGGGGCAACATGGTCCCCAAGACGCCGCAGGCCGCGGTGACAGCAGCCACCATGTACCTCCTCAACAACCAGCCGCCAGCTGGAGATCCCCGGGCCACCATGCACCGATCTACGGTCGCGGGCTTGGGACTAATCGAGGCTGCCCTTGACAAGGAGCCAACACCAGAGCCGAAAAAGGGCAAAGCGCTAGCAAAGCGCTACTCCTCACCCTCATCCAGCGATGACAGTCACGACCTGTCTCGATGCCACCGCTCACGGCGACACGACCACGACTATGATGCGTGCGACGACCTGACGCAGCACAAAATTGACAAATCAAGGGCACGACGTGCCCGGTCGAATGACTCGGAAGAGGAAGATGTGGAGCTCTGTGGCGCCAGATGCTTCAGCAGATCCATCAGGCAAAAGCGAATGCCTAAGGGGTTTAAACTCCTGTCGGAGAACCCAAAGTTTGATGGCCTACATGACCCGAAGATCTGGCTAGAGGACCACATGTCCACAGTCGAAGCACGGCCATGTAATGCTTACAGCTACAGCTGCAAGGCGCCACCCGAGCATGGCTCAACAACCTCCCACGCGGATCCATTCGCAGTTGGGATGAGCTGGTTTACAGCTTCGTGCACAACTTCAAGGGCACGTACAAGCGGCCTGCATCAATCGAAGAGCTGAGATGCTGCCAGCAATGATCGGGCGAATCGCTACGCTCCTACATCCAAAGGTGGTCCATCATCAAGAACTCTGCAAAGAACATCTCGGAGGATCACGCGATTGATGCATTCAACGGTGGCGTACGCCGCCTAGAACTCAGGGAGGAGCTAGGCCGCTCAAAGTCCAAGACCATTGACCACCTGATGGAAATCACGAATCGGTGGGCCGATGGAGAAGATTCGGTGAAGAATCGCGTTCACTCTGACGAGGAGGCAGAGCTCGAACGCAGACGCGATCTCCGAGGCAAATGTCGCATGCGCATCAACGATGACCGCGGCAACGTCAACATGGTCGCAGCTAGCTACGCCGACAGACGCGATGATAACCACAATAGCGGATACCGTAGCGGCGGATACCGCGACTCCGAGAAAACCACGCAAGTGTGGCAACGCCGCAATCGCGATGAGGCACCCGCGACATCCATCGAAGACAAACTGTCCGGGCCATGTACGGTGCACTTCTACATCGACAAGCATTATGGAAAGAAGAAGTCCAGCCACCTCCTCAAGGACTACCGCGAGTTCCTCAAACTGCACGAAGGATTGGTTCGGATGAATCGCAACGCAGTCGAAAGAGGCTACAGAGCCGCTCCAGGCGCTGTGGCACATGGCGCTCCGCCACCAACACCTGGGCCACCCTCGAATGCAGCTGCACCGGACCAGCACCACGGAGGCGAACCTTACCCACGGGCCATGGGCACCATGATGATCCAAAAGGGACGCCCCTTGAATCGGGTGCAGAAGGCCATCACTCGCCAAGTCAACCTGGCCACACACTTGCCACCATCTACTACTGAGTCCCTCAGCGGAAGCGAGTCCTGCATCACCTTCAACAAACGCGATCATCCACCTCAAGTACCCCGTCCAGGCCATTACCCCCTCGTACTCGAGGCGCAAATCGGAGGCTTTGACATGAGCCGCGTCTTCATGGATGGCGGAAGCGGCATCAACCTTATATTCACGAGTACCTTGCGAGCAATGAGGATCCCCTAACTTGCTTAGAGGCCTCGGACACAACATTCCACGGCATCGTCCCAGGAAAAGGTGTATATCCCCTAGGCAAAATCAACCTCGACATCATCTTCGGCACGCCGAAGAACTTCCGGTGCGAACGTATCGACTTTGAGGTCGTCGGCTGGCCCTCACAATACCACTGCATCCTCGGACGTGTCACGTTTGCTAGGTTCATGGCAGTAGCACACTACGCCTACCTACAGATGAAAATGCCAGGTCCCAATGGTGTCATCACGATCAACGGGATCTTTGAGAGATCCGACAGTTGCGACAGGGAATTCAATAGAATTTCCTAGTCCTTCGGCATGCAGGAAGAACTCGCAAGACTAAAGGAGTCGATAGACAATAGTCTGCCTCCCCTGAGCCGGCCAAGTTCTCCTGATCTATCCTTCGACTCATTGGTGCAAACAAAGAAAGTGCAGGTCCACCCATCGGATCCCGGCAAGACGGCCCTCATCGCCAACAACTTGAGTCCCGCATAGGAGCTTGCGCTCGTCGAATTCCTCTGTGAGCACTGGGAAATTTTCGCCTGGTGTCCAGCGGACATGCCAGGAGTTCCCAGGGAATTCACCGAGCACGCACTCAACGTCAACCCAGACGCAAGGCCAGTCAAGCAAACAATCTAGCGATTATCTGAACCAAGAGCAAATGCAGTCGGAATGGAGATCAACAGACTCCTCGACGCCAAATTCATACGCGAGATCAAGGAAAGTACTTGGCTCGCCAACACAGTGCTAGTACCAAAAAAGGACACGGATATCCTGTGGATGTGCGTGGACTTCACCTCTTTAAATAAGCACTATCCAAAGGAGCACTTTCCGCTACCGCAAATCGACCAGATAATCAACTCCACCGCGGGATGCGAGCGCCTCTGCTTCCTCGACGCATACTCAGGCTATAATCAAATTCGAAAGAAGGAGGAGGACCAAGAAAAAATAGTGTTTACAACACCCTTCAGTGTGTTCTGCTACAACATAGTGCCTTTCGGGCTAAAAAACGCAGGAGCCACCTACCAGCGGTGCATGCAGGCTTGCCTCAAAGAGCAACTTGGTCGCAACATTCAAGTCTATGTCGACGACATAGTAATCAAGACCAAGGAGGAAGCCTCCCTAATCGACGATTTGCGCGAAACCTTCGCCAACCTCAACCGCTACCGGATCAAGCTTAATCCGGACAAATGCGCCTTTGGCGTACCATCTGGGCAACTACTCGGGTACCTCATCTCCATGAGGGGAATCGAGGCAAACCCGAAGAAAATAAAAGCCATACTGGCCATGGAGAACCAAAAAACATAAGGGGCATCCAGCAGCTGGCTGGGCGAATCGTGGCCCTCAGTCGATTCATCAGTCGGATGGGAGAAAAGGCACTGCCCTTCTACCAACTCCTCCGCAAAGCTGAAAAGTTGGAGTGGACCAATGAAGCGCAAGAAGCATTCGAAGACCTCAAGTGCCTGTTATCGACCTCGCTAGTACTGGTGACCCCACGAGAAAGGGAACCACGGTTGCTATATATCTCCGCCACCAACCAAGTGGTCAGCACAATACTTGTGGTCGAACAAGCTGAGGAAAACAAGGTCCACGGTGTACAGCGCCCAGTTTACTACCTCAGCGAGGTCCTCACGCCAACAAAACAGCGGTACCCGCACTACCAGAAGCTGGCGTACAGCGTCTTCATGACCGCTCGGCGACTGTGCCACTACTTCCAGGAACACCCAATCGTGGTGGTCAATGACGCCCCGCTGGGGCATATCCTCAGTAACCCCGACGCCACGGGACGAGTCGCGCTTTGGGGAATAGAATTGTCTCCACGAGACATTACATACAAAAAGCATGACACAATCAAGTCGCAAGTTCTCCCTGACTTCCTCGTCCACTGGTTGGAGAACCAGCTCCCTGACAAACCAGATATGTCTTACATCTAGACAATGCACTTCGATGGATCCAAGCGGAAGGACAGAGCAGGTGCAGGTATCATACTGACATCACCTCAAGGGACAAGCTAAAGTACATCCTGCGAATGCAGTTCACCGCCTCCAACAACGAAGCTGAATACGAGGCCCTGCTGCACGGGATGAGGATGGCAAAAGCCTGCGGTGCCAAGAGGATCATTACATACGGCGACTCCAAGTTGGTCGTCAACCAACAATGCATGAGTGCGACGCACTGAACGACAACATGATCGCGTACCGCGACCTCTACGACACACTCGAAGGAGACTTCCACGGTTGCGAGCTGCGACACGTAGGTCGCGAAAGCAACGAAGAGGCGGACGTACTCGCCAACATAGGCTCTACCTGTGCCCACATACCACCTAGGGTATTTCTCGAGCGCATCTGCGAACGCTCCATCAAGCCAAAGGCCGCAGAGAAGAAAACAAGGGCAGCAACGGACTCGGGGGCTACGCCGCCCAATGAGCCAATGGCACTCGATGAATCAGAGCTTGACACGGGACTCGAGGGACCAATGAGCATCATGATGATTGAGCAATCCTGGACGCAACTGTACATCACGTACCTCCTCAGCAAGAGGCTACCAGACGATCCGACTGATGCACGACACATCGCACGGCGATCCAAGGAATCCGCTGTTATCAACGGCGAACTGTATAAACATAGCATCACAGGGGTACTCCAACGATGCGTCTCCACAGCCGACAGAAGAGCTGTCCTCCTCGACATCCATGAGGGGACCTGCGGGCATCATGCCGGCAGTCGCGCCTTCGTCGCCAGAGCTCTACAAGCTGGATTCTACTAGCCTACGACCATGCGCGATGCCAAGGACATCGTCCAAAAATGCAACACTTGCCAGCGATTCGCGGACAAGCCGCACACACCTGGCGCAGAGCTACGGCCAATCCCATTGGCCTGGCCCTTCGTGTAATGGGGACTCGACATGGTTGGTAAACTCCCAAGGTCCTCACGAGGAGGCTACGTCTACCTCTTGGTCGCAGTCGACAAATTCACCAAGTGGATTGAGGCCATGCCAGTGACCAACCAATCAGGGCACAGCGCAGTCAAGTTCTTCGAGTCCATCGTCTACCGCTTCGGAGTACCGCACAACATCATCACCGACAATGGGACGAACTTCACATCCAAGGAGTTCCAAGAATTCTGCGAAACTCTGGGGATCAACATCAGCTACGCCTCGGTAGCGCATCCACAGACCAATGGTCAGGTGGAAAAAGCAAACGGGCTTGTCTACGGCGGCATCAAGAAGCGACTCCTCCGGCCACTCGAACAAGTCGCGGGCTGCTGGCCAGACGAACTGCAATCAGTACTCTGGAGCCTACGCACAACTCCAAACAGTGCTACGGGCTACACACCATTCTTTATGGTGCACGGGGCTGAGGCAGTGCTACCCGCCGAGGTACGGTACAAGGCGCTGCGCATGGTCGCTTACAGCGAACAAGAGTCATCCCTCGCACTCGAAGACTCCGTCGACCTCCTTGACGAGGCAAGGGAAATCGCCGCGAAAAGATCAACGATCTACCAACAGAACCTGCACAACTACCACAGTAGGAGGCTATGCCCCATATCCTTCGTCGAAGGCGACCTGGTCCTGCGACTAAAGCAGCAGGGGCATCTCAAGCTCGAGTCTCCTTGGGAAGGACCATACGTGATTACAGAAGTAATCCCAGGTGGCGCCTATCACCTTCAAGATTTAGAGACAGGAGTCGCATACTCCAACCCCTGGAACGTCGCACAACTACGACGCTTCTACCCTTAGTCGTTTTTCTTTTACATTACAAATAAGGCACTCAGCCAAGGCTACTTAGCCACACATTGTACTTCGTACTGTCCTTCGAATAAATAAAGCTAAGTGCCCCAAAACTCTGTGTTCTCCTTTATTTTTCCACAATTTATCTACTCGGGGGCTGCGCCACCCTACATACATCTGTTCTACGAACCAAAATGCAATATCCTGAGTAGCTGGCACATCAATCGAAACCCTTGGCACAACATCGACCCAACTGCAACGCACCTGACAGGTTGACAAGGGACTGAGATAAGAGCATGGCCAGGCTAGCGAAAAGGAATCGCATAGTGGAATCCACTTACACGCTAGCAAGCTCTTTATACATAATCGATAGCTAGTTATATACCGCATATACGAACTTTACAACATTGGTACACTTATGTGCAGGATACAAAATTAAGCTACTACTGCAACAAAAGAACGTTGGTTTGCTCCTCGAAGAAATCAACGATCTCCTCTGCTGGGCGGTCCACTGCCTGGTAGTGCGACACCATATTCCAAGCTGAGCCTACGGGTGGCGCAGGTGGCCCAGCCGCAATTGCCGCAACATCTACGTCAGGCCTATGCAGTCGCACTAGCGATAGAGCAGCCTTGGCACCAGCCACCAACTGTTGCCTTACGCACTCGCGAACCACAGTCAAGTCTTGGAACTTGGCAAGAAGGGCCAGCAAGCTTGAGGGAGCAACATCTAGCGGAAACATCGTCTGATAAATGTTCTTCAAACATGACTGTGACTTCTTCAGAAACTGCAACACTCGCGACGCACAATCCTGCAGGGTCGCCAGCGCAATCGCACGATCATGATCCACCCAGAAGTACCCACTCTCCTGAAGTTTCTCTTGGGTCAGATCATGCATACTAATGGCAATCCTATCCTTCTCATCCTATGGATTGCGCACGCTGACAACTATTCAAAGCAACAACGGAAGCATAAGGACAGCACATCACTGCGAGTGACTACAAAGGAAAAGATAAGAGTAAGCAAACTAACACTTAAATTGGTCGCCAAGCTGTGTCATCTCTCCTAGCAGATACTGCTCTCGAGCGGCAGTTTTCTCCGCCTTTGACTTC
Organism: Avena eriantha; assembly: GCA_910589775.1. NCBI lineage: Eukaryota > Viridiplantae > Streptophyta > Magnoliopsida > Poales > Poaceae > Avena > Avena eriantha. Next base: position 304,549,159 of record OU342746.1, on the reverse strand, counting down.
CATACATCCGCGTTACCGCGGAGCACGGGCAATTCACGCTCTAGCTGCTTCACGCGGTTGCGCAATCGCGAAAGCAGCGACAACTCATCTACCCTAGAGTGCGGCGGTGCCAAAGTATCATCAAGGGGCGGCGAGTCCTGAAGTTCCCTCAAAGGATCACTTGATGTACCCTACCACATGCCAAGATAGAAGCAAATAAGATGATCAAATCGACACAAAGACAAAAGATTCAAGTGCATTCAAGACTAGCAAAAGTATCAACAGATACACTCGCCAATAGGCATGTTCTTGACAAAGGACATAAACTAATTAACTATTACAAAGCTACTGAGGAGCGATTGGCTTCTTCGAGTTCGAAGGCTTCGGGGGCTTCATCGAGTCCATGGCAGTATCAGATGCCACTAACTTTCCGCCAGTCTCTGATGCCGCAGCCTTTGTTGCCTTCTTGGCTCGCTGCAGCTCCTCGGAGTACTTCGCAACTGTGCCAATCAGCTGCGGCCCATATTAGCCATAGGGAGTTGCGAAGGGAGCAAAGACTACCTGCTGGCCGTCCGCGCTAACGGGCATCGCCTTCGAAACCGCCGCAGGATCAACCTCGACTCCGTGAGCCTGCACCATGACGAGTGACATGGACGCGCCAGCCGCACGGAGGGAGTTCTTGATACTTGAAGGAACACCCCCGGCGAGAGACTCCACCAGCTCGTCCATGTTCTCGATTAGCTCAGCCTTGGGCATCAACTCCTCCCGGAGGCGACTGAGCACACTCTTGGCCTTGGAAAGCGTATCCTGAACGGCGGCGCTGTGGTCCTCGACTGCTGAAAGCGCACCCGCCAAAGCATCGTCGCGGCGGAGGGTGTGGCATCCCGCTAAAACCACTACTAGAAAACCGCTGTGTTTTTGTGTATTGCATCATCATGACCGCATGCTCATGTCATCATGCCACATTGCACTTGAGCATCGTCATGTCTTCATGCATATTATTTGCCTAAAACTATTTTCAAAAAGCCTAGTTTTATTTTCTAAATATCCCCGTCTTTATTTCAAATCAAAACCCCGGTCTTTTCTAGATATTTTATTTGTCTAAAAACAGATTACAATAGTCTTTTAACTCAATAAATAAAACTTGTATTATTTTTGTAGGAGGCAGCCAGCCAGGCCCGAAAGCCCAGCCGGCCACCTCCAAATAAATTCCTAATCTACCCCAACCCTAATCTACCCAGCCACGCACCAACCCCCTCTCTCTCTCCCCCTGGCCCCAACTGGCCACCCCACCGACCAGCTCCACCTAGCCACTAACCACCCATCCCCAATCCCTGGCCACCTCACCTGGTCTCCCCGCGTGCCAGCCTGCCACACGCTCCCGCCCCACCCAGCGACACACGCGGCACGCCCTGGAGCCACACCCCCCGCACCTGCGCGCTTGTCCCCACCTGCCGTTGCTCCGCTCGCTACAGCGCGTCCCACCCTGCAACCCGCGCGCATGCCCCGCTCCACCCTGGCCCCAGCCCGACAAGCGCCCTGGCCCCACCACCTGCATCGCACGCAACCACGACCCCCACGTACCCCGTCCATCCCTCGCTTCCCCTGCTCCCCACGTTTCCGTCGCTGGCCCACCTCACCTACCGCCTCTCGTTGCCCACCAACCGCACGCACCATCGCCGCCCGGAGCTCCTTCCGCCTCCCGTGTCGACCTCTCCCGCGCCGGCCGCCGCTGCCGCTTTCTCTCCTTGCGCCGGTCGACCCTGCCGCCATCGCTCTACGTCGCCGCCCTCTCTCCGCCACCAGCGAGGCCTCCGTGCCCCGCAAGCTCCGTCACCGAGCCCGGCCAGATCCCGCCGCACCGCTATCTGGACCACCTCCCCGTGGCCCGTGCTACCTCCTCGTCCCTGGCTGCACCATGCCAGCCCTCTCCGGCCTTCGCTGGCCAACACCAGCGAGCCCCGCGTCACACGGCCCCCCCTCTGTGCCGCCGCCCCAGCCTCTGCAAGCTCGCCGCCGCGCATCTCGCCTCCACCCCCACCTCCGAGCCGGCCGCTCTCTGCCTCGTGTGCCTCCGGCTGCAGTGAGCCGCCGCCATGCTCCGTCCCTGCCTCGTCCTCCGTTCCCCTCCGCTCGCGTTTCCGTAGTGAGGGACGCCGCCCCGAGCAGAGCCTCCGCCTTGAGCGCTACCACGTGCCCCTCGTCGCCTTCGCCCGCTCTGGCCGCGCTCCTCGCCTCTCCCTGGTGGCATCTCTGCCTCAACCACTGGCCACCTCCAGCCAGCGCCCCGCTGCCTGAGCCTCTCCTCTGCACCGTGCTGATGTCCCTGCCTCCATCTGCATGCCACCAACCCCGTCTGTGACTTCCGCATAGTCCAGTGTTCCCGCGACCCCAGCTCACCTTGGTCTGTTCCTGTGCGCCTTTGGAGCCCCTACTCGTGGCTGTCCCTTGATGCTGCCAGGTTGCGAGAATCTTTGTATCGAGACCACTATTATGCTGGCTACCTGACGCTGCTAGTTGTGATGATTCATATAAACTGCGGATGTGCTTCTACCAATGAAGAAATGGTGGTACCGCTGCAAGACCTGCTCATGACGCGGATGTGATGTTCGTGTGTAGATTGCTGGATGCCAACTGAAGACCGAGCCGGAACCAAGCCTGCCCTTGACAATCGATCCAAGATCTTCACCATGGACGCCAAGTTCGTCGAGATTCTGGCTTCCGCCAAGATCTTCCGAAGACCTAGACCTCGAGCGTGCCAACACGGATCCGGAGTCCGAACCTCGAAGACCAAACCCCGGTGCGACAAGTACTCCTTCCCGGACGGCAAGTTCGCCGAGGACCCGGACGCCAAGGTTGCCTACATGGAACGCCGAGTTCTCCACCTTGGACGCCGAGAACCGCTCCCGGACCCGAATACGTCAAGTACGCCGATACGGAGTCGACAAGTTCTACATCATAAAACCGAAGGATGTCGCATGTCAAGTTCTCCATCCCGGATGCCAAGACCGACCCGATACGCGGATCCGACAAGATCTTCGCGACGACAAGATCGACTCCGACCAGGGCGAATCCGATGAGCCTCGACGCCAAACCAAGTCCTTCTTCCCGGAACACCAAGCTCTCCTTCCGTTGTTCGAGAACGATCCCGTCGAACCGAACCCCAGATCCGGACCCTGACACCCGACCCCGAACCCCCGGAATCCAAGATCTTCCGAACCCAGATGTGTGCCCCTAAGCCCATATTTTATAATATGACATTATCAACTATCGCATATTAATTGTTCATCTCGCATGCATATCATGTGGGTTGGGGGCATTATGCCGATTCACCTCATAATTAAATATGGGGACTATATGCGGGCTATTCTAGTCTTATGTTGGCCCCATTTAAATTGTGTAGCAAACCGACGCCATGCTTTGCCTTGTTAATTCCACATTTAAATTGCGGGGTAGATAAATAATTTGAACCTTATAATTAATTGTCGGAACCCCGGTTCCGCTTAATACTGCCTAATTGCACCGCATCTGCATCATATCATAATCATGCCGGATCTTTTGCCGTAGTATTAAATATTGCATCCGGTGTTTCTTCTAGTGTTTGCTTCTTCGTGGATTAGGCCGATGAGTATCGACAAGTTCTCGGGATATGAATCTCCGGTAGTGTTTCCTAGGCGAGCATCTCTTCCCCTTCTACCTATTTTGCATTTATAGTCTTTATTTCCTCCTGTTGATCTATTGCTATCCGTGTCGCGATGCTTTAGTTTCCGTACACCAGTTATATCCCGTGCAGCCTCTATATTGCCTTGGAAACCTCCTATTACCTGTGTTTGGTAGATAGCTGGACTTGCGAGTCGTAGTTGCTTGCTCAGGTGCGATCTCGTGTTGTCAAGTACCACAGTTGTTGGAATGCTGGCAGATGTTTATGGTGGAGATGATCATGACTTTAAATACAACTATTAAATTGCTGGTATAACGAATGAAAGAGGCACCGGTGGACAATATATGTTATTTGGTTTTTATGTCCACTTGTGTCCCGTACGCCCCGAGTACTTGATACATGTTCCTTGACTATTCGCACTATCCACATCCGGGAGAGTCTATGAATCCCCCTTAGCCAGAGCTTGATTCATTTCTATTTCTTGGGGCCACAAACTAGTTTGGTGTTTTATTTACCATCCAGTACTTATAACATGTTACTGCTTTATTTAAGATTGTGCGTGGAGCACATGTACTGTTTTGGAACGTGGAATGTTTTCGCGGTATCGACAAGCCCAGTCACACTTTCGGGTTCCCAGTCGTTTACAGCCATTGACACAAACCCTGGGTCTGTTCCGGAGCCGGCCAACTTCGTTGCGGGTAGCTTAGTGGGGTGCCCCCTGAAATATTTTATGAATCCTATGATTGCTTTGTCGTGAAAGCCTTGTTGGGTTTTGATTTGGTTTTTCCGAGGTTGATCGTGTGTGTGTTGCTATTTGTGCACCCCTGCAGGGTAAATATTTCTGAAAGCCGTGTCTGCGATTATGGACGACTTGGAGCACTGTATCTCGATCATAGACAAGCATAACTAAAGTAGTGCTATAAATTTTGACTTAACATGTGACTAGTAATTCAGCTTCATTACAATGGAATGGATAATAAAAATGCCAACAACTGGTGGATCTGTGGTGATCTGTGTCATACTATACCTGCCTAGCAAGTATTGCAACCCCATGGGAATGTGATAAAAGTGCCAACAACTGCTGGGTTTTTGGATTCCTCAGGACAATTATATCTGACTAGTAAATGTTCCAACTACCACGGAATGGTTAATTAAAACCGCCCACTACTTATGCTTCAGGATGACTCATGCTATATATATCTGATTAGTAAGTGCTGCAACTATAACAGAATGAGTAAAATTGTCAACTGTGTGAGTTCCTTGGTCCGACTTCCTCGTTTGGTCTCGAGGGGGAAATACCAGGATGGGTATGTTTGGTGTTAGTATCAGGTGGGATCCGAATAGATCTTTCTTATCCCTCTCTAATAGCCGCCAGTTTTACTGAGTCTCTATAGGTTGTTTAGTGATGCTGCGCTGCCGCTTCAGTCCACCATACCTATGTAGGCGAGAGCCGCCAAATTTTAGCCTCGTCGTGTACTGGCCTCAGTACTGATGCTCCTTTTTTCTTTTGCCCTTTGTCGGCACCCCCTTTGTTTTAGCAGATTTGCGATCGACGTCGTTAGCAGGGTTACCCTACCGGCTTGGCCTAGGCAGGGTTATGGACGCCATTGGTTATTCTTCAGGGCTCTTAGCCCCATTTGCATCTTGTCCGTACTCGGACGCTGTATCGTTTTCAAGGTGATTTGGATCTTTGTAGTGTACATCTGTATTCTTGACTCTTGGAGTCGTGCTGTATATATATATCTATTCTGTGGGTCCCATCGAGGACTGTTGTGTAATGGTATTACTTCGTTTTCCACCCGCACGAAAGTGCCTGGTGGGCGTCCTTGAATCATTTCTATGCGGGTTTGGCGGAAAGGGCTAAAACTTGCATAGGGCCGATTTGAAGGTGTTACAGAGGGCCTAAGGGTCAAAGCTCAAACCGCTAGCATCTGTAGATAAACCCACACATGGTCACAAACATCAGCGCCAATGGCAAAAATCGAACAAAGAAAGATAATGATACCCAAACATAGTACCTGAGAGGGCTTTGGCAATCGAGAAAAGTTGTTCTTCGAGCAACTTCTCCCTGGCTGTGATGGAGGCCCACAGATCCTCTTCACGCCTCTGCGCCTCGTCACACGCCGCAATTGCCTCATCGCGACCCTTCACAGCCGCGGTGAGTGTCTTCTCCATGGTGGCGGCGTTGTGCAAAAGGGCATTACGCTCAGCTACAAAGACCAAAAGGGATGGACTATCAGTCGACTACACAAAAACGGCGCAGAAAAGAGAGAAATGAAGAACACTTACTTTCAACCACGCGATGACGCGTCTCCAACATTGCATGCTGGCGGCCCATCGTAAGCACTTGCTCCGCCAAGTGAGCGGCTTACTTCACAAGGAGCTATCGCACAACAAATGATCAGCATAAGCCATCGACTGCAACATCAAAAGAAGAAATCCTACACTTACATGATCCTCCAATGACTCTGAAGTCGTTTGGTGTGCAGTCATCCGGGCAACCATTCAGTGCTCCCCTTCATGAGGAGAGCTGGAGGAGTTGTGCCCGGAGTGGGCGGCCAATGGAGGGGAAGGAGCACGCTCGACCTCTTTCTTGGCCCTTGAGGTCGCGACTCCTGATTCTTTCAAAAATTGGACGTCGCCAGAAGATGACGACGCCTCTTGACTGCAAGACAAAATCAACATCAAGAAAAGGCAAATACAGAGACAAACCAAAAAGGGCAAATCAGAGAAGAGCAAACAAACTAGAAAACTTACCAATCAAACTTGTCAAAGTCAAAAGTGGGCTCCCCCGACTCTGACGAGGACTCCTTGGGTAGTCGCATCTTCTTGCGAGAGGATGGTGCCACGGTGCTCACAGGAATGGCAGGGATCGGCGACTCTGCACCAACACCTGCACCTTCCGGAGTCGAAGGAGACGACGCATCAGAATCCTCGTTGCGCGAACGCTTGCGAGTATCCGGACTACCGGACTCGGGGGCTTCCTCCTCCACATCAGATGGGACGGTCGACTCCGACTTGTCCTCTTCCAAGGCTTCGCGAGGGATAATCCCCTCAGGAAGAGGGGGCATACAGGGTGACACCGCCCAATCCTGCATACAGACAACAAAATTAGCACAAAGATAAGAAACAGCAGAGAAGCAATCGACAAACTAAACTACTACGTAGCACAACTATACCCCAGGAGGAGGGTTAGCAGCATCAAAAGGAGGAACAACTGGCTCACTGGGGAGCACATCCTTGACGGTGTACTTGGTGACCAGTCGAACCCTTTTGTCCACCTCACTCGCATACATGCCATCGGCAGACACGCGAGTGACATCGTCAGCGCCAGTCCATTGAAACATGGGGTGGACTCTGGCTTGTAGGGGCTGGACGCGACGGCGCAGCCATGTGCGAATGAGGGCGCAGCCTCCCTCCTCTTTGCCTATGCGACTCTCGAGGTCGCAGACGCGCTCGTACAGCACATCTGTCTCCCTGGACTTGCCAGGCATGACTACATTCTTCCAGGAGCGCCTCCTCTTGCACGGCGTTCCGGGGTCAAAGGGTGCGAGTCCGAAGTGCTGCCCGTCAGCCTTCTCGTCACGAACGTAGAACCACTTGTCCCTCCACCCTTGGACGGATGCTGTGAGCTTGATGTCGAAATAGGTGGCGGATGGGTCGACGTGGATTCCACAGCCACCTACATCATAGACTAAGGAGCCAGACGCAGATTGGCGCTTCAACTTAAAGAGGTGCTTGAAGAGGCCGAAGTGCGGCTCGATTCTGAGCCAGCACTTGCAGAGGGTGATGAAGCAAGAGATGTGGGGGATAGAGTTCGGGGATAGCTGATGGAGCTGAAGCCCGTAAAAACAAAGGAGGCCCTAAAGAAAGGATGCATGGGCAACGAGAGGTCGCGAATGATGAACGCCAAGAACATCACTCGAAAACCAGCAGGAGGAGAAGGGATTATCTCACCGTCGGGGACACGCGCGTCGGTGACTGCGGCGGACAACACTCCGTCTTGGCGAAGAAGACGAATTTCAGAGGATTTGATGATGGAGGGAAGCCACGCGCCATTTGTGACGCGGGTGCCCGTGCCCTTCTTCTTCCCGCCGGCGGCGGTGCTAGTGCCCGCAGCACCGGAGCCGCCCTTCTTCTTCGCCACAGCAGCGGTAGCCGCGGAATCGGCCGCAGCACCTCCTTTCTTCTTCCCCATTGCGTGACAGCGATGCGACCGAAGGAAGTAGCTGGGAAACGTGCGGAGCTGGTCCAGTTCCGCGGAAGAAAAGAGCACAGAGAAAGCAGAGGAGCAGTGGCAATGGCGATGGAGGCAAAGGATGAATGAGAGTAGATGAGAAATTACCGTCGCGGCGTCACTACTTAACCCCTAGAAGATGCAATCCAACGGCTCAGGAAAACCCTACTGGACGCGTGGCAATCATCGTGCTAGACACGTGGAGGAGCGGAAACGCGAACCGTCCCCCCACTGCTCCCATTACGCGCGGAAATCGAGGAGGCGCAGTTAAAATAAAGATTACGCATGCCCAGTCAAATCAAAGTTAGGGAGGGGGCCCACTGCTCGTCACGCCCCGTCAAACTCGCTCACGCGGGCAACTGAGGTCACGAAATCGTCAGCACTGACGTCATCAAAGCTACACAGCAGAAGACTTCGACTACTTTAGTCCTTGCTCGAGTCTTCGACTCCACCAAGCACTCGGGGGCTACTCCCATAGGGAGCGCGGGTCGCGCATCCTACGATTTTTCTTCTTCTTTTGCAGGAACATGGACAATCAAGGCAAACCCAACCACTCGAAACACAGTTCGACTATGGACATGGGTTACTCCCATAGGGAGCGCCAGAAACAAATTCGACTGAAACAAGCAAAGAAAAGACGACAGTAGTCGCGAAAGTTCTTTAGTCCCTGCCTGAGTCCTCGACTCAACCAGGCACTCGGGGGCTACTCCCATAGGGAGCGCTGGTCGCGCACCCTATGATTATTTGTACAAAGTACTGTGTGTTGATAAGATCCACAATCGAAGTTTATGGTGACACCGCCTCATAATTTTCCCTACAAAGAGACTACATCTCCTAGGTCACCCGAATCGTCTCTGCGGTGATAAAATTCGGATGCCGCGCTTACAGCATGAAGATAAGACCTGAATAAGGCCTGGCAACGCATCTGCTGTGCACTACCAGAAATATATCCATGCCTACAGGGACGGTGAACATGCCTCAACGGACGCGTCGAGTGCTCACACCCATATAACTGGAATTTGACTCATTTAAGACCTCCGCGGCTTGAGTTGAATTACACTAGCACTTAAGACTCAAGTTCGAGTAGATTGTGTTGTTTTACCCTAAGGCAGTTAACTGATACCGATACATCGGTTAAATCAGTCACGCACATCAACAATCCCTATGACACAGACAAAGCAATCGAAAATATACTCATTCATGCACTCGAAAGACTTCAAAAAGTCCCCAGTCGAATCTGTGATTCCACTGGACACTCGGGGGCTACTGACATGGGTATACCCTACAGGTACTCGAGTTTGGTATATACGGCCTGAATACAATGGAAGCCCACGGTGTCACCAAGGCCCAAGAGAGGACTCGAGTGGCCTACGGACTCTCGATTGCTTGAAGAACAAGAAGATGCTAAAGATAGAAAGTTCAAAGGGGAAAACCCTAACCTGTAACCGACTCGACCTGCTACCCGGGACCTAGCCTATCTATATAAAGGCTAGGAGGGGGCGGCGAGAAGGACACAAGCAACCCTAGTTTCCACAACCCTCGCCAGATTGCATCTGCGCACCATTGTAATCTTCGATTCCTTCAATAATTCCACGAGCAGACAAGCAGGAGTAGGGGCCTCTACGAGGCCTGAACTTGGGTAAATCTTCGAGTCCCCTGTGTGCTTGTTTGCTAGCCGATAGATGTCTCCAGTGCTCCCTCCTTCTCCAAAACCCAAGTCCATAACAATGGGCATTAATGAGTTAAACCGCGTCAAAGCTTGGGGATGCCCAAGGCATCCCCTTCTTCATCAATAAAAATCACAGGTTTCTTCCAAACACTTCATTTTTATTGTTTCATGCACAGTTGTGTTGTTCTTGGAGCGTCTTCTTTTTCGTTTTTGTTTTGGTTTTTCGTTTGCTTGGTTTTCTTAGTTTGCTGAATAAATTGGTTGGACCCCCTCTTTCATACATTGGTTTTCAAATAGTTTGGTTTGGTTTCAAAAAGAGTAGGAAAGTTCATACTTAAGTGGTAAAGAGAGCTTTTTTGACTGTGGCCTATGCTTTGTCTTGCCATGCTTGATATTGTTTTGGCTTTATGCTTAGTATTCTTTATTTTAGCATGACTTGTTATAAACAATTGAGATTGCTTAATGTGCCTTGGACGAATCATGCGTTGTTTTAGCATATTAAAGCATAGTATAGTAGTATTCTCCTTTGATGCATTATTTGGGTTGACTTGGCGCATGCTCACACAATGTTATGACTATCTCAAGTCACCATAAGCCTTTATGATCCTTTAGTTTTCAACTTGTAGTATCACTTTATGCTTTGATCAATGATGTTTTGTCACTCTGCATGATTATGGCCATTATTGCTCTATTAGTTTGTCGCTCCCAGTCTTTTGCTAGCCTCCGTAACCAAGTATGAGTTCCACTCATGCATCCAACTCCTAAAACCATGTTATTCCAAAGAGTCCACCATAGCTACCTATTAGCTTATGCTATTCCAAGTATATTCATGTTTTTATCTACCTTCCAAATTAAACTTGTTATGAGAAAACTAGTGATTAAAGCTCTCACGAACTTGATGGCACACTTTACTTTTCTTGCCCTTAATAAACTTGAACCATTGTGTCGTCTATGTTGTATATGCTTGTACTTATTTGTTGGGAATTAGCAGAACCATGCTGTCATGGGGAATGCTTTCAACATTGGACTGGTACTTTGTACCTAGTTGATATCATGCTCTTTTGTCTATGGATGTCGTCGGTGTGAAATGAAAGGGGAGCTTGTAAGTCCATGGAGTTATGTATATGTGTTAGAGAAACGCCTAGGCCGCTGGTTTAATCCATGCTGACATGGTGGAAACCTACAACGTAACCATAATGAGTTGTCTATGAAGCATTCTTCTTATAAAAAAAGAGTCCTATATTGAGAAAAAAGTGAAAAAGAAAAAAAGAGCTATGAAAAGAGGAAAGAGAGAAAAAGCACCATATTCCCATGGTAAATAAGAAGATTGCTGAGATGCTCGTTGTCTTCTTGCCTTGTCATTTTGATATGGGATTCTTCCGTATCATTGGGCAAGGGGTACCCCGTTGGCGGTTCTCTATGATACACATGTACTTACAATGACAAGAACTTACCGGTGACTAAACTTGAGTAGAATGAGGAGCGGCCCTCATATTCAAGGGACATGAGATTTCCAACTTATACTTCGTCAAGCATGTACACCATAGTTTGTTCACTTTAACCTTAATCACTTCAAGATGCTTATGATGGGGGCAATGAGAGCTGAAAGCTATAAGTACCATAATTTTTGGAAGCTCTTTATGAAACTTGAATCTCTGCTTCCTTTTATGAAGGCCTTTCTTCCACCATTATATTGAGTCTCCACCTTCTACCTTTATGCACCTACTTTGAGAGCATAGTGGCCATTCTTAGTTCTATGTGCATTATCCCAAGACTAGTTGATTGATGCATAACTTGATATTGCTTGTTTTAAACTATTTGTATCTAGTCACTCTTATAAACTTTGAAGGTGTCCTATGCATTTATATTTGCTACTCTATGAGGGATAGGCTGAATGCTATTATGCTATGTTTTCTTTATTTGAAACAAACAAACGTCTTGCAAAGCATTGTTATTCATGAATCTTTTGTTTGTGCATTTTCATGTTGCATCATAGTTTCTTTGTCTTATTGCTAGAACTTTGTCTTTCATGTTATGATTGAAGTACTATGATCCCAGCTTCGAATGTTTTACAAATACTTTGATCAAGTTGATGATGGTGCATGTCACCTCAAAAATTGTTCTTTCTTTTTATCACTTACCTACTCGTGGACGAGCAGGAGTTAAGCTTGTGGATGTTGATACATTGCAAATGTATCTATAATTTTTGATGTTCCATGGTTGGTTTTATCTACTTTCTTGTGTTTTGTCCACACTTTGGAGTACTTTTCATATGATTTCTTGGACTAACCTATTAACAAGAGCCACAGTGCTAGCTGCCTGTTTTCTGCTATTTTTAGTTCCAGGAAGTCAGAAAATGAATATTCTCGGAATTGGAAGGGACAAAAGCCAAAGTCGCTATTTTATCGGAAGACATCTGGAGCCAGAATACGAGACGGTGAGGATCTAGGGGCCACCACACCACCTGGCCACGCGGGCCAGGCCTGGCCGCCCCAGGGGGTGGTGTGGCCAGCTGATGGCTCAGTGTTGATGTAGAGCTCGTTGGGAACCCAAGAGGAAGGTATGATGAGCACAACAACAAGTTTCCCTCAGTTATGAAACCAAGGTTTAATCGAACCAGTAGGAGAAGGGAAACACCCCAAAGGTGTTGCTAGCTGAGCCTTGGCAGGGTGCACTACCAGTGCTAGTAGCAATGTGGAGACCTGCACAACACAACCACAGAACTCTGTCCCCAACTTGCGATGAGTTTGTCAATCTCACTGTGTTTTGCTGAAAACAAAGGATTAAACATATCGAATGGAAGGAAGTAATAGTTTGTAGAAAGTAAACACAAAGCAGTAAACAATTTATAGATTGTATGTAAAAGTAAAGGACTGGGATCCATAGTTTACTAGAGGTGGCTCTCCTTAAGATAGATAACATGCTGGGTGAACAAATTACAGCGGGGCAATTGACAAACATCGAGAAAGCAATACATGCATATACTAATCATCTTGACTTATTTGAGACTTGATTGGGCATTACAACAGTATACATAGACCGCCATTGATACTTCCATTTTGCATCACTATTCTATGTCTTAATTCACTATTATTCATTGATATATTTCGTATTGAGAGGTGATACTTATGTTATTTCATCTGTTTTTGCATGGTTGATGACTTTTGGAGCATATACCGTTGTAGTCAGGATTCTGATGGAAAAGGTGCTGTTTTGAGGCAAAATTCACGAAGATCAGAAAATCCGGGAAAATATACGGAAAATCCTATTTTTCCAGAAGATTAAGGATGCCAGAAGATGGAGTGGAGATGGGCCACAGGCGGCCCACACCACCCCATGGCGCGGGCAGGCCTAGGCCGCGCCAGGGAGTGGTGTGGCCACCCTAGCCCACTCCAGCCTCTCCCCTCTAGCGTATACCTTCCTCCCGAAACCCTAAGACTCGGGAGCGACCACAGAAAGATTCCGCTGCCTCTGCGGGGCGGAAAACACCGAGAGAGAAAGATCTCTCTGGCAGACAGATTTCTGCCGGGGGAATTCCTTCCCGGAGAGGGGAGATCGTCGCCATAAACACCACCATCAAGCTGGACTTCATCGGGATCATCATCATCATCACCACCACCATCATCACCATCAGCACCCTCATCACCATCTCCATATTGCTGTAACAATTGCATTGAATCTTGCTATAGTTCATAGGGGAAACTTTCCCGGTGTTGATTACTCTTTGTAGTTGATGCTATTGAGTGAACCATTGAATTATTGTTTATGTTCAGAGTGTTATACATCATTATTCCATCTCTGATCATGATCCATATGATGTCTTATGAGTAGTTTGTTTTGTTCTTGAGGACATGGGAGAAGTCTTATTGTTAGTAGTGGAGTTGCGTTGAGAAAGATTCAATAGATTGTTATTTAAGTTGTGGTGTACTTCTTCTAGTGGTGTCATGTGAACGTCGACTACATGACACTTCACCTATATGGGCCTAGGGGAATGCATTGTGTATTTGGCTACTAATCGTAGGGGTTGCCGAAGTGACAGAAACCTGAACATCCGTTAGGAAACCATTGCACAAGGGACGTAAGGGTCTTAGAGTTTAAATCTGTGGTTAGGTTTCTACCTTAATTACTTTCTTGTACTTACGGATGCTTGCAAGGGGGTTTAATCACAAGTATGTATTAAGTCTTGGATGGGACGGTACATTAGCACAGGTTCACCCACACAACACTTAGCAAGCTAGAGAAGATTAATCGACTATATGAAGCAAAAGCACTTGACAGTCTTCCCATGTGTCCTCGAGAACGTTTGGTCATCTATAGAAATACAACCGGCTTGTCCTTTGCTGCATAAAGGATTGGGCGACTTGTTGCATTTATTCGTACTGTATTTTATTTACTCGTACTTTGTTTACTTGCTTTATCAAAAACCCCTAAAAATCCGTTTGCTAAGTATTTGCAGAGAATTCCTGATCCATACCACGAGCCAGCACCTTCTACTCCTCGTTGGGTTCGACACTCTTACTTATCGAAAATACTGCGATACACCCCCTATACTTGTGGGTCATCAAGACTATTTTCTGGCACCGTTGCCGGGGAGTGAAGCCCTATTGGGAGTGAAACTTCTACTGTGAGTATTGTTTACTTCTGCTAGTTGCTTTATTTTCGTTATGGATAACTCGTTGAGTTTCTTATTTGGTAATGCTGCTACCACTACTAAGGTAGTAGATAAGCCACCACCTGCTGAGAAAGATGTTTTCAAAATACCTACAAGAATTATTGATCGTGTTATGGATAACTACTATGTTGGGGATGGAACTGTCCATCCCAGTGATCATTTACTCTTTATACACGAATTATGCGGGTTGTTCAAGTGTGCAGGTATTACTACAGATCAAGTTAAGAAGAAGTTATTCTCATTATCACTGAAAGGAAGAGCTGAGGAATGGTATAAGCTGCTGAAGAATGGTCAAGCTCTGGAATGGGAGGAAATAGTGCCTCTCTTTTATTCAAAGTTTTATCCTCCTAGTGAAATTCATAAAGATCGGAATCAAATATACAACTTTTGGCCTCTTGATGGAGAGAGTACTACTCAAGCTTGGGGGAGATTGAAGTTACTAATGCTCAAATGTCCCATTCATGAGCTCCCCAACAATATTATTATCAATAACATTTATGCAAGGCTCCCTCTACATGACAATGATTTATTGGATGCTTCTTGTGCTGGATCATTCACTCGCATGGAAGAAGAAGTTAAATGGGGTCTTCTGGACCATATTTAAGACAATGCTAAAGCTTGGGATAACGACAAAGGTAGAAAGTCAGGTATAAATTATGATTATGAATGCATTGAATCTTTTATGGGAACTGATGACTTTCAAAATATTAAAAATGCTTATGGTCTAGACTCTCAAGCTATTTCTTCTTATTTTAAGGCTTTTGCTTCTTATATTGAAGTGCCTAAAAAGAAGTGGAATAAGTATCATGAACCTTATAAAGATATTGCTAAGAGTGTTCCTGCAAGAAATACTGAAGTTTATACTGCTAGTCATGTTTTACCTAAACCTTATATTGAGAAAATGCCTTTCCCAGTTAAGGTAAAGGAGCATTCTATGATAGCTAGTATGGTTAATGAAAGTATGAGTAGGGCTGCTGAATCTGATAAACAAATGATTGATGAACCTATTGTAGCAAATGTGAAAGACTTTGTTGCTAAATATGAAAAAGAGGGACACACTAACCTTTGTAAGGATACCTCTAATATTGTTTCGCATAGTAGTGTTATGAGAGCTAGTATTCCTGTGCTTTCTGTTAGAATAAGTGATCATTGCTATGATAGTCCTTGTGATAGCTATATTGTTAAGTTTATGCATGATACTGAAAGCTATTATGAGAGAGGGAAAAGTGTTCTTGTGCATCTCAATAATATCAAGTTTCCTCGTTTTATGCTGAAAGTGTTTATGTTGCACTTCTTTTGCCTTCTTATGCAAGTTGCCTTTGGTTCCAATAACTTGTTTGTTTACAAAATTCCCTTGCATAGGAAGTGGGTTAGACTTAAATGTGCGTGTGTTTTTTGCTTCTTAATGCTCTCTTTCACTTCAAATCATATCCCTATGAGAGCTTCTTCAAAATTATCATGCCCATCTTAATGGCTATAAAGAAAGAGCTTTATGGGAGACAACCCAATTTGTTTTTGCTTTCAGTTTGTTTTTGTTTCTTTGAGTCTTGGAAGTTATTACTTCGGTAATAACCGCTCCTTATCCGTTTTGTTTGGTTTTTGTGTCAAGATCAACCTCTAATGAGAGAGAAGTAAGATTTGGGGAAGTTGTTGTCCCGAAACAGATTTTTGTGCTTCACCGTAAAAATTCGTGAGAGATCTCTGTATATCGGATTGAGCTATAATGTTTTGTGCTTCTGCCCCAGGTTGTTATTTAACTTTCGTTAGTTTTGCACTTTTTGATTTGAACAACAGAAGATTTTCGAAAAATTGATCTTTACCTGCTGGTCTGTTTTGACAGATTTTGCCAATCTTGCATTTGCTTCTTTATTCGATTTCGTTTTTGAACTCTTTTTGGGTTTTCGAAAGGAGTTGCTACAGTAACTTTTGTTTTGATGGTTTTCATTCGAAGTTGGACTCAAAAGGTTTTATCACTTCACTTATACTAATGTTGCTAATAAGAACTGTGTGAAGTTTTGTGTGAAAGAAATTTCCAGGAAGTGGAGATAATGGTGTAACAAGGAAGAGAAAGGTTTTATGACTCGAGTAATAAGTATATGAAGATGAAGATATCGATGATATTCAAGTGATGACTCTGGAAGGATCCACTCAATACCAAATTCAGATACCTACAGAGTCCGTTTCCAACTAGGTAACAGTTCTGGTAAGAAAACTTCCACGAAAATACAATCCAACTATATTTTTGCAGTTTTCAGTCAATAAGGAAAGCTATGAAGCGAAAAAGGGACGGAACCGGAGCCAGGGTGGCCCACACCACCCCATGGCACGGGCCCACCCCTGGCCGCACCACCAGGTGGTGAGGCCGCCCAGGACTCCGTCTCCGACCCGTTTTCTCCCAGTACCTTCCTTTTGAAGTGAAACTTCGTAATATATAACCCCCCTTATCTCCTGAGGTTCGTATATTGTGATTTCGTCGTGTTTTTGTTCTGATCTGTTTCTGCCAGGACATACTCTTTGAAGGTTTAGAAGCACAATGGTGTCCGCCAAGGATAAAGGGAAGGAACCTATGGAGGAAGACCTCCAAGACACCGGGAAGGAGAAAGAGATCAAGAGTGACAGTGAAGAGGAGGCAAAACACACCAACACTACCATTGCAAGCATTGGAGTGGTGGCGAACCCTGCCAGGATCAGAAGGACTGCACAGATGCAGACTGGGGGGAAAGCTCCTCGTCACTGTTTGGCACCAAGGACACCTTCTTCGAACACCAAGAGTACCTTCCATACCTTTGCTCATAACCATGCAGGGAAAGAAGACTCCAAGTGGGAAGAATGGAAGAAGAATCACAAGAGCTGGGATCCACAAACTGAGATGATTATGGGCCATACTGAGCATAACTCGGAATTGATTCGCACTCTCACCTTCGAGATTGAGGACCTTGGGAAACTGATCAAGGAGCTCATCAAGAGGATACCACCACCACCGAAGGAGTAATTCGTCACCAGGTTTGGCATCCCCTTGGTTTGTTCCAATCTTGGGGAGTGCTGCGGTATCATATCACTATCTTCTATCTTTTTACCTTGTTAGTAGAGGCATATCATGAATAGAGGAGTTATTTTGTAGTATGGTTTGCATTATGGAAGTGTCCCCTCTCTCGTTAGATTTGTATCCCTTGGTGTGAGTTTCCATTATGGAGTACTAATGAGAAGTTCTATCATTCACTCTTTTGCATAGCTTATGATAGTTTTCAATTCGTGGTTATATGATTGATCTTGTTGTTAGTATTGGTAGCACTTTGGGATCATTGAGTTAATTCAGTTGGTTTTGGCAAACCTGGCTCGGTCAGTAGCAACACCCTTTTTGAGAGTTGAAAATAAAAAGATAGAAGTACTCTAGAGGAAAATAATTTCATCATCTTTCTTTCTTGATTTGCTCATAAGTATAGTTTTCTCTAGTTAAGATCTTTTGTGCTTCCAAGGAAGATTACATGTTTGTCTTTACCATTTGTATGTTTGTTTGTTTCCTTCAACTCTTATACTTGCTACCTAGCCTTGCTAGCCAAAAACCTGTACTGAGAGGAAATTCTTCTTGTGCATCCGCCTCCTTTAAACCAAAACCTTCGCCATTTGTGTCCACCATACCTACCTAATAGCCTTATTGCTATTCCAAGTAAATTCTTGTTTTATCTACCTCCCAAATTAAACTTGTTATGTGAAAATTAGTGATTAAAGCTCTCACGAACTTGATGGCACACTTTACTTTCTCGCATTTAATAAACTTGAACCATTGGGTCCTTCTTTGTTGCGTATATGCTTGCGCTTTATGAGTTGAAGTTAGCCGAACCATGTATCATGGGGACCGCTTTTAACACTTCATTGGTACTTGTACCTAGTTGATATCATGTTCTTTTGCTTATGGATCCCGGCGGTGTGAAATAAAAGTGGAACTTGTAAGATCATGGAGTTTATATGTGTGTTCGAGAAACGCCTGGACCGCTAGCCTAAGCCATGCCTAATCATGGTGGAAACTTGCAGCATAACTATAGTGAGCATTCTATGAAGCATCCTCAATAAAAACCTATGCAAATAGCAAATAAAAAGATCGCTGAGATGCTCACTGTCTGCTTGCCTTGTCATTTTGATTATGGGATATCTCCTGTGTCATGTGCAAGGGGTACCCCGTTGGCGGTTCTCAATGATACGCATGTATTTACAATGACAAGAGCTTGCTCGTGACTGAAGTTGAGTAGCATGAGGATCGGTACTCATAAGTAAGGGGCTTGAGATTTCAACTTATAACTTGTCAAGCATATCCTCTTAGTTGTGTCACTTTAACCTTAATCACCTAAAGATGCCTATGATAGGGTCAATGAGAGCTGAAAACTAGTAAGTATCATAATTTTTGGGAGCTCTTTATGAGACTTGTAATCCCTGCTTCCCTCTTTGAAGGGCCCTTTCTTTTAATTTGTAGTTGAGTCAGTAAACCTATTCCCTTCTATCTCGGCAAGTATTTTGAGTTGATGTGTTTCATTCATTCATACGATGGTTTATGCATTCATGTTTCTTATGTTCCTTGTTTTGCACATTGCTGTTATCTTGATGTTTACTACCTTGAAAGCTTTCGTTGAAAAACCAGCTATTTGTGAACTCCAGCAAATTATCAACTATTCTTCGACCAAGAGTTAAGTTTGCCATTACCAATTATGATTCACTTTATGTATCTTTATTGTGTTTCCTTTACTCATTGCAAGTTTAGTTGTATAATAGTGAGTTGTCTTCTATTATGATCTATGTATTTGATGAATGTGATGCTTCTTGTCCGTATTCTTTTATCGACTCTTCACTCCATAAACTTGAGGTCATGTTTATTGAGCTCAGTTTCGCTTGGGGACAAGCGAAGTCTAAGCTTTGGGGGAGTTGATACGTCCATTTTGCATCACTATTCTATGTCTTAATTCACTATTATTCATTGATATATTTCGTATTGAGAGGTGATACTTATGTTATTTCATCTGTTTTTGCATGGTTGATGACTTTTGGAGCATGGACCGCTGCAGTCAGGATTCTGATGGAAAAGGTGCCGTTTTGAGGAAAAATTCGCGAAGATCAGAAAATCCGGGAAAATATACGGAAAATCCTATTTTTCTAGAAGATTAAGGATGCCGGAAGATGGAGTGGAGATGGGCCATAGGGGGCCCACACCACCCCATGGCGCGGGTAGGCCTAGGCCGCGCCAGGGAGTGGTGTGGCCACCCTGGCCCACTCCAGCCTCTCCCCTCTGGCGTATATCTTCCACCCGAAACCCTAAGACTCGGGAGCGACCACAGAAAGATTCCGCCACCTCTGCAGGGCGGAAAACACCGAGAGAGAAAGATCTCTCCGGCAGACAGATTTCTATCGGGGGAATTCCTTCCCGGAGAGGGGAGATCGTAACCATCAACACCACCATCAAGATGGACTTCATTGGGATCATCATCATAATCACCACCACCATCATCATCATCAGCACCCTCATCACCATCTCCATATTGCTGTAACAATTGCGTTGAATCTTGCTATAGTTCATAGGGGAAACTTTCCCGGTGTTGATTACTCTTTGTAGTTGATGCTATTGAGTGAACCATTGAATTATTGTTTATGTTCAGATTGTTATACATCATTATTCCATCTCTGATCATGATCCATATGATGTCTTGTGAGTAGTTCGTTTTGTTCTTGAGGACATGGGAGAAGTCTTGTTGTTAGTAGTGGAGTTGCGTTGAGAAAGATTCAATAGATTGTTATTTAAGTTGTGGTGTACTTCTTCTAGTGGTGTCATGTGAACGTCGACTACATGACACTTCACCTATATGGGCCTAGGGGAATGCATTGTGTATTTGGCTACTAATCGTAGGGGTTGCCGGAGTGACAGAAACCTGAACCCCCGTTAGGAAACCATTGCACAAGGGACGTAAGGGTCTTAGAGTTTAAAGCTGTGGTTAGGTTTCTACCTTAATTACTTTCTTGTACTTACGGATGTTTGCAAGGGGGTTTAATCACAAGTATGTATTAAGTCTTGGATGGGACGGTACATTAGCACAGGTTCACCCACACAACACTTAGCAAGCTAGAGAAGATTAATCGACTATATGAAGCAAAAGCACTTGACAGTCTTCCCATGTGTCCTCAAGAACGTTTGGTCATCTATAGAAATACAACCGGCTTGTCCTTTGCTGCATAAAGGATTGGGCCACTTGCTGCATTTATTCCTACTGTCTTTTATTTACTCGTACTTTGATTACTTGCTTTATCAAAAACCCCTAAAAATCCGTTTGCTAAGTATTTGCAGAGATTTCCTGATCCATACCACTAGCCAGCACCTTCTGCTCCTCGTTGGGTTCGACACTCTTACTTATCGACAATACTGCGATACACCCCCTATACTTGTGGGTCATCACCATCCAACATCATCTATGACTAATAATCCACCTTCAGGTTATCATCCGAACCCCCTCTAGTATTAAGTTGCAAGCAACAGGTTATTGCTTTACGAATTGCGTGTAAAGCAAACAATACGATTGTTCTATGAACAAAGGATTGTTGTTTTCTCCCTAGTAGCAACATCACATCTAGTACCTTAGAGATTTCTGTCACTTCCCTAGATTACCAGAGGCATGAACCCACTATCGAGCAAAAATACTAACTCTTGGAGTTGTTAGCATCTACTTGGCCAAGATAGCTACTAACAACGGAAAGCATGCAAGATCACAAGTAACAAAGACATGATAGAATCAATAATCAATCTGAAATAGCATCTCAATATCCATTGGATCCCCGCAAACACAACATGCAGAATTACAAATAGATGATCTTGATCGTGAACGGAGCTCACAAGATCTAGACATGAAAGCACAAAGGAGGAGAACCAGCCATCTAGCTACTACATGGATCTGTAGTCCAAGGATGAACTACTCACGCATCACACCGGAGGCTTGCATGGCGATGAAGAAGGCCTCCAAGGTGAATTCCCCTCTCTGGCAGGGTGCCGAGAAGAGCTTCAGATCCCTCCCGATCTTGGGACAGAGACGACGGTGGCTACAGACTCTTTCGTGGATTTTTGATCGGGGGCTTAGGGTTTTCGTCCTGAGGGCATCTTATAGGCGGAAGGAGAGGCCGAGGGGGTGCTGGGGTCGTCCAGACCACCCCCTGGCGCGAGCCAGGCCTGGCTGCACGACCAGGTGGTGTGGCCGGCCCCCAGCCCTTGTCCGTCTCGTATTCTGGCATCTGATGACTTCCAGAAAAATAGGCACTTTGACTTTTGTCCCGTCCAATTCCGAGAATATTCATTTTCTGACTTTCCTGGAACCAAAAACAGCAGAAAACAGGCAGCTGGCACTGTGGCTCTTGTTAATAGGTTAGTCCAAGAAATCATATGAAAAGTACTCCAAAGTGTGGGCAAAACACAAGAAAGTGGATAAAACCAAGCATGGAACATCAAAAATTATAGATACATTTGCAATGTATCAACATCCCCAAGCTTAACTCCTGCTCGTCCTCGAGTAGGTAAGTGATAAAAAGAAACAATAATTTTTGAGGTGACATGCACCATCAAAGACTTGATCAAAGTATTTGTAAAACATTCAAAGCTGGGATCATAGTACTTCATTCATAACATGAAAGACAAAGTTCTAGCAATAAGACAAAGAAACTATGATGCAACATGAAAAGGCACAAACAAAAGATTCATGAATAACAATGCTTTGCAAGACGTTTGTTTGTTTCACATAAAGAAAACATAGCATAATAGCATTCAGCTTGTCCCTCATAGAGTAGCAAATATAAATGCATAGGACACCTTCAAAGTTCATAAGAGTAACTAGATACAAATAGTTGAAAACAAGAAATATCAAGGTATGCATCAATTAACTAGTCTTGGGACAATGCACATAGAACTAAGAATGGCCACTATGCTCTCAAAGTAGGTGCATAAAGATAGAAGGTCGAGACTCAATATAATGGTGGAAGAAAGGATTCAAGTCCCATAAAGAGCTTCCAAAAATTATGGTACTTATAGCTTTCAGCTCTCATTGCCCCTATCATAAGCATCTTGAAGGTGATTAAGGTTAAAGTGACACAATTAAGAGGATATGCTTGACAAGTTACAAACCGAAATTTCATACCCCTTACTTACGAAGACCGATCCTCATGCTACTCAACTTTAGTCACATGTAAGCTCTTTTCATTGTAAGTACACGTGTATCATAAAAAACCACTAACGGGATACCCCTTGTAGATGATACATGAGCTATCCCATAATCAAAATGACAAGGCAAGCAGACAATGAGCATCTCAGCGATCTTTTTATTTGCTATTTGCATAGGTTTTTCTTGAGGATGCTTCATAGAGTTATCATTATGGTGATGCTGCAAGTTTCCACCATGCTTAGGCATGGCTTAGGCTAGCGGCCCAGGCGTTTCTCTAACACACATACAAACTCCATGATCTTACAAGTTCCACTTTTATTTCACACCACCAGGATCCGTAAGGAAAAGAACATGATATCAACGGGGTACCAAGTATAAGTGCAATGTTGAAAGCGTTCCCCATGATACATGGTTATGCTAATTTCAACTTATAAAGCACAAGAATATACGCAACAAAGAAGGACAGAATGGTTCAAGTTTAGTAGATGCAAAAAAGTAAAGTGTGCCATCAAGTTCGTGAGAGCTTTAATCACTAGTTTTCTCATAACAAGTTTAATTTGGAAGGTAAACAAAAGCATGAATATACTTGGAATAGCATAAGCTAGTAGGTAGGTATGGTGGACTCTTTGGAATAACTTGGTTTAAGGAGTTGGATGCATGAGTGGAACTTATACTTGGTTGTGGAGGCTAGCAAAAGACTGGGAGCGACAAACTAAGAGTGCAATAATGGCCATAATCATGCAAAGCAACAAAACATCATTGATCAAAGCATAAATTGATACTACAAGTTGAAAACTAAAGGATCATAAAGGCTATGGTGACTTGAGATAGTCATAACATGGTGTGAGCATGTGCCAAGTCAACCCAAATAAAGCATCAAAGGAGAATACCACTATACTATGCTTAAATATGCTAGAACAACGCATGATTCATCCAAGGCACGTTAATCAATATCAATTGTTTATAACAAGTCATGCTAAAACAAAGAATACTAAGCATAAATCCAAAACAATATCAAGCATGGCATGACAGAGCATAGACCACAGTCAAAAACAACCTCTTTTTACCACATAAGCATGAACTTTCCTACTCTTTTCCAAACCAAACCAAACTATTTGCAAACCAATGTATGAAAGAGGGGGTCCAACCAATTTATTCATCAAACTAAGAAAACCAAGCAAACGAAAAAACAAAAAAAAATGAAAAAGAAGACGCTCCAAGAACAACACAACTGTGCATGAAACAATAAAAATGAAGCGTTTGGAAGAAACCTGGGATTTTTATTGATGAAGAAGGGGATGCCTTGGGCATCCCCAAGCTTTGACGCTTGTACTTCTTAGACATTTCTTGGGGTGACACGCGTGGCATCCCCAAGCTTGAGGTTTAGTCCATCCTTCATCTCATTACTCATTCCTTCCATACACTTGAAAATTTTTCTTTATACAAAACTTCACACAATCTTTATTAGCAACATTAGTGCACTCAAGATAAATAAGTCTTAAGGTTCAGTTCTAACACCAATAAATATTCATTAGACCACTATCTACTGTAGCACTTCCCTGAAAAAGCTCAATTCCCCAAAAAGAACTCAAAAAGGAACCAACAAGAAGCAAATGCAGAAAATGGCAGAAATCTGTCAAAACAGACCAGCAGGAAAAGATGAATTTTTTCGAAGATCTTATGTTGCTCAAATAAAAAAGTGTTGAACTAACTAAAGTTAGATAACAACCTGGGGCAGAAGCACCAAAATTCACGCCTCAAAACGACGTTCAGAGATGTTACAACAATTTTTACGGTGAAGCACAAAAATCTGTTTCGGGACAGCAACTTTCCCAATCATTACTTCTCTCTCATTAGAGGTTACTCTTGGCACAAAAATCAAATAAAAAGGATAAGAAGCGGTTATTACTGAAGTAATAACTTCCAAGACTCATCTAAAATTTGGGGTTATCTCCCAATAAGTACTTTTTTAACACCTTTAAGTTAGGCATAAGAAGCAAGAAAAAGAATCAAGTGTTCTCAAATGAAGAAGCTTTAAAACCAAATTTTGTTTTCAAAGGAGAAGCAAAAGAAATCTTCTGTTTCTTCTTAGGGAAGTGTTATATACCTTTCTTGAGTGGGAGTTGATATTTAATGGTGCCTTTTTTCATATCAATAATGGCACCAACAGTTCTAAGAAAAGGTCTTCCCAAAGTAATAGGATAAGAAGCATTGCATTTAATATCCAAAACATAGAAATCAACGAGGACATAGGCATTGTTAACCATAATAAGAACATTATTAAGACTCCCCATGAGTTTCTTTTTAGCATTATCATAAAGTGGGACATTCAAATAACAATCTTCAAGTGGAGGCAAATCAAGCATATTATAAATCCTTCTAGGCATAATAGAAACACTACTATCAAGATCACATAAAGCTTTGAAATCAAAGTCATTCACTTTCATATTAATGATGGGTTCCCAACCATCTTCTTGTTTTATAGGAATAGAAGCTTTATGTTTCATCTTTTCTTCTTTAATCTTTATGAGAGCATCAGTAATGTGTTTTTTAAAGGCCATGTTCATGGCACTAGAATTAGGACTTTTAGCAAGCTTTTGTAGGAACTTAATAACTTCAGAGATATTGCAACCATCATGATCAAAATCAAATTTATCATCTAGAGTAGTAGAACTATTACTAGCCTCAACACTAGTGGTGGTGATAGTAGAAACACTAATGTTTCTAGCAATTTCATCTTCTCTTTCCCACTTAGCATGTAATTCAGCTAATATTCTAACATTTTCATCAATTCTTACTTGTATAGCATTAGTAGCTGCAAAGGGATTCTCATTAGTTTCAGGTTTAGCAGCCATTTTATTCAAAAAAGATTGAGCTTCAGCCAAAGATGCTATATTTCTTTCAGTATTAGAGAGTTTTTCCTCAGTAGTTTTATTGAAAGCAATTTGCTTACTAATAAAGTCTTTAAGCATAACTTCAAGTTCAGACGGAGCACTCCTATTATTGTTGTAGGGACTTCCATAAGCATTACCATTGTTGGGAGGATATGGCTTATAATTGTTGTTACCAAAATTATTCCTATAAGCATTATTGCCAAAGTTGTTATTTCTTATGAAGTTCACATCAACTTGCTCTTCTTGAGCAACCAAAGAGGCTAAAGGAACATTATTTTGATCAATATGGGCTTTCCCATTCACAAGCATAGACATAATAATATCAATCTTATCACTCAAGGAGGAGGTTTCCTCAACAGAATTTACCTTCCTACCTTGTGGAGCTCTCTTAGTATGCCATTCAGAATAATTAACCATCATATTGTCTAGAAGTTTTGTTGCAGCACCCAAAGTGATGGTCATAAAGGGACCTCCAACAACAGAGTCCAATAGGTTCCTTGAAGAATAGTTCAATCCTGCATAAAAAGTTTGGATGATCATCCAAGCAGTCAGTCCATGAGTGGGACAATTCTTAACCAAAGATTTCATTCTTTCCCAAGCTTGAGCAACATGCTCATTATCAGATTGTTTAAACTTCATTATTTCACTTCTCATAGATATAATCTTAGTAGGAGGATAGTATTTTCCAATGAAAGCATCTTTGCACTTAGTCCAAGAATCAATACTATTCCTAGTTAAGGAATTCAACCATTCTTTAGCTTTTCCTCTCAAAGAGAAAGGAAACAATTTCAGCTTAATAATATCACCATCTACATCCCTATGCTTTTGCATCTCACAAAGTTCAACAAAGTTATTTCGATGGGCAGCAGCATCTTCATTACTAATACCAGAAAATTGTTCTCTCATAACAAGATTGAGTAAAGCAGGTTTTATCTCAAAGAAAGTATCTTCAGGCACAGGTGGAGCAATAGGTGTGCTCATAAAATCATTGTTGTTGGTGCTAGTGAAGTCACACAACTTAGTGTTTTCAAGAGTAGTCATTCTTTTGTTTTTTTAAATAAGAAAGCAAACTAGTAAAACTAATTTTTTGTGTTTTGATAAAGAAACAAGCAAACAAAGCAAAAAGAAACTAAGCAAAACAAAAATAACAAAGTAAAGAGATTGGTTATGAGGGACTCCCCTTGTGAAGATGTCCTTGACTCCCCGGCAACGGCGCCAAAAAAATGCTTGATGGCTCAGTGTTGATGTTGAGCTCGTTGGGAACCCTAAGAGGAAGGTATGATGAGCACAGCAGCAAGTTTCCCTCAGTTATGAAACCAAGGTTTAACCGAACCAGTAGAGCAAGGAAACACCCCAAAGGTGTTGCTAGCTGAGCCTTGGCAGGGCGCACTACCGGTGCTAGTAGCAACGCTGAGACCTACACAACACAACCATAGAACTCTCTCCCCAACTTGCGATGAGGTTGTCAATCTCACCGTGTTTTGCTAAAAACAAAGGATTAAACGTATCGAATGGAAGGAAGTAATAGTTTGCAGAAAGTAAACACAAAGCAGTAAACAGTTTATAGATTGTATGTAAAAGTAAAGGACCGGGATCCATAGTTTACTAGAGGTGGCTCTCCTTAAGATAGATAACATGCTGGGTGAACAAATTACAGCGGGGCAATTGACAAACATCGAGAAAGCCATACATGCATATACTAATCATCTTGACTCCTTTGAGACTTGATTGGGCATTACAACATTATACATAGACCGCCATCCAACTGCATCTATGACTAATAATCCATCTCCAGGTTATCATCCAAACCCCCTCCGGTATTAAGTTGCAAGCAAAAGATTATTGCTTTACGAATTGCGTGTAAAGTAAACAATATGATTGTTCTATGAACAAAGGATTGTTGTTTTCTCCCTAGTAGCAACAACACATCTAGTACCTTAGAGATTTCTGTCACTACCCTAGATTACCAGAGGCATGAACCCACTATCGAGCATAAATACTAACTCTTGGAGTTGCTAGCATCTACTTGGCCAAGATAGATACTAACAACGGAAAGCATGCAAGATCACAAATAACAAAGACATGATAGAATCAATAATCAATCTGAAATAGCATCTCAATATCCATTGGATCCCCGCAAACACAACATGCAGAATTACAAATAGATGATCTTGATCATGAACGGAGCTCACAAGATCTAGACATGAAAGCACAAAGGAGGAGAACCAGCCATCTAGCTACTACATGGATCCGTAGTCCAAGGATGAACTACTCACGCATCACACCGGAGGCTTGCATGGTGATGAAAAAGGCCTCCGGGGTGAATTCCCCTCTCCGGTAGGGTGCTGGGAAGAGCGTCAGATCCCTCCCGATCTAGGGACAGAGACGACGTCGGCTACAAACTCTTTCGTGGATTTTTGATCGGGTACTTAGGGTTTTCATCCCGAGGGCATCTTATAGGCAGAATGAGAGGCCAAGGGGCTGCTGGGGTTGGCCAGACCACCCCCTGGCGCGGGCTAGGCCTGGCCGCACGACCAGGTGGTGTGGCCGGCCCCCATCCCTTCTCCGTCTCGTATTCTAGCATCTAATGACTTCCGGAAAAATAGGCACTTTGGTTTTTGTCCCGTCCAATTCCGAGAATATTTATTTTCTGACTTTCCTGGAACCAAAAACAACAGAAAACAGTCAGCTGGCACTATGGCTCTTGTTAATAGGTTAGTTCAAGAAATCATATGAAAAGTACTCCAAAGTACGGGCAAAACACAAGAAAGTGGATAAAACCAAGCATGGAACATCAAAAATTATAGATACATTTGCAATGTATCACCAGCCCAGGCACCCCCTCGGCCTCTCCTTCCGCCCATATATAGCCTCCGATACCAAAACCCTAAGTACCCTATCAAAAATCCACGAAAGAGTTTGTAGTTGCCGTCATCTCCATCCCTATATCGGGAGGGATCTGAAGCTCTTCCCGGCACCCTGCCGGAGAGGGGAATTCACCCTGGAGGACTTCTTCATCATCATGCAAGCCTTCGATGTGATGCGTGAGTAGTTCATCTCTGGACTACGGGTCCATGTAGTAGCTATATGGCTGGTTCTCCTCCTTTTGTGCTTTCATGTCTAGATCTTGTGAGCTCCATTCATGATCAAGATCATCTATTTGTAATTCTGCATGTTGTGTTTGCAGGGATCCGATGGATATCTAGATGCTATTTCAGATTGATTATTGATTCTATCATGTCTTTGTTATTTGTGATCTTGCATGCTTTCCGTTGTTAGTAGCTATCTTGGCCAAGTAGATGCTAGCAACTCCAAGAGTTAGTATTTATGCTCGATAGTGGGTTCATGCCTCTGGTAATCTGGAGAAGTGACAGAAATCTCTAAGGTACTAGATGTGTTGTTGCTACTAGGGAGAAAACAACAATCCTTTGTTCATAGAACAATCGTATTATTTACTTGACACGCAATTCGTAAAGCAATAATCTGTTGCTTGCAACTTAATACTGGAGGGGGTTCGGATGATAACCTGAAGGTGGATTATTAGTCATAGATGCAGTTGGATGGCGGTCTATGTATAATGTTGTAATGCCCAATCAAGTCTCAAAGGAGTCAAGATGATTAGTATATGCATGTATTGCTTTCTCGATGTTTGTGAATTTCCCCGCTGTAATTTGTTCACCCAGCATGTTATCTTTCTTAAGGAGAGCCACCTCTAGTGAACTGGACCCCGGTCCTTTGTTTTACATACAATCTACAAACTGTTTACTGCTTTGTGTTTACTTTCTGCAAACTATTACTTCCTTCCATTCGATACGTTTAATCCTTTGTTTTCAGCAAAACTGGTGAGATTGACAACCTCATCGCAAGTTGGGGACAGAGTTCTGTGGTTGTGTTGTGCAGGCCTCCTGCTGGCACCGGTAGTGCGCCCTGCCAAGGCTCAGCTAGCTACACCTTTGGGGTGTTTCCTTGCTCCTACTAGATTGATAACCTTGGTTTCATAACTGAGGGAAACTTACTGATGTGCTCATCATACCTTCCTCTTGGTGTTCCCCAACGAGCTCGTTAATACATGAGTCAGCAGTTAGCTATTGGGTCTCCCCTGTTTCCTTGGCTTTCTTCATTGTCATGACTTCCTGCATTATGGTTTGAAAGTATATCATCGGGATTAAAAATTGGGTTACCGCTGGAGTCTTGCTGGGTCGTGGCGTCTCCAATGATCATGCATACTTGGTGCTGAGTGGCATATGGACTGGTATTGTTATCGTTTGCACTGATGGAGACACTATCAGATGAGCCAGTGAAGTCCATCAGTTTTTGTTCTAGATAGATTTCTGCCATCCGAATTCCAAAGTCGATGCTTTCGCTGCTTTCTTCGGGTTCCGAATTTGTGGGGCTTGCTTCGCGTGGTGGGGTTAACTGTGGGTCTAATCCAAAGGAGAGATTGTCATAAAGACCATCAAGATCCCCTAGATTCATCTCGATTTACTCGCTTTTGTCGCTTGCTTCGATTTGTGCTTCGACTTCCATTGAGGATCCGACGGAAGGTTCCGGTACTTCTGTCGGTGTAGCTTTATGGGTGGGCAGGTGTGGATCTGCTTTCGTCGAGTTGATGCTTGGTGGAGAGCGTTCTGCCGAATCCGTGTTTCCAGCATTCAGGTTTCCCACAGATGGTGCCAATTGACGAGGGGTAACCTCGGGAATGCCCATGGTGCTGGACTTGGGGTTTCGCGGAAAAGAGAACGCTGGGGATTTCATCGGATGTTAGGGAAACAATGGAATCAAAGTCGCCTGAATATTGAGTAATCGCACTATTACAAGTTGTCTTCTAGATTTCGGTACCCTTGCTTGGGCTTCTCCCGTCCTATATATAATAGGCCGGGTATCAAAGCTGTATGTGGATAGGTTTCATACACGTGTAATTACAATACCAACATAATGTCAGTTTATGGTCTCTTTCCTAATACAATAAAAGCTTTTGTCGGTTGCTTCATTGGGCTGTCGTCTGAAATCTTCATGGGTCGTAAGCCTTTTACCCAATATAGGGTAGTGAATCATAAGCATCCGAGTAATCGTACCTATGTCAGTCAGCCTTCACAAGTTTACCAGAACTTTCGTGGAGTTCCTTTCCTGCCGCGTTCGTAGATCCTTCCCGGAACAGGAAGTAAGATGTCACAGTTCTTACACTCTACAGAGGTGCGTTGCTTTACCCATGAGAGACCTTAGCCTTGTTGCACATCCGTGTTATAGGTTTGTCCATACTTCCTTGGTATGGGGCCCAGTCTAAGATCCAAGTCAATCACTGCCCTTCTTCGCGACCCCGCATGAAGACAAGACCCTTCAGACCAGCCACATCTCTGTTAAGCCCCCCTTTTTGGGCAAGCTATAACTTTGATAGATTCCTGAAGACTCTGTAAGTAGCTCTGCCTGGCAGGCACCATCAGATATGGTGAACTTCCACCAACACAGCTATGCACATATAGTCTAGACACTAGAATCACGGGAAACTAAGGGGTTCCACCCATGTGCTAGGTTCTCAACGAGAAATCTACAGCCTCATGATCAGGTCATCCGTCCATGCAAAAGGAAGAAGATCTAGCTGACTTCTACGTCACATTCTAAATCTCATGGTTAAAGCGTAATATACGGCGCTAGAATCACTGGCGACATTGGTTGTTAAGTCCTAGATGATATATTCCTGGTATTCCAATTGCCAGATTTAATAGATTAGCTAATCACCCTGGATCAGTAGCCCATATTTTACATTTATTATTGAAAATAGTGTTTTATGACCTTTTTAAAGTGCAGGTGATGACAACATTTGGGTTACAAGTACTTGATAGAAAATAATCAAAGGACATGAGCAAGTGTGAACTTGCCTTTTATGATTGCAAGATTATGCACTCACGAACTTCAATATTGGTTGTGAGATAATAGAAGATCCAAATTCTATAAACAACATCATTGGTCCGGTAAGGAAGAATGTTTAAAGAAGCAAGATGCAATTTGATAGATGCGAACCCTCAGAATAATCATCTATGATCTAGGGTTTGGAAATAGGGAATGGTTTCCTTAGAATGTGTTTCACTTTTATATCAGCTTCACATTTGTGCTTCTTATCAATGCTTGTGAGAGTGTGTGAAAAAATATGTAAATACAACAAGTAGCATACAGTATTAAAGCACTCAATTGGGACATGGTATCTAAAAGATTTTTTAAGCAAGATTATTAATCAATTAGAGCTTTTATAGAAATGTTTAAGGATTACTTTTAATGTTTCTTAAAATAATAACCTTTAAGGAAAAGATTACTTTACCAAGTAAAAGCATTTAAACTTCAAGCTGTCACTTTAATGTTTCCTTATTAGTTAGGAGTATTAAAGAAGAAAACAATTACCATATCTGAATAGTTATTCCACTTGTAGTGGATACTTATATATTTTTAATATGAGAGGACACTACATGTTGTTTAATTTATATCACTTCACGAAGGTGAAACAAAAGTATTATTACTTTTGGTTGAGCAGTGTTACTTAATATTTTGAAGTAGAGGGAATCATTATTGAACTTTGAATAATCCCCATGCTTGTAGTGGAAATTTGTATGTTTTGAGTATGGCATTATATTATATGTGGTTCACTTCTTAATATTCCATAAAGGTGGTGTAAAAGTGTTATTGCTTTTATGGGGTGGTGCTTTAATAAAATTATAAGTGAATAGAATCACTTACCTATCTTTGGGATTAATGGTTATACTTTATAAACATGGAAAAGGCTTACTTTAATTACTTAAAAACTTGGTTTAGATTTTTAAGTGAATTCTTAGATAAAATAAGTAGTAGATATTATCTTGGTGACTTTATAAATGAAGAGAATCCTTTTGATAAACAATACATTATTTTTGATGATTTTATATTTGATAAAATCTTTTTAGGAAAATTAAGATACACTTAATTTGAAATGGTAATTTTAGTAAATACATCTTAAAATAGTTAGACCTACTTTGACTTCACTTAAATATCAATTAAACTTCTTATGCACTTCTATACTTCAAATAACTTATATTAAAGATATACGAAAATAGTCTGCTGCCCCGGGGATAGCTGCCCCCCGGTGGATGCCCGCCAGCGTGTGCACTGAGATACGTGCAAAACAAGCATAAGTTAGACAGTTTGATTAGCCAGATTGTAATAAAGCTGGCATGCTACAGCAACCATATTGCATGCTAACAAAAGGTCTCCTCAATATATGTGTAATTTGTTTTGCTTGGGATCGCATCGTTAGACTCGCCAGCTACAGAATATACAGGCATTAGAAAATCAGACCTCGTACCGTGAGCGAATCAGTCACGCAAGGACCTCGAATCAATTGGTACAGTTAGTGCCAGTAGAATATTGGAGCGTGGTTGGTTTTCCTCTTCGGGCAGTAACGTGGGAGCGGGAACTGGTCAACACGATGGAATCCAACAGGCGCCCGCGGCCCACGATTCATCGTCGTTCTTAACTAATAGAACCATAGCTGGGCACCCGCACCTAATAGTCCTGCTTTCATTCGATTGGTCATGGCCCTGAAATAATCCGGTAATGCTGGTGAGCACAGCAACCCTTGTGCAAAACTCATTCAAAAAACCTTTTAGCACATTCGAACAATGATGAGGACACAAACCTGGCAAGAACATATAATGTCTTGGCGACGGCGTTTACCGCTGCTTGTTACGCGGCTACGCCCGTAGCGTATGCCGAACCCCTTCTCCCACGAATACATATTGTAAAACTCGTAGGCTTCTCTGGAACCGAACACATTGCGTCCGTCGATGTAACGAGTACATACCTCCCATTGTATAGAGCACCATTACAGAGGCACAGTAGCGAAATTTTCCGGCGCAGACTTGTGCAACTGCTAAATGTTTCACGCGCATCCGGACTGGACATGATTGATCACAAAAAGACAAAAAGAGTATGGTTCTCGGCTTTGCTCGCACGGACACTAATGTCACAGGTGTTGTCCTGGTAGCAGACAATGACACCAGGTGTCACCCCTGCCATTTCGTCGCTTGTTCCCATCTATAAACCGACAACGTATCGGAAACCGTATGTATGCACCATGAGCGACGCACCGTTTGCAAAAAGTGCGTGCCCCATCCCACACGATTTGGTAGCATAGGCTTCTACTCTCATGCAGAACAACTAACAGCAAGCCCCCGTTAGTCATAGCACGGAGGCACAATACTACACGACTGCATTGTACTTGCTAATCGGTGCCGCAGGCTGCTGAATCCTACTAATCGGTACTCCATCAGTTAAATATAAGAGATTTTAGTTTTGAAAATGAACGTATCTATATGCATTTTAGTGTTTAGGTTCACAGTGAACATATAAACTAAAACACGTCTAAATACATTCAATTCACAAAGCTAAAACGACTTACATTTCTGAACGGAGGAAGTATAAACCGCTACAGCTCTCAAGAGCAAAGGCAGCGCTCAACCTACCGGGAATACCACCCATCAAATCTTTCCAGAAACGATTAGAATTACTCCCTTCGATCCAAATTAGTTGTCTCAGATTTGTCTAGATTCGAGTATATCTAGACTTATTTTATAGTTAGATAATCTGAATCAAGATAAAACCAAGCCAAATAATTTAAATCGGAGGGAGTACCTTTTTAAACTTCTTGCTCGCTGTACGGCGACCAGTACAACATGTTAGGAATCTAGGCATTTTTCCGATTATATTAATCCAGGAATAAATCATGAATATGATGTGGACACACTGATACTTGATTATGTAACTATGCAGTACTAGGCAAATCGTAGAGACATCTACAGAAATCACTAGTACTATGCACATCGGAATTAGCAGAAGAGGGATAAGCATGTAGTACCCTCCAGTAGGCCAATTGGCCGAAGCGGCAGCGGTCGCGGCAGCGGAAGCGGTAGCTTCGTCGGCTGTCCTGTTCTCAGTGGCAGCCGGATCACCAATGGTAGCCATGGCGATGAAGAAAACGTTGATGTAGTGGAAGCAGTCGAAGATTAGCGAGCAGTCGCGTAGGAGACGCTCCCCAAAAACCTAATTGCCCCTCTCCCGTACAGGATCTCGAGAGGGCGTGGTTTCGGAGGCCTGCTCACCCGTCAGCCGTGTACGCAGCGGACGGGGTGGGATCACCAGAGGCAGCAGCAGTGAGAGGAACGACAAGAGGCGGAGGCAGATGGTTCTGTTCTATGTCTCCCGGAGAGGACGACCTTCTCCATATATAGGCACATGCCAGGACGGTTCAACGGAAAGAAACGCCCGCAATGAAAGACTGAAACGCCTGTAATAAAGTACTAGTAACGCCAGCACTTAAGACAAAACGTTTAAGCCTCATTAGCATTTCAGTTACAACCGTTTGTATCCCGTTTCCGTGCGACAAAAAGAACACATCGGCTCGGCGAGATTCCCGCAACCCGCGGCGCGCGCGCGCGTCGTGACGAGGCGAGGCGTGCGTGCGTCGGAGGAGGAGCGCGCGTGTGGAGCTCCTCTTCTTCTTCTCACACCACATGCAAATGGTAGAAGAGCTCACCTTATATGTTGGTGCTCATGTCTCTCCACTAGCAATGTGGGACTAAACTCCCTCCCACTTGCCTTGCCAAGCATGAATGGGCCCTTAGGGATTTTTCAGAAATTGTTAGATGGGCCTAGAGCCCACCCTATATTTCAACAATCCCCCACCAGATCCCTAAGGCCCATGGTATTGTCCTCTGTTCCCAACACTGTTTTGATATACCGGTATTTTCAGTGGAGACCTGTTAGGGTTGAACATCCACCTAGAACAAATAGCTACACTTCTTTACAACTGAGCAATGGACTATGCCTTGAATTGTCAGTTTGGCGTAAAGGAGTTTCACTAAAAGTCTTACCAGTACTAGGCTGCCGAAGGATGACCCCTCGGGTGGAGCATATTAGTCATACTCCTGGCCTATTCATGAGCTACTAGAGAACACCCCAATCTCATAGACTGTGACCAGCAGTCGGGCTCACATAGGTGTGTTCCTCCAAAGATTGCTCTGTAGGATAGCATCTTGCTTATAGAAGCTTTGGAACACATTAAGACAAAAATCAACCTGCCATACAGTTTCTAAGAGTATTGTATATCCAGCGGAGTGGGTTAGTAAACTACTCTCCTCAGTTAACCACTAGCTTGTTTTCCCAGATCCTACTTCACGGGATCTCCGATCACATAGGTTGGGTTACTACCATGGCAACTCATGTGGGTCTCATTCCCATCTCCCTCGATGCATTTTCTATCACAACACGTGATAGCCCTTTAGTAAAGGGATCTGCCAGATTCTTAGCCGACTGGATATAATCCAATGCTATCACTCTGGAGTTTCTTAAAGTTCTGACAGCTTTTAATCTCATTCTTATATGTTTGTTGGACTGCTTGTTGTTCTTTGAACTTTTTACCTTGACAATTACAGTTTGATTGTCACAGTTCATAAGAATAGCCGGTACTGGCTTTTCAACCACTGGCAGGTCCATCAAAAGATCTCGAAGCCATCCTGCTTCGACACCAGATGTGTCTAATGCTGTTAATTCTGCTTCCATTGTCGATCTCGTTAGGATCGTTTGCTTGCAAGACTTCCAGGAAACAGCACCACCTCCAAGAGTAAACACATACCCCATTGTGGCTTTCATCTCATCAGCATCAGAGATCCAATTCGCATCACAATACCCTTCAAGTACTGACGGTTGCCCGGTATAGTGAAGTCCGTAGTTCATAGTACCTTTTAGATAACGCATAATTCTTTCAACAGCACGCCAATGATCATCACCCGGATTAGAAACAAACCGGCTCAGTTTGCACACAGCAAACGTGATGTCAGGCCTTGTAGCGCTAGCTAGATACATGAGTGAACCAATGATCTGAGAATATCTCAGCTGATCCTTACTTGTGCCTTCAAACTTTCGGATTCGCACACTAGGATCATATGGTGTTGGAGAAGTTTTGCAGTCCGAATATCCAAAACGACTCAAAACTTTTTCAACATAATGGGATTGCAGAAGCGTAATCCCACCCTCATTATCTCTCAGCAGCTTAATGTTTA
The DNA here is from genome assembly GCA_910589775.1 of Avena eriantha. NCBI lineage: Eukaryota > Viridiplantae > Streptophyta > Magnoliopsida > Poales > Poaceae > Avena > Avena eriantha. The sequence continues at coordinate 304,512,786 of OU342746.1, read as the reverse complement.
AGATAACATCAGCCACACCAAGATCCTTCATCTCAAAATTCTGAGATAGAAATGACTTAACCTCCTCGATGACTTGGAGGTTTGTCCCAAGTATCAGTATGTCGTCGACATACAAGCACAGTATAACTCCTTCGCCCCCACCATAGCGATAATATACACATTTGTCGGCTTCATTAGCAACAAAGCCGGCAGATGTTAAAGTTATGTTGAACTTCTCATGCCATTGCTTAGGTGCTTGTTTCAGACCATATAGAGATTTCAGTAACTTACACACTTTTCCTTCCTGACCATCTATCACAAAGCCATCGGGCTGTTGCATATAGATTTCCTCGTCTAGCTCTCCGTTCAGAAAAGCCGTCTTAACATCCATCTGGTGGACAAGAAGACCATGCGAGGCCGCCAATGAGAGTAACACTCGAATGGTGGTCAGTCTGGCCACAGGTGAATAAGTATCGAAGAAATCTTCCTCTTCTTTCTGGGAATAACCCTTAGCCACAAGTCTAGCCTTGTATTTTTCAATAGTACCATCCGGCCTAAGTTTCCTTTTAAACACCCACTTACATCCCAATGGTTTACAGCCATAGGGACGATCAGTGATTTCCCATGTTCCGTTAGCCATGATGGAATCCATCTCACTACGGACCGCTTCTTTTCAGTAGTCAGCATCTGGAGATGCATAGGCTTCCGAAATGGAAGTGGGAGTATCATCCACGAGGTATACGAGAAAATCATCACCAAAGGACTTTGCAGTCCTTTGTCTCTTGCCCCTACCAAGGGTTTCCTCGTTGTCCTCCTCAAGATTTTCATCAGGTGTTTCTTCATAATATTCCATTGGAATGGCAGGCTCAGGAGTCTCTTTTGATTCCTGTCTAGAAGTGCTTGGCATATCTCTCATAGGAAAAATATCCTCAAAGAATGTAGCATCTTTAGACTCTATAATTGTACCGACCTCCACGTCAGGTACCTCAGATTTCACTACTAGAAATCTATAGCCGACGCTTTTCTTAGCGTAACCCAAATTAACACAATCCACAGTCTTTGGTCCAAGCTTGCGCTTTTTGGGGATTGGCACATTGACTTTCGCCAAACAACCCCATGTGCGTAAGTATGAGAGTGTTGTTCTTCTCTTCTCCCATTGCTCATAGGGAGTAACCTCATTATCTTTTGTCGGAACTTTATTCAGGACATGACATGATGTCAATATAGCCTCCCCCCACCATGCCTTGGATAAACCCGATGTATCTAACATGGCGTTAACCAAATCTGTTAGAGTACGGTTTTTCCGTTCGGCAACCCCATTTGACTGAGGTGAATAGGGAGGCGTCCTCTCATGAATAATACCGTGTTCCGCACAAAAAGAGTCAAACTCATTAGAGAAATACTCTCCACCACGATCTGACCGGATTCGTTTAATCTTCTTTTCAAGTTGATTCTCAACTTCTGCTTTATAGATTTTAAAGTAGTGTAGAGCCTCACTTTTAGTGTTTAACAGATATACACAACAAAATCTAGTGGAATCATCTATTAGTGTCATGAAGTATCTTTTTCCAGCTTTAGTCAACACACCATTCATCTCACACAGATCAGAATGTATGAGTTCTAACGGTGCCAAGTGTCTCTCCTCTGCAGCTTTATGGGGCTTGCGAGGTTGTTTTGCTTGCACACACGAATGGCACTTAGAACCTTTGGCTAAAGTGAAACTCGGGATTAAATTCAGTTTTGCTAACCGCGTCATAGAACCGAAACCAATGTGACAAAGACGTGAATGCCAAACTTCTGTTTCATTAACATTCGAATGAATATTGTTCACGACTTTATTACAAAAATCCGCAAGGGAAAAGCGGAACAGACCTCCGCATTCATAACCTTTTCCAAAAAACAGTCCATATTTCATAACAACTACTTTATTAGACTCAAAGACCAACTTCAAACCTTCTCTGCAGAGAAGGGAGCCACTAACGAGGTTCTTCTTGATGGCGGGGACATGCTGCACATTCTTGAGCTGCACGATCCTTCCCGAAGTAAACTTCAGATCGACCGTGCCAACACCATGAACAGAAGCAGTCGCGCCGTTCCCCATTAGTACGGAGCCTTTCCCTGTGACCTGATAAGAAGAAAACAATGAGATGTCAGCACACACATGAATATTTGCACCTGTGTCAATCCACCAATCGGTAGACTGGCTAACTGAAAATACAGTAAATAGATTACAATACCCAGATGCTCCACTTTCATTGTTGCTCACGATCATGTTGGCAGTCTTAGAGTCCTGCCCTGGCTTCTTGAACTTGTGTGGGCACTTGTTAGCCCAGTGTTCCTCCGAACCACAAGTGAAACAGCCACTCTTCTTCTTATCCTTCTTGAAGGTCTTGTTACCCTTCTTCTTGAAGTCGGTATTCTGTTGGACACCCATCTTCCCTTTGGACTTGTTGGAGTTGAAGTTCTTCTGTACCACATTGGCAACTGAGATCCCTTCTCCTTTTCCATGCGAGTCCTTTGCCCTGGAATTCTGCTCAACACTCAGATGGCCGATGACATCCTCTACTGAGAATTCACGCCTCTGATGTTTTAGAGTGGTGGCAAAGTTCCTCCAGGAATTAGGAAGCTTAGCGATTATGCATCCCGCGACAAATTTGCCCGGTAACTCACACTTCAAGAGCTCAAGCTCCTTTGCGATGCATTGTATTTCATGAGCCTGTTCCAATACAGAACGGTTTTCAACCATTTTGTAATCGTGGAACTGCTCAATAATATACATCTCGCTCCCAGCATCAGTTGCACCGAATTTGGATTCGAGTGCCTCCCACAAGTCCTTGGCGACCCGCACATGTAAATATGCATCAACCAACTTATCTCCAATCACGCTCAGAACGGATCCAACAAAGACGACGGTGGCCTCCGTAAACGCCTTCTCCTGATCAGGAGCAATCGTTCCAGTGGGAGTGACACCAGCGACCCAGAACACGTTCATCGCCGTGAGCCATAAGGTGGTTTTGGTCTGCCAACGCTTAAAGTACGTCCCCGTAAATGGGGCAGGTTTCAGTGCAGCAACAAAACCTTGAATCGAAAAATGCTTACACATATTAGGTTTTTGGATTGTTAGGAATCTAGGCATTTTTCCGATTATATTAATCCAGGAATAAATCATGAATATGATGTGGACACGCTGATACTTGATTATGTAACTATGCAGTACTAGGCAAATCATAGAGACATCTACAGAAATCACTAGTACTATGCACATCGGAATTAGCAGAAGAGGGATAAGCATGTAGTACCCTCCAGTAGGCCAATTGGCCGAAGCGGCAGCGGTCGCGGCAGCGGAAGCGGTAGCTTCGTCGGCTGTCCTGTTCTCAGTGGCAGCCGGATCACCAATGGTAGCCATGGCGATGAAGAAAACGTTGATGTAGTGGAAGCAGTCGAAGATTAGCGAGCAGTCGCGTAGGAGACGCTCCCCAAAAACCTAATTGCCCCTCTCCCGTACAGGATCTCGAGAGGGCGTGGTTTCGGAGGCCTGCTCACCCGTCAGCCGTGTACGCAGCGGACGGGGTGGGATCACCAGAGGCAGCAGCAGTGAGAGGAACGACAAGAGGCGGAGGCAGATGGTTCTGTTCTATGTCTCCCGGAGAGGACGACCTTCTCCATATATAGGCACATGCCAGGACGGTTCAACGGAAAGAAACGCCCGCAATGAAAGACTGAAACGCCTGTAATAAAGTACTAGTAACGCCAGCACTTAAGACAAAACGTTAACCCCAGCACTTAAGACAAAACGTTTAAGCCTCATTAGCATTTCAGTTACAACCGTTTGTATCCCTTTTCCGTGCGACGAAAAGAACACATCGGCTCGGCGAGATTCCCGCAACCCGCGGCGCGCGCGCGTCGTGTCGAGACGAGGCGAGGCGTGGCGTGGCGTGGCGTGGCGTGGCGTGGCGAGGCGTGCGTGTGTCGGAGGAGGAGCGCGCGTGTGGAGCTCCTCTTCTTCTTCTCACACCACATGCAAATGGTAGAAGAGCTCACCTTATATGTTGGTGCTCATGTCTCTCCACTAGCAATGTGGGACTAAACTCCCTCCCACTTGCCTTGCCAAGCATGAATGGGCCCTTAGGGATTTTTCAGAAATTATTAGATGGGCCTAGAGCCCACCCTATATTTCAACACAACACATCCGTGGGTGTCTATTTACAGCTTTTAATTACGAGAGCAAGAAGGATTCTTACTTGACCAGCTGATTTGACGCATTAGGGATATTATAACTGGGACAAAAGGAAGCCTTCTCATGACCGTCCGATCATGTCCTCTAGCTTTTCCTGACCATCGCTCTTAGCCGTTAGATCACATTGTCTGATTGTTTCCGTCCCGTCTATTATTTCATTTGATCCTGCACTGACCCGCTTTGTCCCTAGGGGACGCTATTTCGGGCGTCAAATTGGCCTACTCTAATTAAACAGGGCTGAAACCGCTCACAAAAGCCCACTTAGCTCCGAACGCACATTCCTTAAAAAGAATCCAAATAAACTTCTTCTCGCAATTTCCGAGCAGCGTCGCCTCCTCGATCCTTCCCCGATGACACGGTAGTGTGTCCGCCGCCGCCTCTACATACGTCTCCCCGTACTCCGCACTCATTAGGCCGTGGTGCCCCCAAAATCGACCTTGAGAGCGCCCCCTCAACAAGAACATTCTAGAGCAAGCCAACGGCAAGGAAGGTTCGCCTCATTCTTTGCTGCTGAACATAGATCTATCCGCCAGGCTTCCCCCAAAACCAACATTGTTTCCCAGCAGTAGCGATCTGTAGCATTCCAATTGTCTAACGATTGTAATGCTACTTGGTCTAGTAAGATAATGGCTACTTCCTATATATAATTGTGCATCATAATTATATCATGCTCATGTCATCATGCCACCTTGCATTTGAGCATCATATAAAACCCTTTTCTTTTGGTTCTTCTCTCATATGCATTATTAATTGTATTTGCCTCTTGATATTGTATTTGGCTATTGATATATTGTTTAAATGCCCAAGTTGAGTTGGGGGCATATCTTTTATTCAAATCCATCACTTTTCTTTTCACCACCTTATAGTTCCACCATTCCATTACCATGGGCTTTTATTTTCTTTTGGTATTTAATCTAGCTCATGGGAGATAGGATGGATCTAATTCTATACATTCTTTTGCTTGGCCTTTAGTCCACTTTTGGGAATGCATATGAACAATGCCATGTTATTATTTTGTTTTCACAAGAATTTAAACATGGCATTAAATATTTTGCATGGGCCATGCAACCACCTTTATCCCATTTGTTTTCTCTTTGTTTTTAGTGGGTCTTCCTTCTGTGAGATAATCTCCATCTCTCTCCACCATCCCCATGTGCCCAACCAAAAACCCTTTTCCCTCCTTCATGCATGTTCAAATGGGGTCTTCTTTTAATTTATTTTAAACACCCTCTCTTCCTCTCTCTGGTAGTGCTCTCCCCACCATCAACTTTTGCTCAACCACTAAGCCCCACCTCACTCCATAGCCAGCTCTTCCTCTTCTATTCAAAATTTGCAAAAACTTCCAAAAGGGGGTATTTCTTGGGCTTGTTTAAATCTGCAACAAAACAAAAATCAAAACAGTTAATAAAATAAAAGAAAACAAAATAAAGAGGGAGCCCAGCAGCAGCAGCCCTCCTTACCTGGTCGCAGCCCAGCTACAGCCCGGCCCGCCTTCTTTTCCTCCTGGGCCGCTTCTTCTCCCTGGCCCGTACCCCTTCGCCAGCGCCCCCTGTTCCTCTTATTCCCCCGTCTGACGCCGTTCGCCCGCTCCCTCTCAGCAGCAGACGGAAAGCAGCTGCGCGGCAGGTGGCCGTCCTTCGCCATCAGCTCGCGCCACCGCACGCCAGCCCTCCTCCTTATCCTCGCGCCGAGCCGCCTTTTTCCCTAACCCTAGCCACCTGCTCCGTTCCCCTCTTCCTCTTCTCCGCGTGCCACCGCCAGTCTGAGGGCCACGTCGCCGCTGCCGCCCTCGCCGGTGACCGGGAACACGCCGGGGAGCGTCGCTGCAGACCGTGGAGTCGATCCCGCCCGCTGGGAGACGCCAAACTCGCCGCAGCCGCCCCCTCGCCAGCGGACAGCACACCACCGCAGCAGCCCCGCCGTCCTCCTCCGCTCCGCCTACCTCCTGCCCCGATTCCGGTGGGAATCGATCAAGGTGAGCACACCCCCGCTCCTCACCCGTTCACCCCCACACCGCGTGCCTAGCGCCGCTCGTTTTTGGCCCCGCCGGCGAGCTGTTCCGCCGATGAGCAGCCAGGCCTACGTTCCCCCCTCTGTTCCCTGAGTCGCCCCGACCAGTGCAGCCCGCCGTCGCCGACCCTTCCTAAACAAGATATGTAGCTGGAGCTGCCCTCTCTCTTTTTCATTTTTACGGCAAGACCTATCTCGCCGTGGTTGCGACGCCACCCTCGCTGGAAAACCTCGCCGTCGCCAGTCGTCGTCGCGATTCAGAGAAGAGACGCCAGATTCAGTTCAGAGCTCGCGCGGCGGTTTTGCGAAAAGAACCCCCGCCACTTCTGTCGACCACGCTCAGGTCCTTAGCAGCCCCAGCGGCCCACGCGTCAGCCCCGGTGCAACTTTGCAAGCAAGCCCCCGCGCTTTGCCGATTCCCAACTCGCGCTCCCCGGACCGCCCACGTGTCAGTCGCCCGCTGGCCGCGCGCGTGTGTGGCCCCATCAACACCCATCCCCACCAGTCAGTCGCAGTGGCTAGAAGCAAACGCGGTGTAAAAATAAATTTGCGCGCGGGTCTCGCCCAGTCAGCAGCTGGCCCACCGTCAGCGGCTGTGGCTAGGTTTGCCTGGGTGACAAAAGTTTTCTCTGTTGTCTGTTTTATTTAAACCAAATTCAAAATTATTTAAATTCAAATTCAACTCGGATTTAAATAAATTTTCAAATATAAATCCAAATAATACAAATAATATATGTTTTGGAATCATAAAAATGTGAGGAATTCAAATATGCCATTCAAAATAATGTTTGAACACTTTAAATTTTCTGAATTGAAGCATGCATCATGTCCTTCTTACAAATCTGAACTGTTTAGGGCAATAAAAGTTGGACTAAATGAATAATAAAATGCTTTATTTCTTGTATCCACACCTCACCTTTACCATGCGACTTTAATGCCATGTAAATTGTGCATCATTCATCATGGCATGCTTGTTTGCTTGTCGCATTCTAATTCATATGTTTGTGCACTTTATTTATGTTGGCCCTTGTTTGTTTGGTTCTTCTTCGAATAGACGCCCAGCAGGAGAATTATCAGGAATCACAGGAGTACTACCCAGATCCATCTCTCGCTTCAACTGAGCTGCCAGGAAAGCACCACCACATGCTTGCATATATATAGTACCTATTGCCTCTATCTTATTCTTCCATCATTGAGTCGCGATTGCATTAAATTGAATCCCAAGTACTGCATAGCCTTTACTTTTAAACCCCACCAAAGCTTGTTCCTCCATCCCATGAGCCATTACTATAGGAGTTGTTTGAGCCATGCGAGTCGTAGAAAAGCATGTGTAGGGTATGTGAGTGTCTGATGAATAATGAGGTACCTAAACAACATAACCTGAGTAGTAATGGGATAACTAATGAAAGAGGCACCGGTGAGCAATATCTGCTATTTGGTTTTTCATGCTCACTTGTGTCCCGTAGGACCCCGAGTACTTGATTCCTGTTCCTTGACTATTCGCACTATCCACATCCGGGAGGCCTTATGGACCCCCCTGAGCCAGAGCTTGATTCATTCTTATTTCTTGGGGCCACAAAGTAGTTTGGGGCTTTATTACCATCCTGTACTTATACCATGTTACTGCTTTATTAAGATTGTGCATGGAGCACCTGTACTGTTTTGGATCATGGAATGTTTTCGCGGTATCGACAAGCCTAGTCACACTTTCGGGTTCCCAGTCGTTTACAGCCATTGACACAAACCTTGGGTCCGTCTCGGAGCCGGCCAACTTCGTTGCGGGTAGCTTAATGGGGTGTCCCCCTGAAATATTTATGAATCCTGTGATTGCTTTGTCGTGAATGCCTCGTTGGGTTTTGATTTGGTTTTTCTGAGGTTGATCGAGTGTGTGTTCCTATTCGTGCACCCCTGCAGGGTAAATCTTTCTGAAAGCCGTGTCCGCGGTTATGGACGACTTGGAGCACAGTTTCTTGATCATAGACAAGTATAACTAAAGTACTGCTTTTAATTTGACTAAGTACTTGACTAGTAAGTAGTGCTATACTCATGGAATGGTTAATAAAACTGCCAACGGATGATGGGGGTTGTTCGTCCGCTTCCTCGTTGGTAAGCAAGGAGGAGGATGGATCTGTTAATTATACTGTTATAACTGTTGATCTTAATTCACGGACTTCCGTCTATCATTGGTTAGGCGGAAGGTTAGCGAGTATCTGTAGAATTGTTAGGTATTCTCTTTTGCTGCAATTGCGTCACCCCAGGTTGTGTCCCCTTTAGTGGCATAAAGACTTGCTGAGTACCCCTAGGGTCTCACACGATAAATTGTTTGATTCAGATGAACAGGTGTACCCGCAAGATGGATACTGGGTGGAAGAGACAGATGATGTTGGCAACGATCATTCGGTGTAGAGATTCCGGGAACAGGGATCCGTGAGATCTGTGGGTGGGATGTGTTTATTTATGGGGCATCTTATGCCAATTTGCTTCTTATCCGTACTCAGATCTTGTTTTCCGCTTCCGCCTGATACTCTGATGTTTGTTGTATGAGGAGCTATCCTAAATTATTATCTCTATCTAGGATATTTGAATCTTGCCGTATGGCGTTGCAATATTTCTATTTCTTTTAGATGGAATGGCTCTGAGGACTGTTGTATGTGGCTTGCATACATACTCATTTGTGTATGTAGTTGATCCCTTTGCCTACCGATTACGCCGCTCGTTCTTGTCCCGATGTCTGAAAGTGGTTAGGATGGCCGAAAGGTCTACCGTGAGTGGCCCTGGGCCCCACCGTACTATTTTAACCACTTTCGTTCATCCAGGCATGTAACTAAGAGCGTAATTCACCGAGGTAGTTACAATTGGTATCAGAGCCATCCCGCCCTTCAGGGTCTCAGCCAAAATGGTCGTTGTCAGTCTAGCAAATATTTTGGTAGTTATGTATACTAGGGAAAAACAAAACGTGAGAGTAGGACTGCTTTCATTTTTCTTCTTACCCACCCACCCACCCTTTTCTGGTAAGGAAGTGTAACGTTTTCAATCCTCTTCTAAAATTCAAACTAGGATTCACGTGTTCTGGGTTCCGTAGTACCATAGGTTATGTGTGTGTGTGAATTCCTTGTCTATCTGTTGCATCCAAATGTTATCACTATCTGCCTTTTGGTTATCAACTGTTGGTACATTCCATACCGACATGCCTTTGTAAACTGACGCGATCTATTCTGATTCGTTGTATACCGATGCGATCTATCTTACTCTTTGTTATCCGACGTTATCTTGTTGGGGTGTTCTTTTTCGTAGTTACCAATCTTTAGGTTCATCTTAAGAAGAAGGTGTTGGGATATGTGTTTTACCGATTCATGTGCGGAGTAATGATTTGAGTGCGGGATGGAGTCGCGACCATACCACTACTGTTATCATTTGCTCTTGTATGTTGAACTAGTAGAGTTACTAATCTTGATTCGTGAAGTGGTTTTGCGCATATAGTGGTATTTTAATGCCAAAATTTGCGAAAACAATTTCTTTGTTAGTTGTGTACCACACTCCTTGTTCAGTCGTGTGCGTTATGCTTAATATCTTCTAGTTGCCTTGAACTTTGTTGATATTTTAATATCATCTCAGTGAATTGCATCCTTTAATCTTGATTAATTCCATTTTGGTACTATTTTGGATTATTATCATTCTCCATTATAGTACTAACTTGTGTTTTATATCAATCACAGGATGGCACCACCACGCCGTTCTGAGGAGGACATACCACCTGAACTTGGGGCTGCTTTGGCAAGTATTGCAAATGCTTTGGGCACTATGCAGCAGAACCAGCAGCGCTTCGAGGAAAGCGTGAGGAGGAATGAGTTTGTTCCGCTACCTCCACCTCCCAAGCGAGGAGACATCAAGAGTTTTCTCAAGTTCAACCCACGCCAATTTGAAGTGTCTGATCAGCCATTTGATGCGGATGACTGGCTTCGTGAAGTGTCAAGGTTGCTGATGACTGCGGATGTTCCCGAGCAAGAATGGGTCAAATGTGCTACTCACCTTCTGAAGGGAGATGCAGCTCTGTGGTGGGAAAATTACCTCAAGGCAGATCTTTCTGGTTTTCAGCCTACTTGGGAGCAATTCACTACTGCTTTCAAAGAGCAATATCTGTCAGAAATTGTCATGGAAAGGATGAAGGAAGTGTTTCTCAACCTCAAGTAGGGCACTGACAATGTCAACACCTACATCAGAAATTTCATGAACCTTTCTCGTTATGGTGGCGATGAGATCTCTAATGACAAGAAGAAGCAAAAGAGGTTTCGGCAAGGCCTCAATGCTTCCATCAAATATGCTATCACTCATGCAAGGCCGGCATCTTTCCTGGAACTCCAACACACAGCTCTGCAGGAAGAAGCAAGTAGGCAAGTGTTTGAGGAGTCAAAGAAACATAGCCGTGATACAGCAAGCTCTTCTGCTATGACAGCTCCTTCTAAGCGTCGTGTCTGGGTTCCTAACACCCCACCGTCGCTCCCTGCTCCACCAAGACCGTCAAGCTACGCGCCAAGGCCACCAAACTCCTTCACTGCGGCTCCCAGGGGCTACAACCACAACTACCCTAGAGCGCCTGGCGGAGTCCCTGGCTACGTTGCTCCACGTCCACCTGGTGCTTGCTATACTTGTGGAAACACTGGGCATCAGCACTAGAATTATCCAGTGAACAACAAAGCTCTTCCACCACCACCTCCAAGACCTGCGGCAAGTGCTCCTATGATTCGTGCACCTCCACCTCGGGCTCTCAACATCAACACCAAGCCTGGGTCTACGGTCGCTCGTGCCAACTGTGTCAACGTCGCTCAAGCTGAGCATGCACCTGGAGTTGTCATGGGTATGCTTCCTATTAACTCAGTTCCTGCACGGGTTTTGTTTGATTCTGGTGCTTCACATTCTTTCGTTTCTCACAAATTTGCAAATGAGCATGAGCTTGTTATAGACCAGCTGGATAAAAAGTTAATGGTTCTTTCTCCCGGGGCAAGATTGTGATCTACCAAGATCAGCCATGGCAATCAAATTGAGATTGGTGGCTCTTCATTTCCGGCTTCCTTAATTGTTTTGGGCAATTCTGATATTGATGTTATCTTGGGCATGGATTGGTTAACAGCAAATGCAGCTGTGATTGATTGTGCTGAACGTTCGGTTTCTCTGAAACTTCCTGAAGGCCATATAGTCTATTCTCCAAGTCTGACTCCTGCAATTCAGCTTTATTCTTTGGCGGCTCTGAATGATGATGCTATGGAAGGTATTCAGAGTGTTCCTGTAGTCTGTGAGTTTCCAGATGTTTTTCCTGAAGAGTTGCCAGGTATGCCTCCGGATCGTGAGGTTGAGTTTGTCATTGAACTTGAACCTGGTACCGCTCCTATCTCCAAGCGGCCTTATAAAATGGGTCCTGCTGAGTTGGCTGAACTCAAACGTCAGTTGGATGAACAAGAGAAGTTGGGTTTCATTTAGCACAGTACTTCTTCTTGGGGTAGCCCAACCATCTTTGTGCAGAAGCGAGACAAGACTGATAGACTTTGTGTTGACTATCGGGCACTCAATGCTAAAACCATCAAGAATAAATATCCCCTTCCGCGGATTAATGATCTCTTCGATCAGCTAGCTGGAGCTGTGGTATTCTCTAAGCTTGATTTGAGAAGTGGTTACCATCAAATCAAGATTCGCAAGGAAGATGTTCCTAAAACAGCTTTCACCACCCGCTATGGCCTGTATGAGTACACGGTCATGTCTTTCGGTCTCACCAATGCACCTGCCACCTTCTCGAGGCTTATGAACACAGTTTTCATGGAGTATCTTGATAAGTTCGTTGTGATCTATCTGGATGACATTCTAGTCTATTCTAAGTCAAAAGAAGAACATGAAGAACACCTTCGGTGTGTCCTAAACAAGCTTCGTGAGAACCGCCTGTATGCAAAGTTCTCCAAGTGTGAATTCTGGCTGCCTCAAGTCACCTACCTTGGTCACGTCATCTCTGCCAAGGGCATTGCCATCAACCCAGAAACTATTAAGACAATTGTGGACTGGCTTCCACCCATAAATGTCAAAGAAGTCCAGAGTTTCCTTGGTTTGGCCAGTTACTGCCGTCGCTTCGTTCAAAATTTCTCGAAGATTGCGAAGCCTCTTACCGATCTCCTCAAGAAAGGCAAGAAATACCTTTGGACTCCTGCATGTCAAGCAAGCTTTGAAACACTCAAAGAGAAGCTCACTTCCACACCAGTCTTGGTTCCTCCAGATACATCAAAGCCTTCCTAGATTTTCTGTGATGCTTCATTGCAAGGATTGGGTGCGGTCCTTATGCAAGAAAAGCAAGTTGTTGCTTATGCATCTCGTCAGTTAAAGATGCATGAGATCAACTATCCTACACATGACCTCGAACTCGCAGCAGTTGTCTTTGCTTTGAAAGTATGGAGGCATTACTTGCTTGGCAACCGTTGTGAGATCTTTTCTGATCACAAGAGTCTGAAGTATATATTCACACAGCCTGATCTCAACCTTCGTCAGAGGAGGTGGATTGAAACAATCAAAGATTTCGATTTGAAACACTCTGGGCAAAGCCAATGTCATGGCCGATGCTCTCACCCGAAAAGCTTATGTTAACAATCTCATGGTGGAAGAACAACAGCCTCTCTTGTGCGAGGAATTTCGAAAGCTCAACCTTGAAATTGTGGATCAAGGTTGGTGATGGTGGAGGCCAGGTACTACCAATTGGCTTCAAAAATTACTTATTCTTTGGTCTACTGCATTATTTTCTGACTATCTAATTCCATTGGCTTTTTCGCGTAACATCTAATAAAAAGTACACTTTAAATTTCTAACTTTATTTTAGATATATGAAACTTATTTCCAGGTAAATTTCCATCGATTCCTAATATTCTATAGTCATTATGGATGGATGCGGCAAAGCACGCCAACATGATCTAGTATTTTATGAAACTACACAAAAACAAATGCTCCGCAAAACATCAGTGCTAATGCAACATAGTTTGTTCTCTAGTTAAACAAGGACATTTACATAGTTACTCCTCAGCGATGCTTACAAACCACGAGTTTACACTTGAGCGGCCGAGGGCACGGATGCCGTGAGGCAACTAAATTCCGTGAACATCCCACGGAAAAACAAAAAGATCTCCATTGATATATAGAACAAAGAAAGCATAAGCAACGGCATGTTCTGGAGACCGCATCGTATCTGGCCACATCGCATCATCGAGAGGAGTGCGATCAACGCCGCCATGAGCCAAGCAACCCACCTGGCAACCTTCCTCGACGGCGCGGGGACGGCCGAATCCCATGCTCGTGAAGCGTACACAAACAACAGAAACGATGCTGAGATGGACGTGGTCGAGTTCAACAGCTCGAACGCCGTCACCCCGCTGACGAACAATAGCCAGCTGAATGTCGAAAGCAAGAAGATGGGCAGTCCAGGAGAAACCATCTGCCAAACCATCTGCCAGGTATAGACCTAAGGAGAACCAAGCGCTGGCTTGATGGCAAGGCTTGCGAGTGCGCAGCCAGCCCACCCGGGTTCGAGTCCTCGTGGAAATCGAATTAAACGGGGTGTTGTCTAAGCGCCTATAATCCGCTGCTAGAGAGGTCTCATCTACCTAACAACATACAGCCCACGAGGGATCATTCCCAGGAGGTCAATGTTTTAGGTATAGACCTAAGCCGTAGCCCGCAGGAATGTACGTAAGGTTGGAGTAAGGAAAAAAAGGGATGAAACAAAAGAGACGGGAATGAAACACTGACCAGCAAAATTAACTGAGAAGCTTTATGTGATGCCCCCGACGGTAGCAACTAGTTAGCAGGGCAGCTCGCATGTAACAAGCGGGTCGTCGGTCGTCGGATATTCAAGTTAATATACATACAACGATGATCGAAATTTAGGGCTACTCACGTGGTGCGACCGACATATGCTTATTACGTGCTTGCGCTAGCTAACGCTGACTTGTCTCCGGCGTCTTTTCATACAGCGTAGGGATTGTAAAAAGAAGTTTTGGACTCCAAGAATCCCAAGTATGCCAACCAACAGGACCAAGTCTTATCCATGTGCAGCTAGCACTCTATACACACTAACAACAAATTTGCACGCACTATTTACCTGCCATAAGCAAAAAACAAGGCAGTACACGCGTTGCAGAGTACTGATAGACCCGACAGCCAAAGCGCTGTTTAATCAGTGATTAACACCACTTCAAGACCACCACATCAAAAGACAACAAGATGGAAGTGCAAATCTTGACAAGAATCGTACGATGCTGCTAGGGGGGGCAGCTATTCCCCTGGCAATCAAATCCACACTCTAAAGATATAAGCAAAGGTTTATATAGTTTTTTATGCATTAAAATAAAAGAAATAGTTTTAATTCAAGTTATTAGAGGATTAGGTTTTTATTTACTTCAAAAGTGTAATATTATATTTCTAAATTGTAGTCATTATTTTTGTGAACATTTTAGTATATTATAAATATTTTTATGATTTATAAATAATAAGATATGATTTTTATAAGCTTTATCACTTTATAAAGACTTAATAAATAATAATATTTAGTTGAGTGACACAAAAATGTACAAAATAAGTTTATAAATGTATATTTTTTCTAAGAATTTTTATATATTATACTTCTTTTTATGAATTTTAAATAATAGTATAAGTTTTTTTAAAGATTTATCCTTAATAGATATTTGCTAATAATAACTATTTCATTTAAGTTGGAAAATTAAAAGTATAATAATAGGTGTAACATATAGAGTTTATTTTCTAAACATTTTGATATATAATATGTATTTTTCTGAATTACAGAACAAAAGATATTGAATTATTAAGATTTAATCATTTTCTTAAATTCCTAGAAATCATTTATATTTAATTTATATTGTTTTATCCTTTTTCTAAATAGGGACATCCTTTTTATACCGAGCTAACACCTATCCCAGGTCACAGACATGTGGGCTAGGGACCACGTCGTTTGCCACGCGGAATGAAGACTCGGTCAAACGACGCTGAGGTGGCAGGGTGACGCAAGCACGACGTCATGATGACGTCAGCGCGGCCTCCACCACCAGATCATGGTCGCTGGCGGCGATCGATGGCGTTTCAGCTAGCGCGGTTGAGTGTGCTGGATAGAGGAGGCGAAGGCGAACCTAACTGTGGTACTAACGCCAAGGGGAAGCCGGTATCGATGGGGAACGACGGTGATCAGTAGTGACGATGAGGTGTCTATTGGTTCGATAAGGAGATCTTCGGCTTTCATGATCTAGCTAGGAAGAACGAGGACAACCGGGCAAGCTCAACAGTGTGATTAGGGAAGCTAGGGGAGCTACGGAGCAACGACGACGAGTGGCTCTAGCGGGGCTAGGGTTTCGGTGACCCCGCGCCCGAGCGTCACAAAGCAGGAGGGAGGGGAATGGGGATGAGCAGGAGGACTCCGTGGCGTTCTTATCTTTCCTGGTGACAGTGGCACGAATCTGAACGGAACCTACGTCACAGCGCGGTGGCGGACAGCGGCGATGCCGACAGGCAGCTGCTTGTGATGTTGAGAGGAATACATCCACAAACCCCTGGTGTATTTTCTATCTCAACCCGCGGTCCCTCCTGCAGTCCCACCCATCAGCTAGAGAGAGATATGACTCGGACTGTTGTTGGGCCGCAGGGAAGTGAGCGAAAATTTGCTGCTGGTGCTCGCGTGCGTTGAGCTAGGCGAGGAGGAAATGGGCCTCGGCTAGATTTGGTTTTTTCTAAATGTTTTTCTGTTTCTTATTCTTTTCTTTATTCTATTTTATATTTCTTTATGTATTTAAAGTTCAAATTTAATTTGTAATACGTTGTGAATATGTACTGAACATTTATATATATTTGTATCATTGGACTTCTCTTTTTAGTATTTACACTAATCATGATTATGTAAAGGATTATTTTTATTAGAAAATATAAATAGGAATTAGGGTTTTAGGGATTTATTTCTCATATAGAAGATCTTATAACAAATGACCTCCATATTCACCAAGATAATGGTTATGGTAAAGATTTAAAATGGTTAATGACAACCATAAGGTCTTGTCATACCTATGAGCATAACGAAATTAATATACGATATGGTTTAAGTTTTTAAGGTTCTTTAAAGTTTGGAATTTATTTTATTCTAACTCCATTACAATTTCTTCATAACCATTCTACTTATTTTCAAAGTAGGCATGGATCACTTCTTGAACTAGTTGTTCACTACTTTGTTAAGTGTGGTTAATGTTTTGATAGAAGTTTATTATATAATGTTGAACAACCATTATCATTCATGTGGCACAAGTGATCTCAGTGCCCAACAACATTTACTTAGGGTTTATAATACCACACTTACTATGGATCCTAGAGGATACACTACCCTCAATTTTATTAGTAAATGTTGTTAGAGATCAAGGTTTAAGGATTGCTCCTGACTTTACAATCCTGAATGATATCTCAACTTAGAGTGAGTGATAACCCACAAGTATAGCGGATCATGTGTGGCCTTTTCGATAAGTAAGAGTGTTGAATCCAACGGGGAGCTAAAGGTAGGACAAATATTCTCTCAAGTTCTATCAACCACTGATACAACTCTACGCACATTAAATGTTTGCATTATCTAGGAAATAAAACTAGAGCAACAAAACGAGTAATAGAGATAGCTTTGCATGATAATAAATAACAAGAAAGTAAAGCTAGTTGCTGCAGCAATAAAATATACTAAACTAACAGAACCATGAGTGTGGAATACTGGTGGTAATTGTGGTGGCTTTTTCCAACTTTAAATAGCGAATAGATCGAGTTCATTGTCTTCGATGCAGTTTTGTATGTGGGAGAGGCTAAATATACATGCGCTTCACTACTTGGAATTACATGTACTATATGATTGGATTTTTAGCAAACACCCGTAAGTACTAATCAATGCATTAAGGTTTCCCCAACTATAGCCTTAAGTTTAATGGTCCTGTTACTCCCATACGTGCAACGTTCCGGTTCGCGTCCTCCGGTTTCTATCACTCCGGCAAAACTTCCCCTTCCTCTTACACATACTACAAACCCTACGATGTTTAATCCATACGCGCACAAATATAATGGACACCAAAGGACTGTACCATATCAACATACAACTCTAATGAACCAAAGACGTTCAACCATTCAATCTAAGAACAAAGAAACTACGCAAACATGACATAGATCATAGGATTATAACTTATAGCATCAAACACCATGTTTACATATGATGGTATAGAGATGTGTGGAAGGATGAACCACTGCATACTAGCAGGATTAGGTGATGAAGATGGCGGTGAAGATGGTGAAGAGGGCGGCGGCGGCGCCGACGGCGGCGTGGGGGACTCCTTCCCCGCCTTCGGTATCATGGGGGAGCACGCCCTTAGCCCCCTTCCTTCATGGCTTCTTGGGAGCCCCCCCATGGAGATGAGATCCATGGGGGGAGGTAAAAACGTGGCTTTGGTGGCTACAAATTCGTGGGTGGAGATGCCCTGGGCGTATTAGGTTTCCTCCCTTTATATAACTTCTCGGATTCCCGTCACCCTATCTTGGGCTGCAGTAAATCAGGCCAAAAAGGCCCGTCCAGACTCAGAATCAGCTAAATTTTATGTCCAGAACATTTGTCACGAAATTTCCAATAACTTTGTAGTTGAAGAGTTTTCCGTTTGATGCCATCTTCGATCCAAAACATGAACATCTTCAAAAAGAGTTCTGACACAGATTTCTGGAAAAATCTCAATTTGACTCCAACAAGGTTTCCACTTGTATTCTTGGTAATTCCTACACATCAAAGTGTAAAATAAAAACATTGTGCACTTTTGCAACTATTAGTAGGTTACCAAATAAATCATAAACTTTATACAAAAAGGAGTGTCAAAAGCATATTATTAGCATGAAACCATCAAAAATTATAGATACGTTATGGACATATCAACATCCCCAAGCTTAGTTCCTGCTCGTCCTCGAGTAGGTAAACGATCAAAACAATATAATTTTTTGGATGATATGCAGACAACACAATCTTGATCATCATTATAGTAAAAGTATTGATAGCTGGGATTAAAGTACTCTAAACATGAATCATGAAAGATAGAGTTCTAACAATAAGACATAGCAACTATGTTGTAACATAAAAATGCACAAACAAAAGATTTATGAATAACAATGCTTTGCAAGACGTTTGTTTGTTTTACATAAAGAAAGCATAATGAGAATGGTATTCAACTTGTCCCTCATAGAGTAGCAAAATATAAATACATAGGACACCTTCAAATTTCATAAGAGTGACTAGATACAATTTGTTTAGGAACAAGCAATATCAAAGTTATGCATCAATCAACAAGTCTTGGGACAATGCACATATAACTAAGAATGACAACTATGCTCTCTTAATTGGTTCATAAAGATAGAAGGTGAAGACTTAATATAAAAGTGGAAGAAAGGCCTTCATAGAAGGAAGCAGGGATTCAAGTCTCATAAAGAGCTTACAAAAATTATGGTACTTATTAGCTTTCAGCTCTCATTGCCCCTATCATAAGCATCTTTAGGTAATTAAGGTTAAAGTGACACAACTAAGAGGATATGCTTGACAAGTTATAAGTTGAAATCTCATGCCCCTTACTTACGAGTACCGAACCTCATGCTACTCAACTTTAGTCACAAGTAAGCTCTTGTCATTGTAAGTACATATGTATCATAGAGAACCGCCAATGGGGTACCCCTTGCACATGATACAGGAGCTATCCCATAATCAAAATGACAAGGCAAGCAGACAATGAGCATCTCGGCGATCTTTTTATTTGCTATTTGCATATGTTTTTATTGAGGATGCTTCATAGAGTGCTCATTATGGTTATGCTGCAAGTTTCCACCATGATTATATATGGCTTAGGCTAGCGGCTCAGGCGTTTCTCTAACGCACATACAAACTCCATGATCTTACGAGTTCCCCTTTTATTTCACACCGTTGGGATCCATAAGCAAAAGAATCACGATATCAACGGAATATAAGTGCAATGTTGAAAGCGTTCCCCATGATACATGGTTCTGCTAACTTCAACTTATAAAGTGCAAACATATACGCAACAAAGATGGACACAATGGTTTAAGTTTATTAAGCGCAAGAAAATAAAGTGTGCCATCAAGTTTGTGAGAGCTTTAATCACTAATTTTAACATCACAAGTTTAATTCGGAAGGTAGATAAAAGCATGAATATACTTGGAATAGCAAATGTTAATAGGTAGGTATGGTGGACTCTTTGGGATAACTTGGTTTTATTTGGAGTTGGATGCATGAGTGGAACTCATACTTGGTTATGGAGGCTAGCAAAAGACTGGGAGCGACCAACTAAAAGAGCAATAATGGCCATAATCATGCAAAGCGACAAAACATCATTAATTAAATCATAATGTGAAACTATAAGTCAAAAACTAAAGGATTATAAAGGCTATGGTGACTTGGGATAGTCATAACATGGTGTGAGCACGCGCCAAGTTAACCCAAATAAAGCATCAAAGGAGAATGCCACAATACTATGCTTTAATATGCTAAAACAACGCATGATTCTTTCAAGGCACATTAAGCAATCTCAATTGTTTATAACATGTCATGCTACAGAAAAAATCACTAAGCATAAAGCCAAAACAATATCAAGCATGTAATGACAAAGCATAGACCACAGTCAAAAACAAGCTCCTTTTACCACTTAAGCATGAACTTTTCCTACTCTTTTCCAATCCAAACCAAAGTATTTGAAAACCAACGTATGAGAGAGAGAGTCAAACCAATTTATTTAGAAAACTAAGAAAACCAAGCAAACGAAAACCAAAACAAAAAAGAAAAAGAAGACGCTCCAAGAACAACACAACTGTGCATGAAACAATAAAAATAAGGGCTTTCTATTTTCGTGCCCTCGGGTCCTTAGTTGTGCTCAGTTTTCCCGAAGACCTTGTCTGAAACCATCACAGGTGATGTAACGGTCGGTTGCCCGACGATTGACCGTTATCTTCTGACTAGTGGGGCCACGTAGAGCCCGCAAAGACACGTCAGACCATCCATCTTTGTTTGACCGTAAGCATCGCTGTATCCCTGACCAAAATGCGAACAAGTGGGGCTTCGGTATATCGAATGACAAGTGGGGCCATGACACTGATACAAGGGGCAATACACGGGTAGGATTAGATTTTTAAACGGAGCTCTACAGCGATGGCACGGAGGAGGTGGCCCGCGGGGTGCCGAGATGAGATCGACGTCCACAAAGAACTGCATGAGGCGAGACCAGACGCATTAGATAGATATGAACTAGACGTGTTTAATCATGCAAAGAAGAGAATAAATGGTCGACGACATCGACGACTACCTCAAAACTTTGACTGACCGTGTCAGACACGAACACGAGCAATGTAGAGAAAAGTGGTGTCTCTCCTTTCTGGCGTGTATAGATGGGTGCTAGAAAAGTGTGGTGGCAAAGGGAAAGACCTCGCGGTGGTCTGTGGCGTCCAGCATAGCGGGGCGGCATGGCCGTGCCCACAGCTGCGTGCATGCATGTTCGGCATTGGCATCAGCATGTATGTTCGGCATTGGCCTCGGCGGTATCTCTGGTGTGTCAGTGATCGAATGAGGGTACGGGATTGAGGGTGCATCCCGACGGTGACCTAGCAGTGGCGGCGAGCATAGCCGTTCTGACCATGCCGATATCGGCATAGGCATCGTTTGGAGGTTGTGGTGCTCGAATCAAGGTGGGATTTGTTTCTTGTACGCCAAAATGAATTTGAAACAAGTTTCATGTTGAAGGTTAGGTAA
This sequence comes from Avena eriantha, assembly GCA_910589775.1. NCBI lineage: Eukaryota > Viridiplantae > Streptophyta > Magnoliopsida > Poales > Poaceae > Avena > Avena eriantha. The sequence continues at coordinate 304,491,724 of OU342746.1, read as the reverse complement.
CGAAAGTTTGTAACTAAAAATTATACTAGCGCCATGGTGAGGTTCTTTTTGATAGAGCTATACGGTTGGGCAAACTTTTTTGACACTTTTTAGATAGGGTTTCTTGTTGTTACACGTATGGCATCATGTATGGCAAATTTGGGGTCATTTGGAGATGTTCGAAAAAATCACTTTGCTTAAGCGCATGCCGTTTCATCTCACTGAAACCAGCTTTTCTAACAAGGTGATTTTTTCTACCTTCCCTAAATGACCTCAAATTTCATACAACTGATCTTCTATACATAGATAGATAAATTGTTTCGTTTTTACATTTTTCGAACTTTTTATTTCCCTTTATAATACCCAATTGATTTTCAGGTCAAAACCTCGAAAAACAGCATCATGTATGGCATCATTTTCACCCTAAATTTCAAATTTTGTGAAACTTTCCCTTTTAGATATTCCTTGTTCTTATAGGTATGGCATCATGTATGCCAAACTTGGTTAGGTCTCACTGAAACCAGCTTTTGTAACAAGTTAGGGTTTTTCGACCTTCTCAAAAGGGATTTTTTCTACCTTCTCTAAATGACCTCAAAAATCATACAGACGATCTTCTATACAAAGATAGGTAGATTGTTTCGTTTTTACATTTTTTTAAACTTTTATTTCCCTTTATAATACCCATTTGATTTTCAGGTCAAAACCTCGAAAGTTAACATAAGTAGATGGTGAACCCTCCCAAACTTCAAATACAGAGATAGATAGATTGTTTCGTTTATCATTTTTACCGTGAATAGTAATGGCTACAAGAAATCGGTGATGGTTTATCATTTTTTGCGTGAAAAGTAATGGCTACAACAAATCGGTGATGGTTTATTATTTTTTGCGTGAAAATTAATGGCTACAAAAAATCGGTGATGGTTTATCATTTTTGCATGAAAAGTAATGGCTACAACAAATCGGTGATGGTTTATCATTTTTTGCGTGAAAATTAATGGCTACAACAAATCGGTGATGGTTTATCATTTTTTGCGTGAAAAGTAATGGCTACAACAAATCGGTGATGGTTTATCATTTTTTGCGTGAAAAGTAATGCCTAAAAGAGTTTATAATTTTTAGCGCGTGAAAAATAATACAAAAAACCACCCTTTAGCATACTTAGAGGGTGGAAGCTAACCGCCGACAGAGAGAGAGGGGTTATCCTGCCCGTTAGATCATACGATCAACGATCGGCGGGCACGATCCGGGTGACATGGGCTAGACCAATCAGGGCAATGTTGCACGTCTGCGAGAATTTGTGAAAGGAGATGGCAAAACTGAGTAGTATCAAGAAACCAAGGGCACCTGAGTAGTAAACAGACTAAGGGATTCAAATATGAGATTTAAAAAATGGAAAATGCGTGTTTTGTACAATGAAACCCATCTTGGCCTACCTCAAACTATTTGCAATACAAATATACAAGAGTGTGAGAATTGTGGCCTCATTTAGACAAAGTATGTTTTGGGGAAAGCTGTTTTGGGAAGGGCTTATTGTGGAAAACCATGCACCTTCATAGCTACTAGGTGATTTGAGAAGTGGCAATTTGTGATAAAACTTGATTTATCTATGACTTATCTATGATTTGAGAAGTGGCAATTTGTGGTAAAGACTCCATGAGTAAGTGCCACTCTTTTTCGGATTTTTTTGCACATTAAATGACTCATTTAACTAGTTAATCCCATTTGTTGACTCTCTGTTGACCAACGACTTGAGGGTAAAACTGGGCATATTGCACTAGCCAGTATTAGCACTCAAGGGGAAAACTGAGCACACAAAAAATGCTAGTATAAGACTCGAGGGTATACCTGAGTATATCTAAATTTCTAGGGTTAGACTCGAGGACGCGTGTTGCGGTGCAGAAATGGAAGACGTGCAATTGTTGACGCGTAGACGCGGGTCGCGGTGCAGAATTCAAAGACGTGCAATCGTGGACGCGTGTCGCGTTGCAGAAGTCCAAGACGTGCAGACGTGCAACGGTGAACGCGTAGGACGCGGGTCGCATTAACCACCCCTCGCCTTTATAGACGCCTCCTCCCACTATCTCTGTCACTCTCACTCGCTCACGCAACGCCGCCTCTCTCACGTCCCATCATCTTCTCCAAAGCAAAAAACCCTATTCCTCTCCCTCTCCTCTGCCGGCGAGATGGACAAGGAGAATGCCAATCCGATCGTCCACGACGCCGTCGGTTCCAAGCGCGACGCCTCCCTCTTCGACGTCGTCCCCTCAACGGTCGTCGCCGCCGCCGCCGGTGCATCGGAGGCTGCTGCCGCTGGTGGCGGTCAGATCCCGCCGGGATGGGACCCCTACGAGGAGGTGCCGTATGTCCCGCCCCCGAACCCCTACGACACCTCCATGGAGGACCCATGGAACGAGGTAACTACGTTTTTTATTCCCCATTCCTTTTTGAACCCTATTTTTGCTAGTGTAGATGGATCTGTAGATGGATGAGTATTGGGTTAATATTTGCGCCGACTTTATTCCATTTTGTTTTGATCCCTTCTTGATTTAGTTTAAGATTTGGGGTTCGGCCGTTCGGTTGTGCATGAGCTTTGGTTCGCTAACCCCATCCCTGTAGATATATAATCGTGTCCACTCTAACTGAGGTTGCCTCTGTTTTTCCTAACTTTATTATCATGCACGTTAGTCATCGTTGCAACTCATTCACTCATAGTTTCCGTTTGATATGGATCAGGTGTCTGGCAGCGACGTCGGTAGCGACGACGACCACCATGACACCAAGACTCGCCAGGTGGTGTGGAGGCTGCAGGTCGGCCAGTACATCTCCTACTTTGCCAAGGGTGTCTACAGGTGCCCCTTATGCACTAGGAGACTCGGCGGCACTGACTTCAACTGCCTCCTCACGCATGCCGAGAACATCAGCAACACCTTTCCCAAGGTCGGCACGACGGTGAACGCCTACTCCTTCTGCGCCAAGCACAAGGCGCTCGGCATGCACCTCCGCAGCTTCCAGCGGGTGGAGATCTCCGTCGGGCGCATGCCTCCGCTCAAGCCCAAGGATCCCAAGGGGAGCAACAAGTGGAGGTAGAGACAGATGGGGTAGGCGGAGTCTTGGACGTGTGCTACTGCTGCCTCCTATTTTGTTGTTAGCTAGGGATCCCTTGTTGTTATGTTGTTAGTATGATGGTGCTGTGAAGAACCTCGAACCTATTACTATGTTTGGCTGCTGTATGCAGCTTATTATCTAGGGAGGGATCTCTATTATCTATCCCTATTCTACTATATGACTGTGTGAATTTATCGTACATTACCCTGTAGATTTGCTTCTAGATTTAACTACATACATATGGACCAGATGGAGTACTAGATTTGCTGCCATATTGGGCAAACAACGAGGGCCAAAAGGCACAAATAATTGAAGAAAGACAGAAATGCAAGCTTCTCTAGATTTGATACTAATTAGGTGAAAAAAGACAGAGAGAAGGAGGGGGAAAAGGTACTCTTAAAAGGAAAAATGCCAATTTGGGCCGAGAGAGACAAAACCCAGCTCCTTCTCACGTGCAACCAAACGCTGTCTCGTCCTGTCCCACGCGGTCCCTTTCTACCAGCCCCACGCGACGCGGCCCCACACGACGCGGCCCCACACGTCAGCACGGAACGGTCAACTAAACGGGAATCCTGCCGTCTGAGCTCCTTCTGCGGGTTTCAAACAAGGACTTGGGGAAAATTGAGGAAAAACTAAGGAGCTGGGGAAAACTGAGTACAACTAAGGACCCGAGGGCACGGAAATAGAAAACCCTAAAAATAAAGTGTTTGGAAGAAACCTGAGATTTTTTTTGATGAAGAAGGGGATGCCTTGGGCATCCCCAAGCTTTGACGCTTGTACTTCTTAGATATTTCTTGGGGTGACACATGTGGCATCCCCAAGCTTGAGCTTTAGTCCATTCTTCATCTCATTATATCACTCTTTCCATACACCTGAAATTTTTCCTTCATACAAAACTTCACGCAATCTTTATTAGCAACATTAGCGCACTCAAGATAAAAAGTCTTTGAGTTTAATTCCAACACCAATAAAACTTTCATTAAAACACAAGCTACTGTAGCACTTTCCTCAAAAAGATCAATTCCCAAAAAAGAACCCAAAAAGGAATCAACAAGAAGCAAATGCAAATAATGGCAGAAATCTGTCAAAACAGACCAGTAGGTAAAGACCAATTTTTTAGAAGACCTTGTGTTGCTCAAATCGAAAAGTGTTGAACTAAAGAAAGTTAGATAACAACCTGGGGCAGAAGCACAAAAATTAACAGCTCAAACCGACGTACAGAGATTTTACACGAATTTTTACAGCAAAGCACAAAAATCTTTTTTGGGACATCAACTTTCCCAAGCATTACCGCTCTCTCATTAGAGGTTACTCTTGGCACAAAAAGCAAATAAAAAGGATAAGGAGTGGTTATTACAGAGGTAATAACTTTCAAGACTTATCTAAAACTTTTGGGTTATCTCCCAATAAGTACTTTTCTTTAACGCCTTTAAGTTAGGCATAGGAGCAAGATTCAAGTATTTTCGAATGAATAAGCATTAAGATCAATACCAGAAATATCTTTCTTTTTCAAGGATTCATGCATTCCTACAAGTTTTTAACTGAAAAGCTTACATGGAAAGATTTGTTTTGGTTTCATAGGCATGAACACAATTGTTCAAGGTCGACCCCCACTTAACCATTACTCATCTTTCCAATCACTTTCCTTTTTGAAAACATTTTTAGGTAACAAGTACAACTAATTTTTTTGTAATTCGTATTCCCTATCCATACTAAGATAGAGAAGAACTTAAAACTGAAAGTAAAACCTAATTAGAGATAAAGCAAACAAGTGCACACAAGAATATTCACCCACACGCTATTGCTCCCCGGCAACGGCGCCAGAAAAGGTCTTGATAACCCACAAGTATAGGGGATCATGTGTAGCCTTTTCGATAAGTAAGAGTGTCGAACCCAACGAGGAGCTAAAGGTAGAACACATATTATCTCAAGTTCTATCAACCACTGATACAACTCTACGTACACTAAACGTTTGCATTATCTAGAAAATAAAACTAGAGAAACAAAACAAGTAATAGAGATAGCTTTGCATGATAATAAATAACAAGAAAGTAAAGCTAGTTGCTGCAGCAATAAAATACACTAAACTAACAGAACCATGAGTGTGAAATAGTGGTGGTAATTGTGGTGGCTTTGTCCAAGTTTAAATAGCGAATAGATCGGGTTCATTGTCTTCAATGCAGTTTTCTATGTGGGAGAGGCTAAATATACATGCGCTTCACTACTTGAAATTACATGTACTATATGATTGGATTTTTAGCAAACATCCGTAAGTACTAATCAATGTATTAAGGTTTCCCCAACCATAGCCTTAAGTTTAATGGTCCTCTTACTCCCATACGTGCAACGTTCCGGTTCGCGTCCTCAGGTTTCTGTCACTCCGGCAAAACTTCTCCCCTTCCTCTTACACATACTACAAACCCTATGATGTTTGATCAATGCGCGCACAAATATAATGGACACAAAAGGACTTTACCATATCAACATACAACTCTAATGAACCAAAGACGTTCAACCATTTAATCTAAGAACAAAGAAACTACGCAAACATGACATAGATCATAGGATTATAACTCATAGCATCAAACACCATGTTTACATAGGACGGTACAGAGGTGTGTGAGAGGATGAACCACGGAGGATTAGGTGATGGAGATGGCGGTGAAGATGGTGAAGATGGTGGCGGTGGCGGCGGCGGCGGCGCGGGGGACTCCTTCCCCGCCGCTGGTATCATGGGGGAGCACCGCCCCTTAGCCCCCTTCCTTCATGGCTACTTGGGAGCCCCCCCATGGAGATGGGATCCTTGGGGGGGGGGGTAAAACGTGGCTTTGGTGTCTGCAAATTCACGGGTGGAGATGCCCTGGGCGAATTAGGTTTCCTCCCTTTATATAGCTTCTCGGATTCTCGTCACCCTATCTTAGGCTGTAGTAAATCGGGCCTAAAAGGCCGTCCAGACTCGGAATCAGCTAAATTTTATATCCAGAACGTTTGTCGTGAATTTTCCAACAACTTTGTAGTTGAAGAATTTTCCGTTTGACGCCGTCTTCGACCCGAAACGTGACCATCTTCAAAAAGAGTTCTGAGACAGATTTCTGGAAAAATCCCAATTTGACTCCAACAAGGTTTCCACTTGTATTCTTGGTATTTCCTACACATCGAAGTGTAAAATAAGAACATTGTGCACTTTTGCAACTATTAGTAGGTTAGTCCAAATAAATCATAAACTTTATACAAAAAGGTGTGTCAAAAGCATATTATTAGCATGAAACCATCAAAAATTATAGATACGTTATGGACGTATCAGTGAGCTATAAAGATTACTTCTTAATGTGGTCTAGATGGTTCATGGGTCTAGGTTTCTATTAGGGTTTAAGATAATAAAGCAGACAAGGCTTTCATCAGTACACTCTCAACTGGCATTCTAACTATCTCTTAGGAACTTTACTTGACCAAGAGATATTATTCTTTGGCTGCATGGAAATGGGAATTGATCCCATTGCTAGTTTAATTCTAGGGTTTTGGACAAAGAGGTAGACATGGTTCTGTTCATGGCTTGACAAGACCTTGGTTAAAGGTTTCTCAAGAATTCCTATCCTTGACACTTTACTAAACTTGTCTTTAGCTAAGGAATTCCTTTCCTAAATATACTCTATATATTTCTCTTATCTCATTCAAAAGGATCACAACCTCCCAAATGAGTTAATCATCTAACTCCACCATATCCATCATCATATGATGACATGGTCATGTCACTTCAACAATACTCATTCTCCATTCTTACTCTAATATATAACTTCTATCTCCTAGCTACCTCTAATGAATCACCAATGTAGCTATTTCTTAACTCCATCCATTTAACTCCTTTTATATTCACCTTGCCACTACATCCAAGGCTTGCAAGATTACAATTCTCTCTATATCACATGTGATATCAATCCCCTAGAATAGATATGGTACTACTCCCCATAATACAAGATGTTCTTGTATTTAGCTTCGTTAAACTACTATGCTTCCAACTACTCCAAACAATTCATATTATATACTTCATTATACTCTAGCTTGACTTCTCATGATCAAGCAAGATGATTCAGCTTACTAGGATTTTTCCTAATTTGGTATACTCATAACTCTTCTTCAACGCCTAGTCATCTATTCTCAACTGACTTGGGAATCATGACCACCATCCTTTGATCATAATAATCTTAAGCTTCTAATTGTCTGATAAGACTTATCATCAACTAAGTAGTATACTTGCACTAGTCTCTCTCTATAAGGCTTATCTTGCTAAGGAAACTTACTTTAGGTTTATACCTACATGGCTTAACAAGATTATCATTGAATACTCTAATACTACTAGCTTTCTTATAACTTCTCAAGTACTAGTTTAATTCTTAGGTTTAGATGCTTCTTCTAGTTTACTCATGAGTGAGCTATATCCTCCAACATCAGATGGTTTGATCTCCACTAAGGATCACATTCCATTGATGATGGCACATCCTACCAAAACTAGTTCCTCCTTCTTATTAATTTACTTAAAGTCTTTGGAAGGTCAATATAACAGGTCAAAGCTAAGAGTCAATAAGTTCTAGGTTAGGAATTGATCACCCAACATTGATGATCACTTGACACTAGGACTTGGTTAAATAGGAACGTCACCTACTAATATGGCAACAAATATATGAGATGAATGGTCTTGGCTCAACTTCCTTTTCTACTCTATTTGTGATAAGAGTGAGTGTTTAGAAACTACCATGATTCTCATAGTAGGAATAACTATGGCAAACAAGTGTTTCAGGATTTAGTTATGAGGTTTCTTTACTTGGAGTTATATACTTAACTTGGTATCCATAAGTTGTTGTAATGAATACCAAGATATGATATCTATAAGATCATTTATTAATGTGTTGTGGGTTTAGCTTGGTTCTATTTGATCTACCCATAGATCAAATTATATTACTCAAAGATAAGGTTTTAGCAAAGGTCATATTGAAACTTAGCACAATCAACTTGATGATCTACTTCAGTTCCACCAAGTTAAGAGAAGCTTCAATCACTTTGACAAGTTTTATTTACAAGCATGCAAATTATCCAGATTTTCTATGCATGAATGCAACGCACACGCCTCATCTCAGCTTATTTCTAAGCCCAAATGCTAGGATGTTACATGAGACATCCCACATTATCATAAACAAATCAACAAACCTTCTAATTTGTTATTTTCTTTAATAAATGAAATTAGAACCTTGTAATACAATCCACTAGGAGTGCAAATGTGATTCATGAAAAATGAACTAAAATGAAATTTGTCAAATGCAACTTAGGAGTTATGCTCAAACGGACTGCTCCAACTATCACGCAACTAAGGGACTTGAACAAAATTTTAATTTTATATTACATCATGGCTGCTTGCATTTATCGGGCAAAGGATGTGGTTATCCCTTTTTGAAGGAAATAATGAGGGGGTTCCATAGCATAAAACAAAAAAAATCTATCTACTCGAACACTAATACCAGGATCTATACTATGTAGACATAAGCAACGGAAGATAAAGACGATATTCATAACTTTTGAAGACCGAGGCACACCTTACGCAGGAAGGCGTATATTGATGAAGACGAGCAGCACCTCAAGTGTGGTGCCTCCAAAGTTTGTCACATGTCTGGTGTGGGTGACGTCAACCGGACTCCGATCCAGCCGAGCAGCGGAAGAAGTAGATGTCGGATCGCTGATCACTCGAAGGTGGTGTGAAGGTGGAGAACTCACCCACGAGGTCCTCCCCAATATTACGACGAAGTCCTCAATGGATGAGAGAGAGAATGAGAGGGAATGGTGTGTTTCCAAAGGGGGAGGGGGACCCCTATATATAGTGGGAGGGGGGCACCACCCAGGGGCCAGGCGGTGTGGGACTAATACCCACACCCACTGGCCACCTAGGGGCAGCCGCCGGCCCTAGGTGGACCCCACTAGGACGTCCCACCAAGCCCAGGCCGGCTAACCCCCTCTCCCTAGGCACCATGCCCTATTGGGCCTCCCTTCGGGTGAGGCCCATTAGCATTAGGAAGCCTTTAATAATAAAAATAAAATATATATTTAATATTAATTCTCTAATTAACATTCAAATACATATTATCATATTCCTTTTCTCAGGAACATCTTCCGGACCCCTTCCGATCTCCATCGGATGTTACCCAGAACTATTCTGGTTTCTCTCTTTCTATTTCTCCTACGATACCTCATCTACCCTAAGCGTCCCCACCCTTAAGCATGACATCCTTCGGTTCGGAAACACTCTGGACATGATCGAGACCATTCACACATCAATGATCAACAGAGGGACCTGGATGTCCATGTGACCCCCATGCGTTTCATGAATATAATCACTCGAACCGTGAGATAGTCGTTTCTTGATCCCTTTGTCATTTAATACCTAATTCATCCGAGACTTGATCTTTGGTATCTCCATACCTTAGTTCGGTCCCGTTACCGATGAACTTGTTTACTCGTTCTCATGTTCTTGCATTCTGTGACCAAGTCACATGCTTGCAAGCTTCATTAATGCAACGTCACCGAGATGGCCACATGTATCTATCTGTTAAATGGATTAGACAAATCCTGGTCTTGATATGTACTCCTCTATGCATCCCTTTGGAAAACCTGAGTGGCACATTTTTGATCACCCTTTTACGAGATGATTCTTGATAACCATCTAAGCTTCCTCCAGAATGGTGATTTGCATTACCTCACAGTCAAAGGATCAGGTCGCGTGGTTCTCTTTGTTTTATCATCAATGGTGAACTTTGTAACTAGATCTCATTCAAGATATAACGGTCGGATGTTTGTCTATCATGTTATTCAACTAATAACATGACCCCATTGTCAATTGGCATAAATGTCCATGATCTTGAAACCCAGACCATCCTCATGACCAATGAACTAGTTCGCTAGAGGTAACTAGAGACACAGTTTGTTTACATACCACACGTGTATTAACGTTTTGTATTAACACAATTATTGCAAAGTATGAAACGTATTATGAACATATAGGAGATATGTCAAATAATACACTTTATTATTTTCCTCTAGGGCATAACTCCTTCAGTCTCCCACTTGCACAAGAGTACAAATAAAACTAGTTTACAATAGGCAGGTGATACGTTGCAAACGTATCTATAATTTTTGATGTTCCATGCTTGGTTTTTATCTACTTTCGTATGTTTTGTCCACACTTTGGAGTACTTTTTATACACTTTATTGGACTAACCTATTAATAAGATGCCACAGTGCCAGCTACCTTTTCAGTTGTTTTTGGTTCTAGGAAAGTCAGAAAATGAATATTCTCGGAATTGGACGGGACAAAAGACAAAGTCAGTTTTTCATCGAGGGGGACACGGAGCCAGAATACGAGATGGAGAGGGGCTAGAGGGCCGGCACACCACCTGGCCGTGCGACCAAGCCTGGCCCGCACCAGGGGGTGGTGTGGTCGCCTAGGGCACCCCCTCGGCCTCCCCTTTCTCCTATAAGATGCCTCCGATACAGAAACCCTAAGTACCCGATCAAAAATCCACGAAAGAGTCTGTAGTTGCCGTCATCTCCATCCCATGATCGAGAGGGATCTAAAGCTCTTCTGGGCACCCTGCCGAAGGGGAGAATTCACCCTGGAGGCATTCTTCATCACCATGAAAGCCTCCGGTGTGATGCATGAGTAGTTCATCCCTGGACTACGGGCCCATGTAGTAGCTAGATAGTTGGTTCTTCTCCTTTGTGCTACCATGTCTAGATATTGTGAGCTCCGTTCATGATCAAGATCATTTATTTGTAATCCTACATGTTGTGTTTGCGGGGATCCGATGGATATTGAGATGCTATTTCAGATTGATTATTGATTCTATCATGTCTTTGTTATTTGTGATCTTGCATGCTCTCCGTTGTTAGTAGATATCTTGGCCGAGTAGATGCTAGCAACTCCACGAGGGAGTATTTATGCTCGATAGTGGGTTCATGCCTCTAGTAATCTGGGGAAGTGACAGAGATCTCTAAGGTACTAGATGTGTTGTTGCTACTAGGGAGAAACAACAATCCTTTGTTCATAGAACAATCATATTGTTTACTTTACACGCAATGTGTAATGCAATTATCTGTTGCTTGCAACTTAATACTAGAGGGGGTTCGGATGATAACCTGAAGGTGGATTATTAGTCATAGATGCAGTTGAATTACGGTCTATGTATAATGTTGTAATGCCCAATCAAATCTCATCGGAGTCAAGATGATTAGTATATGCATGATTGCTTTCTCGATGTTTGTCAATTGCCCCGCTATAATTTGTTCACCCAACATGTTATCTATCTTAAGGAGAACCACCACTAGTGAACTATGGACTCCGGTCCTTTCTTTTACCATCAATCTACAAGTGTTTACTGTTTTCTGTTTACTTTCTGCAAGCTATTACTTTCTTCCACACAATACGTTTAATCCTTTGTTTTCACCAAAATCAGTGAGATTGACAACCTCACTGTAAGTTGGGGGCAAAGTTCTGTGGTTGTGTTGTGCAGGATTCCAAGTTGGCAACAACACCTTGGAGGTGTTTCCTTGCTCCTACTGGTTCGATAACCTTGGTTTCATAACTGAGGGAAACTTACTACTATGCTCATCATACCTTCCTCTTGGGGTTCCCCAACGAGCTCGACATCAACCACGAGTCATCTAGTATTTTTCTGGCGCCGTTGCCGGGGAGTCAAGGACATCTTCACAAGGGGAGTCCCTCATAACCAATCTCTTTACTTTGTTGTTTTTGTTTTTCTTAGTTTATTTTTTCTTTATTTGCTTGTTTCTTTATCAAAAACACAAAAAATAGTTTTACTAGTTTGCTTCCTTTATTAAAAACACAAAAAATGACTACTCTTGAAAATACTAAGTTGTGTGACTTACTAGCACAAACAACAATGATTTCATGTGCACACCTATTACTCCACCTATTCTTGAAGCTACTTTCTTTGAAATAAAACCTGCTTTACTCAATCTTGTTATGAAAGAACAATTTTCTGGTATTGGTAATGAAGATGTTGCTGCTCATCTAAATAACTTTGTTGAACTTTGTGAGATACAAAAGCATAGGGATATAGATGGAGATATTATTAAGCTTAAATTGTTTCCTTTCTCTTTGAGAGGAAAATCTAAAGAATGGTTGCAATCCTTAACTAGAAATAGTATTGATTCTTGGACTAAATGCAAAGATGCTTTCATTGGAAAATACTATCCTCCTGCTAAGATTATATCTATGAGAAGTTAAATAATGAAGTTTAAACAATCTGATAATGAACATGTTGCTCCAGCTTGGGAAAGAATGAAATCTTTGGTAATGAATTGTCCCACTCATGGACTGACTACTTGGATGATTATCCAAACCTTTTATTCAGGATTGAACTATTCTTCAAGAAATCTATTGGATTCTACTGCTGGAGGTACCTTTATGACCATTACTTTGGGTGCTGCAACAAAGCTTCTGGATAATATGATGGTTAACTATTCCGAATGGCACACTTAAAGAGCTCCACAAGGTAAGAAGGTAAATTCTGTTGAAGAGACCTCTTCCTTGAGTGATAAAATTGATGTTATTATGTCTATGCTTGTTAGTGGGAAAGCTCATATTGATCCAAATCATGTTCCCTTAGCCTCTTTGGTTGCTCAAGAAGAGCAAGTTGATGTGAACTTTATAAGAAATAATGATTTTAGCAACAATGCCTACAGGAATAATTTTGGTAATAATAATTATAGGCCATATCCTCCCAACAATGGTAATGCTTATGGAAATTCCTACAACAATAATAGGAGTGCTCCCTCTGAACTCGAAGTTATGCTTAAAGATTTTATTAGTAAACAAACTTCTTTCAATAAAACTATTGAGGAAAAACTCTCTAATGCTGAAAGAAATATAGCATCATTGGTTGAAGCTCAATCTTCTTTGAATATAATGGCTACTAAACCTGAAACTATTGATAATCCCTTTGCTGCTACTAATGCCATACAAGTTAGAATTGATGAAAATGTTAGACAATTAACTGAATTGCATGCTAAGTGGGAAAGAGAAGATGAAATTGCTAGAAACATTAGTGTTTCTACTATCACTACCACTAGTGTTGAAGCTAGTAACAGCTCTACTACTTTAGATGATAATTATGATTTTGATCTTGATGGTTGCAATATCTTTGAAGTAATTAAGTTCCTACAAAAGCTTGCTAAAAGTCCTAATGCTAGTGCTATGAATATGGCCTTTACAAAACACATTACTGATGCTCTCATAAAAATTAAAGAAGAAAAGATGAAACATAAAGCTTCTATTCCTATGAAGCAAGAAGATGGTTGGGAACCCATCATTAATATGAAAGTGAATGATTTTGATTTTAAAGCTTTATGTGATCTTGATAGTAGTGTTTCTATTATGCCTAGAAGGATTTATGATATGCTTGATTTGCCACCATTGGAAGATTGTTATTTGAATGTCCCACTTGATGATAATGCTAAAAAGAAACTCATGGGGAGTATTAATGATGTCCTTTTTATGGTTAACAATGCTTATGTCCCCGTTGATTTCTATGTTTTGTATCTTGAATGCAATGCTTCTTGTCCTATTACTTTGGGAAGACCTTTTCTTAGAACTGTTGGTGCCATTATTGATATGAAAGAAGGCACCATTAAATATCAACTCCCACTCAAGAAAGGTATAGAACACTTCCCTAAGAAGAGAGAGAAGATTTATTTTGCCTCTCCTTTGAAAATAAAATTTGCTCTTAATGCTTCTTCATTTGAGAAAACTTGATACTTTTCTTGCTTCTTATGCCTAACTTAAAGGCGTTAAATAAAAGTACTTATTGGGAGAGAACCCCAAAGTTTTAGATGAGTCTTGGAAGTTATTACTTCAGTAATAACCACTCCTTATCCTTTTTATTTTCTTTTTGTGCCAAGGGTAACCTCTAATGAGAGAGAAGTAATGCTTGAGAAAGTTGTTGTCCCGAAACAGATTTTTGTGCTTCACCGTAAAAATTCGTGTAAAATCTCTGGACATCGTTTTGAGGCGTAAATTTTTGTGTTGTTCTTGGAGCATCTTTGTTTTTTGTTTTTGGTTTTCGTTTTCTTGGTTTTCTTAGTTTGCTGAATAAATTGGTTGGACCCCCTCTTTCATGCATTGGTTTTCAAATAGTTTGGTTTGGATTGGAAAATAGTAGGAAAAGTTCATGCTTAAGTGGTAAAAGGAGTTTGTTTTTGACTGTGGCCTATGCTTTGTCATGCCATGCTTGATATTGTTTTGGCTTTATGCTAAGTGATATTTTGTTGTAGCATGACATGTTATAAACAATTGAGATTGCTTAATGTGCCTTCGAAGAATCATGCGTTGTTTTAGCATATTAAAGCATAGTATTATGGTATTCTCCTTTGATGCTTTATTTGGTTTGACTTGGCGCATGCTCACACCATGTTATGACTATATCAAGTCACCATAAGCCTTTATGATCCTTTAGTTTTCGACTTGCAATATCACTTTATGCTTTGATTAATGATGTTTTGTTGCTCTGCATGATTATGGCCATTATTGCTCTCTTAGTTGGCCGCTCCCAGTCTTTTGCTAGCCTCCATAACCAAGTATGATTTCCACTCATGCATCCAACTCCTAAAACCAAGTTATTCCAAAGAGTCCACCATACCTACCTATTAGCATATGCTATTCCAAGTATATTGATGTTTTTATCTACCTTCCGAATTAAACTTGTTATGTGAAAATTAGTGATCAAAGCTCTCACAAACTTGGTAACACACTTTACTTTCTTGCACTTAATAAACTTGAACCATTGCATCCTTCTTTGTTGCGTATATGCTTGCGCTTTATAAGTTGAAGTTAGCAGAACCATGTATCATGGGGAACGCTTTCAACATTGCACTTGTACATTGTACCTAGATGATATCATGTTCTTTTGCTTATGGATCCCGGTGGTGTGAAATAAAAGGGGAACTTGTAAGATCATGGAGTTTGTATTTGTGTTAGAGAAACGATTGGGCCGCTAGCCTAAGCCATGCCTAATCATGATGGAAACTTGTAGCATAACCATAATGAGCACTCTATGAAGCATCAATAAAAACCTATGCAAATAGCAAAAAAAAAGATCGCTGAGATGCTCATTGTCTGCTTGCCTTGTCATTTTGATTATGGGATAGCTCCTGTATCATGTGCAGGGGTACCCCATTGGTGGTTCTCTATGATACATATGTACTTACAATGACAAGATCTTACTTGTGACTAAAGTTGAGTAGCATGAGATTCGGTCTTCGTAAGTAAGGGGCATGAGATTTCAACTTATAACTTGTCAAGCATATCCTCTTAGTTGTGTCACTTTAACCTTAATCACGTAAAGATGCTTATGATAGGGGCAATGAGAGCTGAAAGCTAATAAGTACCATAATTTTTGGAAGCTCTTTATTAGACTTGAATCCCTACTTCATTCTATGAAGGCCCTTCTTTTACTTTTATGTTGAGTCTCCACCTTCTATCTTTATGCACCTATTTTGAGAGCATAGTGGCCATTCTTAGTTCTATGTGCATTGTCCCAAGACTTGTTGATTGATGCATAACTTGTTGGAAATATGCCCTAGAGGCAATCATGGTTAATGATATTTCCCAATGTATTCATAAGGTTATGGTCCATGTATGAACTGCTGATATGTATCATTGAATATGTGATTTGATTGTGGAACTATATATTCATGTTGTTCATGCTAATTGTCCTTGGTCATTGAGGTTGTGCTGGACAGACAACTTAGAACAATGTGAAAGTCGGCAGATGACTAGGTTCCACTTGTCACGGGCATGGAGATGCTATTCCGACTTACATGGATTCGACAAAAGAGTTTAGCGAGTCGGACTGACCCACATTGAGATGCTACGAACAAGTCGGCATTTGTATGTCTCAATAAATGTAATCCTTAGACCTGAGGTTATTGCACAAACCGAGTTGAGGATCACCGACTTAGGTTCTGTCAAACGTTGTTCCATCAATGGGAAGTTATAAAGGCGGAGTTCGGGTCGACTATGAATCAAGTTGCGTGATGTGAATGACCAAGACGGGATTTTGCCCCTCCATCTGGAGAGATATTCTCTGGGCCCTCTCGAAAGATATGATTCGGAAAGCATGGCCATGCGCGTCTCAGTTAAGTGTTAATCGAGGCAATCGACTAAGAGTTAGTCGGATGAATCACTTATCTCAGATCGAGAAAGAGAGTCGGACTATTTAAGGGATGACGATCATTCTCCTATAGTCCGACAAGGTATATCGTGAGGCAAAAGGGACTTAGACGAAAGTCACATTGGAAAGGTATGTCGTCATGACTTATTGGTACTTGGGACTCGACACGTTCTGCTAGGAGCCACTACCGACTGATCGATTACGAGTGAGACTCGGAATCGTGTCCGGGTTACCATGAGCCTGTCGGGTCACACACTTAAGAGCGGGAGCAAGTTTGGGTTAGACCCCAACAGGAAATCTATTTGGGTTGGACCCAAATAGAGACATGGACTTAGTCAGTGAGTTGGACTCGCACTGACTAATATAGGCCTTTTAGTGAATGGGCCACAAGTGAGTGGAGCCCACTTTCACTCCCTATATAAGCTAGGGCGCAGGTGCTTAGGACACAAGGTTAGGTCACTCCATGTGTTGGAAACCCTAGCTCCAGTCCAGTCATGTCGCCGCCATACTAGACCTAGCAGTCCATCACCGGCGCTCCTCCTCGTATGTGTGGATACTGGCGGAGGTGCTGTACGTTTAGCACTTCGACGATCGTGGAACCGGAACGCATCGTGAGGACTGCACTGCATCAAGCGACGTGCTTCATCGATTCCGCAACTGTGCATCTAGTGTTAATCCTCGTGGCCTTCTACCTGAGCTGGATCTTGGGACCGCCGGCTTCGCCCTGTCATAGCGCCTTAGATGTCGTTGCGAGTTGCACAACACCGGTAGATATCGTATCTATGCATAACTTGTTTTTGCAGAATGATGTTGTGAATGGTATGGCTTATGTGCATGTGATGTGTGTAATCCATACGTGATCTGCGTATCACGGTTTTTGTCAGCCGGCTGGAGCCTAGGTGTTGTCATCTTATTATATAACGGCTTGCGTGTCGGATTCTCTGTATAATTTGCATTACTAGCTAGTGTAGCTGTTTGTAGAATTCGGAAGGCATGCAAGTCGATATACAAGTCAGCTACATGGTGTAAGACGGCACGTGACAAGAGCTAACACGAGTCGGATTACAAGCTTTGTGGAGATGGAGATCGCCATGCAGAGAGCCATACCATTTCACATTATAATTGCTTTATTTTGTGTTATTATTATGTCTCTATTTTACCTCTATTAGATAGTTGGTAGAAAGTAATCCCTCAAAGACAGTCTAGTCGGTTTCCCCGCCAGTGTTGCACCATCACAAGTCGGACATTTTTGGTAGTGGGCTCATAAAATTGAGGTGTTATCAATTCTTTCCGACTAGGTGGGTTCGAGTCGGACTCTTACAGCGGAAGCACTTGGTAATCTAGACGGGTCTATCACAACGGTTGTGGGACTCGGGGAAAAGTCGGATGGGAGCCGGGGCATGTGATGCCACCCGTCCAACAGGAGTCGTATGAGATACGATTGACAAGGAGTTGTCTACCTAGATCACTTGACGGCTAGCGGTGATGCTAAAGCTCACTAGTCGACTTGCTTATTTAGGGTCCCGAATCACTAAGTAACCATCGGAGGGGTGTTGGTTCTAGTGGGAGCATAAATATTAAAGTGTTTAATATGCTTGCTCTTTATGGATACATGTCTTAAGTGTTTTGCATATTTTCTGTTTTAGATCAATGGCACCTAGCAGTCTTCCTCAGATTTCTGGTTTTGCTTTAAGAACCATCTTAGAGAAAGATAAGCTGAATGGAACTAATTTCACCAACTGGTATCGTAATTGTTGGGGGGATACCCCTGGGTAGGGTCACGCCGGGGTATAAAGGCCGAGTTAGCCGAGGTTCGGCAAGGCCAAAGTGGATGCTGGCCGGGTCACCTCAAGGCAGGCTGAATCACGGGGTAACCCGGACCAGGGGGCGTTTGCCTAACTAAGTCTCGACTGACTTAAGAAGTAAATTGGAAGTGCCTATTTTACTTGTATGCAGGAACAGGTGTGGCCGGATCAACTATGATCCGGGTCACGTCTAGCTTCTAGGAGATGGAAGGAATCTCGCTGGTCAAAAAAAGCCCCGGTACGCACTACCTGAGCGAAGCAAGCAAGGGCAGGACCACCGAGACGTGGCCGACAAGGGTGAGGACGCCCATGTCGGCTGACGCGGGCGCTGCAGAGGCTCACGTAGCCTCTGCATGTGTGACGCAGGGGGAAAGCACACCGGTCGGCTTACTACTTTGGGAGGAGGCATATTCTTAGGAATATGCCTCCACGTATGCCCTAGGCAGAGACCGAGCTCCCTCTATAAAAGGGGGGCTAGGGTTTCAGTAGAAGGGGTTCCGCTATTCTGATTTGGCTAGGGTTTTAGGTGTGAACTGTGGGTGAGAGTAAGAGAGATCCTTCTTCCTCCTCTCGCCAATACAACTCTAGGAGCACTTGTAATCTTGGAAGCAAAGCAATACAAACTACTGTGTGGAGAATCACTTCACTATCCCTCCCTGGATTCCCCTAGCGTGTATTAGTCCCCACCTTTAGCCTATCCATGGCATCTGGCATGACACCACCACGACAGTTGGCGCCCACCGTGGGGCTAGCGGCGCTAGCAGGGGTCAAGATCCGGACGGGAAACTTCATCGGCACCGGTGAACGCATCGTCTCCGGGCTCGTTCAGCGCTTTGGAGCGCTGGATTTCGTCAGCGACAACGCTGGCTGCTTCCGCACGCGTCCACTTCCGTGCAACGGCCTCTTTGTCAAGCTCGGCGCGCACAAAGTCTACGTGGTTGTGGACGTGTCTTGTGTTCATCCGCGCCACGTCGTCGAGGCTGGAGAGCCGCCCCTCACCGTGGCTCGCGGGGCGTGTATCGCTCGCTCCCCGGACCGTGCAGAGGTGATGATGACTGCGCCTGGTGCAGGCATGAGCAAGAATCTGGCGCCAGATCCGGAGGTAACGCCTAAGGCACCAAGGAAAGGTAGAGGTCCTCCACTAGAGAGGCCGGAAAATGTGTTGAGGGAAGCGATGGATAGCTTGGCAAACCCTGTGGTAGCAGCAGTAGATCCGGCTCAGGCGCAGGCCGAGCTAGAGGAAACTAGGAAAAAGATACTAGAGGGCACAAAGAAAATAGCCGCGGCTCAGCAATCGTTGAATATGACGCTGCGTGAGTACGCAAAGGCGAACAAAGTTGATGCTGTAAAAGTAAAGGGGAGAAATCTCATGAGCGAGATGAACAGAGAGGGTGATACTGGAATTGAGGAATCAGAAAACAGTTTGTCCGTGGGGTTGCCGAGGTATAGTACCCCGGCAAAGAACCTCAGGGCAGCGGATGCAGCTGCATCCGAATTAGAGGGTCTGACGGGTGAAGCCCGTTAAAGACAACAAGATAGGGTTAACGAACTGGTTCGGATCGCGAATAGACAAAACGAAGAACTAGTCCAAGCTAACCCGGAGAGAGTTGGAGCCTCCAAGATCATCCATTCAGCGATGGGTAACCCAGAGAAATCCGCTGGAGCCGCATCGTCTCCTCATGGTGGTCCAAGGAGAGAAGAGGTAGTAACCTCGGCCAGACGGAACAAACAGATCGTCCCGTATGACCCAACATGGGCAGGGAAAGGAAAAGAAGCACAGAAAAATGATGATCGACGGAGTGTGAGCCGAGGTGAAGCTGGCCGAGGTAACAGCGACCAAGGCAATGCCGGTCAAAGGAACACAGTCAATGGCAATGCCGGACAGCAAAACTCGGTGGGAGCTGGACAACCGCAGCAGTGGAATATACCAAGGCAAGAGCAAAGTGCCGGCCGAGGTATGCAACAGAAAGGTGCTCCACGTGAGCAAGACAGGTATAATGATGGAGACTCGGAAATGGCAAACGCGGGATACCCAAGACCAGACTATCATGTGATAGGGTCAAGATTGGGAAGCAGGGATTTGATGCCGGATGATGCCAGGTTGAAACTGGATCGACTGTATAGGTCAGAACAGATCGAATGTCAAGGTCCACCGGGTCCTACGTGTTTTGGACCCCGGATCATGAAGGATCCGCCGGTACCCAACTTCCAGTTACCCAGGGGCACGAAGACATATGACGGCAGTACCAAGCCAGAGGATTGGCTGATAAACTATGCTACAGCTGTGAAAATTGCCACTGGCAACTTGAGATGGGCTGTACGATATGTACCCCAGATGTTGGAAGGACCGGCAAGGGTATGGCTGAACAATTTGCCACCCGGAAGCATCAACTGCTAGATAGATTTTGAGGAAATGTTCATCAGCAATTTCTCGAGTACGTATCAGAGGCCAAATAGGCCGCATACCCTAGCTATGTGCAAGCAAAGACCTAATGAGACAGACGGGGAGTTTTTAACCCGGTGGTGTACTATGAGAAACTCGTGTGAGGGCATGATAGAATCACAGGCCATAGCATGGTTTGCACAAGGGTGCCGATATGCAAGCGAGCTGTGGCAGAAGTTGCAAAGAAAAATGCCAACTACGTTGGCAGAGATGATCCGGATTGCAGATTCATATGCTTTGGGTGATCCGACTCAACCTAGGCTCGTATCAAACGAGTCAAACGATGAGTACTATCAGAGGGATGGAGCCGGATCATCGATACGGTTCGCAACAAGTTGCGGCTATGAATCAAGATCAGCCCGGAGCAGGGGGCAGTCAGTGCCAGAAACCTGGAGGGCAATGGACTCCGAGGAACGATGGCAAGAAAACTTGGACGCCAGAGCAAAAGAGACAGTGGCAAGAAAAGAAGGATCGTCCGAGGTATACTTATGAGTCGATGTTGGACTAGCCGTGTAAGTTTCACACGCCAAATCTGAGTAACCCAGCGGGTCATACGACGAGGCAATGTGAGTGGATGCGCAGGATTGAACAAGGTGGTTCGGGGAATGCTCAGGCACCCCGGAATGATCAGCCTTGGCAGGAGTTACCCCGGCAGCAATTGCTCTCCGGAGCGAACACGCAACAGCTAATGTTGCCTCCCCCTCCGCCGAGGTATGATAACAATGAGAGAAGGGATGCAGTGCATCAAGTGGAAAATCAGCATCAGCCGGATCAGAGATACCCCGGAAATGAGGGGAGAAATGAGTACAGAGTGCATCATCAGAGCTATTGTGTGTTCACCACTGAGGAAATAGATAGAAAAAGCTTGTAGCGTAGGAATATGGAGGTGAATGCAGTGATGCCGGCAGTGACGAGGTACATGCCTTGGTCTAATCAGGAAATCACCTGGAGCATAAAGGATCATCCCAAGCTTATGCCAAGCCCTGGTTCGTATGCGTTGGTGCTGGACCCGACGTTCATTGGGCCTAGCATTAATGTAAGGTTCTCAAAGGTACTGATTAACAATGGCAGCAGCATTAACATCATGTATACGGACACAATGCGCAAGTTGGGTATCTCGGAAAACATGCTACAGCCCACGAGGACAACTTTCCATGGTATTGTGCCCGACATTTCTTGTGAGCCCATAGGCAAGGTCCATGTTGACATATTGTTCGGCACGAGGGATAACTGCCGAACCGAAAATTTGGAGTTCGAGGTGGTGAACTTGGAAAGTGCGTACCATGCGTTACTCGGAAGGCCAGTGCTAAACAAGTTCATGGCAAGCTGTCACATTAGCTACTTGAAGATGAAATTGCCTAGACCAAATGGAGTGATTACCATTGCTGGGGATTTCCGACGTTCCATGGAGTGTGCGTCGGCCGGTTCTAACTTAGCCGAGTCACTTGTGATTGCACAGGAGAAAAGGAAAATTCAAGAGGTGGCGGCATTGGCTCAGTCCGCGCAGCAGTATATGCCGGCGCTGAGTAACCCGCACGGAAGTGTCTCTTTCCAGGCCACGAAAGATACCAAGAAGGTTCCTATTGATGACATGTTCCCGGAGCGCACCGTAACAATTGGTGCCGGGTTAAGTGATAAATAGGAAAGCGAGCTCGTCAGCTTCCTCCGTGAGAATCGAGACATTTTTTCTTGGTCCACACAGGACTTGCAAGGTGTTCCGAGGGAGCTGACCGAGCACTCTTTGAATGTGAGACCCGGAGCTAAGCCGGTGAAGCAACCTCTCCGCCGCTTCGCCGAAGATAGGAGGAAAGTCATTGGGGATGAGATAGCTCAGTTGCTAGCTGCAGGATTTATCATGGAAGTTCTTTACAAATATTGGTTGTCTAATCCGGTGCTAGTGGAGAAGAAGAAGGATGACCCGAACGTGGCAGTGGTTTGGCGAATGTGTATCGATTACACGAACCTAAACAAGGCCTATCCAAAAGACCCATTTCCACTGCCAAGAATAGATCAGGTCATAGACTCAACTGCTGGATGTGAATTGTTGTCATTCATTTATGCATATTCTGGTTTCCACCAGATACTTCTGAATCCGTATGATCAAATAAAGACTGCGTTTATTACCCTGTATGGGGCTTATTGCTATCGCACCATGCCATTTGGTTTACGTAATGCAGGGGCAACATACCAAAGATGTATGCAAAAATGTTTGCACGACCAAATAGGTCAAAATGTACAGGTGTACGTGGATGATGTGGTTATCAAGACCAAGGAAAGCAGAACGCTCCTTGATGATATCAGGCAAACGTTTGCGAACCTAAGGAGGTTCCGATGAAGCTGAACCCGAAAAAATGCACCTTCGGTGTCCCGGCTAGGAAATTGCGCGGTTTTCTTGTTTCCAGCCGAGGTATCGAGGTTAATCCAACTAAAATCCGGGCCATCGGACGAATGGAACTGCCGAAGTGTCTTAACGATGTCCAGAAGTTCACAGGTTGCCTGGCCTCGTTAAGTCGGTTTGTATGTCGGTTGGGAGAAAAGGCATTGCCTCTCTATCAACTTATGAAAAAGTCGGATAAGTTCGTTTGGACACCGCAGGCCGATGGAGCCTTTGCTCACTTGAAGAAGATGTTAGC
Source organism: Avena eriantha (assembly GCA_910589775.1). Taxonomy (NCBI): domain Eukaryota; kingdom Viridiplantae; phylum Streptophyta; class Magnoliopsida; order Poales; family Poaceae; genus Avena; species Avena eriantha. Next base: position 304,468,527 of record OU342746.1, on the reverse strand, counting down.
CACTGTACCAGTGTTGACCTCACCACTATCAAAGGAGCCAATGTTGCTCTATATAGCCGCAACCAACCGAGTTGTAAGTGAAGTGATAGTGGTGGAGCGCGACGAGGAAGGTATGTCAGTGCAAAGGTCAGTGTATTACTTGAGCGAGGTGTTATCAGCTTCAAAGCAGAACTATCCACACTATCAAAAGGTGGCGTATGGCGTGTACATGACTGCTAGGAAGCTGAAGCACTACTTTGAGGAGCACCCCATCAGGGTCATATGTGAGGCCCCCATATCCGAGATAATGAGTAACAAGGATGCGAATGGCAGAATTGCAAAAGGGGCAATTGAGCTAGCTCCTTATGCTCTGCAATATGATAGAAGAGAAGCCATCAAATCCCAAGCTGTGGTGGACTTTTTCGTGGACTGGGCTGAGGTGCAATACGAACCGCCACGACCCGATCCGTACTATTGGCGAATGCACTTTGACGGATCAAAAACCAAAACCGGGCTAGAGGCCGGAGTTGTACTTACCTCGCCAAAGAAGGACCAGCTGAAATATGTGCTGCAGATCCATTTCACGGCATCAAACAATGTCGCTGAGTATGAAGCACTTGTGCACGGGCTCAAGGTGGCAAAAGAGATTGGGATACGTCGGATCGTATGCTTTGGCGACTCGGATTTGGTGGTGTAGCAAGTGTCGGGAGTGTGGGACACCCTTGATCCAAACATGGCGCTGTACAGATTTCATGTGCAGAAGATATCTGGTTACTTTGAGGGATGCGAATTTCACCATGTACCCCGGGTAGAAAATGAGGCTGCCGACATGCTGTCGAAGCTCGGGTCAACCAGACAAGCAATTCCACCAGGTGTAGCATTAGAGCACCTTAGGAAACCATCCATCAGGCCCTCCCCAGAAACCGACTCAATCTATGTCCCAGAGGACACAGAATCCGGAGCTGTGCCCATGGATATTGACATGGGAAGTGGTGCGCGAAACCCGGGGACTGCCTCGGCAAACCCGGGGACTGCTTCGCAAGACCTGAGGACTGCTCAGCGTGATCCGGTTGAAGTTATGCCGGTGGATCAGATGGAGATTGATGAGGATGTGTTCCCTGTGCGAACAATACCGGCTTGGGCACTACCTATATTTCAATTCCTGAAAGATGGAACGTTACCCACTGAGGAAGTGCTGTCTAGGCAAACACAGAGGAGGGCAAAGGCTTACACGATCATCAATCCCGAGCTGTACAAAAGAAGTGTGACCAATGTCCTCCAGCGATGTGTTGACCCGGAAGAAGGGCTTGACATCCTCCGAGATATACATCAGGGGGAATGCGGGCATCATGCCTCGTCCCGAGCCTTGGTAGCAAAAGCTTTCCAGCACGGATTCTATTGGCCAAATGCCTTAGAGCAAGCGGAAGATATGGTGAGAAAGTGTAATGGTTGTCAGAGGTACGCTACCAAGACACATATGCCAATGTCGGAACTCAAGACCATACCAATTACTTGGCCATTTGCCGTATGGTGCTTGGATATGGTCGGCCCATTCAAACCAGCAAGGGGAAATATGACTCACATTTTAGTAATGGTGGACAAGTTTACGAAGTGGATTGAGGTAAAGCCTATAAGAAAATGTGATGGAGCTACGGCCATAACGTTTCTCAAAGATATCTTCTGGAGGTACGGTTATCCTCACAGTATCATAACTGATAATGGCACAAACTTTGCGGAAGGAGCATTTGCGCGTTTTTGACGGGATAAGAAGATCTGGCTGGACATAGCCTCGGTAGCCCACCCCACATCGAACGGAAAAGTGGAAAGATCCAACGGATTAGTATTATCCGGGATAAAACCCCGGCTCATTGAGCCGCTGCAAAGATCAGCGGGGTGCTGGATAGAAGAACTACCAGCGGTACTGTGGAGTTTAAGAACAACTCCGAATCGATCAACAGGCTATACGCCATTTTTTCTGCTATATGGGGCAGAAGCTATATTACTAGCCGACATAGAGCATGATTCGCCTAGGGTCACCCAATACACAGAAGCCGAAGTGCAAGAATCCCGGCAAAATGATGTTGATCTGCTGGAAGAAGCGAGAGAACTGGCATTGTCCAGATCCGCCATATATCAGCAAAATCTCCGACGCTATCATAGCCGGAAAGTATGCCCCCGAGTCTCTCGGGAAGGCGATCTGGTGCTCCGGTTGGTACAATGTAATGCTGGCATGCATAAATTATCCCCCCCATGGGAAGGGCCATTCATCGTGAGCAAGGCATTGCACAATGATTCTTATTATCTTATAGATGCAAAGCCACAGGAAAAGAACAAGGCGGACATGTCCGGAGAGGAATCCAAGCGACCATGGAATATTTCTCTACTTCGTCCTTTCTACACTTAGCTAAGAAGTGTATGTATCTGAGTCATCTCATATGTCGGTATGTATGTCGGCAATGAGCTTATCAATGAAATGTTGGCACCTCGAGCAGTAACTCGGGGGCTGCCTTAATAATGTTTGTTGTTTTTTGTGCATTAGCTGGAATAAGTTACTCTACTTAACTCGGATTAGTAATGTGTGAGCACCAAGAACCCAACTCTTCGACTTGCTGCTGTCCAACAAGAATTGGTTTCATGGCAAGAAAGAGAACAAGTTTGGAATTGCATAGCACATGAAAAACGACTAAGGAAAAGAATTTATTCGAGCCGACGTTTGTTTCTCGGACTAACCCTGTATTTATTTTCAAGTTATTATGCAGTTTTATTTTTGAGCTAAGTCTAAAAGTTTCCTAGTATTGTTAAGACAATTTTTGAAGCTCGGATTCGTAAGTTGTAAAACCGAATCAAGGTAGACACGAACCGAGCCAAAAAGATTGGACGAACAAGAAAAAGAAACTCGGGGACTATGCCCAAGTTAATCCGGCATAAGAACTTAGTAGCAAAATATCACATGTATATGGAATACAACTCCACCCGACATACCGAGGATCTGATAAATTTTCAAGTTTTTTTGCTCAAGGAGCGGCAGGAGGAGGGAGTTCGGCATCATCTTCGCCATCTTCAATATCCGAGGAGTCATCTTCTCCATCACCGTCCGAGCCATCTTCATCATTCTCAACCTCTTCGTCCCCAGCGGCTTCCAGGAAGCTCGGCCCCTCAACCCATTCATGAATGGGAGCATATTCGATGAGGCTATGGGCGCAAGCCTAGCGCCGAGCCACCCACTCCGGGTCATTGGTCCATCTGGATCCTGTGCGCAGGCCTGTCAGGAGGTTGAGATCAATTTTCTCATACCACGTGAGTATGTGGTGAAGAATGGTATCAGCCACGGCACGTCCAGCGGACTCTCTCCAGAGGTCGAGCTGAGTCTCGGTTTCCATTAGCTTCTCAACGAGAAATGCGGTGGTCTCCGGAGTATCTTCATCGGGCCAGAACGTGTTGAAGATGTGAACTGCAACGTCGAGGATGTCCTTGCCATAATTTTTGATGAGCTCCACGCGAGATGACAAGCTGACCAACAGGTCCTCCATGTCATAAGGAATCTCTTCACCATCAGGAGCGGCAGGAGTACCCCTTTCTCGGCGGAAGTCGGCAACTGCTGCGCTCGCAATAGCAGTGCCCTCTGGAAATTTGCCTGGAAAAGAGACAAAGGAAGAAGGTAAAGAAAAGACATATGAAGTAACCTGGAGAAGTAGGTCGGATAAGGGAAAGGAACTTACGTGATATATGGCTGAGGATCCGGGTCAACTCCCTGGTGCAGTCATCACGTCTCTTGCGAAGATGCTCAAGCTCAGCATTCACCGACCCAAGCTGGATGCCAGACTCCTTGAGTAGATCCTAGTCCTTGGCGCTCTGGAGATTGAGGCGCTCGCGCTCTTCTGTGTAATTCTGGCCAACCTTTTGGAGTTCGGATTGGTGCTGGGCCTTCATTTTCTCCATCTCAGCCTTGAGCCTGGCGATCTCATCGTCCTTGGTCTGGAGGAGGGTGAGCTCATCATCTTTCTTCTTAAGCTCGGCTTGGTGTTGCCCTGTTTGTTCGAGAAAATGCAGCATCATATCAGGCACGGGCACACTATCTTCAAGCAATGCTGAAATAGTGTGTTGACCCGGCAGAGCCGAGGTATGAATGTTTTCCGAGCCAAGGAGAAAAGGAAGTGGAAAGCACTGTAAGGTCGGACAAAAATGACTTACCCGTGATCTGCTCCAGATTCTTCCGCATAATCTTGTTCTCAGCCTCCACCCCAGCTGCGGAAACCGAATGATGAGATTAGTTCGGCAGAGGAAGATGAAGAAAAAACGAAGAAGCGCCAAGGAAAAAATTTACCCCTTTTCTCGTGTTCCGCGATAAGTGCTGCTTGCTTGGCGCGAAGCATCTTGTGGGTATCCAGCAGACGTTGGAATTCAGCACTCCGGCGATTGGTGGTCACCTTAAAGAAGTATAGAAACAAAGCTTGGTGCATATTCGAAGTGTACAAAAATCCGGGCCAAGTGGAACTTAACCCGGCTCTAGGTGTGTGCATATTCAAAATGTACAAAAATCCGGGCCAAGTGGAACTTAACCCGGCTCTAGGTGTGTGCATATTCGAAGTGTACAAAAATCCGGGCCAAGTGGAACTTAACCCGGCTCTAGGTGTGTGCATATTCGAAGTGTACAAAAATCCGGGCCAAGTGGAACTTAACCCGGCTCTAGGTGTGTGCATATTCGAAGTGTACAAAAATCCGGGCCAAGTGGAACTTAACCCGGCTCTAGGTGTGTGCATATTCGAAGTGTACAAAAATCCGGGCCAAGTGGAACTTAACCCGGCTCTAGGTGTGTGCATATTCGAAGTGTGCAAAAATCCGGGCCAAGTGGAACTTAACCCGGCTCTAGGTGTGTGCATGTTCGAAGTGTACAAAAAGTCTGGGCCAAGTGGAACTTAACCCGGCTCTAGGTGTGTGCATATTCGAAGTGTACAAAAAATCCGGGCCAAGGGGAACTTAACCCGGCTCTAGGTGTGTGCATATTCAAAGTTCTCATGGAGCTACATTGGTTTTCTAAAGAGCATTCGACCGAGTAACAAATTACTCCCCCGGAGGCTCGGGGACTAATGGCTATTATCTACAGCATGTAAAGGGGAAGCGACGTACCTCCATCATTCTCCCCGCGAGGTTAATTGCCTTAGTGGCTGTGTTCATTTGAGCAGAAAATTCAGCGGGGCCAAACTTCTCCGGAAGATCGTCATTGTGGACGAACTCCGCCTTGTTCCAATTCATGACAAATTCAATTAGGCTCGGAGGGTACCGCTCGCCGGTGGGCATATAGGGCACCACCAAGCCCTTCGCGTGCGCTTCGTTCCTCTCAACCAAGGCAAGGGCTGGGCTGGTGTGCAGAACCATCTGCTGTGCATCAGTTGGCTCGGTAGGGGCTTCCTTCGCTGCTGGAGCTTTCTTGGGAAGCATTGATGCGAGGGTACGCTGCCCAGCCTCGACGAATGCTGATTTGGTAGCGTCCGGAGCCTTTTTGCCCTTTGCTTGCTGGGAAGAGGAAGTTGTCGCAGCGGATTTCCCCTTAGGAAATGCCGGGGTAGTTCCTCGCCGAGGTTGAGAAGACTCGGACGAGGCAGAGGAGCTCGGTGCTAGTGCTCTTGTTGCTGGACTTGGTGCCGCTGCTGATGTTTTTGCAGCCGGAGTTGGTGCTGATGCCGGAGTTGGTATTGGTGCTTGTTTGGTTGCCGGTACTGGAGCTGGTGCTGGTGCCGAGGTAGTTTCAGTGGTTGCTGGTTGCGGCGAAGCCGAAGTTGTGGATGTTGTTGCCTCGGCTGGACCGGTCTCCCCCGCTCCAAGGTTACCCTCCTCTCGATGAGGTGGAACAGAACCCGGAGCAGCCGCAGAACCCTCTGGAATAGGGCTCAGCGGGTGTGACTCGTCGTCACGAGGGGGAGAAGGGCTAGGTCGGAGCGGTGAAGAGATGCTAGACCCACTCCGAGGGACCTCCACCAGAGCCCTGCAAAAGAGAATAATGTCAGAAGCGAAATTACAACAATGCAAGGAAGAGCAAGTTACAGAAGGAAAAATGACTTACGCATCCGAGGTTTGGGCCTCCTTGGGTTTCCGAGCCCTTCGTGCTGGGGCCTTGCCTGCTGGCTTGGAGGCAGTCTTGTCCCTGGACTTCTTTCGCCTTTCAGCGGGCTGAGAAGGTCCGGAGGAGGAACTTGGAGCAGCCCCGCGCTTCTTCTTCGGTGCTACCAGAACAGGTTCGCCCGTAGCAAGGGGAGGGTCCTCATGGATGTGCCCACCGGGATTAGCTGATGCCGGAAAAGCAAAAGAAAGGGGGACAGCCTCAACAGGTTCAATCACCTCGACATCCGATCCATCTTCATCATCGGGCCAATCTCTAATAGAAGTGAATTTACCGGTGGGTCGCTTTGTACCGTCGGTCATCGGGAGGAACATCTCCTGGTCCGGATCTTCCTCATCCGGAGTCTCCCGGTCCGGCGCCCACTTAAGGGTCGGATCGGTGTCGTCCTCGAGGGTCTGCTGAAGAAATAGCTGAGGAAAAGAATGAACAAAAGAGTCAAAATGCAACAATAACCGACATGTAATTAGTCCAGAGTAAGTTTGCAACATGAAGCTTACCACGGGAGGAAGCCTATCGTGGCAATAATGCTCAATTCCCCAAGTCCACTCAAAGGAGAAGTCCTTGTGGGTGGTGAAGAGAGCCTTAACCCGGCAATATATCTCTGTGTTGCTCAGCTCAAAGGACGAGGTCCGATTGGGGTCGCGGCCGAAGCTCATGTGGCACGCCTTGTGGGTGCGCTTCTGGAGGGGGGAAATTCGGTTGCGCACAAAAGTGATCATAGCATCCTCGTTGCGCAGTCCGAGCTTCTTCAGCTCCGCGAACCTCTTGTTGACCTGGTTGGCCAAGGCCGTGGGCTTCTTGGCGACGACGTCCCACAGTTCTGGGTTAGGTGGACCCGGAGTATAGGGAAGCAGCCGGATCAAGTCTACAGTGCCCGTATTCCGGACATAAAAGAAGGTCCGGGCCCACCCTTTGCAGGAGTCCAGCCCGGTGACCCGGGGGAAAACGGACAGCCTCTGGGGTGAGATGGACGCAGCTCCAAATTGAGTGAGCTGCTTGTCCTCCGGATCAAGTTGGATGTTTGGGATGACGTTACGACGAAGGCCGAAAAACCGGATCCATAGCTCCTTCGTGGGCCATAGTACGGCATAGCCTTCGATCGTAGAGGCAAAAGCGGAAAGAGAGGTAATGGCGTTGGCAGGAAGGTGGTGCGGCTGGAGTTCGTACGTACTAAGCCAATCCCGGAAAAACTCGCTCACCGGCAAACCGAACCCCCGTTGGAAGTGGGACAAGAACACGATGAACTCACCCGGATTGGGTGAGGGGGCCAATTTGGAGGAGGCGAGATGAGCGGCGACGCCGGTGGGGATGCGTCTGGTCCGATAGAGCCAGTCTAGGTCATCTTGACAGACCCAAGACCCGGCCCACGCACCACGGTCCGCCGCCGCGGTGTCCTCCTCCATTTCTTGCTCGGCGACGATGAGCTCCTCCTCCGTCATCTGGTCTTCGCTGCCCTCGCTGGCGCTAGCGGCGGCGGGAGGAAGAGGCCTGGATTGATGAGGACCCATGGCGAGGGAGTTGTGTAGCGGTGGCGGCGATGCAGAGGCACGGGGAAGCAGTGCGGCGGCGGCGCTGCTACTTGGAGCACTAGCGGCGGCGTGGGCGCGAGGAAGACGAAGAAGAAGAGCAAGGGGCAGAGGAGCGCGGAAGGGGAAAAATCCTAAGGGATGCGCCCCTCCCCTATTTAACCACTCCCTCAAGGGGTGAGTGGGATCGCGTCCTGCGAATGAGCCACATGGTGTGGCCGTGTATAGCCCACCTCGGCCAATCAGCAGGGAGCCACACGGAAGGCAACAAAGCGGAGATGATCCCATGACGTGACGCTGTGATGCGGTAAACGAGGAGGCAGGCTTGACGTGACCCGCGCACAGTGATAACTGACAATTACTGCGGCGGTTACTGTGCTGGCCCTTAAAATAAGACAACATAATGATTACCCTCCACATGGGTTGGCGTACGAGAGAAGGAAACAAGACCCAGATGGAACCGTGGTAACCCGGCCAGCAAGTGAAAACTTGGAATGTGCAGAGGGAAAGTAAAACCATGAGGTCTGAATTAAAGTGGTAACCCGGCCAGCAAGTGAAAACTTGGAATGTGCAGAGGGAAAGTAAAACCATAAGGTCCGAATTAAAGTGGTAACCCGGCCGGCAAGTGAAAACTTGGAATGTGCGAAGGGAACGTAAATCCATATAATCCAAGGTAAAGAGGTAACTCGGCGATAACGACCGGAGCTCGAAATTGAACCTGATGTGGCCTTAGCAGCCAAGGCAGCTAAGACCGCACCAGCTTCGGGGACTAATGCTGGGGGGATACCCCCGGGTAGGGTCACACCAGGGTATAAAGGCCGAGTTAGCCGAGGTTCGGCAAGGCCAAAGCGGATGCTGGCCGGGTCACCTCAAGGCAGGCCGAATCACGGGGTAACCCGGACCAGGGGCGTTCGCCTAACTAAGTCTCAACCGACTTAAGCAGTAAGTCGGAAGTGCCTATTTTACTTGTATGCAGGAACAGGTGTGGCCGGATCAACTCTGATCCGGGTCACGTCTAGCTTCTAGGAGAAGGAAGGAATCTCGCTGGTCAAAAGAAGCCCCAGTACGCACTACCTGAGCGAAGCAAGCAAGGGCAGGACCACCGAGACGTGGCCAACAAGGGTGACAACGCCCATGTCGGCTGATGCGGGCGCCGCAGAGGCTCACGTAGCCTCTGCATGTGTGACGCGGGGGAAAGCACCCCGGTCGGCTTACTACTTTAGGAGGAGGCATATTCTTAGGAATATGCCTCCATGTATGCCCTAGGCAGAGACCGAGCTCCCTCTATAAAAGGGGCCCTAGGGTTTCAGTAGAAGGGGTTCCGCTATTCTGATTTGGCTAGGGTTTTAGGTGTGAATTGTGGGTGAGAGTAAGAGAGCTCCTTCTTCCTCCTCTCGCCAATACAGCTCTAGGAGCACTTGTAATCTTGGAAGCAAAGCAATACAAACTACTGTGTGGAGAATCACTTCACTATCCCTCCCTGGATTCCCCTAGCGTGTATTAGTCCCCACCTTTAGCCTATCCATGGCATCTGCCGTGACACCACCACGACAGTAATCTGAGAATTGTTCTCAAACAAGAAAAAAGGGACCGTGTCCTAGACAACCCACTTCCAGCTGAGCCGGATGAGAATGCAACTGTCGCAACCACCAATGCCTACCATCGGATTTGTGATGAATCCACGGAGATTAGTTGTCTTATGCTTGCTCACATGGAACCGGACTTGCAGCAGCTGTTTAAGAATGTTGAGGCCTACGATATGATCGAAAGCCTCAAAAGTATGTTCCAGGCTCAGGCAAAGACTGAGAGGTACCAAGTCTCTCAGGCTTTGTTGAGATGCAAGCTTAAGGATGGCGATCCACTGAGTCCGCATGTGATCAAGATGGTTGGTTACGTGTAGTCTCTAGAAAGGCTTGGCTATCCCATTAGCGAAGAGTTCGCTACGGACATAATTCTGAACTCTCTTCCTAGTGCGTATGGCTAGTTCATATCAAACTACCACATGCATGGTATGGATAAGAAGCTCACTGAATTACATGGGATGCTCAAGCAGGCTGAGGCGGATCTCAAGAAAGGTGCCAGTCAAGTGTTGATGGTACAAAACAAGGCTAAGTTCAAGAAGAGTTCTTGGACTAAGAAGAAGAAAGTCAGGAGGTAAGGCTGAGGACCCAGTCCAAAGCGCTTCCTCAGGGACTAAGCCATCTCCTGCAGCCGGATCCACTTGCTTCTACTGCAAGTCGGATGGCCACTGGAAGAGGAATTGCAGCAAGTATCTGGTTGACAAAGCCAAGAGTGGAGGTGTGACTTCCGGCTCAGGTACACTTGTTTGCAATGTTATAGACATTTCTCTTGCTGATGCAGCTGGTAGTTCTTGAGTATATGATACCGAATCAGTCATTCACATCTGCAACTCGTTGCAGGGACTGGGCAAGAACTAGGAGCATGGCAAGAGGCGAGGTTAACATTAGAGTCGGCAACAAAGCGAGAGTCGCTGCGTTGGAAGTCGGCACGATGCAACTTCATTTACCTTCAGGATTCTTAATGGAGCTAAATAATTGTTATTATGTTCCAGTGCTTAGTCGAAACATTATTTCTGCCTCATGTTTGATGAGACAAGGCTATGAGTTGAATATTAAGAATAATGGTTGATCTTTATATTTGAATGATATGTTTCACGGCTTTGCACCCATCCGGGGCGGGTTATTTATTTTGAATCTTGATAGTGAATCTGTCTATAACATAAATGTGAAAAGGTTAAAACCAAATGATCTGAACATGACTTACTTTTGGCATTGTCGGCTTGGTCATATAAGTTGGAAACGCATGAAGAAGCTCCATGATGATGGACTCCTAACTTCATTCGACTTGGAGTCGTTTGAGACATGTGAATCCTGCCTACTCGGCAAGATGACCAAGACACCTTTTGCAAAGAGTTGTGAAAGGGCGTCCGACTTATTGGGACTAGTACATAGTGATGTATGTGGCCCGATGAGCACGACAGCCAGAGGTGGTTATGAGTACTTCAATACATGCACTGATGATTTGAGTAGGTATGGATATATCTACTTGATCAAACATAAGTCGGATGCCTTTGAAAAGTTCAAAGAATTCTAGAATGAGGTACAAAATCAACTCGGCAAGAAAATAAAGTTTCTCTGGTCGACCGAGGAGGCAAATACATGAGCCATGAGTTTGATGACCATCTTAAGAGTTGTGGAATAGTTCCCCGGCTCACTCCTCCAGAAACGCCGCAGAGAAACGGTGTGTCGGAAAGGAAGAATTGGACCTTGTTGGACATGGTACGATCAATGATGAGTCGAACAGATCTACCTTTATCATTTTGGGGTTATTGTCTAGAAACTGCAGCGTTCACACTAAACAGAGTACCATCAAAGTCGGTAGAGAAGACACCACATGAGATGTGGACTTGCAAGAAGCCGACTTTGTCTTTTCTTAAGATTTGGGGTTGTGAAGCTTTTGTCAAGCGACTTCAGTCGGACAAGCTTACAGCTAAGTCGGATAAGTGTATTTTCGTGGGGTATCCGAGGGAAACCTTGGGTTACTACTTCTACAACCGAGAAGAGGGCAAAGTGTTTGTCGCTCGGAACGGTGTCTTCCTTGAGAAAGAGTTTCTCGGTCGGGGAGTCAGTGGGAGCACGGTGCAACTCGAAGAAATTCGAGAGATACCGGCCAGCAGCGAGCGACAAAAGCCTTAGAGGTTGAGCCAATCGTGGTACCTGAGCCGGCAACTGCACCGACTCTGCGAAGATCGGCCAGATTGAGAAGTGTTCGTGATGTGTTGCTGTTGGACAGTGATGAGCCGGCAACTTATTCAGAAGAAATGGTAGGTTCTGATTCTGAGTCATGGCTTGGAGCCATGAGATCCGAGTTAAAGTCCATGGATGAAAATCAAGTCTGGAACTTGTTTGATCTGCTAGACGGTGCAAGACCCGTCGAGTGCAAATGGGTCTTTAAGAAGAAAACTGATATGGATGGAAATGTTTCTGTCTATAAAGCACGGCTTGTCGTGAAGGGGTTCCGACAGGTTCAAGGAGTTGACTACGATGAGACTTTCTCTCCCGTGGCGATGCTTAAATCAGTTCGGATCATGTTATCTATAGCAGCCTATTTCGACTATGAGATATGGCAAATGGATGTCAAGACGGATTTCCTTAATGGAAATTTAACCGAGGACATGTATATGATACAGCCTGAGGGTTTTGTCGATCCGGCTAATGCCGACAAGGTATGCAAACTTCGGAAATCCATTTATGGGTTGAAGCAAGCATCTCGGAGTTGGAACATTCGCTTTGATGAGGTAGTCAAATCATTTGGCTTCATCAAGAGTGATCATGATTCTTGTTTATACAAGAAGTTTAGTGGGAGCAAAGTAAACTTTCTGATCTTATACGTGGATGACATATTACTGATTGGAAATGATGTCCAGATGTTGCCAGAGACCAAGGAGTCATTGGAAAAGAGTTTTTCGATGAAAGACTTGGGTGAGGCGACTTACATACTAGGAATCCGGATCTATAGAGATAGATCAAAGCGGCTCATTGGATTGAGTCAAAGTACATATTTCGACAAAGTGTTGAAGAAGATCAACATGGAATCATCTAAGAAGGGGTTCTTACCGATGTCCCATGGCGTAAAACTTAGCAAGGCTCAGTGTCCTTCGACAACTGATGAGCGAAGTCGGATGAGTGCGATTTCGTATGCTTCTGCAATCGGATCCATCATGTACGCTATGATTTGTACTAGGCCGGATGTTTCCTATGCTCTAAGTGTTGTGAGCAGGTACTAGGCTGACCCTGGAGAAATCCACTGGGCAGCGGCTAAAAATATCCTCAAGTACTTGAGAAGGACTAAGGATATGTTCCTGGTTTATGGAGGTGAGGATAAACTCAGTGTAAAGGGTTACAAAGAATGCGAGTTATCTCACTAACTCGGATGATTCTCGTTCGCAATCCGGATATGTGTTTGTGATAAACGGAGGGGCTGTGAGCTGGAAGAGTTCCAAGCAAGAGACGGTGTCTGCGGCTACGATAGAGGCTGAGTATATTGCTGCCTCGGAGGCGGCAAAGGAAGCCGTTTGGATGAGAAATTTCCTCATGGATCTTGGTGTGGTTCAGGGCTCGTCCAATACATTATATGTGTATTGTGACAACAATGGTGCTATTGCACAAGCCAAGGAACCTAGACAACACCAGAAGAACAAACATATACTCATGCGGTACCACCTTATTCGCCAGTTCGTGGATCAAGGTGATATCAAGTTATGCAAGGTACACACAGATGCAAACATTGCGGATCCATTGACAAAGCCACTTCCACAGCCAAAGCATGAGGCGCACCTGAGAGCAATGGGCATTAGATGCCTAGACATGTGATGTCGGAAGATTGACTCTAGTGCAAGTGGGAGACTATTGGGAATATGCCCTAGAGGCAATCATGGTTGATGATATTTCCCAATGTATTCATAAGGTTATGGTCCATGTATGAACTGCTGATATGTATCATTGAATATGTGATTTGATTGTGGAACTATATATTCATGTTGTTCATGCTAATTGTCCTTGGTCATTGAGGTTGTGCTGGACACACAACTTAGACCAATGTGAAAGTCGACAGGTGACTAGGTTCCACTTGTCATGGGCATGGAGATGCTATTCCGACTTACATGGATTCGACAAAAGAGTTTAGCGAGTCGGACTGACCCACATTGAGATGCTACGAACAAGTCGTCATTTGCATGTCTCAATCAATGTAATCCTTAGACCTGAGGTTATTGCACAATCCGAGTTGAGGATCACTGACTTAGGTTCTGTCAAACGCTGTTCCGTCAATGGGCAGTTATAAAGGCGGAGTTCGGGTCGACGGTGAATCAAGCTGCGTGATGTGAATGACCAAGATGGGATTTTGCCCCTCCATCTGGTGAGATATTCTCTGGGCCCTCTCGGAAGATATGATTCGGAAAGCATGGCCATGCGTGTCTCAGTTAAGTGTTAACCGAGGCAATCGACTAAGAGTTAGTCGGATGAGTCACTTATCTCGTATTGAGAAAGAGAGTCGGACTATTTTAGGGATGACGATCATTCGCCTATAGTCCCACAAGGTATATCGTGAGGCAAAAGGGACTTAGAAGAAAGTCGCATTGGAAAGGTATGTCGTCATGACTTATTGATACTTGGGAGTCGGCATGTTCTGCTAGGAGTCGCTACAGACTAATCGATTACGAGTGAGACTCGGAATTGTGTCCGGGTTACCATGAGCCTGTCCGGTCACACACTTAAGAGCGGGAGCAAGTTTGGGTTAGACCCAAACAGGAAATATATTTGGGTTGGACCCAAATAGAGACATGGACTTAGACAGTAAGTTGGACTCGCAGTGACTAATATAGGCCTTTTAGTGAATGGGCCACAAGTGAGTGGAGCCCACTTTCACTCCCTATATAAGCTGGGGCGCAGGTGCTTACAGCACAAGGTTAGGTCACTCCATGTGTTGGAAACCCTAGCTCCAGTCCAGTCCTGTCGCCGCCATACCGGACCTAGCAGTCCATCGCTGGTGCTCCTCCTCGTACGTGTGGATACTGGTGGAGGTGTTGTACGTTCAGCACTTCGACGATCGTGGAGCCGGAATGGATCGTGGAGCCGGAACGGATCGTGAGGACTGCACTACATCAAGCGACGTGCTTCATCGATTCCGCAACTGTGTCTAGTGGTAATCCTCGTGGCCTTCTACCTGAGCTGGATCTTGGGATCACCGTGTAGGAAAAAGTTTTTGTTTTTCTCTGCGTGGCCCAACATAACTTTAATATTGCTTGTTCTTGAACTATTTGTATCTAGTCACTCTTATGAACTTTGAAGGTGTCCTATGCATTTATGTTTGCTACTCTATGAGGGACAAGCTGAATGCCACTATGCTATGTTTTCTTTATGTGAAACAAACAAACGTCTTGCAAAGCATAGTTATTCATGAATCTTTTGTTTGTGCCTTTTCATGTTGCAACATAGTTGCTATGTCTTATTGTTAGAACTATGTTGAAGTACTATGATCCTAGCTATCAATGTTTTACAAATACTTTGATCAAGTTTATGATGGTGCATGTCACCTCAAAAATTATTCTTTCTTTTTATCACTTACCTACTTGAGGACGGACAGGAATTAAGCTTGGGGATGTTGATACGTTGCAAACGTATCTATAATTTTTGATGTTCCATGCTTGGTTTTTATCTACTTTCTTATGTTTTGTCAACACTTTGGAGTACTTTTTATACACTTTGTTGGACTAACCTATTAATAAGATGCCACAGTGCCAGCTGCCTGTTTTTCTGTTGTTTTTGGTTCGAGGAAAGTCAGAAAATGAATATTCTCAGAATTGGACGGGACAAAAGACAACGTCAGTTTTTCACCGAGGTGGACACGGAGCCAGAATACGAGACGGAGAGGGGCTAGAGGGCCGCCACACCACCTGGTCGCGTGGCCAGGCCTGGCCCGCACCAGGGGGTGGTGTGGCCACCTAGGGCACCCCCTCGGTCTCCCCTTTCGCCTAAGATGCCTCCGATACAGAAACCTTAAGTACCCGATCAAAAATCCACGAAAAGAGTCTATAGCCGCCGTCATCTCCATCCCTAGATTGGGAGGGATCTGAAGCTCTTCCCGGCACCCTGTTGGAGGGGAGAATTCACCCTGGAGGCCTTCTTCATCACCATGCAAGCCTCCGGTGTGATGCGTGAGTAGTTCATCCCTAGACTACGGGTCCATGTTGTAGCTAGATGGTTGGTTCTTCTCCTTTGTGCTACCATGTCTAGATCTTGTGAGCTCCGTTCATGATCAAGATCATCTATTTGTAATCCTACATGTTGTGTTTGCGGGGATCTGATGGATATTGAGATGCTATTTTAGATTGATTATTGATTCTATCATGTCTTTGTTACTTGTGATCTTGCATGCTCTCCGTTGTTAGTAGATATCTTGGCCGAGTAGATGCTAGCAACTCCAAGAGGGTGTATTTATGCTCGATAGTGGGTTCATGCCTCTAGTAATCTGGGGAAGTGACAAAAATCTCTAAGGTACTAGATGTGTTGTTTCTACTAGGGAGAAAACAGCAATCCTTTGTTCATAGACAATCGTATTGTTTACTTTACACGCAGTGTGTAATGCAATTATCTATTGCTTGCAACTTAATACTGGAGGGGGTTCGGATGATAACCTGAAGGTGGATTATTAGTCATAGATGCAGTTGGATTACGATCTATGTATAATGTTGTAATGCCCAATCAAATCTCATCGGAGTCAAGATGATTAGTATATGCATGATTGCTTTCTCGATGTTTGTCAATTGCCCCGCTATAATTTGGTCACCCAACATGTTATCTATCTTAAGGAGATCCACCACTAGTGAACTATGGACCCCGGTCCTTTCTTTTACCATCAATCTACAAGTGTTTACTGTTTTCTGTTTACTTTCTACAAGCTATTACTTTGTTCCACACAATACGTTTAATCCTTTGTTTTCAGCAAAACCGGTGAGGTTGATAACCTCACTATAAGTTGGGGGCAAAGTTATGTGGTTGTGTTGTGCAGGATTCCAAGTTGGCAACAACACCTTGGAGGTGTTTCCTTGCTCCTACTGGTTCGATAACCTTGGTTTCATAACTGAGGGAAACTTACTGCTGTGCTCATCATACCTTCCTCTTGGGGTTCCCCAATAAGCCCGACATCAACCACGAGTCAGCAACAGGAACCTAACACCAATGGAATCTAGGAGTTGTTCGTGCTTGTCTTGTAGGAGAGCTTTAGTCAACGGATCTGCCATATTCAGTTCCGTATCTACTTTGCAAATCTTGACTTCACCTTCATCAACATTTTGTCGGATGACGTTAAATCTAAGCTTGATGTGTTTGGCTACGGAATGAGTCCTTGGTTCCTTTGCATTTGCAATAGCTCCCGTGTTATCACAATAGATCGTGACGGGGTCATGCGCATTTGGAAAAACTCCTAGTTCAATGATGAAATTCCTTAGCCAAATAGCTCCATTCGTTGCATCAGCCGTAGCAATGTATTCAGACTCCATTGAAGACTGCGCCACCACCGATTGCTTCTTACTCTTCTAGCTTACCGCCCCACCATTTACTAGGAACACAAATCATGTTTGAGACTTTCAGTCATCATGATCTGAGTTCTAGCTCGCATCCACGTAACTCGTTACGTTTAGAGCTTCATCACTTCCTCCATAGACTAGGAACATATCCTTTGTTCTTTTGAGATACTTTAGGATATTTTCACAGCTGTCAAGTGATCCGGTCCTGGATTACTTTGGTATCGGCTCGTCAAACTAAGATCAATGCCACATCAGGTCGTGTACTTAACATTGCATACCTAGATCCTATGACTGAGGCAAAGGGGATGTAGGACATCTTTTCTCTATCATTATCCGTTACCGGACATTGAGTCACAATCATTTTGCAATTCTTCATCATTGGCAAAGAGACCTTTTTGGCATTGTCTAGTTTGAACCTTTTCGAAATATTTTCGATGTAAGTACTCTGACTTAATGCAATTAAGCGTCTTGATCTATCTCTATAGATCTTGATGCCTAATATGTATGTAGCTTCACCTAGATCCTTCATGGAAATTTGACTACTCAAATATGCTTTCACGCTTCTCATAAGATCCACATCATTTCCCATGAGTAATATGTCATCCACATATACTACTAAGAAAATAATTGAGCTCCCACTCACTTTCTTGTAAACACAGAACTCTTGTTGATTTTGGACAAATCCAAAACTCTTGATCACTTGACAAAACGTTGGTTCCAGCTCCGAGATGCCTGCTTCAATCCATAAATGGACCGCTAAAGCTTGCATACATTTCTAGCATCCTTAGTATCAACAAAACATTCCAGTTGCATCATATACAACTCTTCATCAATGTGAGCATTGAGGAATGCGGTCTTGACATCCATCTGCCAAATTTCATAGTCGAAATGTGCAGCAATTGCTATTAAAATCCGGGCAGCCTTAAGCATCACTATGGGAGAATAAGTCTTATCATAATCAACTCCTTGAATTTGTCGAAACCCCTTTGCGACAAGTCGATCTTTGTGAACGTTCACATTACCATTCGCATCTGTCTTTTTCTTTAAAATCCATTTATTTTCTACGGCCTTGCGGCCTTTTGGAAGATCTACCATGGTCCAAACTTGGTTCTCATACATGGATCCTATTTCGAATTTCATGGCTTCCAGCCATTTCTCAGAGTCAGCACTATCCATAGCTTCTTTGTAGTTTGCAGGTTCTTCTTGTTCATCTAGGATGACAGACATCACAAGGCTACTGTACCAATCTGGAGTGGCACGAATTCTTGTAGACCTGCGAACCTCAGGAGTTTCGATGTTGTTGCTTTGATCATCATCATTGGGCTCTTCCTCCATGTTGGAGAGCAGTTTTGGAACTGCTTTCGTTGTGCTACTTGGAATTTGGAGAGAAGGATCAACAACTTCATCTAACTCAATTTTCCTTCCACTAACTCCTTTATCAAGAAACTCTTTCTCAAGAAAGGTGCCGGTTTTTGTGACAAACATTTTGCCTTCGACCTGGTTGTAGAAAGTATACCCAACAGTTTCCCTTGGATATTCCACAAAGATACATTTTTCCATTTGGGTTCGAGTTTGTTAGGCTGTAGTTTCTTGACGTAAGCCTCACAACCCCAAACTTTTCAAAACGACAACTTTGGCTTCTATCCATACCATATCTCATATGGAGTTGTCTCCACGGATTTGGATGGTGCTCGGTTTAAAATAAAAGCAGCGGTTTCCAATGCATATCCCCAAAAAGTCATAGACAAATCAGTTAAAGACATCATGGACCACACACTATCTAATAGGGTTTGGTTGCGTCGTTCAAACACACCATTACGTTGTGGTGTTCCGGCTGGCGTAAGCTGTGGGATAATCCCACAGTCCTTCAAGTGCATGTTAAACTCATAACTCAAATACTTGCCTCCCTGATCCGATTGAAGATGCTTGATTCTCTTGTTAAGTTGATTCTCTACTTCTTTCTGAAATTCCTTGAACTTTTCAAAGGTTTCAGACTTGTGCTTCATTAAGTAGATATATCCATATCTGCTTAAGTCGGTAGTAAAGGTAACAAAGTAACGATAACCATTGCGTGTTGAGACGCTCATTGGTCCACATACATCCGTATATATGATTCCCAGTAGGTCTACAACTCTCTCCATTGTCCCGAAGAATGGTGTCCTAGTCATCTTGCCCATGAGGCATGGCTCACATGTATCAAGGGAGTCGAAATCCAATAATCCAAGAAGCCCTTCTGAATGAAGCGTCTTCATACGTTTAACGCCAATGTGACCAAGACGGCAATGCCACATAAACATGGAATTATCATCATTATGCTTACAGCGTTTAGCATCAACACTATGGATGTGTGTATCACAATAAAGATCAAGTAAGAATAAACCATCGCACACAGGGGCATGAACATACTAAATATCATTCATATAAATTGAACAACCATTTGTTCCTGATTTAAACGAATAATGATCTTGCAACAAGCAAGACCCACTCACAATATTCATACTCAATGCGGGTACATAGTAGCATTTATTCAAAACCAAAAATAATCCTGATGGTAGAAGGAGATGCAGGGTGCCGACGGCCATCAATTCGACTCTCGAACCATTGCTGAAGCGCATCGTCACCTCATCCTTCCTCAGGCGCCTCCTACTCTGCAGATCTTGCTGAGAGTTACAAATGTGAGCAACAGAACCGGTATCAAATACCCAGGTGTTACTCCTGGCGCTCGTAAGGAACACATCAATAACATGTATATCACATATACCTTTGTCCTTGGCGACTATCTTGCTGACTCGCTTGTCTTCAAGGTATTTGGGGCAGTTGCGCTTCCAGTGCCCATCCCCTTTGCAGTAGTAGCACGTAGTGCCGGGCTTAGCGCCAAGCTTGGTAGTCTTTCAGGTATTGGCAACGAACTTGCTATCCTTATTGGGCTTCTTTCCCTTGCCTTTTCCCTTTTGTCCCAGCTTCTTAAAGTTGGTGGTCTTATTTACCATCAACACCGTGTGCTCCTTCTTGATTTCTACCTCAGCAGTTTTGAGCATGGCGAACACCTCAGCAAGGGTCTTAGTCATCCCTTGCATGTTGTAGTTCATCACAAAGCTCTTATAGCTAGGGGCAGCGAGTGCAGCACCCTATCAATCGCGAGCTCCTCCGGGATTTTGCAATCCAGGGTGTTCAAACGCTTAACGTAGCTAGACATCTTGACTACGTGCTCACTGATATTGCTGTGCTCTTCCATTTTAGCAGAGAAGAAGAGCTTGGAAGAATCATACCTCTCTGCTCAAGCCTATGGAGCAAAGAAAGCCTTGAGATCCTCAATGATCTCAAAGGCATTCATCTTCTCAAAACGCTTTTGAAGCTCCGACTCCATGGCATAGAGCATTCCACTCTGGACGAGGGAGAAATCGTCCGCCTTGGACTGCTAGACATTCTTTTCGTCTTGGGAGGAGGAATCTTCAAGCTTAGCCAGAAGCTCAGCCTCGATGACATAAGTCAACTTGTAGGGGACTAGGAGGATCCTAAGATTGCGGAACCATGCGGTGAAGTTGGTTCCATTAGTTTTCAGCTTGTCCTTCACGAGGAAAGTGCTAAGGTTGAAGGTGGGTGGGCGACACATCTACAATGGATTTGCAAAGTGTTTAGACCATGTTCATAATAATGAGTTCAAGTTTTAATTTATACTAACAGAAGATCTCCCACTCAAATGAACATCCCTCCACTCGTTTAGTGATCACATGATCCCAATCCGCTGCACCTCCCCCAATCATCACGGCCATTAGTGTAGTATCAAAGGTGGACATTCCCTAATGTCGATCACATCAACCATGTGATTCATGCTCGACCTTTAGGTCTCCTGTATTCCGAGGCCATGTCTATAACATGTTAGGTGATACGTTGCAAACGTATCTATAATTTTTGATGTTCCATGCATGTTTTATATCTACTTTCTTATGTTTTGTCCACACTTTGGAGTATTTCTATACACTTTCTTGGACTAACCTATTAACAAGATGCCACAGTGCCAGTTGCCTGTTTTCTTCTGTTTTTGGTTCCAGAAAAGTCAGAAAATGAATATTCTCGGAATTGGACCGGACAAAAACCAAACTCGATATTTTACCAGAAGACTCATGGAGCCAGAAGATGAGACGGAGAGGGGGCACAGGGTGGCCACACCCCCCTTGGCGTGGGCAACCCTAGGCCACGCCAGGGCATGGTGTGGGCCCCCTGGCCGCCCACCGACCTTGCCTCTATGCCTATAAGATGCCTCCCGATGCAAAAACCATAAATCGAACAGCCTCCAGCCACGAAAAGTTCCGCAGCGCCGCCGCCACTGCCACCGAAGGGGAGATTCAGGGGGACAGAAAGTCTCTATTCCGGCACCCTGCCAGGACGGGGAAGTGCCCCCGGAGCCATCTCCATCGATCTCCACCACCATCTCCATCACCGTTGCCGATTCCCATGATGAGGGAGTAGTTCTCTCTCGAGGCTAAGGGTTCTACCGTAGCTATGTGTTCATCTCTCTCTCCATGCATGATCATATTGTGATCATGAGCTTTGTAATAAATTAGATCTACCTTGCTACTCAAGTGCTTTATTAGATCTCTGCTCTCCCCATGTGTGTGAAAGTGACAGCGTGCACACCATGGTGGCACTTAGGCTAGAGATTACAAATACTTGTTATGAGTTATATTTGGAGTTGGATGTCCCTATGAAATTGTGGTATTTGTTGGAACCATCTAGTGCTCAAGGTGACAGTGTGGGGTTATCTAGATGGGAAAGTCTTACTTTGAGGTGTGCTGTTATAGCCCTACCATGGATTAGAGTGTCCAACCGGAGAGTAGTTCAGAGTAGTATCATGAAGATAATATATTTATATGAGAGTGTTCACTAGTGAAAGTATGATCCCTAGGCCTTGTTTCTAAGCATTGAAACACCGTTTGCAACTAGATTTATTTCAGGTTGCCTTTAGTCTCTTCCACGCCATCAAGTTATTTTCTAGCACCGTTGTCTTATATCCATACCACTTGTATTTCACTATCTCTTCGCCGAACTAGTGCACCTATACACCTGAAAAGTGTATTGGGTGCGTTGGGGACACAAGAGACTTCTTGTATCTTGATTGCAGGGTTGCTTGAGAGGGGATACCTTTGACCACTTCCTCCCTGAGTTCGATAAACCTTGGGTGATCCACTTAAGGGAAAACTTGTTGCTGTTCTAGAAACCTCTACACTTGGAGGCCCAACAACTATCTACAAGAATAGAAGTGTGTAGACATCAAACTATTTTATGGCGATGTTGCCGAGGAGGTAAGGTAAAAGGTACTCACATCCTCTGGCTACTAAGCTATCTTCTAGTATAGTTGCTAGTGTGTGTGAGTGCTCGAAGTTATTTCCTTTAGATTCTACAATTTTGTCTTTTTGTTTCTTGTTTTCACTAGTTAGGCTTAATGGAAAACAACAAAAAATTAGAGAGCTTTATAGTATTTATCTTGAGTTAGGACATGAAGTGTTTGAACAGAAAATTAAAAAACCTATGGGACTTTATTTGAATGCTAATAGCAATGTTGTTACTATGAATTCTTTGGACACCATTATTGCTAATGCTATGGAAAAGTCTAAGCTTGGGGAAGCTAGTTTTGATGAAAATGATCTTTTTAGTCCCCCATCTTTAGAGGAGAAAATTTACTTTGATGATACTATACCTCCAATATATGATGATTACAATGATGAATATGATATTTTCAGTCCACCTACTATTGAGGAGAAAACTAATTATGATTACAATATGCCTCCTATATTTGATGATTATGGTGATGAGAATAATAATAATAGCTATTTTGTTGAATTTGCTCCCACTACAATTAATAAGAATGACTATGTTTATGTGGAGAGTATCAATTCTTTTATGAATGTGGCTCATGATAAGAATGTTTTATATGAGATATATATTGTTAATTTTATTCATGATGCTACTGAAAGTTATTATGAGAGAGGGAAACATGGTTGTATGTATCTCCACAAAATTAAGGTTCCCCTCTTTATGTTGAAAGTCTTGAAGTTGCACTTGTTTTGCTTTCCTATGCTTGTTGCTTTGTGCTTTCATTACTTTTTTATTTACAATATTCCTATGCATAGGAAGTGGGTTAGAATTAAATGTGCTTTGAGTTTGCTTCTTGATGCTCTCTTTTTAGTTCAATTCATATTTCTTATGTGAGCATCTTCTCAAACTATCATGCCTAACTTAAAGGCGTTAAAGAAAAGTACTTATTGGGAGATAATCCAAAAGTTTTAGTTGAGTCTTGGAAGTTATTACTTATGTAATAAACTATTCTTATCCTTTTTATTTGATTTTTGTGCCAAGAGTAACCTCTAATGAGAGAGAAGTAATGTTTCGGAAAGTTGCTGTCCCGAAACAGATTTATGTTCTTCACCGTAAAAATTCCTGTAAAATCTCGGTACGTCCTTTTGAGGCGTGAAATTCTGTGCTTCTTCCTCAGGTTGTTATCTAACTTTTGTTAGTTCAACACTTTTTGATTTGAGCAACAGAAGGTCTTCGAAAAAATTGGTTTTTACCTGCTGGTCTGTTTTGACAGATTTCTGCCATTATTTGCATTTGCTTCTTGTTGATTCATTTTTTGGGTTCTTTTTGGGGAATTGAGCTTTTTTAGGGAAGTGCAACAGTAACTTGTGTTTTAATGGAAGTTTTATTGGTGTTGAAATTGAATCTAAAGACTTATTATCTTGAGTGCACTAATGTTGCTAATAAAGATTGTGTGAAGTTTTGTATGAAGGAAAAATTTCAGGTGTATGGAAGGAATGAGTAATGAGATGAAGAATGGACTAAAGCTCAAGCTTGGGGATGCCACCCAATTTCACCCCAAGAAATATCCAAGAAGTACAAGCATCAAAGCTTGGGGATGCCCAAGGCATCCCCTTCTTCATCAATAAAAATCCCAAGTTTCTTCCAAACACTTCATTTTTATTGTTTCATGCACAGTTGTGTTGTTCTTGGAGCGTCTTTGTTTTTGTTTTTAGTTTTATTTTGCTTTGTTTGATGCAATAAGTTGGTTAGATCCCAACACACTTCTTTTGGAGAGAGACACACCCCGTTATTCATTGCCTAGAACACTCTAGTTTTTATTCTTATTTTGCCTAGAAGACTTTAGTTTTCATTCTTATTGTTCTTTGAGTGTTCTCTTTTGCTAGCATTGTGTTTAGCCTTAGTTTTCTTGTGCTTTCAGTTTAGAACATTTTAGTTCTTCTTTGTGGATTTGTGAGACAAGCTCACTGATCTTTATTGATTATTATCTTTGTGAGTTGTTTCAAATAAGTCGATTGATGTTGGAAAAGAGTAGGAAAGTTCATGCTTAAGTGGTATAAAGGGAGCTTGTTTTGACTGTGTCTTAGACTTTATCATGTCATGCTAGATATTGCTTTGACCTTATGCTTAGTGATTATTGCTGAAGCATGACTTGTTCCAAACAATTGAGATTGCTTAATGTGCCTTGAAAGAATCATGCATTGTTTTAGCATATTAAAGCATAGTATTGTGGTATTCTCCTTTGATGCTTTATTTGGGTTGACTTGGCGCATGATCACACCATGTTAAGACTATACCAAGTCACCATAGCCTCTATGATCATTTAGTTTTCGTCTTGTAATATCACTTTATGCTTTAATTAATAATGTTTTGTCGCTTTGCATGATTATGGCCATTAGCCTCCATAACCAAGTATGAGTTCCACTCATGCATCCAACTCCAAATAAAACCAAGTTATTCCAAAGAGTCCACCATACCTACATATTAGCATTTTCTATTCCAAGTATATCCATGTTTTATCTATCTTCCGAATTAAACTTGTTATGAGAAAATTACTGATTAAAGCTCTCATGAACTTGATGGCACACTTTACTTTACTTGCCCCTAATAACCTTGAACCATTTTGTCATCTATGTTGTATATGATTGCACGTATATGTTAGGGATTAGCAGAACCATGCTGTCATGGGGAACGCTTTCAACATTGCGCTTGTACTTTGTACCTAGTTGATATCATGCTCTTTTGTCTATGGATGTTGTCGGTGTGAAATGACAGGGGAGCTTGTAAGTCCATGCAGTTATGTATGTGTGTCAGAGAAACGCCTGGGCCGCCGGTCTAATCCATGCCTAATCATGGTGGAAACCTGCAGCGTAACCATAATGATCAATCTATGAAGCATTCTTCTTATAAAAAAAGAGATAGAGATTGAGAAAAAGAGAAAAGGAAAAAAAGAGATATGAGAAAAGAGGAAAGAGAGAAAAAACACCATTTTCCCATGGTAAATAAGAAGATTGCTGAGATGCTCGTTGTTTGCTTGCCTTGTCATTTTGATATGGGGATTCTTCCGTATCATCGGGCAAGGGGTACCCCGCTGGTGGTTCTCTATGATACACATGTACTTACTATGACAAGAACTTACCAGGAACTATACTTGAGTAGCATGAGGAGCGGCCCTCGTATTCAAGGGACATGAGATTTCCAACTTATACTTTGTCAAGCATATACTCCATAGTTTGTTCACTTTAACCTTAATCACTTCAAGATGCTTATGATAGGGGCAATGAGAGCTGAAAGCTAATAAGTACCATAATTTTGGAAGCTCTTTATGAAACTTGAATCCCTGCTTCCTTCTATGAAGGCCTTTCTTCCACTTTTATATTGAGTCTCCACCTTCTATCTTTATGCACCTATTGAGAGAGCATAGTGGCCATTCTTAGTTTAATGTGCATTGTCCCAAGACTTGTTGATTGATGCATAACTTTGATATTGCTTGTTCTTAAACTATTTGTATCTAGTCGCCCTTATAACCTTTGAAGGTGTCCTATGCCATTATGATTTGCTACATTATGAGGGACAAGCTGAATGCTACTTTGCTATGTTTTCTTTATGTGAAACAGACAAACGTCTTTCAATGCATTGTTATTCAAGAACCTTAGTTTGTATCCTTTCATGTTGCAACATAGTTATTTTGTCTTATTGTTAGAACTTCATCTTTCATGCTCATGTTTAAAGTACTATGATCCCAGCTATCAATGCTCTACAAATACTTTGATCAAGTTTATGATGGTGCATGTCACCTCAAAAATTATTCTTTATTTTTATCATTTACCTACTCGAGGACGAGCAGGAGTTAAGCTTGGGGATGTTGATACGTTGCAAACGTATCTATAATTTTTGATGTTCCATGCTTGGTTTATATCTACTTTCTTATGTTTTGTCCACACTTTGGAGTACTTTTTATGCACTTTCTTGGACTAACCTATTAATAGATGAAACAGTGTCAGTTGCCTGTTTTCTGCTATTTTTGGTTCCAGGAAAGTCAGAAAATGAATATTCTCGGAATTGGACGGGACAAAAGCCAAAGTCAATATTTTACCGGAAGACACATGGAGTCCGAAGGGGGGACACAGGGCGACCACACCCCCCTTGGCGCGGGCATCCCTAGGCCGCGCCAGGGCATGGTGTGGCCCCCCTGGCTAGCCACCAACCTTGCCCCTTCGCCTATAAGAAGCCCCTGGGACGAAAACCCTAAATCGAAGAGCCTCCAGCCATGAAAAGTTCCACAGCGCCACTGCCACCGAAGGGGAGATTCAGGGGACAAAAGGTCTCTATTCCAGCACCCTGCCGGGACGGGGAAGTGCCCCTGGAGCCATATCCATCGATCTCCACCACCATCTCCATCACCGTGGCTGATGCCCATGATGAGGAGGGAGTAGTTCTCTCTCGAGGCTAAGGGTTCTACTGGTAGCTATGTGTTCATCTCTCTCTCTGTGTGCATGATCACATTGTGATCATGAGATTTGTAATCAAGTAGATCTACTTTTCTACTCAAGTGCTTTAGTAGATCTCTGTTATCCCCATGTGTGTGAAAGTGACAGCGTGCACACCGTGGTGGCACTTAGGCTAGATATTACAAATACTTGTTATGAGTTATATTTGGAGTTGGATGTCTCTATGAAATTGTGGTGTTTGTTGGAACCATCTAGTGCTCAAGGTGACAGTGTGGGGTTATCTGGATGGGAAGGGCGTACTTTGAGGTGTGCTGTTATAGCCCTACCATGGATTAGAGTGTCCAACCGGAGAGTAGTTCAGAGTAGTATCATAAAAAGAAGATATTTATATGAGAGTGTTCACTAGTGAAAGTATGATCCCTAGGCCTTGTTTCTAAGCATTGAAACACCATTTGCAACTAGACCTATTACATGTTTGCTTGCTTCCATCTTTATTTTAGTTTGCCTTTAGTCTCTTCCACACCATCAAGCTATTTTCTGGCACCGTTGTCTTATATCCATACCACTTGTAGTTCACTATCTCTTCGCCGAACTAGTGCACCTATACACCTGACAAGTGTATAGGGTGTGTTGGGGACACAAGAGACTTCTTGTATCTTGATTGCAGGGTTGCTTGAGAGGGGATACCTTTGACCACTTCCTCCTTGAGTTCGATAAACCTTGGGTGATCCACTTAAGGGAAACTTGCTCCTGTTCTACAAACCTCTACACTTGGAGGCCCAACAACTGTCTACAACAATAGAAGTGCGTAGACATCAGTGACAACAAATTCAAGATCTACTATGGTATTTCCATTTCTTTTTCTACCTCACTAGGGATAAAGTGAATTCATGTGCTATAATTATCTTGTGATAGCTGGATAATATTGTTTGGTCAAGGTAGCATATTTGTGATTCAAACATTATGTCAAATTATCTAAGGCTATACTTTGTTGATTCTTAATGCAAGATTGCTTGGAGTTTTCCCTTTCTTGAGGAGTATAAGAGATATGTGCTGCATCATCTATATGTTAGGACGTGATGCCCATATGAATGCTAACCAAACACATGTTGAAGTTCCACCAATATTATGTCTTTGATGAATTGTTTGTATCCACTACAATCCAAAAAGAGAGTAGACAAGTGAACCCATGAACCCTGGTCCATTTTAAACCATAAGAAACACCTTTCCAACACCGCTCTCACACTTTACATTTTCTGCCATTTATTATTTCTAAAATACAAAAATACTCTCTTCACTTGCAAACACACACACAAAACGCAAAAATAATCATCCTTTCATTGCTTTTATCTGGCTCGCCTAGTTTACTTGCTTTACTTTACTTTATTTATATTTATATTTCATATTACTAATACGAAACCTTGTTCTTCAAAACCACACGGTGGAGTTGGGGACACAAGAGAAAAACTTTGCTTTGTAGGTTGCTAGAAGAGGAGAAGAAGAATCAACCCCTTACCAATTCCCCAAGAGTTCGATATAAATCCTTGAGTCACCTGATGGCTGTGAAATTCGTCACATTTTTTATGGATTTTATTGATGGTTTTCTCCGAGATTTGATCGTTTTCTGGTTTTACATAACGCTAATACTTTGGCAGCAAAGAAAACTTGGTTTTTAATGTGTGTTTCAGGTCCTAAACATCGATAAGAGGATTTAACTAGAGAAATACAATATTCTGGAGAAAACAAGAAAGTCCCACTTTGGAAGCATGCAAGGGGAGCTCACAGAAGCTTTAACGAGCAACTATACAGCGGGAATATTTTTCTAGCCGTATAGTTCCTGCCGTATAGTTGCCGCCGCCTCTATCTTGTCAAAAGAGACAACTTCCATGAAGGGACCAGGAGCGAAAACACAACACAGCAGCCGCCACACCATCTAGAAGGGAGAAAGAAGAGATCCGGGTAAGAAGGAGAAGACGTTCTTCATCTCGCTCCACGATCTTCGACCTCCTAGCCAATACACCCCCATAACCACTACTTCTACTTGAGAGAGAGAGGGATCTCCACCTTGCAAGACTAGGGTCTGAGATTGTTTCTTCCCATCTTGAATTGTGTTGGATATTTTTCTATTCTTATTGTGGATCTCCATGGTAATACCAAGACGAATTCCCTTTATTTGATTATATTGATGATCCGTTCTTCTCTCATGTGTGAGTAATTCCCTTGGGCGTGGGAGATGTAGGGGATTGGTGAGATGTGATGTGCCTTCATATATTTTCCATTAGTTTGTGATTGATTCTAATTACTATATTATGTGTGCTTTACTATTTGTGGGATGCTTAATGCTTGTTGTCCAATCAACGGCCCAGACAACATGATACCTTGTTCTACATAGATAAGATCTTGTACGCTAGTGGACCGGCGACCCCCGGGTGACATGGGTATATCAATTGAAAGCTAGTTGACTCGAGTATAACGAGTAACCACTGTGCTTATTGCATTAGTCTGATCCAAGGAGCTTAATCGCTAAGCGACCTAAAGGATCTTAATCGTTTAGTGTCTGACCATGGTTTTGGTAGTAGGCTAGTAGGATTATTGAAGTTGGGATGAAATCTACCAAGAAGAGTGCTAGCTAATTATGGGTTGCTCGCCTACACATATATCTATAATATTATAATTGTTACATTTACCACTCGTCCATTACATTAAATGTTGGGAAAACTACATTACTAAATTCGTAAACAGGTTTAATCCTTTTAAAAAGGTAATTGAACTAAGAAAGAACATAGACAACTTTAGTCAGAACATGGAAGAAAACTACCCACGAGCCTGGGAAAGATTCTTTGGAATGGTCAATAGTATTCCTAATCATGGCTATTCTGAACTAACAATCTGCCATTTATTTTACCATGGTCTCAATACTCAATGTAGAGAATTGCTTGACTTCTCAACATGAGGATCAATAAATACTTTAACTATCAAAGAATGTTTGGAATTAATGTCTACTAGGGCTAAGAATGATTCTTTATATAATCCTGATTTTGGCACTAAGCTGGAAAAAAGGGATACTTCAGATAACTCCTGATCTTATGCCTGAGGTATGCAAAACTATGAAAGAAAAAGGTATACCTTCTATACTTGCTAAAAAAACAAAGAGGATTTGTTACAAGTCTTAACTGAAGAAGACAAAACTAATTTTTTTTTCAAGAATTAAAACATCGACAAGTAAAATCTCATAATAACTTGCATAACCATTTCCAAAAACACAAAAGGATTTTGGTGGAACTCACTGAAAATTATGATGAGATTGGCCAAGAAATAAAACATTTTCATAAGTATCTTAGTATGATTGAAAACCAGTGTGAACAAATAGCATCTGGTTATCAAATTTTTCTTCGTGATGATAAAGATATTTCAGTTTCTACTAATGTTGTCAGAAGAAGGGGTGCAGTTGTTACAAGAACCTTAGGACCACCGGAATACGAAGCTGAAAAAGAGAGAAAGGAAAAAGCCTTGCTCAAAGCAAGCCAAGAAGATGATACGTTGGTGGATCCTCAAGATGAGACTGAAACACAAGATTGAACCAAGGAGGACCAAAATGATGCACAAGATGATCATTATGACTCCGATGCAGAGACGGTTGATCCAAGATAAGATAAAACAAGTAAGGAAGATGAAGTTGTTGTATTAGAAAAGAAGAAAAGCAATAAGCAACAACAAAACAAAGCAACGAAAAAGCCTGACCCCCCGAAAAAGGTAAAATACAAGAGTAAGCCAGGTGAGTAAAAGCTTCCTTATCCAGATCGAAAAAATAAAGCACCGGGTGAGGTAATTTATAATTCTTTTACAAAGGAACTTAGTGACCTTCGTCTGGAAATCCCATTTGCGGATGCAATCAAAGTTCCTACTTATGGTAAATTCCTTCGTGATATTCTTAGTAGAAAGAAAGAAAGAATTGAAACTATTGCCATGGTAACTAGCTATCATGCTAACGGGAAGATGTTGTCTAAGTCTAGAGATCCTGGAATACCAACTATTTCATGCTCAATAGGTAAAACAAATATTCATAATGCTTTATGTGATCTAGGACCAGGAGTTAGTGTAATGCCATACTCCCTATATAAAAGGTTGGGATTAGGGGAGTATTCTCCTACTACTATCACTTTATAAATGGCTGACAAGTCCACTAAACAACCGGTTGGTATGATTGAGGATGTCTTACTTAGGATAGATGAGCATGTTATTCCCACAGATTTTATCATTCTTGAAATGCCAGAAGATAAAAGATTATCTATAATACTTGGAAGACCCTTCCTCGGTACTGTAGGTGCGTCAGTAGATTGTGCAGAAGGGAAGATAATGTTCAATGTTTATGACGCTGAAATCATCCGATATTTTCCAAAGATGCTAGAAGCAGGAGAAACATATGGTCCACCAGCTAAACGAGTTCATGTGGTAAGTGATGGGTTCGTAGCATGGAAAACAAAAAATTTCTACCGCAAGAACGAACAAAACCCAGATCTAATCTAGATAAAAAGCCAAGATCTAATCTATTAGACATGAGCAACGAGATAGATAGGAACTATCCCTCGTAGATCCGAAAGCGTTAACGAGATTAGATCTCGTGGTTGATGTAGTCGATCACTTGCCGATCTCAAGATCGTGTGGACGATCCTTCCGGCGTCGCGTTCCAGCAGCGCTTCCGCAGTCGGTCAAGTGGACGATCCTTCCGGCGCTGCAATTCGGCAGCGCTTCCGCAGTCGGTCACACGTGCGGAGTCGAAGCAGACCTTCCTCTCCCTGTTCCAGCGAGCAGCGGAGGTAGTAGATCTTCTCCACGGAATCCCAGCAGCACGACGGCGTGGTGGTGGTGGAGTAGAGAATTCTGCAGGGCTTCGCCTATGCCTGTGCAGAAGAAAGGTGGAGGAGAGAGGCGGCAGAGATTGGAGTTATGAGAGCAAGCGAGGAGGGGGCGCCACTGCCCCTCTATTTAAAGAAGGGAGGGCGCCTAGGGAGGGGGAGTCCTTGTAGGACTCCCCTCCTCTCTAGGCCGGCGGATTGGGAGTGGGGGGAGGAGTCCTCCTCCCCCACGGCTCCTAGTGTTGACCCACCAGGACTCCTTGATCCCTATCTTGATTTTCAAGCAAACTCCAAGATATCTTCTAGAAGCTTCCGGAACATTCCGAAACCTTCTAGAATCCTCATACAAACACTCCGGAACATTTCCTAACTCAGAAAATGATCTCCTATATATGAATCTTATTCTCCGGACCATTCCGGATCTCCTCGTGATGTCCCGGATCCATTCCGAGACTCCGAACAACATTCGGCCTCCAACGCATATTCCATATCTACTTAAAACAACTTCGAACCTTAAGTGTGTCACCCTACGGTTCATGAATATGCAGACATGACAGAGACACATCTCCTATCAATAACCATCAGCGGGACCTAGAGATCCATAATGGCTCCCACATACTCAACGATGACTTCGCGATCGATTGAACCACTTACATGTGAAACTAATTCCCTTTGTCTCGCGATACTATACTTATCCGAGGTTTTATCGTCGGTATCTCCATACCTAGTTCTACCTCGTTACTGATAAGTACTCTTTACTCGTTCCGTGATATGTCATCCCTTGTGACCTAGTCACATGCTTGCAAGCTAACTAGATGACATTCCACCGAGAGGGCCCAGAGCATATCTATCCGTCATATGGATGGACAAATCCCAATCTTGGTTCATGCGCTTCAACACATACTTTCAGAATACCCAATGACACTTTTATAACCACCCAGTTATGAAGCGGCGTTTGATGTCATCAAAGTACCCATCCGGTGATGGTGATTAACACAACCTCATGGTCGAAGGAATAGGTTACTATGTATTTGAAAGCTTACAGCAATACGAACTTAATGACTTGATCTTATGCTACGCTTACTATGGGTGTGTGTCCATCACATCATTCTCCTAATGATATAACCTTGTCATTAATCACATCCTAATGTCCATGATCAGGAAACCATGATCATCAATTAATCAACAAGCTAGTTCAACAAGAGGCTTACTAGGGACTCTCTTATGTTTACAAAACACACATGTATTAGTGTTTCCTAATAATACAATTAGAGCATGGGATGTAAACATTCATCATAAACACAAAGATATAATAATAATCACTTTTATTATTGCCTCTTGGGCATATCTCCAACAGTCTCCCACTTGCACTAGAGTCAATAATCTAGATTACATGGTAATATACCGAACACCCATGGCGTTTTGGTGTTGGTCATGCTTTGACCTAGAGAGAGGTTTAGTCAACGGATCCGCCACATTCAGATCAGTGTGTACTTTGCAAATCTTTATGTCACCATCTTGGACATACTCGCGAATAGCGTGGAAACGTAGGTTGATGTGCTTCAGCTTGCTATGTGACCTTGGCTCCTGTGCATTAGCTATGGCACATGTATTGTCACAGTAGATGGCCATCGGGTCCAACGCACTGGGAACCACGCCAAGTTCAGTAATGAATTCCTTCATCCAAACGGCTTCTTGTGCAGCCTCCGAAGCAGCTATATATTGCGATTCAGTTGAAGATTTCGCCACAACGCTTTGCTTCGCACTCCTCCAGCTCACTGCAGCACCATTCAAAATAAATACGTAACCCGACTGTGACTTTGAGTCATTCGGATCGATGTTCCAACTAGCATCGGTGTAACCGTTTACAACAAGCTGTTCATCACCTCCATAAAAAAGAACCATATCCTTAGTCCTATTTAGGTACTTTAGGATATTCTTGACCGCTGTCCAGTGCTCCATTCCAGGATCACTTTGATATCTACTAGTCAAACTAATAGCATGTGCTATATCCGGTCTTGTACACAGCATAGCATACATGATAGAACCTATGGCCGAGGCATAGGGAATATTATTCATTTTCTCTCTATCTTCTGTCGTAGCTGGACTTTGAGTTTTACTCAAGGTCTTACCTGACAACATGGGCACGAACCCTTTCTTGCTATCTTCCATTCTAAACTTCTTTAGAACTTTGTCCAAGTATGTACTTTGTGATAACGCTATTAGGTGTCTTGATCTATCTCTATAGATCTTGATGCCTAGAATATATGCCGCTTCGCCAAGATCCTTCATTGAAAAACTATTATTCAAATAGGTTTTGACGCTATTAAGAAGTTCTATATCATTCCCAATCAACAATATGTCATCTACATATAGTACTAGGAATGCTACAGAGCTCCCACTCACTTTCTTGTAAATAAAAGCTTCTCCATAAGTTTGTATAAACCCAAATTTTTTGATTACTTTATCAAAACGTTGATTCCAACTCCGGGATGCTTGCTTCAGTCCATAAATGGAGCGCTGAAGCTTGCATACCTTGTCAGCATCTTTAGGATCGACAAAACCCTTGGGTTGTACCATATACAACTCTTCCTCAATGTCACCATTAAGGAACGTCGTTTTGACATCCATCTGCCAAATCTCATAATCGAAATGTGCAGCAATTGCTAACAAAATCCTCACAGACTTTAGCTTCGCTACTGGTGAGAATGTCTCATCATAGTCAACTCCTTGAATTTGTCCGAACCCTTTCACGACAAGTCGAGCTTTATAGACGGTAACATTACCATCAGCATCTGTTTTTCTCTTGAAAATCCATTTGTTCTCGACAGCCTTACGGCCATCCGGTAAGTCCACCAAGGTCCATACTTGGTTTTCGTACATGGATCCCATTTCGGATTTCATGGCTTCTAGCCATTTGTCGGAATCTGGGCTCACCATAGCTTCTTCATATGTCGCAGGGTCATCAGCGTTGTCCACCAACATGACGTTCAAGGAAGAGTCATACCAATCAGGAGTGGTACGAACCCTCGTTGACCTGCGAGGTTCAGCAGTAACTTCATTCAAAGTTTCATGATCATTATCATTAGCTTCCTCTCCAATTGGTGCAGGCGGCACAAAAACATCTTCTGGTGCTGCGCTACTCTCAAATCCGAGAGAAGGTTCAATAACCTCATCGAGTTCTACTTTCCTTCCAGTCACCTCTTTCGAGAGAAACTCCTTCTCAAGAAAGGATCCATTCTTTGCAACGAAAACTTTGCCTTCGGATCTATGATAGAAGGTATACCCAATTGTTTCTTTAGGGTATCCTATGAAGACGCATTTCTCCGCTTTGGGTTCTAGCTTATCAGGTTGTAACTTCTTTACATATGCCTCGCAACCCCAAACTTTAAGGAACGACAACTTAGGTTTCTTACCAAACCACAATTCGTACGGTGTCGTTTCAACGGATTTAGATGGTGCCCTATTTAAAGTGAATGCGGCTGTCTCTAATGCATAGCCCCAAAATGATAACGGTAAATCTGTAAGAGACATCATAGACCGAACCATATCTAAGAGAGTTCGATTACGATGTTCGGACACACCATTACGTTGTGGTGTTCCCGGCGGTGTCAACTGTGAAAGTATTCCACATTTCTTTAAATGCATGCCAAACTCATAACTCAGATATTCACCTCCGCGATCAGAACGCAGAAACTTAATCTTCTTGTTACGATGATTTTCCACTTCACTTTGAAATTCCTTAAACTTCTCGAAAGTTTCGGACTTATGTTTCATAAAGTAGACATACCCATATCTACTCAAGTCATCCGTGAAAGTGAGAACATAACGATATCCACCACGCGATGCTACACTCATTGGTCCGCACACATCGGTATGTATTATTTCCAGTAAGTCTGTAGCTCGCTCCATTGTACCAGAGAATGGAGTCTTAGTCATTTTTCCCATTAGACATGATTCGCATCTTTCAAGTGATTCAAAATCAAGTGATTCAAGAAGTCCATCAGAATGGAGTTTCTTCATACGCTTCACTCCAATGTGACCAAGACGACAGTGCCACATGTATGTAGAATTATCATTCAATTTTATTCGTTTAGCATCTATGTTGCAAACATGTGTATCACTACTATCGAGATTCAGTAAGAATAAACCATTCATCTCAGGTGCATTACCATAAAAGATATTACTCATATAAATCGAACAACCTTTATTCTCGGACTTAAAAGAGTAACCGTCTCGCAATAAACAGGATCCAGATATAATGTTCATGCTTAACGCAGGCACCAAATAACAATTATTTAAATTTAAAACTAATCCCGAAGGTAGATGTAGAGGGAGCGTGCCGACGGCGATCACATCAACCTTGGAGCCATTTCCAACGCAAGAACGAACAAAACCCAGATCTAATCTAGATAAAAAGCCAAGATCTAATCTATTAGACATGAGCAACGAGATAGATAGGAACTAACCCTCGTAGATCCGAAAGCGTTAACGAGATTAGATCTCGTGGTTGATGTAGTCGATCACTTGCCGATCTCAAGATCGTGCGGACGATCCTTCCGGCGTCGCGTTCCAGCAGCGCTTCCGCAGTCGGTCAAGTGGACGATCCTTCCGGCGCCGCGATTCGGCAGCGCTTCCGCAGTCGGTCACACGTGCGGAGTCGAAGCAGACCTTCCTCTCCCTGTTCGAGCGAGCAGCGGAGGTAGTAGATCTTCTCCATGGAATCACAGCAGCACGACGGCGTGGTGGTGGTGGTGGAGTAGAGAATTCTGCAGGGCTTCGCCTATGCCTGTGCAGAAGAAAGGTGGAGGAGAGAGGCGGCAGAGATTGGAGTTATGAGAGCAAGCGAGGAGGGGGCGCCCCTGCCCCTCTATTTAAAGAAGGGAGGGCGCCTAGGGAGGGGGAGTCCTTGTAGGACTCCCCTCCTCTCTAGGCCGGCGGATTGGGAGTGGGGGGAGGAGTCCTCCTCCCCCACGACTCCTAGTCTTGACCCACCAGGCCTCCTTGATCCCTATCTTGATTTTCAAGCAAACTCCAAGATATCTTCTAGAACCTTCCGGAACATTCCGAAACCTTCTAGAATCCTCATACAAACACTCCGGAACATTTCCTAACTCAGAAAATGATCTCCTATATATGAATCTTATTCTCCGGACCATTTCGGATCTCCTCGTGATGTCCCGGATCCATTCCGAGACTCCGAACAACATTCGGTCTCCAACGCATATTCCATATCTACTTAAAACAACTTCGAACCTTAAGTGTGTCACCCTACGGTTCGTGAATATGCACACATGACAGAGACACATCTCCTATCAATAACCATCAGTGGGACCTAGAGATCCATAATGGCTCCCACATACTCAACGATGACTTTGCGATCGATTGAACCACTTACATGTGAAACTAATTCCCTTTGTCTCGCGATACTATACTTATCCGAGATTTGATCGTCGGTATCTCCATACCTAGTTCTACCTCGTTACTGATAAGTACTCTTTACTCGTTCCGTGATATGTCATCCCTTGTGACCTAGTCACATTCTTGCAAGCTAACTAGATGACATTCCACCGAGAGGGCCCAGAGCATATCTATCCGTCATATGGATGGATAAATCCCAATCTTGGTTCATGCGCTTCAACACATACTTTCAGAATACCCAATGACACTTTTATAACCACCCAGTTACGAAGCGGCGTTTGATGTCATCAAAGTACCCATCCGGTGATGGTGATTAACACAACCTCATGGTCGAAGGAATAGGTTACTATGTATTTGAAAGCTTACAGCAATACGAACTTAATGACTTGATCTTATGCTACGCTTACTATGGGTGTGTGTCCATCACATCATTCTCCTAATGATATAACCTTGTCATTAATCACATCCTAATGTCCATGATCAGGAAACCATGATCATCAATTAATCAACAAGCTAGTTCAACAAGAGGCTTACTAGGGACTCTCTTATGTTTATAAAACACACATGTATTAGTGTTTCCTAATAATACAATTATAGCATGGGATGTAAACATTCATCATAAACACAAAGATATAATAATCACTTTTATTATTGCCTCTTGGGCATATCTCCAACAGTAAATGCCTTTGATAAGGGGCAACCAAAGGTAAGAATTCAAGAAGAGAGAAGAGGTTGAGTGATTCAACCATTTTTAATAAATGCTTAATGGGAGTCAACCCATTTTCGCTAATTTAGTAGAATAGAGAATAAGAAGTTCATCACATTCCCACCACTTTTTCATAGACATTCTCGCGGAAGTCTGCCCATGAAAATGTAGCTGTCAAAAAGTAGTAGAAATGTCAATTTAATGAGTAGAGAATAATAATAAGAATAAAAGTTTGAGTTTTCTATTTACAGAAGGTAAAATTTTGCTTTTAATATGCTAATATTGGTCGACAGTTTTTACTATCAATTTTCTGTTAAAAACTTGGTATTTCGCTAAGTTATGGGATAAGAAGGTATCCTCGAAGAAATAGAATTTTTTTGATGATCACTGATGGTTTAACGACCAACTATACGGTGGGAATAAAAATTTCTTCCGTATAGTTCCGGTCGTATAGTTATCTTTGCCATCAAAAAAATTTCTTTGATGGCACAGAGTTTAACGACCAACTATACGGTGGGAATAAAAATTCTGGCCGTATAGATATCGAGGCCTTCGTACAAAAATTTCTGAAAGGTACTGAGAGTTTAACGACCAACTATACGGCGGGAATAAAAATTCTGGCCGTATAGTTCCGGCCGTATAGATATCGATGCCTTCATAGAATTTTATTCTAAAATTACTGGGAGTTTAGCGACCAACTATACAAAGGGAATAGAAATTCCGGCCGTATAGTTACGGCCGTATAGATATCGATGCCAGTTTCAAAATTTTACTTCGAGAGACAGACAGTTTAACAACCAACTATGTGGCGGGATCATTGTGATCCGGCCGTATAGTTGTGCATGTATAGTTGTTTTTTGTATAAATAAACCCTAGTTGGTGGCACCGCCGCAACTATACGGGCGGAGCACCATCACCCGCCCGTATAGTTCCAGCCGTATATTTCGGTGTGACCACGAAATCGCACCGGGGCGGCTAGGTTCTTCCTCCTCTCCTCATTATTTCTCTCATATTCTCTCTCCAAACCTCTCAAAATCCACCTAGAACTCTTGATTCTTTGCGGATTTCGTTTGTTTGAGTGGGGGAATCAATAGATCAGTATGTTTCTCTCCCTATCCATGCTTTATTTTCAGATTTTCATGGTTGAAACTCTCACATTGATCTAGTGGATGAACTCAAGCTTATTTAATTTTCCCTATTAATTTCTCACATTAGGATTGAATTTTTCCACGTAGAATTGTTCATATATCATATAGAAACTATATGCCTAAGGTTTTATGGTGAAATTTTTCAGTGCATCACGATGAACAAAATCGGTAGCCTCTTTCGTTCGAGCAAGCGCCAACAGGGAGAGGGCTCAAGCTCGGGGGCCTAGGCCCCGCACAACTCCAAGATGGACATTGTCTCATCGAGGAGGGTACTGCCCACACGTTGGGCTGGTCACAACTTTCTCACCGTGGCAGGGTTGAAGACGGACTTCGACCTCATGTGCAGCAGGTCGGGGTTGGCGGTACTTGGCTTCGCAAGCCATGACACCTACGCCGAGCTCACCCATGAGTTCCTTGCCTCCTTCTACAATGACCACAGAGAGAAAGGTAACATGTGCACGATAAGCTTCACCATGAACCGGACACACTATGAAGTAAATTTCGAGCAATTTTGCAATGCTTTCAGCTTCCCGCATACTTGGGAGCCCAATATTACTAACCTATATAGCGTCACAAGTGGAGAGACTTAGGATGTTATTTCTGTTAATGGTGGCAGTCACTTTTATCAGAAGAAGATGTACACCATTCAGAACCCAACCATTCGCTACTTTGCTTTGTTCCTCGCCAACACAATGTTGGGAAGGGGTGATACTGATTTCCATGGCTAATGCGGACATGGCAATGATCACCAAGGCTCTCTTCCCCAATGCAACGCAAAGCCCCAGTCCTGCAGCTCTACTCATCTAGCACTTTCGCCTCAAAAGCAACAAGACTAAAGGTGATATTCGCATTGGTGGATTGGTAACCCACCTTGCCTATGCATTGAACATTGCACTACCTGTTATGGAACCAGTTGACGGCTCCAAACTTATGGACGTAAAATATTTGACTGTGTGTGCCTTCCTTGGTGTTTACCATGCTAACCGCAGGCTCCGAGCATATCAATTCAGTTATCTTGATGATACACATGTTGAGCAGGTTCAGGTACCATGCCCCCAAGCCTTCTCGA
This sequence comes from Avena eriantha, assembly GCA_910589775.1. NCBI lineage: Eukaryota > Viridiplantae > Streptophyta > Magnoliopsida > Poales > Poaceae > Avena > Avena eriantha. The sequence goes on along the minus strand of OU342746.1, from coordinate 304,428,831 downwards.
TTGTGGAGAAGGACACTTGGATCCTCACCAAGAACCAAGTGACGGAAATCTTGGCCGAGCTCCAGCCCGAGGAAGAGGAAGATGAAGGGCAACAGGATGAGCAGGAGCAGGAGGAAGAGCAGGGACACAACCCTGCTTGGGAAGGACAGTAGCAACATCCAGCAGGAGCCAGGGAACCGTGGCCCAACCAGCCACAGCAGGGGTACGGCTACATCCCCTATCAGGAGTTCCAGCAGCTCAACCAACGTGTTGGAGAGATCGACCACACTCTTCAGGATGTGAATGAAGATGTGAACACTTTGACTCACAACTTCAGTCACTTCATGACCCACTTCCCCGACTTCTACTAGAAGTACCAGCACTAGCCGCCAAATGATGGCAACAACTGAGCTTGGGGGAGGTTTGAAAACCTCCAAACTTTGCATTCATGTTTTTATTTCTTCTTTTGATTTATTTCTTCAAAAATTGCATGTTTATTTTCAGTTTTGCATTCCTAAACCAAAAATACAAAAAAATTAGTTGTAATTTTATTTGCAAGTTTGTTTCTCTCAGAGATTGCTTAATTTCAGGTGATTTGGCAATATGGAAATATAGGAGAGGTTCGACTCGAATACAAGAACGAAGCAAGCAAGAGGAGGTATCACATTCCTTTCATCACCCTCTTTAAAACCTTAAATTGACCCTACAATAATTTACTTGCTTGCACTAGAGTCACTCCCCACTTAGCTTGTTATCCTACAAATTCTATTACTTTGTTATTGTCTCCTTTTTAGCTTTGAAACAATGAGCAATGAACTTGGTTAAAATACTTCCTACATTTTTTACAACAAGAAATAGCATCTGAAAGATGATTGAGTCCATGCTTAGCTCAAAGAATTTGATTTTAGAACTACTCCATCCCATTTGAGCTTAATATAAATAGACTCGATAGTACCCTTGATTCAAATTGTTTGATTAAATGGATGCTTCGAAGTAGTAGAAATTATGCCACTACTTTTTCTAATAATTATCGTAAGATATTGCTTTATGCATGTCATTACAACTCTGTCGTGCTCCATGGGGAACTGTTAACTCTGCTGGCCAACGAACGATCTAAATGTGGGAAACCACTTGATTTCGGCTACTGAGTTATGTAAACGTCTGTAGCAGCAATGCTATGACGTGTAAAAAAATTATTCTCCTCATGGTTTCACGTTCCAAGTGAAGTTGTAGTACTCCTCTGGCCCATTATTGCTCAACATCATTTATTGGCATGGTCACGAGTGCACAACACATCCCCAATTAACATGTTAAAAATAGTGGCATGATTTCTCTATGAAAGAGCTGAAGTTTTTGAAAGACAAAGGAAAGAAAAAGGTGATTTGAGAGCCTTGTAATTTTGACATGGGAGTAGATGAGTTGTTCATAAATTAAATGTTTTGATGCCAACTTGAGTACTCTTAATTGGTTAAATGAACAAGAACAAAAAGTTTTCATCTCTCAATAAAGAGAGGAACCAAAAGAATTTGTCTCACCTTCCTAGCTAAACTTTTGACACTTGCTTGGGCATATGATTTATTTGCTAACAAGATATACGCGGTTAGGAAATGGACTCAGTGCTATCTTGTGAATAATTGTATGATCATATTTAAGTTTGCAGGAATTGTGAAGAAAAGATTTGACACCAATTCAAACTTGTGAGTTTCTTTATTTTCAGTCTCGAATCCCTGCTATTCTTCCTTATTTCCTTGTCACTCGAGGGCCAGCAACATCTAAGCTTGGGGGAGTTGATAGCTATGAGATTCGATACATTCTTGATGGCTTTTATTGATGGTTTTCTCCCGGATTTGATCGTTTTCTGGTCTTACATAACGCTAATACTTCAGTAGCAAAGAAAATTTGGTTTTTAATGTGTGTTTCAGGTCCTGAATGTCAACAGGAGGATTTAACTAGAGAAATACAATATTCTAGAGAAAACAAGCAAGTACCACTTTGGAAGCAAGCGAGGGGAGCTCACAGAAGCTTTAACAAGCAACTATACGGAAGGAATATTTTTCTGGCCGTATAGTTCCTGCCGTATAGTTGCTGCCACCTATGTCTTGTCAAAAGGGACAACTTCCGTGAAGGGACCGGGAGCGAAAACATAACGCAGCAGCTGCCACACCATCCAGAAGGGAGAAACAAGAGATCCGGAGAAGAAGGAGAAGACGTTCTTCATCTCGCTCCATGATCTTCGACCTCCTAGCCAATACACCCCCGTAGCCACTACTTGTACTTGAGAGAGAGAGGGATCTCCACCTTGCAAGACTAGGGTTTGAGATTGTTTCTTCCCATCTTGCATTGTGTTGGATATTTTTCTATTCTTATTGTGGGTATCCACGGTAATACTAGGACGAATTCCCTTTATTTGATGATATTGATGATCCGTTCTTCTCTCATGTGTGAGTAATTACCTTGGGCGTGGGAGATGTAGGGGATTGGTGAGACGTGATGTGCCTTCATATATTTTCCATTAGTTTGTGATTGATTCTAATTACTATATCATGTGTGATTGACTATCTGTGGGATGCTTAATGCTTGTTGTCCAATTAAGGGCCCATACAACATGATACCTTGTTCTACATAGATAATATCTTGTACACTAGTGGACCAGCGACCCCCAGGTGAGATATCAATGGAAAGATAGTTGACTCGAGGATAACGAGTAACCACTGTGCTTATTGCATTAGTCCGATCGAAGGAGCTTAATCGCTAAGCGACCTGAAGGGTCTTAATCGTCTAGTGTCTGACCATGGTTTTGGTTGCAGGCTAGTAGGATACCAAGAGGAGTTCCGGCTAATTATGGGTTGCTCGCCTACACATATATCTATAAGATTATAATTGTTACATTTACCACTCGTCCACCTAGCACATTCACTATCACCATGAACTGAATCTCCCCGCGCCTTCATTCGCCATCTACAGGAAACAACAAACGAGCAAAGTCGTTCTTTACTTTTATGCATTATATTTCTGAAGTTTACATTTTAGTTCTATTTAAATCTATCGCATTTAATCAAAATCCCATTCTTATTTCAACATTTGCAGTCAATTCACTCGAAGACCTGTGACAACTTCGTGTGTGACAGATACTTCATCAATAAACACTTACCTTTGGGCTCCCTGTGGGATCGATATCTGGACTTCATCACCCTTGTGGGGAAAAGAGGCTTGCTACAACACTCTACACTTGGAGTCCCAACAAGTTGGTACACATGGGTTGTTGCCATCAGTACGTCTTTCCCGCATTTTTTAGCCAAAAGGCATAGTTTCGTAGCAGAATACACAATAGGGTGTGATAAATGTTGTTTTGTCTTGGTCTTCAACTTTCATCCTTATTTCGTTGTGTCCAGAATATGCATCCAAGAAGGAAATACGCTCGCATCTGGTGGTTGCATTGATGATTTGATCGATTTGCGGGAGCGAGAAGTGATCCTTAAGATAGTGCTTGTTTAGCATCGTGAAGTCAATACACATGCGAAGCGTATCCGTATTTTTCTTCTGGATGCACACTAGGTTAGCGACCCAAATTTCCCTTTTGATTTCTTGGATGAATTTCGCGTCGAGGGGGCGATGGAGTTCTTTTCCAATGGCCTTGTGTTTTTGCTCCGCGAAACAGCGAAGTGATTGCTTGTATGGCTTTGCGTCTAGATATCTATTAAGTGCGTGTTCGGCGAGTTCCTCAGGAATTCCTAGCATGTTACCTAGGACCCATGCAAAGATTTACAAGCGCTTGTATAGGAACTCGACGAGAGCGCTTTCCTATACGAGGCCAAGGTTGGAGGTCACAAGTGGTGTTTTCTTCGGGTTCGTAGGTGCACCTAGACCTCTCGTTTATCCTTTGCGGGGTTGAAGGATTGGTCGGGTATGGACCTTGTTGCTTCTGGCACAACGTCATGATGCATGAAAATCCTGTGTTGGGAAAACTCTTTCTCCATGCTGAAGGACTCAGATATTTTGTTGAACTCACAGTCAAAGTTATCTGAGTGGGCAAAGTTTCCTTTGATGCTGATGATTTTGTTGGGTCCCAGCATTTTTATCATAAGATATGAGTAGTGCAGTACTTCCATGAATCGTGCAAATGTGGGTTGCCCTAGGATGGTGTGATACTATGATGGCCAATCCATTACCTCAAACTCGATCTTCTCGCGCCTAAATTTCTTGTGTGAGCCGAAAATGATGTCGAGGAATATTTTGCCTAGCGGAACTTTGGCTTTCCGTGGGACTATGTTGTGGAACGAGGTATCCGTTGGAGCTAGGTTGGTCAAGGAGAAGTTCATTGCACGTATTTTTTTGGCGTAGATGAGGTTGATGCCACTTCATGCATCCATGAAGACCTTGCTCATGTCGAACCCGCCAATTTGCGCCTCAACTATTAGTCCTGAATGACCCGGTCATGGGACCTGAGGAGAGTGATCGGCTCTGCTAAAGTTGATCTCTTGTTCGTACTAGTGGAGATATTTGGGGGTTGGTGGAGGTGGCCTCACCGCCAAGTTAACTTGTCAGGTGATCAACTTTTGGGTCATGTTCAATAGACGCCCCTTATGTATCATGTGCATTGCGTCCTTGGACCTCGGATACTCCTCGTTCTGGTCTCTATTTGTGGCGGGTTGCTGCTGGATTGCTGCAGCCATTGTAGGTTGTCCTGGAGGTGGTGGAGGTGTGTTGAGCACCAATGTCCCAAGTGCGGCGACGTGCCCCTGGTTCACTTCTTTACCCGCCTAGCTACTGGTGTAATTTGAACGTTTTCGACCCTCTGAATCAATGTAGTAATGCATATAACATGGCCCCTCGAGCATCTACATCGGTGATATTGGAGCGTCTTAGGGAATACTTGGCCGATACTACTGATTAGGCATGTTGCTTCCGGCTTCATCGCGATTATTTCGGTATCCGCTACCTCGGTTGTCTCCCCTTCGGTATCTTGTTGGCGAAGCTATCCACAAATTGGTTAGGGCTGCTGTAGTCATCATAATTGCGACCGCACCTCCTTCGGATGCCATTGTTGCGCCTGTCATGGTCTTCCTCGAGTGAACGACCTCGTTTGAGCCTCTCTCTATTCAATACATTTTTTGAGTCCCATGCAACTCCAAAAAATGGGAAGGAAATGTAAAACTAAAAGTTTTCTCCTCTTATCTAAGAATAAATAGAGAAATTTAACTAAACCTATTCTTGAGTGCCTTCCTATTCAGTTATTAATCTACCGTGATGTCCGCGACAACATGCCTGCCATCCCTAGACCAAGGTACTATGATTGCCGGAGTGACTCATCGACCATCCTCCACGCACAGTGCTGCGGCAAACTAGCGGCTGGAGAGACATGCTAGCCATCCTTTGGGCATGGACGAAGCGACACACCCACAGTGACAGCCGTAGAGAGACGTCTGCCATCCTTGACGCTAGTGATATCTCCATGGATCTGAAAGAGAAAGTACATAGATTAAATAAAGAACATAATAAAAGACAGTCTATCTGTAGATGAGATGAACCTATTGAAGATAACCTAGGCTCGGGGATGCAGGTGGAGGAATCTAGCACGGAGGATGTGTCAGATTGGTAGAAAGTACATAACCTACATGTCCTTTGTAAACAACAATGTTTAGATCTTAATTGGGGAGTGCGGTGTTAGGATGGGGAATTTGGGACTAAATGTCCCCCAATATTATATAGGAAATGGGTCTGGGAGTAGGTGGGATCTTGTGTTACTACATGTTCTAGGGTTCGGAAGGGAGACAGGGAGTGCGGCGGTGTGTTGTTAGAGGGAGAGTGTTCCCTATATTATATAGGAAAATGTTGGGAGGGATAAGGTTTTCTTTATGGGCCTTGAGCAAGTCAGACAGAACTCTAGGCCTCACTATCTCAAAGGTCCATAAACCGAAGAGGTCCACTCTTGTGGGTGTTGGGTTCGCAGCATAGAAAACAAAAAATTCCTACGATGGGAACTATTATACGCCAAGATCTATCTACTAGATACGAGCAATGGGTGGATATACATCCATAGAGAACATACCCTCGAAGATCGACAAAGTGTAACAAGGTGGAACTCGTGGATGATGTAGTCGAACGCTTGCCGATCTCAAGATCGTGTGGAAGTCCTAGCATCGCAAAATCAACAACGCATCTGTCCTTGCACACATGTTCAGGCCACCAAACAATGTCCACCTCCTCGCTCTAGCGATGCAGCAGAAGCAGCAACTCCTTCCAAACGAAATTCCACCGAGAACATGTATCTCGCTAATCCGAGACCATGGGGGGATAATTCTAGAGGTTGAGAGAGATCCTTCACGAGGAGGTGTGTTTTGAGAGGAAGGAGAGGGGGGCCTTTTATAGGAGAGGGGGTCTCCTCCCCTCCCATGTTCGGCGCCCATGGTGGGTGCCCCCACCTCTTCCTCATTCATGTGGTGGAAGCTCCACTCACATCAATCTTACCTCCACTCAAAATCCCACTCACATGCATTAAATTTCCACCAAATTTAATGCAACCCTCATTTAATAAAACTATTTTATTTATTTTATTCGGAATTTTGTTAATTAATTTAATTAACAAACATTCACATAAAACCCCTGGCAACATTTCAATATCACATGCAGAACCAATTTCAGCAATTTCACCCGAAACAATTCCAGTGTCCATTGAAATAATTCCAGCGCTTTGCAATTCTTTCGTCTAGAACATATTTGCTCCAAATGGTGTTGGCAACCCTTAAGTGTGTCACCCTATGGTTCGCGAATAATGCATACATGATCGAGACCCCTCTCTGATCAATAATTAGAAGCGGGACCTAGAGATCCATACTGACTCCCACAAATTCAACGATGACTTCTATGGTCAAGAACCTTTAACGATAGTAACTAAATCCCTTTTTCTTGCGATATATTACATGTCCGAGATTCGATCATCAGTATATCAATACTTAGTTCGATCTTGTTACCGACATGCACTCTTTTCTTGTTCCCGTGATATAACATTCTAGTGATCACATCACTTGCTTGCAAGCTATCTTAATGTGATATCACCGAGAGGGCCCAGAGTATATCTATCCGTCACCGGGATTGAAAAATTCCACTCTTGATCCATGAGCCTCAACATAACACCTTCAGAATACCCAAACCCATTTTTATAGTCACCCTGCTACGGTGTGACGTTTGATGTTATCAAAGTATTCTTCCAGTGTTAGCAATTAACATGATCTCATGGTCTAAGGATAAAGATTACTTCGTATGATGTTATAGCAATATAAACATAATGACTTTGATAGTAATGCTATACTTCGGATGAATGTTCATCACATCATTCACCAATGTTGTGACCTTGTTATTAACAACATCCAATGTCCATGATTAGGAAACCTGGATCATCCTGTTAATCAACGAGCTAGTTTATAGAGAGGCATAACTAAGAACTTTCTATTTGTTTATTAAACTCACATGTATTAAGGTTTCCGTATTAATACAATTTTAGCATGCAAAATAAACATCTATCATATACTTGGAATAGATATAATAACAACTTTATTATTGCCCCTCAGGGCATATTCCCTTCAGTCTCCCACTTGCACTAGAGACAATAATCTAGTTTACATAGTGATAAATCTAACACCCATGGAGTTCCGGTGTTAATCATGTTTTTCCCTAGGGAGAACTTTAGTCAACGGATCTACTACATTTAGGTCCATGTGTACTTTACAAATCTTTATATCTCCATCCTTGACGTTCTCGCGAATGGAGTGAAACCGACGCTTAATATGCCTTGAATTCTTGTGAGGCCTTGGTTCCTTGGCGTTGGCTATGGCTCCATTGTTGTCACAATAGATCACCATTGGGTCCAATGCACTAGGAACCACACCTAGTTTTGTTATGAACTCCTTCATCCAAACCGCTTCCTGTGCCGCTTCTGAAGAAGCAACATATTCCGCCTCTGTCGTTAATCCAGCCACCACGGGTTGTTTGGAACTCCTCCAACTAACTGCTGCTCCGTTCAAGAGAAATACGTATCCGGATTGAGACTTAGAGTCATCTGGATTGGTGTCAAAGCTAGCATCAACATAACACATAGTTCTTCTTAAGTACTTAAGGATATTCTTGACCGCTAACCTGGATTAGATTGGTACCTGACATAGGTATGATTACTTGGGTGCTTATGATTCGCTACCCTATGATTGGACAAAGGCTTACGACCCATGAAGGTTTCGGATGATAGCCCAAGGAAGCAACCGACAAAGGTTTTGATTGTATTGGGAAAGGGACTATGAACCAACATTGTGTTGATGTTGTAATCACATGTGTGTGAAACCTATCCGCATACAGCTTTGAGACTCGGCCTATCATATATAGGACGGGAGAAGCCCAAGCGAGGGTACCGAAATCTAGAAGTCGACTTGTAATAGTGCAATTACTCAATATTCAGGCGACTTTGATTCCATTGTTTCCCTCACATCCGATGAAATCCCAACATTCTCTTTTCTGCGAAACCCCAAGTCCATCACCATGGGCATTGCCGAGGTTACCCCTCGTCAATTGGCGCCGTCTGTGGGAAACCTGAATGCTAGAAACACATATTCGGGGGAACGCTCTCCACCAAGCATCAACTCGACGAAAGCAGATCCACACCCTCCCACCCTAGTATTGGTATCCGCTGATTTTTATGGCGGATCCGATCTAATCGTCGAAAGCTTCCACTTCCAAACAGACAACCCGCAAGAATCACACCCTTCGGCCCTGATCGCATCAGACCGTCGGTGGGAAAAACTACGCCTATGGAGGCATCAGCATCTTTTGTCGGATCCTCCACGGACGTCAGAGCACAGATTCAAGCAGGCGAAGAAGGTCACTAGTTGACCCCACCATACGAAGCAAACCTGACAAACTCAGAACCTGACGAAAGCAGCGAAAACATCGACTTCGAAGAAAGGATGGCGAAAATCTATCCAGAACTACGATCATGGAATATTATCAGCCCAAACTTTGAAGCGGGAGATGACGCCATTATGCCACGCATAAAACGCCACCAAGTGTGCATGATCAACGGAGATACCTCAACACCACGCGATGAAAACGATAATCCTATCCTCAACCCCGATGATATTTTGTCAGATGACCATGCCAGAAACCACGAAAACAAAGGAGACCACGGGAATGGAGGAGGAACAACAGATAATTGCATAGTCCAAGGAAGAGGCGGAGAACCGCACGCAGGAGAGAGCTAAGGACTTCGGCTACCAGCGTTGGCATGGCAAAAAGCAAGGGAGGCAATTTCGGGAGCAGTCTTGATGACGGCGGATGCTTCACATGAGGATCTACTAGCATACCAATATATGCTCCACCACAAGAAGAGAGACCTACTTTGAATGCAAAGGCAATTGGATGAAAGAAAGAGATTAGCTGACGAATCCAGCTTACGATAGGCACAATTAAGCTCTACTCGAGGATCAAGGAGTGTAACAGGAGTAGAACCACCAAGAAGGGCAACATCTCGACTACATAATATCCCGAAAGCAGAAATAAGTGGAATCATCTGAGACCTCGACCTACCATTCAGGTCAATTGATCAAGCAGGAAACATCAAGGCAAAAATAGCTCAGGTAGTCACTGTGGCCGCACAAACATACCTGATCACCACTCAGCCTGCACCCGATGATCCGCGTGCGCCCCTTCACCGCTCTGCCCTGATGAACCTTGGCATGGTAGGAGCCTCTCTCGCGGAAGCAGAACAAGGAATCACACGCCAACCCATAGATCCTCGTCACAACAGTCCTAGGCAAGTAGGACACACTAGATGATCTCGATCACCACACCAGGCGCATCTCGTAGGATCCGAGCTACGAAGCAATACAAGAAACGACAACACCCAACATAGAAGAAGGGGATCTAGAGACGAAATCCGCTGCCGACGATATCAGGATGGATACGACAAAGACAATCACGAGCTATCTGGGGCCAGCTGTTTCACGTAGAGGATTCGCAAGGCCTCAGTACCCAAGGACTTTAAACTTCCACACGACCGCCACAAATACGACGGACTCCAGGAACCCGAAGCTTGGTTAGAAGACTATCTGACCACCGTTAAACTACATGGTGGCTCTACAACTACCGCAATGCAAAGTCTACAACTACACCTCACCGGCGCTGCAAGATCATGGCTAAGGCAGTTACCCGAAGATTCCATCGGGAGCTGGAACGACCTGGAAGACAAGTTCATCCAGCACTTTGCTAGCTCGTGGTTGATATCGAGCTCATTGGGGAACCCCAAGAGGAAGGAATGATGAGCACAGTAGTAAGTTCCCCTCAGTTATGAAACCAAGGTTATTGAACCAGTAGGAGAAAGGAAACACCTCCAAGGTGTTGTTGCCAACTTGGAATCCTGCACAACACAACCATAGAACTTTGTCCCCAACTTATAGTGAGGTTGTCAATCTCACCGGTTTTGCTGAAAACAAAGAATTAAATGTATTGTGTGGAAGAAAGTAATAGCTTGCAGAAAGTAAACAGTTGTAGATTGATGGTAAAAGAAAGGACCGGGGTCCATAGTTCACTAGTGGTGATTCTCCTTAAGATAGATGACATGTTGGGTGAACAAACTACAACGGGGCAATTGACAAACATCGAGAAAGCATACATGCATATACTAATCATCTTGACTCCTATGAGATTTGATTGGGCATTACAACATTATACATAGCCCGTAATACAACGACATCTATGACTAATAATCCACCTTCAGGTTATCATCCGAACCCCCTCCAGTATTAAGTTGCAAGTAACAGATAATTGCATTAAGCACTGCATGTAAAGTAAACAATACGATTGTTCTATGAACAAATGATTACTGTTTTCTCCCTAGTAGCAACAGCACATCTAGTACCTTAGATATTTCTGTCACTTCCCCAGATTACTAGAGGCATGAACCCACTATCGAGCATAAATACTCCCTCTTGGAGTTGCTAGCATCTACTCGGCCAAGATATCTACTAACAACGGAGAGCATGCAAGATCACAAATAACAAAGACATGATAGAATCAATAATCAATCTGAAATAGCATCTCAATATCCATCGGATCCCCGCATGTAGAATTACAAATAGATGATCTTGATCATGAATGGAGCCCACAAGATCTAAAAATGACAGCACAAAGGAGAAGAACCAACCATCTAGCTACTACATGGACCCGTAGTCCAAGGATAAACTACTCACGCATCACATCGAAGGCTTGCATGGTGATGAAGAACGCCTCCAGGGTGAATTCTCCCCTCTGGCAGGGTGTCGGGAAGAGCTTCAGATCCCTCTCGATCTAGGGATGGAGATGATAGCGGCTACAGACTCTTTCGTGGATTTTTGATTGGGTACTTAGGGTTTCTTTATCGGAGGCATCTTATAGGCGAAAGGGGAGACCGAGGGGGTGCCCTAGGCGGCCACACCACCCCCTGGCATGGGCCAGGCCTAACCGTGTGGCCAGGTGGTGTGGGCGGCCCCTGGCCCCTCTCCGTCTTGTATTCTGGCTCCGTGTCCCCCTCGGTGAAATATTGACTTTGGCTTTTGTCCCATCCAATTCCGAGAATATTCATTTTCTGAATTTCCTGGAACCAAAAATAGCAGAAAATAGGCAGCTGGCATTGTGGCATCTTGTTAATAGGTTAGTCTAAGAAAGTGTATAAAAAGTACTCCAAAGTGTGGGAAAAACATAAGAAAGTAGATATAAACGAAGCATGGAACATCAAAAATTATAGATATGTTTGCAACGTATCAACTCCTCAAGCTTAACTCCTGCTCGTCCTCGAGTAGGTAAGTGATAAAAAGAAAGAATAATTTTTGAGGTGACATGCACCATCATAAACTTGATCAAAGTATTTGTAAAACATTGATAGCTGGGATCATAGTACTTCAACATAGCATGAAAGATAAAGTTCTAACAATAAGACATAGCAACTATGTTGTAACATGAAAAGGCACACACAGAAGATTCATGAATAACAATGCTTTGCAAGACGTTTGTTTGTTTCACATAAAGAAAACATAGCATTGTGGCATTCAGCTTGTCCCTCATAGAGTAGCAAACATAAATGCATAAGACACGTTCAAAGTTCATAAGGGTGACTAGATACAAATAGTTTAAGAACAAGCAATATCAAAGTTATGCATCAATCAACAAGTCTAGGGACAATGCGCATTAAACTAAGAATGGCCACTATGCTCTCTCAATAGGTGCATAAAGATAGAACATGGAGACTCAACATAAAAGTAAAAGAAGGGCCTTCATAGAAGGAAGGAGGGATTCAAGTCTCATAAAGAGCTTCCAAAAATTATGGAACTTATTAGCTTTCAGCTCTCATTGCCCCTATCATAAGCATCTTGAAGTGATTAAGGTTAAAGTGAAAAAACTATGGAGCATATGCTTGACAAAGTATAAGTTGGAAATCTCATGTCCCTTGAATACGAGGGCCGCTCCTCATGCTACTCAAGTTTAGTTACCGGTAAGTTCTTGTCATCGTAAGTACATGTGTATCATAGAGAACCGCCAACGGGGTACCCCTTGCCCGATGATACGGAAGAATCCACATATCAAAATGACAAGGCAAGCAGACAACTAGCATCTCATCAATCTTGTTATTTACCAGGGGAAAATGGTGCTTTTTTCTCTCTTTCCTATTTTCTCATCACTTTTTTTCTTTTTTTTCTCAATCTCTGTCTCTTTTTTTATAAGAAGAATGTTTCATAGATTGATCATTATGGTTACGCTGCAGGTTTCCACCATGATTAGGCATGGATTAGACCAGCGGCCCAGGCGTTTCTCTAACACACATACATAACTCCATGGACTTACAAGCTCCCCTTTCATTTCACACCGACCACATCCATAGACAAAAGAGCATGATATCAACTAGGTACAATGTACAAGTGCAATGTTGAAAGCGTTCCCCGTGACAGCATGGTTCTGCTAATCCCCAACATATAAGTGCAAGCATATACAACATAGACGACACAATGGTTCAAGTTTATTAGGGGCAAGAAAAGTAAAGCGTGCCATCAAGTTCGTGACAGCTTTAATCACTAGTTTTCTCATAACAAGTTTAATTCGAAAGGTAGATAAAAACATGAATATACTTGGAATAGCAAATGCTAATAGGTAGGTATGGTGGACTCTTTGGAATAACTTGGTTTTATTTGGAGTTGGATGCATGAGTGGAACTCATACTTGGTTATGGAGGCTAGCAAAAGACTAGGAGCGACCAACTAAGAGAACAATAATGGCCATAATCATGCAAAGCGACAAAACATCATTAATTAAAGCATAAAGTGATATTACAAGTTGAAAACTAAAGGATCATAAAGGCTATGGTGACTTAGCATAGTCATAACATGGTGTGAGCATGCGCCAAGTCAACCCAAATAAAGCATCAAAGAAGAATACCACAATACTATGCTTTAATATGCTAAAACAACGCATGATTCTTTCAAGGCACATTAAGCAATCTCAATTGTTTATAACATGTCAGGATACAGCAAAAATCACTAAGCATAAAGCCAAATCAATATCAAGCATGAAATGACAAAGCATAGGCCACAGTCAAAAACAAGCTCTTTTTACCACTTAAGCATGAACTTTTCCTACTCTTTTCCAAACCAAACCAAACTATTTGAAAACTAATGTATGAAAGAGGGGGTCCAACCAATTTATTCAAGCAAACTAAGCAAACCAAGCAAACTAAAACTAAAAGCAAAAATGAAGACTCTCCAAGAATAACACAATTGTGCATGAAACAATAAAAATGAAGTGTTTGGAAGAAACCTGAGATTTTTATTGATGAAGAAGGGGATGCCTTGGGCATCCCCAAGCTTTGACGCTTGTACTTCTTGGATATTTTTTGGGGTGACACGCGTGGCATCCCCAAGATTGAGCTTTAGTCCATTTTTCATCTCATTACATCATTCTCTCCATACACCTGAAATTTTTCCTTCATACAAAATTTCACACAATCTTTATTAGCAACATTAGTGCACTAAAGATAATAAGTCTTTGGGTTCAGTTTCAACACCAATAAAACTTCCATTAAAACACAAGCTACTGTAGCACTTCCCTCCAAAAGCTCAATTCCCCAAAGAGAACTTAAAAAGAAATCAACAAGAAGCAAATGCAAATAATGGTAGAAATCTGTCAAAATAGACTAGCAGGTAAAAACCAAATTTTTCGAAGACCTTCTGTTGCTCAAATCGAAAAGTATTGAACTAACGAAAGTTATATAACAACCTGAGGCAGTAGCACAAAAATTTACGCCTCAAAACAACATACAGAGATTTTACACTAATTTTTACAGAGAAGCACCAAAATCTGTTTCAGGGCAGCAACTTTCCCAAGCATTACTTCTCTCTCATTAGAGGTTACTCTTGGCAAAAAAGCAAATAAAAAGTATAAGGAGCGGTTATTACAGAGTTATTAACTTCCAAGACTCATCTAAAACTTTTAGGTTATCTCCTAATAAGTACTTTTCTTTAGCGCCTTTAAGTTATGCATAAGAAGCAAGAAAAAGAATCAAGTGTTCTCAAATGAAGAAGCATTAAGAGAAAATTTTGTTTTCATAGGAGAGACAAAAGGAATCTTCTCTCTCCTCTTAGGGAAGTGTTCTATACCTTTCTTGAGTGGGAGTTGATATTTAATGGTGCCTTCTTTCATATCAATAATGGCAGCAATAGTTCTAAGAAAAGGTCTTCCCAAAGTAATAGGACAAGAAGCATTGCATTCAACATCCAAAACATAGAAATCAACGGGGACATAGGCATTGTTAACCATAATAAGAACATCATTAATACTCCCCATGAGTTTCTTTTTAGCATTATCATCAAGTGGGACATTTAAATAACAATCTTCCAATGGTAGCAAATCAAGCATATCATAAATCCTTCTAGGCATAATAGAAACACTAATATCAAGATCACATAAAGATTTGAAATCAAAATCATTTACTTTCATGTTAATGATGGGTTCCCAACCATCTTCTAGTTTCATAGGAATAGAAGCTTTATGTTTCATCTTTTCTTCTTTAATTTTTATGAGAGCATCAGCAATGTGTTTTGTAAAGGCCATATTCATAGCACTAGCATTAGGACTTTTAGCAAGCTTTTGTAGGAACTTAATTACTTCTAAGATATTGCAACCATCAAGATCAAAATCATAATTATCATCTAAAGTAGTAGAGCTATTGTTTCCCAAGAGGAAGGTATGATGAGCACAACAGCAAGTTTTCCCCCAGAATGAAACCAAGGTTTAATCGAACCAGTAGGAGCAAGGAAACACCCCAAAGGTGTTGCTAGTTGAACGTTGGCAGGGCGCACTACCGGTGCCAGCAGCAACGTGGAGACCTGCACAACACAACCACAGAACTCTGTCCCCAACTTGCGATGAGGTTGTCAATCTCACCGGTTTTGCTGAAAACAAAGGATTAAACGTATCAAGTGGAAGAAAGTAATAGTTTGTAGAAAGTAAACACAAAGCAGTAAACAGTTGATTGTAGATTGAAAGTAAAAGAAAGGACCGGGGTCCATAGTTCACTAGAGGTGGCTTTCCTTAAGATAGATAACATGCTGGGTGAACAAATTACAACGGGGCAATTGACAAACATCGAGAAGGCATACAAGCATATACTAATCATCTTGACTCCTTTGAGATTCGATTGGGCATTACAACATTATACATAGACCGTAATCCAACTGCATCTATGACTAATAATCCACCTTCAGGTTATCATCCGAAACCCCTCCAGTATTAAGTTGCAAGCAACGGATAATTGCATTATGAATTGCGTGTAAAGTAAACAATATGATTGTTTTATGAACAAAGGATTGTTGTTTTCTCCCTAGTAGCAACAACACATCTAGTAGCTTAGAGATTTCTGTCACTTTCCTAGATTACCAGAGGCATGAACCCACTATCGAGCATAAATACTAACTGTTGGAGTTGCTAGCATCTACTTGGCCTAGATAGCTACTAACAACGGAAAGCATGTAAGATCACAAATAACAAAGACATGATAGAATCAATAACCAATCTGAAATAGCATCTCAATATCCATCGGATCCCCGCAAACACAACATGCAGAATTACAAATAGATGATCTTGATCATGAACGGAGCTCACAAGATCTAAACATGAAAGCACAAAGGAGGAGAACCAGCCATCTAGCTACTACATGGACCCGTAGTCCAGAGATGAACTACGCACGCATCACACCGGAGGCTTGCATGATGATGAAGAAGGCCTCCAGGGTGAATTCCCCTCTCCAGCAGGGTGCCAGGAAGAGCTTCAGATCCCTCCCGATCTAGGTATGGAGATGATGGCGGCTACAGACTCTTTCGTGGATTTTTGATCGGGTACTTAGGGTTTCCGTATCAGAGGCAATATATAGGCCGAAGGAGATGCTGAGGGGGTGCCTGGGGTGGCTAGACCACCCCCTGGCGCGGGTCAGGCCTGGCGGCATGGCTAGGTAGTGTGGCCGGGCCGTAGCCCCTCTCCGTCTCGTATTCTGGCTCTAGGTGTCCCTCGGTAAAATAATGACTTTGGCTTTTGTCCTGTCTAATTCCGAGAATATTCATTTTCTAACTTTCCTGGAACAAAAAATAGTAGAAAACAGGCAGCTAGCACTATGGCTCTTGTTAATAGGTTAGTCCAAGAAATCGTATGAAAAGTACTCCAAAGTGTGGACAAAACATAAGAAAGTAGATAAAACCAAGCATGGAACATCAAAAATTATGGATACGTTTGCAACGTATCAGAGACTCTACATAAAAGTAAAAGAAGGGCCTTCATAGAAGGAAGCAGGGATTCAAGTCTCATTAAGAGCTTCCAAAAATTATGGTACTTATTAGATTGCAGCTCTCATTGCCCCTATCATAAGCATCTTGAAGTGATTAAGGTTAAAGTGAACAAACTATGGAGTATATGCTTGACAAAGTATAAGTTGGAAATCTCATGTCCCTTGAATACGAGGGCCGCTCCTCGTGCTACTCAAGTTTAGTTACCGGTAAGTTGTTGTCATAGTAAGTACATGTGTATCATAGAAAACCAGCAACGGGGTACCCCTTGCCCGATGATACGGAAGAATCCCCATATCAAAATGACAAGCCAAGCAGACAACAAGCATCTCAGCAATCTTCTTATTTACCATGGGAAAATGGTGCTTTTTTCTCTCTTTCCTCTTTTCTCATCTCTTTTTTTCTTTTTTTTCCTTTTCTCAATCTCTATCTCTTTTTTTATAAGAAGAATGCTTCATAGATTGCTCATTGATGGCCCAAAATATATCGAGCTCGTTGGGGAACCCCAAGAGGAAGGTATGATGAGCACAGCAGCAAGTTTTCCCTCACTTATGAAACCAAGGTTATCAATCCAATAGGAGCAAGGAAACACCCCAAAGGTGTTGCTAGCTGTGTCGTCGAATTGATGACAAGTACGCCATGAGGGGGTCCTCGAGGCGTGCGGAAGAGAGGGGGTGAGACGTACGGTATTCCGGGATGGTGAGCACACAAGTTTACCCAGGTTCGAATCCGCCGGCTTTGGACGGATCCTACTCCTACTAGCAATCCAGTAATACGGCAGAGCTGGAATATGGGTTACAATGGTATCGCCTGTGCGAGTTGAGGGTCTAAAGTATTGGGTGTCTCCTAAAGGCTCTCCCTAGGACGGATTATATAGATATCCGGCCTAGGGTTTACAGGAGAGATCAATCCGGCTACGACTAAGAGTTGGTTACAGAGTACATCTTGAACTACAAGTAACATTATGGGCCTAAGTCGATAAGTCTTCTGGGCCTTCTCGTAGCCGAATTGGACCGCCCGTGAAGCAAAGCTCTAACCCGAAGTGGGCCACCCTGGTCAGTGAGGAACTGTGAGGATACCCGGAAAGTATATCCCCAACAGCAGCCCCCGGAGGCCTCCAAGATCCAAAGTCAGATTTTATCATCGTCTAGCTTGATCTTCGGCTTGCAGAATCTTGAAGGGTTCCTGAAACTTTACAAAAATACGATCAGGGTCTTAAAAATATGCCGGACCTATCAATTAGTTACTCGGATTTTCCAGCTCAATTTTAAACTAAGCCGGAACTTGGTTTCCATGCCACCTGACACAAGCATGGTCAAGTCACGTCATCTACAGGCGTGCCGTTAGCACGACACGTTGGTGGGTCCGCGGTTCGCGGAACCGAGGCGCCGTTTCAATGCGAGCGTGGAGATCGAGGAGACGCAATCATCTGTGGGTCCTTCCCAGTTCTTTCCACGACGCGTGGCGGTTACACTGTAGCATTTGCACGAATCTTGGCGCAGTTAGGCGGATATAAGGGGTTTGGATTTCTCCTTCTCCTTTCCACCAGTCTTTGCCGTTTCCTTTCCTCCCAATCCTCCTGCGCTAAGAGCTCTCTCGTCCCCCCCAGAGAAAACTCCTAGCGCCGCCGCTTTTAGGTCACTTTCTCACCGGAGAAAAATGGCTTCATCATCTTCTTCCTCTGGTTTGGCGGCGGCAGCGACGGTGGCATCGGCGGAAGCAGCTGCGGAGAAGGAGAGCTTTCGGGGAATCTGGATCCCCTATGCCCTTGACAAGGACGGCCTCAAGAACGTGGAGAAGGAGGGGCTTCTCGCTACCGGCGACTGGCGAAGCGGCTCCGGCGAAACCGTCCCCAACCCGCACGAGGGCGAGCGTGTCCACTTCGGCACCCATCTGGACCGAGGTCTGTCTTTTCCTCCCTCGGAGTTCTTCTCCGAGGTGGTAGATCACTATGGAGTTCAACTCCACAATCTTCCTCCCAATTCTCTTCTAGAAACGAGCGCATATACTACGCTTTGCGAGGGCTTTCTCGGCATTAGGCCGAGTTTGCTTCTCTTCCGGTACTATTTTCATGTTTGGAGAAATTCCATTACTCCCGGTGTTCCTTACATCACCGGCACCATGTACATATGTATGATTACAAGGAAGGATAAACTAAGAATAAAAGGGACGTAGCTGAGAAATATTCCACGGTCTGTCTAACTCATCCGGATTAGTACTGCCTCCAGCTCTCTTTCTCTTCTTAGTAGCAGGTCTTTCTTTGACTGGCCTCATGTCAGTTAACTAGTACGATCCATTGTGTAATACTCGACTAACTAAAAAGGGCCCTTCCCATACTGGGGAAAGTGCTTTCTGTGTTGCACAAGCCGGAGAACCAAATCACCTTTATTGAAAGATCTAGTTCGGACTCTCTGGCTATGATACTTGCGTAACTTCTGCTGATAGGCTGTAGATCTCATTTCAGCAATGACGCGAACTTCTTCGACTAAGTCGAGATCATTTTGTCGAGAAATCTCGGCATCCTCTTCGATATACGCGGCCACTCTAGGAGAAGTATGAATTAAATCGCTATGAAGAACTGCTTCTGCGCCATAGACCAAGAAGAAAGGTGTGTATCCTGTTGACCTGTTCGGAGTTGTTCGTAAACTCCAAATTACAGAGGGTAATTCCTCTGCCCAAGCCCCCGCAGCACGTCATAGTGGTGCTTCGAGTCTTGGTTTCAAGCCTTGTAGAATTAAACCATTTCCTCTTTCGACTTGTCCGTTAGCCTGTGGATGTGCGACTGACGTGATGTCAAGCCGGATATTTTGCTCATCGCAGAATTCAGCCAATTCTCCCATGGAAAAGTTACTCCTGTTGTCCGTGATAATCCTATGCGGATAACCATGCCGGATTATAACATCCTCGACAAATCTTTTGGCGGTTGCTCCATCACAACTAGTGACAGGTTTAGCCTCGATCCACTTTGTGAATTTGTCCACCATCACTAAGAGGTGAGTGAATCCACTTGGGGCTCCTTTAAAAGGTCCTACCATATCAAGCCCCCAGACCGCAAAGGGCCATGTTATAGGTATTGTTCGCAGCTGATCAGCTGGAACATGAGCTTGCTTGGCGTACTTTTGGCAGCCTTTGCATGTCTTGACTAATCGTTCGGCATCTGCCTGAGCTGTAAGCCAGAAAAATCCATGTGGAAAAGCGTTTGCCACTAAAGATTTGGCTGCAGCGTGGTGACCACACTCGCCTTCGTGGATTTCCCTTAAGATTTCCACTCCTTCTTCCAGAGATACACAGCGCTGAAAAACCCTAGAAACACTCCGTTTATGGAGCTCACCTTTAACAATAGTATAGGCTTTTGCTCGTCGGATAATCTGTCGGCTCAGTACCTCGTCTTCGGGTAATTTGCCATCTACCAAGTAATCGAGGTAGGGTTGAGTCCAGCTGGGGATTACAACCAGAACTACTATCAAAGGTGAGTCGGATTTGGTCGGATACTCCTCATCTACATCCTTTATCGAGGGAACTTTGAGGTGCTCTAAAAATGTGCCATCCGGGACCTCTTTCCGTGTAGAGCCTATTCGAGATAGTGCATCCGCTTCCTCATTTTCTGCTCGAGGGATGTGTTGAACTTCAAACCCCTCGAACGATTTAGATAGATCATCCACGACAGCTTTATATGCTGCCATGTGCTTATTTGCATTAAAAATATCTAAGACTTGCTGAGCAACAAGATCCGAATCTCCGTAACACATCAAACGTCGGATGCCAATATCCTTAGCAATCTGAATTCCATGCAGCAGTGCTTCATACTCGGCAATGTTGTTTGTCGCTGTGAAGTGGATCTGCAACACGTATAAAAGTTTATCTCCTTGGGGTGATTTGAGCACCACGCCAGCCCCTGAGCCCCCTCGAGCCTTAGACCCATCGAAAAATAGGGTCCAATATTCTGACTCAGGAAGGACCATGTTCTCCTTGGTCTCTGTCCAATCAGCGACAAAGTCAGCAAGGATCTGGGATTTGATTGATGTCTGGGGTTTGTACTCAATATCAAAAGTTGCAAGCTCTATGCCCCATTTGGCGACGCGTCATGTGGCCTCGCTATTGTTGATTATATCTCTCATGGGGGCTTTGCTCACCACGGTAATTGGATGCTCCTGAAAATAGTGTCGTAACTTACGAGATGCTAGAAAAACACCGTAAGCCAACTTTTGATAGTGCGGATACCGTTGTTTTGATTCTGTCAGGACCTCGCTGACAAAGTACGTCGGACGCTGCACCAGGTGTTCCTGATTTTCTTCTGGTCTCTCCACTACCATAACGATACTGACAACCTTATTTGTCGCAGCAATGTAGAGCAACATCGGTTCCTGAGGTTTCGGCGTTGCAAGGATAGGAGCAGATGAGAGTACTTTCTTTAGGTCTTGTAGTGCAGCTTCAGCTTCGTCAGTCCAGACAAAATCCTTGGTCTTCTTCAGGAGTTTGTATAATGGTGCGGCTCTTTCACCAAGCCGGCTTACAAATCGACTAACTGTAGCAATGCAACCAGTTAATCTTTGTACGTCCTTCAGACGAGTTGGCCTGGAAATATTGAGAATAGCCTTGATCTTGTCACGGTTCACCTCTATGCCTCTTTGAGACAAGATGAAACCTAACAATTTTCCGGCTGGTATTCCAAAGAAGCATTTCTTCGGGTTAAGCATGATGTTGTATTTTCGTAGATTGGCGAACGTTTCCTCCAAGTCGGAAATCAACGTTTCCTTCTTTTTGGACATGACCACGGTATCATCAACGTATGCATGTACATTGCGTCCGAGTTGATCATGGAGGCAACGCTGCATCATGCGCTGGTACTTAGCTCCTGCGTTCTTCAGCCCAAAGGGCATCGTAACAGAACATAAGGTTCCGAAGGGGGTTATGAACGAAGTTTTGACTTTGTCAGATTCCTTCATCCAGATTTGGTGATAACCGGAATATGCGTCGAGAAAACAGAGGAGTTCCGAGCCTGCTGTAGAATCGATGACTTGATCAATTCTAGGCAAAGCGAATGGATCTTTTGGACAAGCCTTGTTCAAGGCAGTATGATCAACACACATCCTTAAATCAGTGGTGTCCTTTTTAGGGACCATTACAGGATTGGCCGACCACTCAGTGTGGATGACCTCTTCTATGAATCCGGCTAACTCGAGCCACACTAATTCCTTAGCTATTGCCTTATGCTTTTCATCGCTAAACCGTCCTAAGGACTGTTTGATGGGTTTAGCATTCGGGTTTACATTTAGAGAGTGCTCGGCAAGTTCCCTAGGTACTCTGGTCATGTCAAATGGGTGCCATGCGAAGATATCTTGATTTTCTTGGAGGAACTTGACGAGCACGCTTTCCTATGCACTACTTAGGTCTACGCCTATCTAGGTCACCTTGGAGGGGTCATCATCCTTCAACAGCGTCATCTTCGTCTCTTCTGATGCCTTGAACTCCGGATTTGGCTTTGTGACCTCCTTCTTCATTGCGGGCATCTCAGACGGATCTATGCTCTTCTTGATCTCCTGGTACTCCTGGGCGTGCAGCACGGCTTCGGCAAAGGCGGCATTTCCATCTTCGCACTCTCGTGCCTTCTTCGGGTCTCCCCTGATGGTGATCACGCCATTGGGACCTGGAATTTTCATCATATTGTAAATGTAACATGGACGAGCCATAAAAGCCCAGTAAGCCGGACGTCCAAATATAGCGTGGTATGCGCTCTTGAACGGGACCACTTCGAAGGAAAGTGCCTCCGTCCGATAATTCTTTGGAGTTCCAAAAGTAACATCCAAAGTGATCTCTCCTAGGGAATTAGCTTGTCTTCCTGGGACAACTCCGTGAAAGATCACAGAGCTATGGTTCAGCTGTGTTTCCGAGATCTTCATCCGGCGTAGCGTTTCGACATAGAGAATATTGATGTTGCTACCACCGTCCATGAGGGTCTTGGAGAAACCATAACCGTCGATAAGTGGATTGACGATTAAGGCGTATTTTCCTCGCATGTGTAGTTTAGGCAGATGACCAGCGCGATCAAACGTGATTGCCACTTCCGACCAGTCTAGATACCGAGGGACAGCAGGAACTGTTGCATTGAGCTCGTGGAGAACTGCTTTCTTGACCTTTGCTGGTTGAGATCCGAGGAAGGTGACGTAAGTGTCCTTTTTGGTGGAAAAGTCTTCTTCCCTTCCGACTTGGGATTTGAAGCATCAAATTCCTCCATGTCGGAATCTTCCTTGGTCTCCTTGTCTTTTTTGGGATTTTTCTTTCCCTTCTTCTGCTTAGCTTTGTAGCCCGCGGTATCATCTCTCTTGATGTCGTCATTAAAACGACATTCAGCGTTGGTGTGGGACGAGCCCCAATTGGCGTCCAAATGATGCATACATGGGTTATTGGCAATGTCGGCCCAAGTGTAGGTTTTGCCTGGTTGTTGCTCTCCTCTACCTTGGACCCTTGATGTCCCACAGCCACGCCCGCGGCCTCCGCCACGTCCTCCTCGTCCTCCAGACCCAGAAACAGTAGTGAGCACTGCTGTCTCCACGTTGGGTTTTTCTTCCGAGGTATTTTTGCGCTTCTGAGCTTGTTGCTTTGGTTGTTTTGCCGACTGAGGCACAGCCAGGGCATTGAGTAATCCCTCTGCATCGTCGTCAGCATCTGCATACTTGCTCGCTGTTTCTATCATCTCCCCCAGATCAGTAACCTTGTCACACTTCAAGCGATGGCGCAGTAAACCAATTGGGAGACCTCCGATGAAAGCTTCAATCGCAGTTTGATCGTTTACTCCTTCGCAGGAGTTCTTTGTGTCGATCCATCGTCCGAGATAATCCCGGCAAGTTTCTCCGGCTTTCTGGGTGCAATGCTGTAGGTCTCCAACCGTATAGGGCCTCCGATATGTGCCTTCGAAATTCCGAAAGAACGCACTTTGCAAGTCATACCAGTCGTGGATGGTGTTTGCCGGAAGTTCATTGAGCCATGATCGTGTTGTGTTCCGCAACATAAGTGGGAGATATCGGGTTGCGACCAGGCTGTTTCTGCCTTTAGCGATGCAGCAAGCTTGGAAGAAATCCTGTAACCAGGTGTCTGGCCGAGCAATGTCATCGTAGGCTTGGATATGTCTTGAGATAGCAAATCCTTCCGGGAATTTTGTAGCTCTGATGCGTGGTCCGAAGAACTTTGGGCCCACGTACACGTCATCGTTTTCATAGCGCCGAGCCTCTATGTTGGAGTCGATCCTGTGCCTTGCGTCATTCAGGGATAGAGATCGTCCCGAATGTCGGCTGTGGCTGTAGTGCCTTGGAGCCAGACTTCGGCTTCTGCCACCACCTCATCCACCATGTCGTCCTCCTTGACCTCCTTGGGGGCCGTTGTGATAACTGTGTGGTGGAGAGGGTGGTGCAGCTGGATAGTTTCCGGCTGATCGCCAGCCTCCGTCTGGAGCATCATTATTCCGGTTCCGGGGAGGTTCTTGACTATGGCGAGCCCCCTGCCGGCTTGTTCCAGCGTGGTTTCCGTCGTTCCTTCGTCCATCGTTCCCACCATGGTGAGGCTCAGTCGGACGGCTCTCATGTCTAGGAGGTGGCATTCTCTGACGATCTTCCTCCCGACGTTTCTCCTTATCTTCTCCCTTTCGATCGTTGAATTCTCGTCGAGGAGGATTCCTCGGATTCAGTGCAACGATCGCATCTTTCTCGGCTGCAGGAGCGACATTGCTCCAGTTATGTGTAGCTCTGCGATGTTGTCCCAGCGATCCGGTTCTTGAATAATTGTCTTCCCTGCGTTCGGGATGATGGTACTGCGCCCGAATGTAATGGGATCTTACGTCAGCCCATGCCGGATCTGTGCGACATTGGTCAGAATCTGAGACCAGTTTTTGACTTCCGGACAGGGCGACCTTCTGCTGCTCTAGTCCCTGGTTGAGTAGCTTGATACCCAAGTGTATCTCCTCTGGCCCTGGATTAGCTGATAGAATTTCACGAGCTCCCACGGTATTTTGCACTGGTCTTGGGTGTACCCAATCTCCGTTTCTATCCTTCCGTGGCTTCACCATCTCATCTTCAAAAAGGACGGCACGGACACGTGGGAATTGGTTGTCATCTATGTGACGCTTGCGTGTCTTCTGATGTAGACGGGACATGTACTCCTTGGTTGACATGCGCTTCTTCTCCACCTCAATGTTTTTGGCTTCATCAAAGAGTTTTTGACGACGCGCTTCTAGGGCCTGGGCCCTTTCGTCCAGCTCATCTGCAGTAAGTTCTGCAGCTGTAGGGATAGGTGTGGTTAAGGCGGCATCAATGCGTTTACGTGCACCTTCAGTGATCACGTGTCCATCCACCGATGCTTCTTTTTTCGGCTCGTCCGGGATAAGTGCTCCATCCGAGTCTTCCTCGTATTCCTCGGCAATCACCTCCTCTGTCAGAGGGTCTTTTGCCGGGGTCTTGTTCTTCTTGTTCTTCTTCTTTGCCTTCTTGGCAGCGCCGGTAGCAAAGACGGCTTTGGGTCCGTTTCCCGGAGTCAAGCTCTGATCGGTACTTTCGGACATCTGGACCTCGGGATTATCTTCGACGTCCATGTCATCCTGCGCTTTGGGAGAGTGTTCCCCGGATCCTTCATCCATGGCTTCTCCTTCTTATGCAGCTTTGGAGTTGTACTCCTCTTCATATTCCGCGGAGAACTTTCGGAAATCTGCCGATGTCATAGATTCATCCGAGGATGTGGGAACGTCGGCGTTTGTTCCAATTGCCTCCAGCACCGAGTCGGTGTTTTCTCCAGCATCGACAGAGCCAGATCTGGATCCAACATATCCGACGAAGTGTGATGCGTGCTTCCTGAGGTACCTACGGCTTTCGCGATCAGCCATATCGAAACTTTTAATGGTTTCGAGGATTGCATCTGCGCTAGCGCCTTGCAGTATCATACGTCTTAGTGTGTACCTGAGGAAAGGCATGTCTGTCTCGGCATCGTCAGAGTTGGAATCAGTGTCGTTGATATGCTCCTCCTGGATTTCGACTTCCACAGGTGGGTCGATCTAGGATCTGGCTTCTCCAGGGAGATCCACTCCAGATTCGACTTGGACCGTGAGGTCTTCTTCAGGCTCGGATTTCTCCACTATCTCCGCAACTGGTGCGGGCTAGGTGGGATTAGGGTTTTCTGAGATCCGGAACTCTGCCGCCTCCGTGGACGAAGAGGACCCAGAAGATTCTTCTGCCTCTATCATCACCACTGGGTTGGGGTGGGCAGTTTCAGCGAAACCGATGTAAACATTGATCTCGCCAAAAGACATGATTGTATAAGCAGTCACGGCTTCCCTAGCCGGAATCCAAGTCTCATCGAGAACGATGAGAGGGACGTCGCTGGCGCAGAGGATGCGACTGATGTCGATGGTCTCGCCGATTCCGATTCTTGCAGATTCCGCTCGGAACGTAGATCCGAAGCTCACTTGCCCCACGGTGGGCGCCAACTGTCGTCGGATTGATGACAAGTACGCCATGAGGGGGCCCTCGAGGCGTGCGGAAGAGAGGGAGGTGAGACGTACGGTATTCCGGGATGGTGAGCACACAAGTTTACCCAGGTTCGAATCCGCCGGCTTTGGATGGATCCTACTCCTACTAGCAATCCAGTAATACGGCAGAGCCGGAATATGGGTTACAATGGTATCCCATGTGCGAGTTGAGGGTCTAAAGTATTGGGTGTCTCCTAAAGGCTCTCCCTAGGACGGCTTATATAGATATCCGGCCTAGGGTTTATAGGAGAGATCAATCCGGCTATGACTAAGAGTTGGTTACAGAGTACATCTTGAACTACAAGTAACATTATGGGCCTAAGTCGGTAAGTCTTCTGGGCCTTCCCGTAGCCGGATTGGACTCAATCTTCTCTCCCGACTAGGCCGCCCGTGAAGCAAAGCTCTAACCCGAAGTGGGCCACCCTGGTCAGTGAGGAACTGTCAGGATACCCGGAAAGTATATCCCCAACAAGCTGGACTTTGGCAGGGCGCACTACCAGCGTCAGCAACAACGTGGAGACCTGCACAACACAACCACAGAACTCTATCCCCAACTTACAGTGAGGTTGTCAATCTAACTGGTTTTGCTAAAAACAAAGGATTAAACGTATTATGTGGAAGAAAGTAATAGTTTGCAGAAATTAAACAGAAAGCAGTAAACATTTGATTGAAGATTGATGGTAAAAGAAAGGACCGGGGTCCATAGTTCACTAGTGGTGGCTCTCCTTAAGATAGATGAAATGTTGGGTGAACAAATTAAAGCGGGGCAATTGACAAACATCGAGAAAGCAATATGCATATACTACTCATCTTGACTCCTTTGATATTTGATTGGGCATTACAACATTATACATAGACCGTAATCCAACTACATCTATGACTAATAATCCACCTTGAGGTTATCATCCGAACCCCCTCCAGTATTAAGTTGCAAGCAACAGATAATTGCATTACGCATTGCGTGTAAAGTAAACGATACGATTGTTCTATGAACAAAGGATTGTTGTTTTCTCCCTAGTAGCAACAGGACATATAGTACCTTAGAGATTTCTGTCACTTCCCCAGATTACTAGAGGCATGAACCCACTATCGAGCATAAATACTAATTCTTGGAGTTGCTAGCATCTACTTGGACAAGATAGCTACTAACTACAGAAAGCATGCAAAATCACAAATAACAAAGACATGATAGAATCAATAATCAATCTAAAATAGCATCTCAATATCCATTAGATCTCCGCAAACACAACATGTAGGAATTACAAATAGATGATCTTAATCATGAACAAAGCTCACAAGATCTAAACATGATAGCACAAAGAAGAAGAACCAGCCATCTAGCTACTACATGGACCTATAGTCCAAAGATGAACTACTCACGCATCACACCGGAGGCTTGCATGATGATGAAGAAGGCCTCCAGGGTGAATTCCCCTCTCCGGCAGGGTGCCGGGAAGAGCTTCACATCCCTCCCGATCTAGGGATGGAGATGATGGCGGCTACAGACTCTTTCATGGAATTTTGATCGGGTACTTAGGGTTTTTGTATCAGAGGCATCTTATAGGCGAAAGGGGAGGACGAGGGGGTGCCAGAGGCGGCCAGACCACCCCATGGCACGGGCCAGGCTAGGCCGTGTGGCCAAGTGGTGTGGTGGCCCCCTTCCCCCTCTCTGTCTCGTATTCTGGCTCATTGTGTCCCTCGGTGAAAAACTGACTTTGGGTTTTGTCCCGTCCAATTCCGAGAATAATCATTTTCTGACTTTCCTAGAACCAAAAACAGCAGAAAACAGGCAGCTGGCACTGTGGCTCTTGTTAATAGGTTAGTCCAAGAAAGTGTATAGAAAGTACTCCAAAGTTGAAACAAAACATAAGAAAGTAGATAAAACCAAGCATAGAACATCAAAAAATATGGATAAGTTAGCAATGTATCACTCATTATGGTTACGCTGCCGGTTTCCACCATGATTAGGCATGGATTAGACCAGCGGCCCAGGCGTTTCTCTAACACACATACATAACTCCATGGACTTACAAGCTCCCCTTTCATTTCACACCGACGACATCCATAGACAAAAGAGCATGATATCAACTAGATACAATGTACAAGTGCAATGTTGAAAGCGTTCCCCGTGACAACATGGTCCTGCTAATCCCCAACATATAAGTGCAAGCATATACAACATAGACGACACAATGGTTCAAGTTTATTAGGGGCAAGAAAAGTAAAGTGTGCCATCAAGTTCGTGAGAGCTTTAATCACTAGTTTTCTCATAACAAGTTTAATTTGGAAGGTAGATAAAAACATGAATATACTTGGAATAGCAAATGCTAATAGGTAGGTATGTTGGACTCTTTGGAATAACTTGGTTTTATTTGGAGTTGGATGCATGAGTGGAACGCATACTTGGTTATGGAGGCTAGCAAAAGACAGGGAGCGACCAACTAAGAGAGCAATAATGGCCATAATCATGCAAAGCGACAAAACATCACTAATTAAAGCATAAAGTGATATTACAAGTCGAAAACTAAAGGATCATAAAGGCTATGGTGACTTAGGATAGTCATAACATGGTGTGAGCACGCGCCAAGTCAACCCAAATAAAGCATCAAAGGAGAATACCACAACCCTATGGTGTATTCTGCTACACAACAATGCCTTTTGGCCTCAAGAATGCCGGAGCAACATATCAGCGGATAATGTAGAAATGTCTAGGCAGACAAATAGGCACAAATGTGAAAGTGTATATCGATGACATCATAGTTACAACAGGTCAAGGATCTGCGCTGATCTAGGACCGCGAAGAAACATTCAAAAATCTCGACAAGTTTAGCATCAAATTGAACCCGAAGAAATGTTCCTTTGGAGTCCCAGCAGGGCAACTCCTCGGATATTTTGTATCAACCAGGGGAATCAAGGCTAATCCCGAAAAAATACAAGCAATCCTAACAATGAAGAAACCAACAAATCTGTGTGGCGTACAGCAACTAGCAGGGCGAGTAGTGGCACTTAGTCATTTTATTGCAAGATTACGAGAAAAAGCACTGCCATTCTACACCCTCATGAGGAAATCGGAAAAATTCGAGTGGACAGAAGAAGCTCAGCGTGCCTTTGAAGACCTTAAAAGGACACTTTCGACATCTCCTTTCGTCGTGTCGCCAAAAGAGAAAGAGCCTTTACTCCTTTATATCGCTGCCACAAATCAGGTGGTCAGCACGGTCTTGGTCATAGAGCGACCCGAAGAAGGGAAGGCCCATGGTGTGTAGAGGCCAGTTTACTTCCTGAGCGAGGTTTTATTGTCATCCAAACAAAGGTACCCACACTACAAGAAATTAGAATACGGGGTACTTATGACAACACGAAAACTACGCCACTATTTTTCAGAGCATCCAATCATAGTGGTCAATGAAGCGCCTTTGTCAAGCATCCTCAACAATCCAGAAGCAACTAGACGTGTCTCTCTTTGGGGCATCGAATTATCCCCCCGGGATATCACGTATAAGAAGCACAAAGCAATTAAGTCACAAGTTCTGCTGGATTTTATCACAAAGTGGACGGGGTTGCAATGTGCAGGTCCAACAAACCTTTCTAGTGCCTGGACAATGTACTTTGATGGATCAAAAAGAATGGAGGGAGCAGGAGCAGGAGTCATACTAATATCACCTCAAGGCGACAAAATACGCTATATACTTCGGATGAGCTTTGCAAACGCATCTAATAATGAAGCAGAATACGAGGCCCTGTTGCATGGCATGCGAATGGCCAAAGCTTGTTGTGCAACTCGCCTCAAAAAAATTCAGAGATTCCAATCTTGTGGAAATATGATTGCTTATCGTGATCTATATAGTATTATGGAAGCTCAATTTGATGGGTGTGAAGTATCACATATAGGAAGAGAAAGCAATGAGGAAGCCGACAATCTAGCAAACATCGGGTCCTTGTGCCTACCAGTACCACCCAGAGTTTTTTGGGAGGAGATAGCAGAGCGATCGATCAAAGCAAAAAGAGTCTCCAAGGTTGTAGCACCAAAAACAGGGAAACAGAAACATCCGCAAAAAGACTCGGGGGCTCCTTCAGAAGCCAAAAACATGGAAGAAGCCGTCGAAGAAGAAGAAAAAGAAATTGAAGAGGTCATGCTAATTGAGCGCACCTCGATGCAGTCGTATATAACATATATGACTAAGGGAGAGCTACAATAAGATGTGATAGAAGCCCGGCAAATCACCCGACGATCGAAAGCCTTCAGGATAATCAAAGGGGAACTATACAAAATAAGTATTTCGGGCATGTTGCAGCATTGCGTAACACCTGAAAAAGGAAAAAGTATACTCAAAGATATACACGAAGGAGTTTGCGGTCACCATGCTAGTAGCCGAGCAATTGCTGCACAAGCATTCAGAGTAGGATTTTACTGGCTCACTGCAGGTCAAGATGCAAAAGACATTGTCAGAACATGTGAGGCATGTCAACGCTTTGCAACACAGCCTGGAGCACCTGCCGCTGAGTTGAATCTTATACCTCTGGCCTTGTCGTTTGCTCAGTGGGGACTCGATGTTGTCACAAATCATCACCAAGAGGACACGTCTTTCTGCTAGTAGATTGAAGCAATGCCTATCACCACCGAAGAAGGGACTTCGGCTGTGAATTTTATCAAATCCATAGTATTTCGGTTTGGCTTACCGAACAGCATCATCACGGACAATAGGACCAACTTCACTTCCAATGAGTTCAAGGAGTACTGTCAGGAGATGGGCATCAAAATAAGCTACGCTTCAGTAGCTCGCCCGCAAACATATGGACAGGTAGAAAAAACCAATGGCCTAGTTACGGTTGGACTCAAGAAAAGACTACTAGCACCACTTGATAGAGAAAAAGGAGCATGGGTGGAAGAACTGCCATCTGTATTATGGAATTTACGTACAACTCCAAATAATTCAACACAAGAGACGCCTTTCTTTTTGGTCCATGGTGTAGAAGTCGTGCTTCCTATTGAGGTGTCACACGAATCCCCAAGAGTAGCTGCATATAATGAAGAGGAATCAACATAAGCACTTGAAGATGATGTAGATGCACTTGATGAAGCTCGAGATGAAGCCCTCCAAAGAGAAACTATGTACCAGCAAAACCTGCACAATTACCATAGCAGAAGATTGCGGCCTAGGTCCTTTGCAGTAGGGGACCTAGTTCTTCACCTCAAGCAAGATGGCCACAAGAAGTTAGAATCACCATGGGAAGGACCATACATCATCACAGAAGTTATTCCTGGAGGAGCATATCGACTACAGACAAGAAGACATGAGTAAATTACTCAAATCCATGGAACGTAGCACAGCTACGATGATTTTACGCATAAGTAATATGATAAGAGTTATGGTTCGTCTTATTAAGCCAGAATAACCAGGACAACGGCTACAGGCCATATGTTCAAAGAATCATGTATCATCGATTTTTTCGCCTTATATATAAAGAGATAAGTTATTTGTGTCTTAGTCTTTTTATTATTCAAGAGATCAATGCTTTCCATCAAGCTAACAGCGACTATGATCCTATGTCCAGATACAGGCATCCGAACATAGCCTCAGGGGCTACTCCCATCTGGAGCGCTGGCGCGCACCCTATAGAAATCTACTTGTGCATAAAATATATTCATGTTTGCAAACACCTTTGAGTTTTACACCAGTGTATCCTCAAAAAGGTATTACTCCTATCGGGAGCCAGTATAAAGCATTGAAACCATCTGATAAAATCAGAAACCTTGATGGCCCAGCAGGCCAACCGCCAAAAAAGCCAAAAATCTCGGATCACGCTTAGACGCGACAGAAAATCCGAATGTCGTGTTCAGAAACATGAAGGTAAGACCCCAGGATTCATCCTTTGTGGCCTAGTAATCGCACAAGAATGCGCTCTACTAGTAAAATATCCATATCAACGATACGATGAAAAATCCCGACGGACACGTTGGGTACCCGATAAAAATAGAAAACTGGAATTCGGTATTCCATAAGACCTCAACGGCTCGAACTGAATTACGCCAGTAGCAAATTCCAGATTCGAGCCTAGGGACTTGAATTTGATGTAGGACAACCTTGTTTTTGCCCAGGAGCAATTAACTGATTCCCGATCCGTCGGAAGCATCCGACTCGTTGTACCAAAATCCCTACAAAGATAAAAAAAAGGAAAAAGAAACTTTGAGACTCAACCTAAAACTATGGTTCAAGTAGAGTCTCAGGGGCTACTGACATAGGTATGATTACTCGGGTGCTTATGATTCGCTACCCTATGATTGGACAACGGCTTACATCCCATGAAGGTTTTAGATGACAGCCCAAGGAAGCAACCGACAAAGGTTTTGATTGTATTAGGAAAGGGACTATGAACCGACATTGTGTTGATGTTGTAATCACGCGTGTGTGAAACCTATCCGCATACAGCTTTGAGACCCGGCCTATTATATATAGGACGGGAGAAGCCCAAGCGAGGGTACCAAAATCTAGAAGACGACTTGTTATAGTGCAATTACTCAATATTCAGGCGACTTTGATTCCATTGTTTCCCTGACATCTCACGAAATCCCCAGCATTCTCTTTTCTGCAAAACCCCAAGTCCATCACCATGGGCATTGCCGGGGTTATCCCTCATTGGTACCTACTAGTCAAACTAATAGCATGTGCCACATCTGGTCCTGTACATAGCATGCCATACATTATAGAGCCTATGGATGGAGCATAGGGGATCTTATCCATTATCTCTCTTTCTTCTGCTGTAGCCGGACTTTGAGTCTTACTCAATGTCTTGCCTTGCAACATAGGTAAGAACCCCTTCTTACATCCATCCATATTAAACTTCTTTAATATCTTATCAAGGTATGTACTTTGCAATAGCCCAATTAGGCGCCTTGGTCTATCTCTATAGATCTTAATGCCTAATATATATGACGCTTCACCAAGGTCCTTCATCAAAAATTTGCTATTTAGGTAACTTTTAACACTGTTTAAAAGACCTACATCATTTCCAATCAATAATATGTCGTCCACATATAATATCAGAAATGCCACATTGCTCCCACTCACTTTCTTGTAATACAAGCCTCTCCATAAGTTTGGACAAATCCAAACTCTTTGATCACCTCATCAAAGCAGAGATTCCAACTCCGGGATGCTTGCTTCAGTCCATAGATGGATCGCTGAAGCTTGCATACCTTATCAGCATCCTTAGGATCGACAAAACCCTTAGGTTGTATCATATACAACTCTTCTTCAATATTACCATTGAGGAACGCAGTTTTGACATCCATCTGCCATATTTCATAATCGAAATATGCAGCAATTGCTAACCTAATCCTAACCGACTTTAGCATCGCTACGGGAGAGAATGTCTCATCATAGTCAACTCCTTTAATTTCTCGAAACCCCTTTGTGGCAAGTCAATCTTTATAGATGGTCACGTTACCATCAACATCAAGATTTATTTTGAAAATCCATTTATTCTCAACGGCCTTTCGGAAGTGAGGTAAGTCCACTAGGTCCAAACTTGGTTTTCGTACATGGATTCCATCTCGGATTTCATGGCTTCTAGCCATTTCCTGGAATCTGGGTTCATCATCGCTTCATCATACATTGCAGGGTCATCTATTTTATCAACCATGAAATTCATAACAGGATATCCGTAGAGTTCAGGAGCTGCACGTGTCCTGCTTGACCTATGAGGTTCGGTAGTGTCCTCTTTTGGAGTTTCATGATCATTATCATTAGTTACCTCTTCATTTGGTGAAGTCAACTTCGAAACAATTTCCAGTGCTGCGCTACTCGCTGTTTCATGAAGAGAAGGTTCAATAACCTCTTCGAGTTCTACGTTCCGACTACACACGCCTTTCGCAAGAAACTTTTTCTCTCCCTAGGCCAGCTTATATAGATATCCGGCCTAGGGCTTATAGGAGAGATCAATCCGGCTACGGGAAGGCCCAGAAGACTTACCGACTTAGGCCCATAATGTTACTTGTAGTTCAAGATGTACTCTGTAACCAACTCTTAGTCGTAGCCGGATTGATCTCTCCTGTGAGCCCTAGCCGGATATCTATATAAGCTGGCCTAGGGAGAGCCTTTAGGGCACAACACAATAGTCTACAATCTCAACTCACATAGGCGACACCCTTGTAAACCATATTCCGGCTCTGCCGTATTACTGGATTGCTAGCAGGAGTAGGATCCGTCCAAAGCCGGCGGATTCGAACCTGGGTAAACTTGTGTGCTCACCGTCCCGAAATACCATACGTCTCACACCCCTCTCTTCCGCACGCCTCGAGGACCCCCTCATGGCGTACTTTTCCTCAATCCGACGACAGTTGGCGCCCACCGTGGGGCAAGTGAGCTTCGGATCTGCGTTCCGAGTGGAATCTGCAAGAATCGGAATTGGCGAGACCATCGCCGTCGGTCGCATCCTCTATGCCAGCGACGTCCCTCTCATCGTTCTCGACGAGACTTGGATTCCGGCTAGGGAGGCCATGATTGCCTATACAATCATGTCTTTTGGCGAGATCCATGTTTACATCGGTTTCGCTGAACCTTCCCAACCCACCCCAGCGGTGATGATAGAGGCAGAAGAATCTTCTAGGTCCCCTTTGTACGCGGAGGCGGCAGAGTTCCAGATCTCAGAAAACCCTAATCCCACCCAACCCGCACCAGTTGCAGAGATAGTGGAGAAATCTGAGCCTGAAGAAGACCTCACGGTCCAAGTCAAATCTGGAGTGGATCTCCCTAGAGAAGCCGGATCCCAGATCGACCCACCCGTGGAAGTCCGAATCCAGGATGAGCATATCAATGACACGGATTCCGGCTCCGACGATGCCGGGATAGATAGGTCTTTCCTCAAGTACACACTAAGACGTATGATATTGCAAGGCACTAGCGCAGATGCAACCCTCGAAACCATTAAAAGTTTCGACATGGCTGATCGCGAAAGCCGCAGGTACCTCAGGAAGCACGCGCCGCACTTCGTCGGATATGTTGGATCCGGATCCGGCTCTACCGATGCTGGAGAAAACACCTACTCGGTGCTGGAGGCAATTGGAACAAACGCCAACGTCCCCGCATCCTCGGATGAATCTATGATGTCGGTAGATTTCCGAAAGTTCTCCACGGAATATGAAGAGGAGTACAACTCAAAAGCTGCAGAAGAAGGAGAAGCCATGGATGAAGGATCCGGGGAACACTCTCCCAAAGCGCAGGATGACATTGACGTCAGAGATAATCCCAAAGTCCAGATGTTCGAAAGTACCGAGCAGAGCTTGACTCCGGGAAACGGACCAAAAGCCGTTTTTGCTATCGGCGCTACCAAGAAGGCAAAGAAGAAGAACAAGAAGAAGAAGACCTCGGCAAAAGACCCTCTGACAGAGGAGGTGATTGCCGAGGAATACGAGGAAGACTCGGATGGAGCACTTATCCCAGACGGGCCGAAAAAAGAAGCATCGGTGGATGGACACGTGATCACAGAAGGTGCGCGTAAACTCATCGATGCCGCATTAACCACACATATCCCTACAGTTGCAGAACTTACTGCAGATGAGCTGGACGAAAGGGCCCAAGCCCTAGAAGCGCGTCGTCAACAACTCCTTGATG
Organism: Avena eriantha; assembly: GCA_910589775.1. NCBI lineage: Eukaryota > Viridiplantae > Streptophyta > Magnoliopsida > Poales > Poaceae > Avena > Avena eriantha. The sequence goes on along the minus strand of OU342746.1, from coordinate 304,392,889 downwards.
AAGCCAAAAACATCGAGGTGGAGAAGAAACTCATGTCAACCAAGGAGTACATGTCTCGGTTTGATCAGAAGACACGGAAGCATCACATCAAAGATGACCAATTCCCACGTGTCTGTGCCGTCCTTTTTGGGGACGAGATGGGGAAGCCACGGAAATACAGCAACGGAGATTGGGTATACCCAACCCCAGTACAGAATGCCATGGCAGCCCGAGAAATTCTATCGGCTAATCCAGGACCACAGGAGATCCATTTGGGTATCAAGCTACTCAACAAGGGACTGGAGCAGCAGAAGGTCGCCCTGTCCGAAAGTCAAAAACTGGTCTCAGATTCTGACCAATGTCGCACAGATCCGGCATGGGCTGACGTAAGATCCCATTACATTCGGGCGCAGTACCATAACCCCGAACGCAGGGAAGACAATTATTCAAGAACCGGATCTTCAGGACAGCATCGCAGAGCTACACATAACTGGAGCAATGTCGCCCCAGCGGTAGAAAAAGACGTGATCACTGCACTGAATCCGAGGAATCCTCCCCGACGAGAGTTCAACGATCGAAAGGGAGAAGATAAGGAGAAAAATCGGGAGGAGGATCGTCAGAGAATACCACCTCCTAGATATGAGAGACGTCCGGCTGAGCCTCACCATGGTGGGAACGACGGACGAAGGAACGATGGAAACCACGCTGGAACAAGCCGGCAGGGGGCTCGTCGTAGTCAAGAACCTCCCCAGAACCGGAATAATGACGCTCCGGACGGAGACCGGCGATTAGCCAGAAATAATTCAGCTGCCCCACCCCCTCCACCAGGCAGTTATCACAACGGCCCCCAAGGAGGTCAAGGAGGACGATATTGCGGAGGAGGTGGTGGCAGAAGCCGAAGTCCGGCTCCAAGGCACCGCAGCCACAGCCGACATTCGGGACGATCTCTATCCCTGAACGACACAAGGCACAGGATCAATTCCAACATAGAGGCTCGGCGCTATGAAAACGATGACGTGTACGTGGGCCCAAAGTGCTTCGGACCACGCATCAGAGCTACAAAATTCCCGGAAGGATTTGCTATCTCAAGACATATCCAAGCCTACGACGGAATTGCTCGGCCAGACACCTGGTTACAAGACTTCTTCCAAGCGTGCTGCATTGCTAAAGGCGGAAACAGCCTGGTCGCAACCCGATATCTCCCACTTATGCTGCGGAAGACGGCGCGATCATGGTTCAATGAATTTTCGGCAAACACCATCCACAACTGGTATGACTTGTAAAGTGCGTTCTTTCGGAATTTCGAAGGCACATATCGAAGGCCCTGTTCAGTCGGAGACCTACAGCGTTGCACCCAGAAAGCCGGAAAAACTTGCCGGGATTACCTCGGATGATGGATCGACACCAAGAACTCCTGTGAGGGAGTAAACGATCAAACTGCGATTGAAGCTTTCATCGCAGGACTCCCAATTGGTCTACTGCGTCACCGCTTGAAATGTGACAAGGTCACTGATTTGGGAGAGATGATAGAAACAGCGAGCAAGTATGCAGATACTGACGATGACGCAGAAGGACTACTCAATGTCCTGGCTGTACTTCAGTCAGCAAAGACAAAGCAACTGGCTCAAAAGAGCAAAAATACCTCGGAAGAAAAACCCAACGCGGAGACAGCGATGGTCACTACTGTTTCCAGGTCTGGAGGACGAGGAGGACATGGCAGAGGCCGCGGGCGTGGCCGTTGGACATCAAGGGTCCAAGTTAGAGGAGAGCAACAACCAGGCAAAACCTACACGTGGGCCGACATTGCCAATAACCCATGTGTGCATCACTTGGACGCCAATGGGGGCTCGTCCCACACCAACGCTGAATGTCGTTTTAATGACGACATCAAGAGAGATGATACCGCGGGCTACAAAGCTAAGCGGAAGAAGGGAAAGAAAAATCTTGAAAAAGACAAGGAGACCAAGGAAGATTCCGACATGGAGGAAGCTGATGCTTCAAATCCCAAGCCGGAAGGGAAGAAAACTTTTCCTACCAAGAAGGACACTTATGTCACCTTCCTCGGATCTCAACCAGCAAAGGTCAAGAAAGCAGTTCTCCACGAGCTCAATGCAACAGTTCCGACTGTCCCTCAATATCTGGACTAGTCGGAGGTGGAAATCACATTTGACCGCGCTGATCATCCGCCTAAGCTACACAGGCGAGGAAAATATGCCTTAATCGTCAATCCACTTATTGACGGTTATGGTTTCTCCAAGACCCTCATGGACAGTGGTAGCAGCATCAATATTCTCTATGTCGAAACCCTGCGCCGGATGAAGATCTCGGAAACACAGCTGAACCATAGCTCTGTGATCTTTCACAGAGTTGTCCTAGGAAGACAAGCTAATTCCCTGGGAGAGATCACTCTGGATGTTACTTTTGGAACTCTAAAGAATTATCGGACGGAGGCACTTTCCTTCGAAGTGGTCCCGTTCAAGAGCGCATACCATGCTATATTCGGATGTCCGGCTTACTGGGCTTTTATGGCTCGTCTGTGTTACATTTACAATATGATGAAAATTCCAGGTCCCAATGGCGTGATCACCATCAGGGGAGACCCGAAGAAAGCGCGAGACTTCGAGTATGGAAATGCCGCCTTTGCTGAAGCCGTGCTACATGCCCAGGAGTACCAGGAGATCAAGAAGAGGATAGATCCGTCCGAGATGCCCGCAACGAAGAAGGAGGTGACAAAGCCAAATTCAGAGTTCAAGGCATCAGAAGAGACGAAGACGACGCCGTTGAAGGATGATGACCCCTCCAAGGTGACCCAGATAGGTGTAGGCCTAAGTAGCACATAGGAAAGCGCGCTCGTCAAGTTCCTCCAAGCAAATCAAGATATCTTCGCATGGCAGCCATCTGACATGACCGGAGTACCTAGGGAACTTGCCGAGCACTCTCTAAATGTAAACCCGAATGCTAAACCCGTCAAACAGTCCTTACGACGGTTTGGCGATGAAAAGCGTAAGGCAATAGCTAAGGAACTAGCACGGCTCGAGTTAGCCAGACTCATAGAAGAGGTCATCCACCCTGAGTGGTCGGCCAATGCTGTAATGGTCCCTAAAAAGGACACCACTGATTTAAGGATGTGTGTTGATTATACTACCTTGAACAAGGCTTGTCCAAAAGATCTGTTCGCTCTGCCCAGAATTGATCAAGTTATCGATTCTACGGCAGGCTCGGAACTCCTCTATTTTCTCGATGCATATTCCGGTTATTAGCAAATCCGGATGAAGGAATCTGACAAAGTCAAAACTTCATTCATAACCCCTTTCGGAACCTTTTGTTTTGTTATGATGCCCTTTGGGCTGAAGAACGCAGGAGCTACGTACCAGCGCACGATGCAGCGTTGCCTCCACGACCAACTCGGACGCAATGTACATGCATACGTGGATGATATCGCGGTCATGTCCAAAAAGAAGGAAACGCTGATTTCCGACTTGGAGGAGACGTTCGCCAATCTACGAAAATACAACATCATGCTTAATCCGAAGAAATGCTTCTTTGAAATACCACCCGGAAAATTGTTAGGTTTCATCGTGTCTCGGAGAGGCATAGAGGTGAACCGAGACAAAATAAAGGCTATACTCAATATTTCCAGGCCAACTCGCCTGAAGGACATACAAAGACTAACTGGTTGCATTGCTGTAGTCAGTCGATTTGTAATCCGACTTGGTGAAAGAGTCGCACCATTATATAAACTCCTGAAAAAGACCAAGAATTTCGTTTGGACCGACGAAGCTGAAGCTGCACTACAAGATCTGAAAAGAGTACTCTCATTTGCTCCTATCCTTGCAGCGCCGGAACCTCAGGAACCGATGTTGCTTTACATTGCTGCGACAAATAAGGTTGTCAGTATCGTCATGGTGGTGGAGACACCAGAGGAAAATTAGGAACACCTGGTGCAGCGTCCGACATACTTTGTTAGCGAAGTCCTGACAGAGTCCAAACAGTGGTATCCACATTATCAAAAGTTGGCTTACGGTGTTTTTCTCGCATATCGTAAGCTATGACATTATTTTCAGGATCATCCAATTACCGTGGTGAGCAAGGCTCCCATGAGAGACATAATAAATAATAGTGACGCCATAGGACGCGTCGCCAAATGGGGAATAGAGCTCTCAACTTTCGACATTGAGTATAAACCTCGGACAACAATCAAATCCCAGATCCTTGCTGACTTTGTCGCTGATTGGACAGAGACGAAGGAGAACATGAACCTCCCTCAGTCGGAATATTGGACCCTCTTGTTCGATGGGTCTAAGGCTCGAGGGGGCTCAGGGGCTGGCGTGGTGCTCAAATCGCCCCAAGGAGATAAACTTTTATACGTGTTGCAGATCCACTTCACAGCGACAAACAACATTGCCGAGTATGAAGCATTGCTGCATGGAATCCGGATTGCTAAGGATATTGGCATCCGACGTTTGATGTGTTACGGAGATTCGGATCTTGTTGCTCAGCAAGTCTCGGATATTTGTAATGCAAATAAACACATGGCAGCATATAAAGCTGTCGTGGATGATCTATCTAAATCGTTCGAAGGGTTTGAAGTTCAACACATCCCTCGAGCAGAAAATGAGGAAGCAGATGCACTATCTCGCATAGGCTCTACACGGAAAGAGGTCCCGGATGGCGCTTTTTTAGAGCACCTCAAAGTTCCCTCGATAAAGGGAGTAGATGAGGAATATCCGACCAAATCCGACTCACCTTTGATAGCAGCTCTGGCTATAATTCCCAGCTAGACTCAACCCTACTCGATTATTTGGTAGAGGGCAAATTACCCGAAGACGAGGTGCTGAGCCGGCAGATCATCCGACGAGCAAAAGCCTATACTATTGTTAAAGGTGAGCTCCATAAAAGGAGTGTTTCTGGGGTCTTTTAGCGTTGTCTATCTCCGAAAGAAGGTGTGGAAATCTTAAGGGAAATCCACGAAGGCAAGTGTGGTCACCACGCTACAACCAAATCTTTAGTGGCAAAAGCTTTTAGACACGGATTTTCCTGTCTTACAGCTCAGGCAGATGTCGAACGATTAGTCAAGACATGCAAAGGCTGCCAAAATTACGCCAAGCAAGCTCATGTTCCGGCTGATCAGCTGCGAATAATACCTATAACTTGGCCATTTGCGGTCTGGGGGCTTGATATGGTAGGACCATTTAAATGAGCTCCAAGTGGATTTACTCACCTCTTAGTGATGGTGGTTAAATTCACCAAATGGATTGAGGCTAAACCTGTCACTAGTTGTGATGGAGCAACAGCCAAAAGATTTATCGAGGATGTTATAATCCGGTATGGTTATCCGCATAGTATTATCACGGACAACGGGAGTAACTTTTCCATGGGAGAATTGGTTGAATTCTGCGATGAGCAAAATATCCGGCTTGACATTGCGTTAGTCGCACATCCACAGGCTAACGGACAAGTCAAAAGAGCTAATGGTTTAATCTTACAAGGCTTGAAACCGAGACTTGAAGCACCACTACGACGTGTTGCGGGGGCTTGGGCAGAGGAATTACCCTTTGTAATTTGGAGTTTACGAACAACTCCGAACAGGTCAATAGGATACACACCTTTCTTCTTGGTCTATGGCATAGAAGCAGTTCTTCCTAGTGATTTAATTCATACTTCTCCTAGAGTGGCTGCGTATATCAAAGAGGATGCCGAGAATTCTCGACAAAATGATCTCGACTTAGTCGAAGAAGTTCGCGTCGTTGCTGAAATGAGATCTACAGCCTATCAGCAGAAGTTAAGCAAGTATCATAGCCAGAGAGTCCGAAATAGATCTTTCAATAAAGGTGATTCGGTTCTTCGGCTTGTGCAATAAAGAAAGCACAAACTTTCCGAAGTATGGGAAGGGCCCTTTTTAGTTAGTCGAGTATTGCACAATGGATCGTACTACTTAATTGACATGAGGCCAGTCAAAGAAAGACCTGCTACTAAGAAGAGAAAGAGAGCTAGAGGTAGTACAAATCCGGATGAGTTAGACAGACCGTGGAATATTGCTCAACTACGTCCCTTTTATTCTTAGTTTATCCTTCTTTTTAATCATATATATGTACATGTTCTTTGAGAAATAAAAGTTTTGGTTGCCTCAAGTTTTTCTGAGAAGTTTTTACCATCTTATTTCCAAATGATCATGTTGTAGTCGAAAATCCCAGAATGCTTGAAAGTACTTTATGCTCATGTTCGTTCTAGTCTAGATTTCCGAATCTAAAACTGCTACCTTCGGGTATAACTCTAAAAAATTCTAGTCTTTCCTTTGGTTATTTGTCTGATTGCTGGATGCGGGTATTTTCCGAGTAGTGAATTGTTGGTACTGGAAGCCGGCTTTGTTTCCGAGTTTAAATTGGTTTAGCAATTGAGCTCCGTTGCTCGGCAAAGTTTCCGGCTGATGGTTTAGCCGGCTCACGAAAGGGACGAGGTGGAAAGCCAGATAAACGATAAGTAGAGACGAAAAAATTCAAGTGCTTATGAAAATATTTCAAGCACACAAAAAAACAAAGCCAAAAGTGCTGAATAGATAAAAAGCTTAGCACTAGTAAAAGTCAATAGTACTTAATATTTACAAAACACATCATGTCTTTCCAGAATAATACATAGTTTTCTGATCTATGATGCAGGAGGAGATGAAGGAGCCGCCAGCTCGCTGGTTACTCCGCCTTGATATCGTTCCGAGATGTCCAGATCCGAGGTGGTCCGTTCATCGTCGGAAACTTCTTTGGCTTCTTTTGGAGGAGGTGGCGGAGTATATACGCGGGTGAAGAAGGGGATCTCGTAGCTGGTCAGATTAGCTACGTGGCACCCGTATCCGGCGCAGGAGTGCATGATTGCTTGAAGGTCCTGCTCCTAGCCGTCTTCGTCTACCTTGCAGTACCCTCTGGTCACTTGCCATATCTCCATGTTTCCATGGTGGCTCATGACCATGGTGAGAGCGTTCTGCGCAGCAGTCCGCGCGTAGGACATGTTCCAGTCCTGAACAAGCTGCGGCATTTCCTTGGCCTTGTCCCGCACCTCAAAATCCGACATGCTTGGCATGTCCGGAATCCTGAGAGACTCGCCAATGTCCTCAAGAGACTGGCGGAAGTCATGCAGAAGATCTCCGACTTGGGTAAGCCGGTGGGTACGGGGCTCGGAGGAGGAAGAGTCTGTCAAGTTCAGAGGACCTATACACAAAACAAGTCAAGAAAAATCCAACATTGATGAAAGTCGAAGAAATGATAAGTCAGACAGATGAAACGTACCAAGAATGATGTCGTCAATCTTGGTCTTCTCCTCCTGGAGACTCTTGAGTTTAGGCCGGAGCGCCTCGGAGATATCCTTCTCTCTGCCAAGCTCATTCTTGAGGTCCGAGATAATTTTATCTTGAGCAGCGATCTTGTGATAAACGCTCTTCAGTGGCCATGGAGGAGGATTCCAGGACTTGAGCTATGCTCCTTTCATGATCCACCTTGAGCTTATCCAGCTCTTGGCGAAGTCCCTTGTTCTCCACCACCAGGGTCTTGAGGTTCTCGGCCTCTTCAATCATAGCGATGGATTGTTTCACCAGCGTTGAAAGTCAAAAAAAGAACAATAGTTCAGAAAAATTTCAGCACTCAAAAAACAAAAGACAAGGTTAGAATCTCGGAATGTTTACCTTCGGCTTCATCCTTGGCTACTTTGAGTTCGGCGTTTTTAAGACGGAGAGCCTTGATCTCTCTCCGCTTATTGCAGACATTGGTCAGTAATTCCTGGTTATAGGAACATACTTTCTGTAAGTCAGAATAACCAAAGTCAGAAAGCTACTTAAGACTCGGGCTAATATTTTTTGCTAAATATCAGCACGAGCCTTGGGGGCTACACTAGTTCGTTCTTTGGCATCCCAATGAAAGCATAAACCCGGATTCTATATCCTACTTCATGCTTGGGGGCTAGAGGATATGATATAACATAATGTAAAAACAAGAGTTGGAATCCCGACTTACATATTGCTCACGGGTGAGTTTGTCTAAACCCGCATTCACTTCAACTGCCACCTTCTCGGCAAGAGTAAGAGGGATCACTGGGGCTGTTGGAAGCTCGCCAGCCCTAATCCTCTCGTCGCAAAGGCGGACTTGAGCGAGAAGGTCGGAGAACTTAACGTCCTCCGCTTCTTGCGCTTCCTCTTCGGGGGATAGATGGCTTTTGTCCAAGACTTGCCTGGCCAGCCGCTGGATTTCCTCTCTAGATTTCCGGGACAGGCCAAACTTGGCAAGTCCCAGATTGCTGAAGAGGTTGTCAGTGAAGACTTCAGCCGTGGGATAATTACCCGAAGAGGGTTCACCCTTATCTTGACCTGACGCACCCACGGTGACGTCAGTTTGTGACCCAAGGATCACAGGCTCTGTTGGAGGAGCCAGATGTTCTACAACCACCGGAGAAGGAATAATCGCCTGGGTTGCAGAAGGTTGAGGGGCAGGAGTTGGAGGAGCCACGGCAGGGGAAGCTATGGTGAGCTTCGTCTGTCGCAGGGGCTTCACAGGAATCCCTTTCCCCTTACCCTTGATGAGAGGCTTTGCTCTGAGAATGTAGTAAAGTCGGAAACATTACATTTCAGAAAGAAATTCGGGAAAGGTACAAAGGTGGAAATTGTGAATGAAAGTTACCTCTTCACAACAGGCACTTCCTTTGTGCCAACAGCCACTGTTGGAGCTTTGCGCTTCTTGAGCGCAAGGTCCGGCAATGGGACCACTTCAGTCTCCTGAGAAAACTCAGGAGGATATCCTTCGAATGGAGCAAGCTCCAACTCGGGGAGGTCAGCAAGCTGAAAACAAGAAAGCATATCAGCATTGCAGTATATAACTTAGAGATTGAAACACATAAAAGGTGTACTGATGGAAGCTTACCGGAACCACGGGGTTTTCCGCCGTGTACATATCCAGAGAAATCTTCGGAATCCTCCTCTCGATCCGCTCCTTGATCAGCCACTTGATCTGGCTAATGTAGCCTTGAGTGGTGTAGGACTTGGGGCCGATGCGGAGGGAGTCTTTTTTGGAAGACATGATGGAGTGCATCAGTCTATCCCCGTGGTACTGAAGTGGCTGGATCCGACGTGAGACCCAGCACTGGACCAAGTCAGATCCCTTCAGACCCATGTGCTTGATCAAATATTCGATCCGCCTCTTTGCAAGGATCAGATCGTCGGTGAGAGCCGGAGCAGCCTCGTCCCAGGAAGGCTAGGCCGTGGCGGCTCCGTCAAAAAAAGCCGACAAAGCAGTAGCTTTGCCGGGAGCCGGAATATCCCTATGGTAGAAAAAAGTGGCTGGCCATTGTTTGACCGAGTCACTGGCAGAAATTTTGGGATATGCTCGGTCACGTCCAAGAGAAAAGCTAATGGTGCCGGTGATGTAAGGAACACCGGCAGTGATGGAATTTCTCCGGACATGGAAATAGTACCGGAAGAGAAGCAAACTCGGCCTAATGCCGAGAAAGCCCTCGCAAAGCGATGCAAACGCACTCATCTCTAAGAGAGGCGTTGGGAGGAAGATTGTGGAGTTGAACTCTGTAATGATCTATAACCTCGGAGAAGAACTCCGAGGGAGGAAAAGACAGACCTCGGTTGAGATGGGTGCCGAAGTGGACCCGCTCGCCGTCTTGCGGGCTGGGGATGGTTTCGCCGGAGCTGCTCCGCCAGTCGCTGGCGGCGAGAAGCCCCTCCTTCTCCATGTTCTTGAGGCTGTCCTCGTCAAGGGCACAGGGGATCTAGATTCCCCGGAAGCTTTCCTTCTCCGCTGCTGCTTTCGTTGTCGCCGCCGCCGCTGCTACCGCCAAACCGGAGGAAGAGGATGATGAAGCCATTTCTCCGGTGAGAAGATGACCTGAAAGTGGCGGCGCTGGGAGTTTTGTGGGGGGAGGACGAGAGAGCTCTGAGCTCGCAGGAGGATTGGGAGCAAAGGAAATGGCGAAGACTGGTGGAAAGGAGAAGGAGAAATCCAAACCCCTTATATCCACCTAACTGCGCCAAGATTCGTGCAAATGCTACAGTGTAACCGCCACGCGTCGTGGAAAGAACTGGGAAGGACCCACGCGATGATTGCGTCTCCTCGATCTCCATGCACGCATTGAAACGGCGCCTCGGTTCCGCGAACCACGGACCCACCAATGGTCGTGCTGACGGCACGCATGTCAGATGACGTGACTTGACCATGCTTGTGTCAGGTGGCGTAGAAACCAAGTTCCGGCTTAGTTTAAAAACGAGCTGGAAAATCCGAGTAACTAATTGATAGGTTCGACTTATTTTTGAGACCCGGATCGTATTTTTTATTGTGAAGTTTCAGGAACCCTTCAAGATTCTGCAAGCCGAAGATCAAGCTAGACGATGATAAAATCTGACTTTGGATCTTGGAGGCCTCCGGGGGCTGCTGTTGGGGATATACTTTCCGGGTATCCTCACAGTTCCTCACTGACCAGGGTGGCCTACTTCGGGTTAGAGCTTTGCTTCACGGGCGGCACAGTCAGGAGAGAAGACGGAGTCCAATCCGGCTATGGGAAGGCCCAGAAGACTTACCGACTTAGGCCCATAATGTTACTTGTAGTTCAAGATGTACTCTGTAACCAACTCTTAGTCGTAGCCGGATTGATCTCTCTTGTAAGCCCTAGGCCGGATATCTATATAAGCTGGCCTAGGGAGAGCCTTTAGGGCACAACACAATAGTCTACAATCTCAACTCGCACAGGCGATACCCTTGTAACCCATATTCCGGCTCTGCCGTATTACTGGATTGCTAGCAGGAGTAGGATCCATCCAAAGCCGGCGGATTCGAACCTGGGTAAACTTGTGTGCTCACCGTCCCGGAATACCATACATCTCACACCCCTCTCTTCCGCACGCCTCGAGGACCCCCTCATGGCGTACTTGTCCTCAATCCGACGACATTCTTGGCAACAAAAACATTGCCCTCGGATTTGTGATAGAAGTAATACCCAATTGTTTCTTTAGGGTATCCTATGAAGTCGCATTTTTCCGCTTTGGGTTCAAGTTTATCAGGTTGAAGTTTCTTCACATAAACATCACAACCCCAAACTTTAAGAAATGACAGCTTAGGTTTGTTTCCAAACCATAATTCATACGGTGTCGTTTCAACAGATCTAGATGGTGACCTATTTAAAGTGAATGCAACTGTTTCCAGTGCATAACCCCAAAATGACAGTGACAAGTCAGTCAGAGACATCATAGATCGAACCATATCCAATAAAGTACGAGTACGACGTTCTGACACACCATTACGTTGTGGTGTTCCGGCAGGTGTGAGTTGTGAAACTATTCCATAATCTCTCATGTGTGCGCTAAACTCATAACTAAGATTCTCACCTCCATGGTTAGACTTCAAAAATTTAATCTTTCTATTACGATGGTTTTCCACTTCATTCTGAAATTCCTTGAACTTTTCAAAGGTTTAACACTTGTGTTTCATCAAATAGATATACATGTATCTACTCAAATCATCTGTGAAAGTAACAAAATAACGATGTCTACCTCGCGCCGACACACTTATTGGACCACATACATCAGTATGTATGATTCCAATAAATCTGTCACCCGTTCCATTGAACCGGAAAACGACGTTCTAGTCATGTTGCCCATAAGGCATGGCTCACGTGTATCAAATGATTCAAAATCATGTGATTCCAAAAGTCCATCAGAATGGAGTTTCTTCATGCGTTTAACGCCAATATGACCTAGACGACAGTGCCACATATATGTAGATATATCATCATCAAGTTTAATCTTTTTAGCATCAACATTAGGAATATGCGTAACAGTATTATCGAGATCCAACAGAAATAAACCATTCATCACAGGTACATGACCATAAAAGATATCATTCATATAAATCGAACAACCATTGTTTTCAGATTTAAATGAATAACTGCTTCGCAACAAACATGATCCGGATACAATGTTCATGCTCAGCGCAGGAACCAAATAACAATTATTAAAATTTATAACTAATCCCGATGGTAGGTGGAGAGGTAGCGTTTCGATGGCGATCACATCAACTCTTGATCCATTGACGACATGCATCTTGACCTCACCCCTTGCTAGCTGTCGCTTGTTCCGCAGCCCCTGATTCGAGTTACATATATTAGCAACAGATCCAGTATCAAATACCCAGGTGCTACTGTAGTCAAGTACACATCAATAACATGTATATCACATATACCTTTGTTTGCCTTGCCAGCCTTCTTGTCTGCCAAATACTTGGGGTAGTTGCGCTTCCAATGGCCAGTCCCCTTACAATAATAGCACTCGGTATCAGACTTAGGGCCATCTCGGGATTTCTTTTTAGGCACGGCAACAGATTTGCTGTCCTTCTTTCCCTTATGTTCACCCTTCTTGTCTTTCTTGAAATCGGTGGTCTTATTGATCATCAACACTTGATGTTCTTTCCTAATCTCCACTTCTACAGTTTTAAGCATTGACTGAAGCTCGGGGAGAGACTTCTTCATGCCTTACATACTATAGTTCATCACGAAGCTCTTGTAACTAGGTGGCAGTGATTGGAGAACATGATGCATGCCTAAGTCAATGGGAATCGTTATTCCCAAGGACACAAGCTTATCGGCATACCCAAACATTTTGAATACGTGCTCACTAACATAGCTGTTCTCTCCCATAATGCAGCTAAAGAACTTTTCAGAAGCATTATAACTCTCTACAGTAGCATGGGTATCGAAAATCATTTTCAATTCACCCATGGTATCAAAAGCATTGCCGTTTTCAAAACGCTTTCGAAGTTCCGGCTCTAGCCCATATAGTATGTCGCAATGAACTAAGTTGTGGTCCTCCTGACGAGTTAAATAGATGTTATTTTCCTCGTCAGGGGCATCAGGAGCTGGTGGGGGGCCTAGCGGCGCTTCTAGCACATATTGTTTTTGTATAGCAGTGAGGAGAATCCTCAAATTCATGGCCTAGTTGGTAAGTTGCTACCATTTGCCATAAGTTTCTCTTTATACATGAACACATTGAAATTAAAAGCAGGTGGTGGCATCTATAATAGAATTTGTAAAGTTTATACTAAGTTTATGATAGATCGAGTTCAACTAATCAAATTACGAATGAACTCCCACTCAAAAACAACACCCCTCGTGTCTTTTTGGTGATTACATGAACCAAATCCACTACACCAAGTCTGATCATCACGTGAGTCGGTGTAGCTTCAAAGGCGAGCATCTATATAGGAATCATATAAACTATATGACTCATGCTTAACCTTTCGGTCCGTGTTCCGAGGCCATGTCTGTACATGCTAGGCTCGCCAAGTAAGAACCTTAGTACTTGCGTGTGTAAAACTGTCTTACATCCATTTATGATCGTGGATTTAAGTACACCCGATCATAACGTGATGTCTTGAAGCGGCGAAACATAGAAAGGTGCATACTTAAGGGTGAACACATTTTTATCTTGTTATCTAAATGAGGGATCATCTTATAATGCTACAAAAATGCTAAACAAGCAATATAAGATGCAAGCATCAAATGTGTAAAGTGAAATGATATGGTTCTTGCACTTGATCACCATCATGTGCATCGTGGTATGATCTTTATCATTCCTTTGTGTGTAAGGCCAAGGTCTATGGAACTTACACGTTAGGTGTGTTGCAAGAGTATCCACTATATATCAACTTACAACATTACCATATCATGACACCAGCCGAACAACTATCTAAACTAGACGCCTCTAATTTATCAATTGCAAGTTTTACGCGGCTTAGGGCTTTCGAAGGTAGAACTGGTCTTACCTACGAACATGGAACCACAACGATGATAACCAAATTATTAGCAACTCGTTGTAAATCAGATATTGACTATAGTAGGAGAGACACACACCCGCTAGCAACTTATGCAAAACTAGTTGCATGTCAAGCGTGGAACAAGTCTCATGTGCGAGGACATGTAAAGTTAGTCCGGGCCGCTTCATCTCACGATGCCACCAATATCCAAAATACATGAAAGAAGCAATAACATGATCATCATCGCCCACATACTTATATGTGTACTACCCGTGCAAAGCATCTACGCATAGATCTGGCTCTGATACCACTGTTGGGTTCGTAGCATAGAAAACAAAAAAAAATCCTATGATGGGAACTATTATACGACAAGATCTATCTACTAGATACAAGCAATGGGTGGATATACATCCATAGAGAACATAACCTGAAAGACCAAAAAAGTGTAACGAGATGGAACTCGTAGATGATGTAGTCGAACGCTTGCCGATCTAAAGATCGTGTGGAAGTCCTAGCGCCACAAATCAGCAGCTGATACATTGCAAATGTATCTATAATTTTTGATGTTCCATGCTTGGTTTTATCTACTTTCTTATGTTTTGTCCACACTTTGGAGTAATTTTCATATGATTCCTTGGACTAACCTATTAACAAGAGCCACAGTGCCAGTTGCCTGTTTTCTGCTGTTTTTGGTTCCAGGAAAGTCAGAAAATCAATATTCTCGGAATTGGACCGGACAAAAGCCAAAGTTGATATTTTCCCGGAAGACTCACGGAGCCAGAAGGAGAGTTGGAGAGGGGCCACAGGGTGGCCACACCACCCCATGGCGCAGGTCCCCCCAGGCCACGCCAAGGCATGGTGTGGGCCCCCTGGCTGCCCACTGACCTTGCCCTCTTTCCTATAAGAAGCCTCCCGAGGAATAAACCCTCGATCGTCAAGCCTCTAGCCACGAAAAGTTCCGCAGCGCCGCCGCCACCAAAGGGGAGATTCGGGGGACAGAAAGTCTCTGTTCCGGCACCCTAACGGGATGGGGAAGTGCCCCCGGAGCCATCTCCATCGATCTCCACCACCATCTCCATCATCGTTGTTGATTCCCATGATGAGGAGGGAGTAGTTCTCTCTCGAGGCTAAGGGTTCTACCGGTAGCTATGTGTTCATCTCTCTCTATGCATGATCTTATTAAGATCATGAGCTTGTAATCTATAGATCTATTCTGCTACTCAAGTGCTTTAATAGATCTCTGCTCTCCCCATGTGTGTGAAAGTGACAGCGTGCATACCATGGTGGCACTTAGGCTAGAGATTACAAATACTTGTTATGAGTTATATTTCGAGTTGGATGTCTTTATGAAATTGTGGTGTTTGTTGGACTCATCTAGTGCTCAAGGTGACAGTGTGGGGTTTTCTAGATGGGAAAGGCTTACTTTGAGGTGTGCTGTTATAGCCCTACCATCGATTAGAGTATCCAACCGGAGAGTAGTTAAGAGTAGTATCATAAAGAGAAGATATTTATATGAGAGTGTTCACTAGTGAAAGTATGATCCCTAGGCCTTGTTTCTTAGCATCGAAACACCGTTTGCAATTAGATATGTTACATGTTTGCTTGCTTCCATCTTTATTTCAGTTTGCCTTTAGTCTTTTCCACGCCATCAAGCTATTTTCCACCACCGTTGCCACTCATAATTATCCATACCACTTGTATTTCACTATCTCTTCGCCGAACTAGTGCACCTATACACCTGACAAGTGTATTGGGTGTGTTGGGGACACAAGAGACTTCTTGTATCTTGATTGCAGGATTGCTTGAGAGGGAATACCTTTGACCACTTCCTCCCTGAGTTCGATAAACCTTGGGTGATCCACTTAATGGAAAACTTGCTGATGTTCTACAAACCTCTACACTTGGAAGCCCAACAACTGTCTACAAGAACAGAAGTGCGTAGACATCAAGCTATTTTTTGGCGCCGTTGCCGGGGAGGAAAGGTAAAAGGTATTCACACCGGAGGATTAAAGAAAAAGAACCTCCCACGGCAAACGCCTATTTTCTGGCGCCATTGCCGGGGAGGTAAGGAAAAGGTACTCAATCCTCCGGTGTGAGTGCTCGAAGTTATTTCCTTTAGATTCTGCAATTTTGTCATTTTGTTTCTTTTTTCACTAGTTAGGTTTAATGGAAAACAACAACAAAATCAGAGAGCTTTTTAGTATTTTTCCTAAGTTAGAATTTGAATTCTTTGAAAATAAAATTAAAAAACCCTTGGAACCTTCCTTGCATGCTAATAGCAATGTTGTTAGTATGAATTCTTTGGACAAAATTATTACTAATGCTTTGGAAACGTCTAAGCTTGGGGAAGTTGGTTTTTTATGAAAATGATCTTTTTAGTTCCCCAGCTTTAAAGAAGAAAATTTTCTCTGATGATACTTTATCTCCCATATGTCATAATTTTGATGATAATTGTGATATTTTAAATCCACATACTGAAAGCATCCCTTTTAAAATACCTATAAATTTTTTTGAACGTGTTATGAATAACTGCTATTTTGGAGATGGAACTGTCCATCCTGGTGATCATTTACTCTTTATACATGAATTATGCGAGTTGTACAAGTGTGCAGGTATTTCAATGAACCAAGTTAAGAGGAAGCTATTCCCTATTTCACTTAAGGGCAAAGCAAGGGAGTGGTATGAGGTACTAGATGATCCTCATCATTTGGAGTGGAAGGAACTTTAATCTCTCTTTTACTCTAAATTTTATCCTCCTCGTGAAATTCATAAAGATAGGAGTTACATTTATAATTTTCATCCTCATGATGGAGAAAGTATTGCCCAAGCATGGGGGAGACTGAAGTCACTAATGCTCAAATGTCCCATTCATGAGCTCCCTAGGAATATTGTTATTAATAATTTCTATGCAAGGCTTTCAGGACATTACAAGGACTATCTAGATATTTGTTTAGAGGGATCCTTCACGAGTAAGGAGGTCAAAGCTAAGTGGGATCTTCTTGGAACAATTCAAAGGAATACTGAAGATTGGGATAACAACAAAGGTAAAGAACCAGGTATAAACTATGAGTATGATTGCATTAAGTATTTTGCTGAAACTGCTAATTTTCAAGAGCTTAGTGCTAATTATGGTCTTGATCCTCAAATTCTTATTGATTGTTTTAAAACATTTGCTTCTCATATTAATGCTCCTAAAGAAAAGTGGGACATGTATCATGAGCCTTTTAAAGACACTTGCATGGAAAATGAAATTGTTGTTAATGATAGCAATAAACATGCTCAAACCTCTGAAAGTACTATTTCTTATAAGCATGTTGATTTTTGTGGGATACATAGACCTTGTGAGAGTAATCGAGTTGAAGAAGAATATTGTATCACCCACAGGAATGAAAAAACTAGAATGTGGTATAGGGCTCTAAATGATCTTGGTAAAAAAGTTTGCGCCCTCTATCCTTTTATTTGTGAACTTTGCTTTGAAGTGGGTCATTTCAATTTCTGCTCAGGCCATAATAATAGCCCTTCTAATCCAATGAGTACTGCAAGTTTGTATTGTTATAACATGATCACTCCTAATCAGCATGATGAACTTACATTATTTTTGGGGTGTGAAGAGTTATCAAGAAAAACCTCTTTGGTAGATATGGGTGCTTTTGATATGAATAGTGTCCTGCATGGTTGTCATCTTTATTGCGTTGATGATTGCCACACAAATACTTACATACAAAATTATAGAAGATGAGATTTTACCAAAATATGATAGGACCAATATGTGTTTTGATCTTATTAATGAAAAGAAGGAATCCTCCAAAGTTTCTTCTATTGTCTCTAACAATGAACCAGGGTATATGGAGAAGCTTCCTTTCAAGCCTCTCCCTCCTAAAGAGAAGTAGCTAAAGAAGAAAAGGAGGAGTAAAAGGAGGGAGGAAGCGGTATTTTCCCCTAAGCATGTAGCTCCTATTATAGTTTTTGATGAGTCTGAACTCGATGATGTTCCTATGCCTGTTACATATAGTAGTGATCATGATTGGGAAAAGCACACTTCTTTTGATATTGAAAATCTCTTTGGTACCAATTCTGAAAATGATGATATTAATAATTGTTGTACTATTAGTGCTATCCATGATCCTTTCAATGATGATATGTTTACAAATGAACACACTTTGGAAGATAATTATTCTATTGCTTATGATGATACTACACCTCCAATATATGATGATTGCAATAATGAATATGATATTTTCAGTCCACCTACTATTGAGGAGGAAATTAATTATGACTACAATGCGCCTCCTATATTTGATGATTATGGTGATGAGAATAATAATGATAGCTATTTTGTTGAATTTGCTCCCACTACAATTAATAAGAATGACTATGTTTATGTGGGGAGTATTAATTCTTTTATGCATGTGGCTCATGATAAGAATGTTTTATGTGATAGTTATATTGTTAATTTTATTCATGTTGCTACTGAAAGTTATTATGAGAGAGGGAAACTTGGTTCTATGCATCTCAATAATATTAAGTTTCCCCTCTTTATGTTGAAATTTTTGAAGTTGCACTTGTTTTGCTTTCCTATGCTTGTTGCTTTGTGCTTTCATGACTTGTTTCTTTACAAAATTCCTATGCATAGGAAGTGGGTTAGACTTAAATGTGTTTTGAATTTTCTTCTTGATGCTCTCTTTTACTTAAATTCATATTTCTTATGTGAGCATCTTCTCAAACTATCATGCCTAACTTAAAGGCGTTAAAGAAAAGTACTTATTGGGAGGTAACCCAAAAGTTTTAGATGAGTCTTGGAAGTTATTACCTTTGTATTAACCGCTCCTTATCCTTTTTATTTGGTTTTTGTGCCAAGAGTAACATCTAATGAGAGAGAAGTAATGATTGGGAAAGTTGTTGTCCCGAAACAGATTTTTGTAATTCACCGCAAAACTTCGTGTAAAATCTCAGTATGTTCTTTTGATGCGTGAATTTTTGTGCTTCTTCCCCAGGTTGTTATCTAACTTTTGTTAGTTCAACACTTTTCGATTTGAGCAACAGAAGGTCTTCGAAAAAATTCGTCTTTACCTGCTGGTCTGTTTTGACAAATTTCTGCCATTATTTATATTTGCTTCTTGTTGGTTCCTTTTTGAGTTCTTTTGGGGAATTGAGATTTTTGAGGGAAGTGTTACAGTAGCTAGTGTTCTAATGTAAGTTTATTTGGTGTTAAAACTGAAACTTAAGACTTATTTATATTGAGTGCACTAATGTTGCTAATAAAGATTGTGTGAAGTTTTGTATGAAGGAAAAATTTCAAGTGTATGGAAGGAATGAGTAATAAGATGAAGGATGGACTAAAGCTCAAGCTTGGGGATGCCACGCGTGTCACCCCAAGAAATATCCAAGAAGTATAAGCATCAAAGCTTGGGGATGCCCAAGGCATCCCCTTCTTCATCAATAAAAATCACAGGTTCCTTCCAAACGCTTCATTTTTATTGTTTCACGCACAGTTGTGTTGTTCTTGGAGCGTCTTCTTTTTCGTTTTGGTTTTTCATTTGCTTGGTTTGCTTAGTTTGCTTGAATAAATTGGTTGGACCCCCTCTTTCATACATTGGTTTGCAAATAGTTTGGTTTGGTTTGGAAAAGAGTAGGAAAGTTCATGCTTATGTGGTAAAAAGAGCTGGTTTTTGACTGTGGCCTATGCTTTATCATGCCATGCTTGATATTGTTTTGGCTTTATGCTTAGTAGTCTTTGCTGTAGCATGACTTGTTATAAACAATTGAGATTGCTTAATGTGCCTTGGATGAATCATGCGTTGTTTTAGCATATTAAAGCATAGTATAGTGGTATTCTCCTTTGATGCTTTATTTGGGTTGACTTGGCACATGCTCACACCATGTTATGACTATCTCAAGTCACCATAGCCTTTATGATCCTTTAGTCTTCAACTTGTAGTATCACTTTATGTTTTGATCAATAATGTTTTGTCGCTCTGCATGATTATGTCCTTTATTGCTCTCTTAGTTTGTCGCTCCCAGTCTTTTGCTAGCCTCCACAACAAAGTATGAGTTCCACTCATGCATCCAACTCCCTAAACAAAGTTATTCCAAATATTCCACCGTACCTACCTACTAGCTTATGCTATTCCAAGTATATTCATACTTTTGTTTACCTTCCAAATTAAACTTGTTATGAGAAAACTAGTGATTAAAGCTCTCACGAACTTGATGGCACACTTTACTTTTCTTGCCCTTAATAAACTTGAACCATTTTGTCTTCTATGTTGTATATGCTTGCACTTATTTGTTGGGAATTAGACGAACCATGCTTTCATAGGGAACGCTTTCAACATTGCACTTGTACTTTGTACCCCATTGATATTATGTTCTTTTGCTTGCGGATCCCGGCGGTGTGAAATGAAAGGGGAGCTTGTAAGTCCATGGAGTTATGTATATGTGTTAGAGAAACGCCTGGGCCGCTGGTCTAATCCATGCTGACATGGTGGAAACCTGCAGCGTAACCATAATGGGCTGTCTATGAAGCATTCTTCTTATAAAAAAAGAGTCCTATATTGAGAAAAAAGAGGAAAAGAGAAAAACAAAAAAAGAGATTATGAAAAGAGGAAAGAGAGAAAAAAGCACCATATTCCCATGGTAAATAAGAAGATTGTTGAGATGCTCGTTGTCTGCTTGCCTTGTCATTTTGCTATGGGGATTCTTCCGTATCATCGGGAAAGGGGTACCCCGTTGGCGGTTCTCTATGATACACATGTACTTACAATGACAAGAACTTACCGGTGACTAAACTTGAGTAGCATGAGGAGCGGCCCTCGTATACAAGGGACATGAGATTTCTGACTTATACTTCGTCAAGCATGTACACCATAGTTTGTTCACTTTAACCTTAATCACTTCAAGATGCTTATGATAGGGGCAATGAGAGCTGACAACTATAAGTACCATAATTTTTGGAAGCTCTTTATGAGACTTGAATCCCTACTTCCTTTTACAAAAGGCTTTTCTTCCACCATTATTGAGTCTCCACCTTCTATCTTTATGCACCTACTTTGAGAGCATAGTGGCCATTCTTAGTTCTATGTGCATTGTCCCAAGACTAGTTGGTTGATGCATAACTTGTTATTGCTTGTTTGAAACTATTGTATCTAGTAACTCTTATGAACTTTGAAGGTGTCCTATGCATTTATATTTGCTACTCTATTGAGGGACAAGCTGAATACTATTATGCTATGTTTTATTTATGTGAAACAAACAAACGTCTTGCAAAGCATTGTTCTTCATGAATCTTTTGTTTGTGCCTTTTCATGTTGCATCATAGTTTATTTGTCCTATTGCTAGAACTTTGTATTTCATGTTATGATTGAAGTACTATGATCCCAGCTATCAATGTTTTACAAATACTTTGATCAAGTTTATGATGGTGCATGTCACCTCAAAAATTATTCTTTCTTTTTATGACTTACCTACTCGAGAACGAGCAGGAGTTAAGCTTGGGGATGTTGATACATTGCAAATGTATCTATAATTTTTGATGTTCCATGCTTGGTTTTATCTACTTTCTTATGTTTTGTCCACACTTTGGAGTACTTTTCATATGATTTCTTGGACTAACCTATTAACAAGAGCCACAGTGCTGGTTGCCTATTTTCTGCTGTTTTTGGTTCCAGGAAAGTCAGGAAATCAATATTCTCGGAATTGGACCGGACAAAAGCCAAAGTTGGTATTTTCCCAGAAGACTCACGGAGCCAGAAGGAGAGTCAGAGAGGGGCCACAGGTTGGCCACACCACCCCATGGCGCGGGTCCCCCAGGTCGTGCCAGGGCATTGTGTGGGCCCCCTGGCCGCCCACCGACCTTGCCCTCTTGCCTATAAGAAGCCTCCCGAGGCATAAACCCTAGATCATCAAGCCTCCAGCCACGAAAAGTTCCACAGTGCCGCCGCCACCGAAGGGGAGATTCGGGGAACATAAAGTCTTTGTTCCGGCACCCTGACGGGATGGGGAAGTGCCCCCAGAGCCATCTCCATCGATCTCCACCACCTTCTCCATCATCGTTGCTGATTCCCATGATGAGGAGGGAGTAGTTCTCTCTGGAGGCTAAGGGTTCTACCGGTAGCTATGTGTTCATCTCTCTCTATGCATGATCTTATTGAGATCATGAGCTTGTAATCTATAGATCTATTCTGCTACTCAAGTGCTTTAATAGATCTCTGCTCTCCCCATGTGTGTGAAAGTGACAGCGTGCATACCATGGTGGCACTTAGGCTAGAGATTACAAATACTTATTATGAGTTATATTTGGAGTTGGATGTCTTTATGAAATTGTGGTGTTTGTTGGACTCATCTAGTGCTCAAGATGACAGTGTGGGGTTTTCTAGATGGGAAAGGCTTACTTTGAGGTGTGATGTTATAGCCCTACCATCGATTAGAGTATCCAACCGGAGAGTAGTTAAGAGTAGTATCATAAAGAGAAGATATTTATATGAGAGTGTTCACTAGTGAAAGTATGATCCCTAGGCCTTGTTTATTAGCATAGAAACACCATTTGCAATTAGATCTATTACATGTTTGCTTGCTTCTATCTTTATTTCAGTTTGCCTTTAGTCTTTTCCACGCCATCAAGCTATTTTCCACCACCGTTGCCACTTATAATTATCCATACCACTTGTATTTCACTATCTCTTCGCCGAACTAGTGCACCTATACACCTAACAAGTGTATTGGGTGTGTTGGGGACACAAGGGACTTCTTGTATCTTGATTGCGGGATTGCTTGAGAGGGAATACCTTTGACCACTTCCTCCCTGAGTTCGATAAACCTTGGGTGATCCACTTAAGGGAAAACTTGTTGTTGTTCTACAAACCTCTGCACTTGGAGGCCCAACAACTGTCTACAAGAATAGAAGTGCATAGACATCAGCAGCGCATCTGTCCTTGCGCACACGTTTAGGCACCGAACAACCTCAACCTCCTCGCTCTAGCGATGCGGCGGAAGCAGTAACTCCTTCCAGACAAAATGCCACTGGGAACATGTATCTTGCTAATCCGAGACCATGGGGGAATAATTCTAGAGGGGGAGAGAGATCCTTCACGAGGAGGTGTGTTCTGAGAGGAAGGAGAGGGGGGCTTTTATAGGAGAGCGGGATCCTCCCCTCCCATCACCGGCGCCCATGGGGGGGTTCTCCCACCTCTTCCTCATTCATGTGGTGGAAGTCCACTCACATTAATTTTGCCTCCACTCAAAATCCCACTCACATGCATTAAATTTCCACCAAATTTAATGCAAGTCACATTTAATAAAAAAAACTTTTATTTATTTTATTCAGAATTTTTTTAATTACTTTAGTTAACAAACAATCACATAAAACCCCCTGCAACATTTCAATATCACATGCATAACCAATTTCAGCAATTTCACCAAAAACAATTTCGATGTCCATTGAAATAATTCCAGTGCTTTGCAATTCTTTCGTCTAGAACATATTTGCTCCAAATGGAGTTCGCAACCCTTAAGTGTGTCACCCTATGGTTCACGAATAATGCAGACATGATTGAGACCCCTCTCAGATCAATAACCAGAAGTGGGACGTGGAGATCCATACTGACTCCCACACATTCAACGATGACTTCTATGATCGAGAGAACCTTTAACAATAGTAACTAAATCCCTTTGTATTGTGATATATAATATGCCCAAGATTCGACCATTAGTATCTCAATACTTAGTTTGATATCATTACCGACATGCACTCTTTTCTCATTCTTGTGATATAACATTCTAGTGATCACATCACTTGCTTGCAAGCTATCTTAATGTGATATCACTGAGAGGGCCTAGAGTATATCTATCTGTCATCGGGATTGATAAATTCCACTCTTGATCCATGAGCCTCAACATAACACCTTTGGAATACCCAAACCCATCTTTATAGTCACCCTGTTACGGTGTGACGTTTGACGTTATCAAAGTATTCTTCCGGTGTTTGCAATTAACATGATCTCATGGTTTAAGTATAAAGATTACTTCATATGATGTTATGGAAATATAAACATAATGACTTTGATTGTAATCCTATACTTCTGATGAATGTTCATCACATTATTCACCAATGTTGTAATCTCATTATTAACAACATCCAATGTCCATGATAACAAAACATTGATCATCCTGTTAATCAACGAGCTAGTTTATAGAGGCATAACTAGGAACTTTCTATTTGTTTATTAAACACACATGTATTAAGGTTTCCGTATTAATACAATTATAGCATGCAAAATAAACATCTATCATATACTTGGAATACATATAACATCAACTTTATTATTGCCTCTCAAGGCATATTCCCTTCAGTGTGTATATATTCAGTCATTCGTTTTCACATTCTAAAAAAGTTATTCATTTTCACCTACTATCAGTAAAAAGTCCCAAGTGCATATTAGTATAAACAAAGTCCCAGACCCACACCCTAATGAGATGGTGGGACACACTTGTCAGCGAGACGTGCTTGAATAGACAAAGGCTTGTGTTTGACTATTCTACTGTGTTCCACCTACTTTTCACGTCAATTGCAATGCACGACACAATACAAAATGCATCCTTCATCGAAGCATGTTATTTCAAAACATCGATCTTGTGTGCCACCAACTGTGGCATGGAAAAATGTTGCCAATTGCTCATCTGATGGGTAACCAACTTTTGAAGGTACTTTTCGCTTATGCCGCCCTAAAAAAGTGTCGGGCACGGGCAGGTGATGAGTGCATATTTGCATCATGTTTTACATTATTACTTTGCATTGTAGATGTAGGATTTTGGTATTTTACAGTCTTCGCGCAAACATTTTATGTCTGTTTTCACCAGGATCAGGACAGATGATGGATCTCTTATTTGGTAAATATTAATAATACTAGAAGGAAACTAGAAGCGAACAAAGGAGGTAGAGAGCGTAACGACCAACTATACGGCGCAAGAATTTCTTCCGCATTTATAGCTCTGGCCGTATAGTTGGCGCCGCCTCTGCCTCATCAAATAGTTTCACCCCATGCAATTGGTTCGAGGAGACGACATACAGAACACCTAGAAATCACAAAAACCTCACCCCGGAAGGCATCTGGAGGGGGAACTCATCCGCCAGGGATCCATCTTCACCCTGCGCAGATCCGGGAGGCTAAGGCATCGATCTTCATCATCCACCGCTGCATCACCACCATCTTCATCCATCCCATCTACATCTTGTCTAGATCTTGTTGTAATTCCTATACTCGTTGTGGATTTATACAAGTATTATTCATCTATGATTGTTTCCATTATCATTGCCATGATGTTGACTGCCTCCATGTATGAGTAGATCATTAGTTCTTGGGGAGATGGAGAAACCCTAGTATGAGATTGAAATAAGATAAAGTCTATTATGATATTCATCGATGTGACCTGTGTTAGATTCTCTACATCTTGATGTTGAGAGAAGTCGACCTCTCAATATTTGCCTCCCGTGGGGACTTGATGGAGGGAACTACTAGTTGGTAGATGGAGGCGTGCTAGCACTTACAGTAACTATAAAACTGTTACCAATTCTTATGTATCAACATGGGAAATCGAGGAAACTCACGGAACACTATCCCTGCCATGGGATACATCCTACGGGATTACGTCCCTTAATAGCGCAGTAATTCGATTGATGTTGATTGCTGGCTGTTGTGGTTATGAGGATGATGTGAGCAGCGGTTGTTGCCTATTCGTCCACATACGGAGTTCCTCCCACACATACATAGTTGAGAATGTTCATTATGATAATATTTATCTTAGATCTTTACAACACTAGTGGTGTATCCGCTACTCCCTGAGAACGCTTTTTCCCTATTGCAGTTCCAATCTTTCTTTATATACGCGATACTTACTTTCTGTATTAAGTTATTTTGCTTTACTTTTTTATTGCTCTTATACCCAAAACCCCAAAACACCTTTTTACACATTACTCGCATTTTATCTTGTTACTTAGAACTTTATCTAGCATTTCTTTCGTAATATTTATTTCAAGAATTATTAGACTTTAGACTCCTGCTCCCTGTAGGATCGATATATTTATTTCGAAACTAGCTACAAATGATATGTGCACTTGTTGTCATCAAGCTATTTTCTGGCACCGTTGCCAGGGAGCTAAGCGTTGTAGGTCTTTTAGTTTTTGCTTACTTATTTTTGTCTTGCTAAATTTTGTTTTGAGTTACAGGTTTCCACCAACATGATGGAATTTGAGCATATGACTAGTGCTAACCCACTCAACCACTTTGGGAAGCCCTATGATATTTATAAAAGAGACAACTCCAATGAGAAGACAAGGGGGTTTAAAATAAATCCTCTACTACTTAGTATTCTACATAAGAAGCAATTTAGTGGAGATGAAGAAGATCCGGATCCATATGAGAATATTGCCTGTTTTAAAGATATATGTGGCACTTCTCTATTGACGGGATATACTGCCGATGAGGTAAGGGTTAAAAAATTTAGTCAAACTTTGACAAGTACAGCTCTCGTATGGTATATATCTCTACCCCCGGAAGCCACTACTACTTGGGATAATTTAGCTTGTGAAATTCTATCAAAATATTATCCATTATCAAAATCTTTTGGAATCAGGTGTCTTATAATGACTTGGAAGAATCTTTCTAATTAAGGACTAGTAATAGATTATATTAGATTTAAAGATTTACTACGACTATGTAATCATCATGATTTGCCTGAATGATATTTACTACATATCTTTTATGGCGGTTTAATTGAACCTAATAAGATTGAACTAGACTCTTTCGTGGAAGGAACCTTTATGAATCTTCCTATACCTAAAACTTGGGATTTACTTAATAGAATTCGTGATCATAGAGTTTCATGGAATTTTGGTCTAGAAAGCGAAGGAGGCGTACAAATAGAGCATGATTGTATTCATGATTATAGTAAAAAAGGCCATGTCAAAGAATTGTCTAAAGAAGTTTATCTGGATTCAGATATTGTGTTGCAAGTTGTTAAAGCTTTTACAGAACATATTAAAGCTCCAAAGGAGGGTCCAGTCAAGTATGATCCACCACCTAAACCAGAAAATAAAAGAGAACATAAAGCAACAGTTGCCTCCATAGAGCCAATATATGAAGTACCTTTCCCTAACACTGCACAAAAGCATATTTTTGAATATGAACAGGTCAAAGCAGTACAGGAAAAGAGGGAAGAGGAAAGCGTGCCAAAAGTCAAGGAACATCTGAAGGAAAACAAAGATGAAGATGTAACCAAGGAAGCAATTATGTCTATGTACTCACACTACAACATAGTTGAACTTAATGTAGAGACTTCCATATTGGTTGAAGGTAAAACAAAGGTAAAAGATGTGGGTAAGCCCATTCTTCCCTGCATATTTAAAGAAACCTCTCATTACGGTTTATGTGATCTTGGCACCGAAGTTAATGTTATATCTTACGATTTCTACCTAGAAATAAAAGAAGAAATAGAATCGGCTATGATTGAGAATACTGATATAACAATTATGTTAGCCAATAAAAATCTTAGAATTCCAATGGGAGTAGTTGACAATGCAACCGTCACAATTGGCAACAAAAACTTTCCTATCGATTTTGTAGTTGTTGATATGTCAGCTGACACTTTTTGCCCTATTATATTGGAAGAACCTTTTTGGGTGATATAGGTGCCTATGTTAATTTCAAGAAGGAGATTGTGACTCTTAAGCTTGGGGAAAGGAAAACAAATTCCATTTTTCCAAATTTAAAGACAGGACACCACAAGTACAAGAAGAGGAAGAGAGAACCATTGAGGAAATGGCAGCTCTTTCCTTTGGTAATGGAGAATAAGAAATAAATGAAGATCCAAATTATGAAGAAATAGTTATCGAGGACAAGTCCTTATAAGAACTAGAAGATGCATTTGATTCACTTCCTATTTTGGGACCTCCAACTGACGAGGCTTTTGAAGAGCTAGAAAAGAGAGGAGACGAGGAACTACCACCCCCAAAGTTGAAGACTCTACCATATAATCTCAAATACAGGTTTTTAGATGATACCAATAAATTCCCTGTTATTATTAGTGCTAAACTTTCAGGAGAAGAAGAAGAAGAACTCATGAGGATACTTAAGGAGCATCGCCGAGCCTTTGGGTACTCAATGGATGACTTGAAGGGCATTAGTCCGATGATAGCCGTCCATCGATTATTCATGGCAGAAGGTGCTAAACCAGTTGCGGAATTTAATAGAAGATTAAATCCCAAAATGAAAGAAGTGGTAAGAAAAGAAATTGTACGCCTACTGGATGCAGGTATAATTTATCCTGTTAAAGAGAGTGATTGGGTAAGTCCTATTCATTGTGTTTCCTAAGAAGGGCGGTTTTACTGTTGTTCCTAATGAAAACAATGAACTAATACCTACTACAACTGTTGTTGGGCACAGGATGTGCATAGATTTCAGGAAATTAAATAAAGAAACTAGGAAAGATCATTATCCATTATCGTTCATAGATCAAACTTTAGAAAGGTTAGCAAACCATACTCATTTTTGTTACTTAGACGGATATTCTGGCTTCTCTCAAATAGATGGTCATCCAGATGACCAACTTAAAACAACTTTCATAAGTCCTTACAATTTACATGCTTACCAACGTATGCCTTTTGGTCCATGTAATGCTCCAGCTATTTTTCAACGATGTATGACTGCTATTTTTGCTGATTTCATAGAACTTATAATGGAAGTATTTATGGATGACTTTTCTGTCTATGGAACTTCATTCACTATTTGCTTGGATAATCTCAAGAAAGTTTTGCAGCATTGTGAAGAAACTAATCTTGTTCTAAACTGGGAGAAGTACCACTTTATGGTCAAAGAAGGTATAGTCCTCGGACACAAAGTATCGGGTAAGGGAATTGAAGTGGATAGATTTAAGGTTGAAGCAATAGAGAGAATGCCACCACCTAGGGATATTAAAGGTATAAGAAGTTTTCTTGGTCATGTGGGTTTTTACAGAAGGTTCATTAGAAATTTATCTGGGATATCTAAACCTTTGACTAACCTCTTTCAAAAGGGAATGAGATTTGATTTTGATGATGAGTGTCTTGAAGCCTTTGATAAACTAAAAAATGCTTTAACTCGTGCTCCAATCATTAAACCACCTATCTGGGATACAACCTTTGACTTAATATGTGAAGCTAGTGATGATGTTGTAGGAGTAACTCTTGGACAACATATTGGTCATAGATTTAATATTATACATCATGCTAGTAGAACTCTCAATGGTGCCCAAAATAATTACCCTAAGGAAGAAAATGAATTGTTTGCTGTATTTTTCTCTTGTGATAAATTTCCTTCTTATATAGTTGATGCAAAAGTGAGAGTTCATACAGATCATCATGGCTTAAAAGAACTCCTTGAGAGGAAAGAACATAAGCCAAGACTGATTCGTTGGATTCTTTCACTTCAAGAATTTGAGTTGCAGATTATGCAGAGGCAAGAAATAAAGATGTTAGATGCAATGTCCATGCTTGACCAGGAGGACACTAATCTTATTGAGAGGAACTTTAGTCCTAGTTATTTTCGTTTACAAGAATTATTTGATGAACTAAACTCAATTCCTCCAAGAGAGAAGGAGTCCTTATTGTGGGAGGAACTTTTCATCCCCAATTAAGCAAGTGGTAAGTGCAAGGTAAGTGTTCTTACCCAAATAAGTGATTTATTTTCACAATTTTTACTCTTAAAATTTCTATTTTCGAATTCCTTGTGTTTTTCTAAAGTTTTAGAGGGGTTTTACCAACTATACGGGCGAAGCTATACGACCGGAGCGGGAGCTCCTGCCGTATAGTTGGTCGTTAAACTCTCTGTATCATCTTTGTGAAATTATTTTTGATATCTAAGCCTATACGGTCGCAACTATACGATTGGGGCAAACATTCCGGCAGTACAGTTGGTCGTTGAACTCTCAGATAGTTTTGCTTTTTGGTGTCTGTATCTATAGGGTCGCAACTATACGACCGGAGCAAAAATTCCGGCCGTATAGTTGGCCATTAAACTCCTAGGCACTTTTGATTTTCGGTGTTGGAAACTATACGGTCGCAACTGTACGACCGGAACAAAAATTCCGGCCATATAGTTGGTCGTTAAACTCTCAGACACTTTTTCATTCGATCTTTCTTTTTATTCATCTAAAAAACCTTATTGTCGGTTCCGAGTCGAGATTTAATCGACCTGGACTCGCGATATTTCGAAATATCTACCCGGAACCAACTATAGGGCTGGACCTATACGGGTCACGCCCGTATAGTTGGTCGTTACGCGGCAGGTTACTTCGAAATCCATGATTTCTTTTTCTGTTCCATTTGGATACTTTTCTTGGACGACAATTTGGTGTTTCTTGCTAGTTTTACCGACCTCTGACCCCTCTTATATACTGCCATTGTCTCTCTCTCTAATCGCAATCTACAGAAACCAATCTAGCAATGCGCTATCCCGCTCTAAGCTGTGGTAAACCCATGGGGCTCATTGCTCCTTCCAGGGACCGCTCTAGCAGCCCGTCCGTGGAGGACGATGACGAGGAGGTGGAGAGGTTTAACCCGAAGTACAAGGAGTACGTCGAGCCAAGCTACTTCAACAATGATTCTGATGGCGATGATGACATAGTTGACGTCTACATCCGCCGCGACATCTATGATCCACCAGAGATCAATTGGGTGGTGATAAAGAAAGCTCAACAAGAGAGAGAAGATAGCAAGCCACATGGAAAAGGGAATGTGGAGATGGTCAAGTTCGTCACCACAGATCCAAGGCCGCACAAGTGTAAGGAATTATCTAATATTGGTGCAGGTGCTAGCAAGGAAGGGGAGGTTCCACTCTCGAAGACAACCATTGGTGCTCGTATGAAGGTTAAGCCTCAAGAGGAGTGGAGGTACGGTTTCCACTTCCCTCATCGCGAAAACCTCACCTTCGAAAGGCATCTGGAGGGGGAACTCGTCCACCAAGGATGCATCTTCACCCTACGCAGATCCAGGAGGCTAAGGCATC
The DNA here is from genome assembly GCA_910589775.1 of Avena eriantha. NCBI lineage: Eukaryota > Viridiplantae > Streptophyta > Magnoliopsida > Poales > Poaceae > Avena > Avena eriantha. Next base: position 304,362,093 of record OU342746.1, on the reverse strand, counting down.
GATCTTCATCATCCACCGCTGCATCACCACCATCTTCATCCATCCCATCTACATCTTGTCTAGATCTTGTTGTAATTTCTATACTCGTTGTGGATTTATACAAGTACTATTCATCTATGATTGTTTCCATTATCATTGCGATGATGTTGACTGCCTCCATGCCTGAGTAGATCATTAGTTCTTGGGGAGATGGAGAAACCCTAGTATGAGATTGAAATAAGATAAAGTCTATTATGATATTCATCGTTGTGACCATGTGTTAGATTCTCTACATCTTGATGTTGAGAGAGGTCGACCTCTCAATATTTGCCTCTCGTGGGGACTTGATGGAGGGAACTACTTGTTGGTAGACGGAGGCGTGCTAGCACTTACAGTGACTATAAAGTTGTTAGCAATCCTTACGTATCAACTTGGGAAATCGAGGAAACTCACGGAACACTATCCATGCCATGGGATGCGTCCTACGGGATTACGTTTCTTAATAGCGCAGCAATTTGATTGATGTCGATTGCTGACTGCTGTGGTTATGAGGATGATGTGAGCAGCGAATGTTGCCTATTCGTCCATATACGGATTTCCTCCCACACATACATAGTTGAGAATGTTAATGATGATAATCTTTATCTTAGATCTTTACAACACTAGTGGTGTATCCGCTACTCCCTGAGAACTCTTTTTCCCTATTGTAGTTCCAATCTTTCTTTACATACACGATACTTACTTTCTGTATTAAGTTATTTTGCTTTACTTTATTATTGCTCTTATACCCAAAACCCCAAAACACATTTTTACACATTACTCGCATTTTATCTTGTTACTTAGAACTTTATCTAGCATTTATTTCGTAATATTTATTTCAAGAATTATTAGACTTCAGACTCTTGCTCCCTGTGGGATCAATATCTTTATTTTTAAACTAGCTACATATGATTTGTGCACTTGCAGTCATCAGCATGTGGTATTTTTGTAGTGATTATGAATAGAAACCATTACATGTATCATAGAAGTATCTCCAAAGTATGACAAACCATAAATTCCAACACAATAGTAAATGCATAAAAAGTATCATCTCACACCACAATATTCACCATAGGAACAAAAAGATAGATCAATAATCATGCAAGACACACAATATGGATTTCAAAAATGATCTTGCATAGAGATATTAGATCAAGTTACCACCACAAACCCATAGTCCATGGGATGGACTACTCCCCTATCATGGTGGAGTGCGATGAGGAGGTGTTGGTTAAGGAGGATAGGCTACTAGAGGTGATTCCGACGGCGGTTTCCCCTCTAATCTTCCTTCGACGACGGACTACAGACTCTCTATTTCGTGGATTTTGATCTCTACCTCCGTGCATCTCGAGAAAGTCCGCCAAGGGTTATATATATTTTAGGTTAAAACGAAGAGAATGGCGGTGGAATAGATGGGTACGATAGCACTGATGGCGCGATACGGAGTAAATGAGCCGCAAATTTTAGCTCGTTGGGACCCTCGGGTCCTACTTTAGCTTGTTGGATTCGTATCGAAATTATCTAACTTCTCTCATTGACCTAGCCCTTTTTGGAGTCTCATAGCTCCCTAAAAATTAAAAACATGGTTTTTTTACAAACATAGTTAGAACCAAAAGAGAGGGGATTATTTATAAAATTCCGAAAATCATTAAGAATATTGGTAATAACTACTAACACGGTGCAAATATGTGAAATATGTGACAATAAACTAAAAAATTTATGCATGCATTTTACATGCACCAACCGCCTGGTCGTTCTTTGCTTCCACCATGTATGCATAAACACAAGGCCGCTCATGCCAACAATCATGCAAAGCGAAAAAAGTACTATCGTCGTGTGGTGTACCTCAGAGGCGCCACTCAGACCAGGTTGCTTTTGTCAAACAGGTTGTCCGCACGACCGCCACAAGCGCTAAACCCTCCTATAGAGCCGAACAAGCCTCCATCGGGAGCGGTGTCGGACTCTAGCTGACCCCTACAAATCAGCACAGATGGAGAGCTTGTGTAGGGATGATTGAGATTGACATTGAACATTTGAAAGACATGGCATTAAGGGTGAATCCGCCATGCAGCTTGTTGTCGACATACTCGGGCGAGAACCTTCAAAACGGCATCGAGGGGGATTCACGTTGAAGAAGGCCGAGAATACGGTCAACGCACTCCTGGGACATCGAGAGATCGTGGCACTCCCTTGGTCCCGTCAGTGCAAGGAGAGACAGTGCTCGAGACGAGCGCGACAAGGTGCACCCCTGCAAGAGTTGTCATTTTCTGCATGTCAGCCTTCATGCATCGGCCCTTGCGCTCGGTCGCCATGTACGTCTGATGCATCATGTCTCTATACCACTCCTCCGTCATTTAGACTAGCTTCGTCTTTGGTGCGAGCATTGGAAGGGTGTCATCGAACTTCCTGCCTTCGTCCCCTTCCCCTTCGGAGTTTTCAGCGCCATGGTTGCGATGGTGCTGTGATGATGGGCAGGAAATGGTGGAGACGGGCGGGAGAAATGAAAAGGGAACAGGAATAGTAAGCAAAAGAGGGGTCACTTCTGTAAATGATAGGGATGGCCCATGCTATCATTGTCTTGTGTCCGGCACTCTGACAAGGAGCCCCATGGGACGAGGACGGCCTTAGACGCCAGACACTTGGTCGCATCAGATAGAAACAACCCTTGCGACATTAGGACATCTCCACCAGGCCAACCCAAATAGGTGACCCAAAATGTTTGTTTTGGTCCGGAGGGGTTGGGTTGCGGTCCGGCCTGTCCGGTGGGCTGCGCATAGCGGGCCAACGCATCTTGTCCATCTTCCCCGCTATCACCGCTTGACGCCCTCGATGATGGGATGTTAATGGAGATGCGATGTCGGCTATCAGCATCGAAGGCTTCCCGTGTGGCCGCTGTTTCCTGCCATGGTTTCTTTCCGCTTCCCACGCATGCATTCCTGCCTGCGGTGTTGGGGATATACTTTCCGGGTATCCTCACAGTTCCTCACTGACCAGGGTGGCCCACTTCGGGTTAGAGCTTTGCTTCACGGGCGGCCCAGTCAGGGAGAAGAGACGGAGTCCAATCCGGCTACGGGAAGGCCCAGAAGACTTACCGACTTAGGCCCATAGTGTTACTTGTAGGTCAAGATGTACTCTGTAACCGACTCTTAGTCATAGATCTCTCCTGTAAACCCTAGGACGGATATCTATATAAGCCGTCCTAGGGTGAGACTTTAGGGCAACACTCAAAACACCTCAATAGTCTACAATCTCAACTCGCATAGGCGAAACCCTTGTAACCCATATTCCGGCTCTGCCGTATTACTGGATTGCTAGCAGGAGTAGGGTCCGTCCAAAGCCGGCGGATTCAAACCTGGGTAAACTTGTGTGCTCACCATCCCGGAACACCGTATGTCTCACACCCCTCTCTTCCGCACGCCTCGAGGACACCCTCATGGCGTACTTGTCATCAATCAGACAACAGTTGGCGCCCACCGTGGGGCAAGTGAGCTTTCGATCTGCGTTCCGAGCGGAATCTTCAAGAATCGGAATCGGCGAGACCATCGTCGTCGGTCGCATCCTCTACGCCAGCGACGTCCCTCTCATCATTCTCGACGAGACTTGGATTCCGGCTAGGGAGGCCGTGACTGCCTACACAATCATGTCTTTTGGCGAGATCGATGTTTACATCGGTTTTGCTGAACCTGCCCCACCCACCCCAGTGGTGATGATAGAGGCAGAAGAATCTTCTGGGTCCCCTTTGTCCACGGAGGCAGCAGAGTCCGGATCTCAGAAAATCCTAATCCCACCCAGCCCGCACCAGTTGCGGAGATAGTGGAGAAATCCAAGCCTAAGGAAGACCTAGCGGTCAAAGTCGAATCTGGAGTGGATCTCCTTGGAGAAGCCGGATCCCAGATCGACCCACCCGCGGAAGTCGAAATCCAGGAGGAGCATATCAACGACACTGATTCCAGCTCTGATGACGCCGGCACAGACAGGCCTTTCCTAAGGTACACACTGCGACGTATGATAATACAAGGTGCAACTGTAGATGCAATTCTCGAGACCATCAAAAGTTTTGACAAAGCTGATCGCGAGAGCCACAGGTACCTCAGGAAGCACGCGTCGCACTTCGTCGGATATGTTGGATCCGGATCCGGCTCTGCCGATGCTAGAGAAAACACCGACTATGTGCTGGAGGCAATTGGAACAAACGCCGACGTACCCGCAACCTCGGATGAATCGATGACGTCAGCGGATTTCCGAAAGTTCTCCGCGGAGTATGAAGAGGAGTATAACTCCAAAGCTGCAGAGGAAGGAGAAGCCATGGATGAAGGATCCGGGGAACACTCTCCCAAAGCGCAGGATGACATGGAAGTTGGAGATAATCCCGAAGTCCAGATGTCCGAAAGTACCGATCAGAGCTTGACTCCGGGAAACAGACCCAAAGCCGTCTTTGCTACCGGCGCAGCCAAGAAGGCAAAGAAGAAGAATAAGAAGAACAAGACCCCAGCAAAAGACCCTCTGATAGAGAAGGTGATTGTCGAGGAATACGAAGAAGACTTGGATGGAGCACTTATCCCAAACGAGCCAAAAAAAGAAGAATCGATGGATGGACGCGTGATCACTGAAGGTGCGCGTAAACTCATCGATGATGCATTAACCACACCTATCCCTACAGCTGCAGAATTTACTGCTGAAGAGCTGGACGAAAGGGCCCAAGCCCTAGAAGCGCGTCGTCAACAACTCCTGGATGAATCCAAAAACATTCAGGAGGAAAAGAAACGCATGGCAACTAAGGACTACATGTCTCAGTTACATCAGAAGACACGGAAACGTTACACACGTGACGGTCAATTTCCGGAAGTAAGCAGGGTCCTCTTTGAAGGAGATCTAGGGATGCCTCGTCTCGACAGCAAAGGAGATCTGGTGTATCCGACACCGGTACAGAACACTGTCACAGCTCGAGATATCCTATCAAATAACCCAAGCCCACAACAGGTTCGATTGGGCATCAAGCTACTCACCAAGGGTCTGGAGCAACAGATGGCTGTGAAATACGGAAGTGGAAAACTGGTCTCCAAATCCGACCAATGTCACATGGACTCAGCCTGGAATGATATAAGTCCCCAGCGTGTTCCTGAACAGCGTCACCGTTCCGACCGACAGGAAGACAACCACTCCAGAACCGGATCGTCGGGACAGCATCATAGAACTGCGCGTGACTAGACCAACGTCGCTCCGGCGGCCGAGCAAGAGGCTATTGTTGGGTCTGCAGCATAGAAAACAAAAAAATTCCTACGGTGTGAACTACACGCCAAGATCTATGTACTAGGTACAAAGCAACGGGTGGACATACATCCAACGAGAACTTACCCTCGAAGACAACGAATTTTGTAAACGAGTAGGAACTCGTGGTTGATGTAGTCGTACACTTGCCGATCTCAAGATCGTGAGGAGGTCCGAGCGCCGCAACTCAGCAGCGCATCCGCACTCGCACACACGTTCAAGCCACTGGACAACCTCCACCTCCTCACTCTAGCGATCCAGCGGAAGCAGCAACTCCTTCTAGACGAAATGCCACCGGGAACATGTATCTCGCTAATCCGAGACCATGGGGGAATAATTCTAGAGGGGGAGAGAGATCCTTCACAAGGAGGTGTGAGGATGAAGGAGGGAATGGGTGGCCTTTTATAGGAGGAGGGGGTGCCCCCTCTCTCCATGGCCGGCGCATGGGGGTGACCCCTCACCTCCCCCATTCATGTGGTGGTAACCCCTCCACATTAAAATTCCTCTTCACATTCCCTTTTAAAGTCTCCACTTTAAATGCATTAAATTTCTCCAGATTTAATGCTCTCTCAATTAATAAAACTCTTTTTATTAAATTTATTCAGAATTTTGTTAATTACTTTAATTAACAAATATTCACATATAGCCCCTTGCAATATTTCAATATCACATGCAGAACCACTTTCTGCAATTTCACCCAAAACAATTTCCGGTTTCTATTGAAACAATTCCTGTGCATTGCAATTCTTTCGTCTGAAACATATGTGCTCCAAAATGGTGTCCGGTAACTCTTAAGTGTGCCACCCTATGGTTCGTGAATAATGCGGACATGATCGAGACCCTTCTCCGATCAATAATCAGCAGCGGGACCTGGAGATCCGTACTGACTCCTACACATTCAACGATGACTCCTGTGATTGTGAGAACCTTTAATGCTTGTAACTAAATCCCTTTGTCTCTCGATATATTACATGTCCGAGATTCGATTATCGGTATCTCCATACCTAGTTTGATCTCGTTACCGACATGCACTCTTTTCTCGTTCCCGTGATATAACATTCTAGTGATCACATCACTTGCTTGCAAGCTATCTTAATGTGATATCACCGAGAGGGCCCAGATTATATCTATCTGTCATCTGGATTGACAAATTCCACTCTTGATCCATGAGCCTCAACATAACACCTTCGTAGTACTGAACCCATCTTTATAGTAACCCTGTTACGGTGTGACGTTTGATGTTATCAAGATACTCTTCCGGTGTTAGCAATTAACATGATCTCATGGTCTAAGGATAAAGATTACTTCGTATGATGTTATAGCAATATAAACATAATTACTTGATCGTAATGCTATACTTCGGATGAATGTTCATCACATCATTCCACCAATGGTGTGACCTTGTTATTAACAACATCCAATGTCCATGATCAGGAAACCTTGATCATCTTGTTAATCAACAAGCTAGTCTATAAGAGAGGCATAACAAGGAACCATTTTTGTTTATTAAACACACATGTATTGATGTTTTCGATCAATACAATTCTAGCATGTAAAATAAACATCTATCATATATAAGGAATATATAATAACAACTTTATTATTGCCTCTCAGGGCATATTTCCTTCAGCTATTGTTGCACTGTATCCGAGAAATCCTCCCCGACGAGAGTCGAACGATCGAAGGGGAGAAGATAAAGAGAAACGTCGGGAGGAGGATCATCAAAAAATGCCACCTCCTAGATATGAAAGCTGTCTGGTTGCTCCTCACCATAGTGGGAACGACGGAAGAAGGAACGACAGAAACCATGCCGGGTCAAGCCAGTAGGGGGCTCGTCGTAGTGAAGACCCTCCCCGGAACCGGAATAATGACGCTCCGGACGCAGGCCGGCGAACAGCCGGAAACAATCCAGCTGCCCCACCCTCTCCACCAAGCAGTCATCACAACGGCTCTCAAGGGGCACAAGAAGGATGACATGGCAGGGGAGGTGGTGGCAGAAGCCGAAGTCCGGCTCCAAGGCACCGCAGCCATAGCCGACATTCCGAACGATCTCTATCCCCGAATGACGCAAGGCACAGGATTAATTCCAACATAGAGGCGCGGCGCTACGATGATATCTACGTGGGCCCAAAGTTGCTGTTTGGAGGCAAAATTCGAGAAGATTAGAAAATCTGGGAAAATATACGGAAAATCCTATTTTTCCAAAAGACTAAGGATGCCAGAAGACAGAGTGGAGATGGGCCACAGGGGGCCCACACCACCCCCTGGCGCGGGTAGCCCTAGACCGCGCCAGGAGGTGGTGTGGCCACCCTGGCCCACTCCAGCCTCTCCCCTCTAGCGTATATCATCCTCCCGAAACCCTAAGACTCGAGGAGCGACCACAGAAAGATTCCGCCGCCTCTGCGGGGCGGAAAGCACCGAGAGAGAAAGATTTCTCCGGCAGACAGATTTCTGCCGGGGGAATTCCTTCCCGGAGAGGGGAGATCGTCGCCATCAACACCACCATCAAGCTAGACTTCATCGGGATCATCATCATCATCACCACCATCATCACCCTCATCACCATCTCCATATTGATGTAACAATTGTGTTGAATCTTGCATAGTTCATAGGGGAAACTTTCCCGGTGTTGATTACTCTTTGTAGTTGATGCTGTTGAGTGAATAATTAAATTATTGTTTATGTTCAGATTGTTATACATCATTATTCCATCTATGATCATGATCCATATGAAGTCTTGTGAGTAGTTCGTTTTGTTCTTGAGGACATGGGAGAAGTCTTGTTGTTAGTAGTGGAGTTGTGTTGAGAAAGATTCAATAGATTGTTATTTAAGTTATGGTGTACTTCTTCTAGTGGTGTCATGTGAACGTCGACTACATGACACTTCACCTATATGGGCCTAGGGGAATGCATTGTATATTTGGCTACTAATTGTAGGGGTTGCCGGAGTGACAGAAACCTGAACCCCCGTTAGGAAACCATTGCACAAGGGACGTAAGGGTCTTAGAGTTTAAAGTTGTGGTTAGGTTTCTACCTTAATTACTTTCTTGTACTTACGGATGTTTGCAAGGGGTATAATCACAAGTATGTGTTAGTCTTGGATGGGGCGGTACATTAGCACAGGTTCACCCACACAACACTTAGCAAGCTAGAGAAGATTAATCAACTATATGAAGCGAAAGCACTTGACAGTCTTCCCATGTGTCCTCGAGAACATTTGGTCATCTTAAGTAATACAACCGGCTTGTCCTTTGCTGCATAAAGGATTGGGCCACTTATTGCATTTATTCCTACTGTCTTTTATTTACTCGTACTTTGTTTACTTGCTTTATCGAAAACCCCTAAAAATCCGTTTGCTAAGTATTTGCAGAGAATTCTTGATCCATACCACTAGCCAGCACCTTCTGCTCCTCGTTGGGTTCGACACTCTTACTTATCAAAAATACTGCGATACACCCCCTATACTTGTGGGTCATCAAGACTATTTTCTGGCGCCGTTGCCAGGGAGTGAAGCGCTATTGGAGAGTGGAACTGGTAAAGGAAACTTCTACTGTGAGTATTGTTTACTTCTGCTAGTTGCTTTATTTTCGTTATGGATAATTCGCTGAGTTTCTTATTTGGTAATGCTACTACCACTGCTAAGGTAGTAGATAAGCCACCACCTGCTGAGAATGATGTTTTAAAATACCTACAAGAATTATTGATCGTGTTATGGATAACTATTATGTTGGGGATGGAACTGTCCATCCTGGTGATCATTTACTCTTTATACACGAATTATGCGGGTTGTTCAAGTGTGCATGTATTACTACAGATCAAGTTAATAAGAAGTTATTTTCCTTATCACTGAAAGGAAGAGCTGAGGAATGGTATAAGCTGTTGAAGAATGGTCAAGCTCTGGAATGGGAGGAAATAGTTCCTCTCTTTTATTCAAAGTTTTATCCTCCTAGTGAAATTCATCAAGATCGGAATCAAATATACAACTTTTGGCCTCTTGATGGAGACAGTACAGCTCAAGCTTGGGGGAGATTGAAGTTACTAATGCTCAAATGTCCCATTCATGAGCTCCCCAACAATATTATTATCAATAACTTTTATGCAAGGCTTTATCTTCATGATAAAGATTTATTGGATGCTTCTTGTGCTGGATCATTCACTCGCATGGAAGAAGAAGCTAAATGGGATCTTCTGGACCGTATTCAAGATAATGTTGAAGCTTGGGAGAATGAAAAAGGTAGAAAGTCAGGTATAAATTATGATTATGAATGCATTGAATCTTTTATGGGAACTGATGACTTTCAAAATATTAAAAATGCTTATGGTCTAGACTCTCAAGCTATTGCTTCTTATTTTAAGGCTTTTGCTTCCTACATTGAAGTGCCTAAAAAGAAGTGGAATAAGTATCATGAACCTTATAAAGATGTTGCGAAGAGTGTTCCTGCAAGAAATACTGAAGTATATACTACTAACCATGTTTTACCTGAACCTTATATTGAGAAAATGCCTTTCCCAGTTAAGATTAAGGAACATTCTATGATAGCTAGTATGTTTAATGAAAATACAAATAAAGCTGTTGAACCTGATAAACAAATGGTTGATGGACCTATTTTAGCAAATGTAAAATACTTTGTTACTAGATATGAGAAAGAGGGACACACTATCCTTTGTAAGGATACCTCTAATTTTGTTTCACAAAGTAGTGTTATGAGAGCTAGTATTCCTGTGTTTTCTGTTAGAATAAGCGATCATTGCTATGATGGCCCTTGTGATAGTCATATTGTTAAGTTTATGCATGATACTGAAAGTTATTATGAGAGAGGGAAAAGTTTTCTTATGTATCTCAATAATATCAAGTTTCCTCGTTTTATGCTGAAAGTTTTTATGTTGCACTTCTTTTGCCTTCTTATGCAAGTAGCCTCTGGTTTCAACAACTTGTTTGTTTACAAAATTCCCTTGCATAGGAAGTGGGTTAGACTTAAATGTGTGTGTGTGTGTTTGCTTCTTAATGCCCTCTTTCACTTCAATTCATATTCCTGAGTGAGCTTCTTCAAAATTATCATGCCCATCTTAATGGCTATAAAGAAAGAGCTTTCTGGGAGACAACCCAATTTGCTTTTGCTTTCATTTTGTTTTTGTTTCTTTGAGTCTTGGAAGTTATTACTTCGGAAATAACCTCTCCTTATCCGTTTTATTTGGTTTTTGTGTCAAGATCAACCTCTAATGAGAGAAGTAATATTTGGGAAAGTTGCTGTCCTGAAACAGATTTTTGTGCTTCACCGTAAAAATTCGTGAGAGATCTCTGTATGTCGGATTGAACTGTAATTTTTTGTGCTTCTTCCCCAGGTTGTTATTTAACTTTCGTTAGTTTTTCACTTTTTTATTTGAGCAACATAATATTTTCGAAAAAATTGTTCCTTACCTGCTGGTCTGTTTTGACAGATTGTGCCACTCTTGCATTTGCCTCTTTATTCGATTTCCTTTTTGAATTCTTTTTGGGTTTTTGGAAGGAGTTTCTACAGTAGCTTATGTTTTGATGGATTATAGTTGAAGTTAGACTCAAAAGGTTTTATCACTTCACTTATACTAATGTTGCTCATGAGAACTGTGTGAAGTTTTGTGTGAAAGAAATTTCCAGGTAGTGGAGATAATGGTGTAATAAGGAAGAGACGGGTTTTATGACTCAAGTAATAAGTGTATGAAGATGAAGATGTTGATGCCTTTCAAGTTATAACTCCGGAGAAATTCATCAAGGACCAAATTCGGAGACCTGCAGAGTTTGTTTTCAAATAGGTAATAGTTCTGGTAAGAAAAGTTCCACGAAAATACAATCCAACTATATTTTTGCAGTTTTCAGTCAATAAGGAAAGTTACGAAGCGAAAAAGGGACGAAAACGGAGCCAGGGTGGCCCACACCACCCTGTGGAGCGGGCCCACCCCTGGCCGCGCCACCAGGTGGTGAGGCCACCTCAGACTCCGCCTCCGACTCGTTTTATCCTAGTACCTTCCTTTTGTTGTGAAACCTCGTAATATATAATCCCCCGGATCTTCCGAGGTTCGTATATCGTGTTTTCGTCGTGTTTTTGTTTCGATCTGTTTCTTCCAGGTAGAATAGCACGTATTGTTTGTTGACCATAACTCATGAACCCAGTTACCATAGGGAACATATTCATTCTAAATATCTATGAAAAAGATATGTTTCTTTCTCTTGTTTGAGAGAGCCTTTGTGTTGAAAATATTCCAAGATTTGTAGCCACAATGTCTTCCATTGGATCAGCCGAGGGAGATTCCTTAAAAGATATCATCAACCCATACATGAGAGAGTTGAAGATTCATCCCAAGGAGTTGTTTCTTGAAGATGGGGAGGTCCGGATTAAAGAGGTTCAAGGCCCTAAAGGTGAAGGAAGTCTGGAGGACAGGATGGAAGCACTGGAGCAAGAAGTCTTTAGGTACAAGAATATGGCGGAGCGCGAAGTGGATATTATCCATAAGATTTATTCCGAACTCATCACCGAGCACCAAAAGGAGACTGCTGAACTCAAAGACGAAGTCCTCTCACTCCGCCAAACAACCAACAAACTGCAAGCACAGTTCTGTGACGTTCAAAATCAAAACTATGAGTATGAGGCTAGGTTTAAACGCATAAGTGCTGATGCAAGTTTCAGGATGTTGGAAACCATGATGTCCTTTGTTGATGGGAAGCCTTTACCCTGGAAGACGGACGAATATGAGAGGATACCACCACCACCAAAGGAGTAATTCGTCATCAGGTTTGGCATCCCCTTGGTTTGTTCCAAGCTTGGGGGAGTGCCGCGGTATCACATCACTATCTTCTATCTTTTTACCTTTTTAGTAGAGTCATATCATGAATAGAGGAGTTATTATGTAGTATGGTTTGCATTATGGAAGTGTCCCTTCTCTCGTTAGATATGTATCCCTTGGTGTGAGTTGCCGTTATGGAATATTAATGAGAAGTTCTATCATTCACTCTTTTGCATAGCTTATATTAGTTTTCAATTCGTGGTTATATGATTGATCTTGTTGTTAGTATTGGTATCACTTTGGGATCATTGAGTTAATTCAGTTGGTTTTGGCAAACCTGGCTCGGTCAGTAGCACACTATTTTTGAGAGTTGAAACAAAAGATAGAAGTACTCTAGAGAAAAATAATTTCATCATCTTTCTTTCTTGATTTGCTCATAAGTTTAGTATTCTCTAGTTAAGATCTTTAGTGCTTCCAAGGAAGATTGCATGTTTGTTTTTATCACTTGTATGTTTGGTTGTTTCCTTCAACTCTTATACTTGCTACCTAGCCTTGCTAGCCAAAAACCTGTACTGAGAGGGTATTCTTCTCGTGCATCCACCTCCTTTAAACCAAAACCTTTGCCATTTGTGTCCACCATACCTACCTAGTAGCATTATTGCTATTCCAAGTAAATTCTTGTTTTATCTACCTCCCAAATTAAACTTGTTATGTGAAAATTAGTGAGTAAAGCTCTCATGAACTTGATGGCACACTTTACTTCCTTGCACTTCATAAACTTGAACCATTGTGCTCACCTATGTTGCGTATATGCTTGCGCTTTGTAATTTGTGGATTAGCAGAACCATGTTGTCACGGGGAACGCTTTCAACATTGCACTGGTACTTCGTACCTAGTTGATATCATGTTCTTTTGTCTATGGATGTCGTCGGTGTGAAATGAAAGGGGAGCTTGTAAGTCCATGGAGTTATGCATGTGTGTTAGAGAAACGCCTGGGCCGCTGGTCTAATCCATGCTGACATGGTGGAAACCTGCAGCATAACCATAACAAGTATCTATGAAGCATTCTTTTTATAAAAAAAGAGATAGAGATTGAGAAAAAGAGAAAAGAAAAAAAGATATTATGAAAAGAGGAAAGAGAGAAAAAAGCACCATATTCCCATGGTAAATAAGAAGATTGCTGAGATACTTGTTGTATGCTTGCCTTGTCATTTTGATATGGGGATTCTTCCGTATCATCGGGTAAGGGGTACCCCGTTGGCGGTTCTCAATGATACACATATGCTTACGATGACAAGAACTTACCGGTAACTAAACTTGAGTAGCATGAGGAGCGGCCCTCGTATTCAAGGGACATGAGATTCTCAACTTACAACTTGTCAATGCATATCCTCATATTTGATCACTTTAACCTTAATCACCTAAAGATGCCTATGATAGGGACAATGAGAGCTGAAAGCTCGTAAGTATCATAATTTTTGGGAGCTCTTTATGAGACTTGCAATCCCTGCTTCCCACTTTGAATGGCCTTTCCTTTACTTTGTATTTGAGTCAGGAAACCTACTCCCTTCTACCTCAACAAGTATTTTGAGTTAATGTGTTTCATTCATTCATATGATGATTTATGCAATCATGTCTTATGTTCCTTGTTTTGCACATTGCTCTTATCTTGATGTTTACTACTTTGAAAGCTTTCTTTGAAAACCAGCTATTTGTGAACTCCGGCAAATTATCAACTATTCTTCGACCAAGAGCTAAGTTTGCCATTACCAATTATGATTCACTTTATGTATCTTTATTGTGTTTCCTTTACTTATTACAAGTTGAGTTATATAATAGTGAGTTGTCTTCTATTATGATCTATGCTTTTGAGGAATGTGATGCTTCTTGTCTGTATTCTTTTATCGACTCCTCACTCCATAAACCTGAGGCCATGTTTATTGAGCTCAGTTTCGCTTGAGGACAAGCGAAGTCTAAGCTTGGGGGAGTTGATACGTCCAATTTGCATCACTATTCTATGTCTTAATTCACTATTATTCATTGATATATTTCGTATTGAGGGGTGGTACTTATGTTATTTCATCTGTTTTTGCATGGTTGATGACTTTTGGAGCATGGACCGCTGCAGTCAGGATTCTAATGGAAAAGGTGTTGTTTGGAGGCAAAATTCGCGAAGATCGGAAAATCCCGAAAAATATAAGGAAAATCCTATTTTTCCAGAAGACTAAGGATGCCAGAAGACGGAGTGGAGATGGGCCACAGGGGGCCCACACCACCCCCTGGCGCGGGTAGCCCTAGGTCGCGCCAGGAGGTGGTGTGGCCACCCTGGCCCACTCCAGCCTCTCCCCTCTGGCGTATATCATCCTCTCGAAACCCTAAGACTCGGGGAGCGACCACAGAAAGATTCCGCCGCCTCTGCGGGGCAGAAAATTGCATAAGTTCATAGGGGAAACTTTCCCGGTGTAATTACTCTTTGTAGTTGATGCTATTGAGTGAACCATTGAATTATTGTTTATGTTCAGATTGTTATACATCATTATTCCATCTCTGATCATGATCCATATGATGTCTTGTGATTAGTTCGTTTTGTTCGTGAGGACATGGGAGAAATCTTGTTGGTAGTAGTGGAGTTGTGTTGAGAAAGATTCAATAGATTGTTATTTAAGTTGTGGTGTACTTCTTCTAGTGGTGTCATGTGAACGTCGACTACATGACACTTCACCTATATGGGCCTAGGGGAATGCATTGTGTATTTGGCTACTAATCATAGGGGTTGCCGGAGTGATAGAAACCTGAACCCCCGTTAGGAAACCATTACACAAGGGACGTAAGGGTCTTAGAGTTTAAAGATGTGGTTAGGTTTCTACCTTAATTACTTTCTTGTACTTATGGATGTTTGTAAGGGGTATAATCACAAGTATGTATTAGTCTTGGATGGGGTGGTACATTAGCACAGGTTCACCCACACAACACTTAGCAAGCTAGAGAAGATTAATCAACTATATGAAGCGAAAGCACTTGACAGTCTTCCCATGTGTCCTCGAGAATGTTTGGTCATCTTAAGTAATACAACCGGCTTGTCCTTTGCTGCATAAAGGATTAGGCCACTTGCTGAATTTATTCCTACTATCTTTTATTTACTCGTACTTTGTTTACTTGCTTTATCGAAAACCCCTAAAAATCCGTTTGCTAAGTATTTGCAGAGAATTCCTGATCCATACCACTAGCCAGCACCTTCTGCTCCTCGTTGGGTTCGACACTCTTACTTATCGAAAATACTGTAATACACCCCCTATACTTGTGGGTCATCAATCGCCAAAGGCGGAAACAGCCTGGTCGCAACCCGATATCTCCCACTTATGTTGCGGAAGACGGCACGATCATGGCTTAATGAACTTCTGGAGAACACCATCCATAACTGGTATGACATGCAAAGTGCGTTCTTTCGGAATTTGAAAGCACATATCGGAGGCCCTGTACGGTCGGAGACCTAGAGCGTTGCACCCAGAAAGCCGGAGAAACTTGCCGGGATTACCTCGGACGATGGATCGACACCAAGAACTCCTGGGAAGGAGTAAATGATCAAACTGCGATTGAAGCTTTCATTGTAGGACTCCCAATTGGTCTACTGTTCCATCGCTTGAAGTGTGACAAGGTCACCGATTTGGGAGAGATGATAGAAACAGCGAGCAAGTATGCAGATGCTGACGACGATGCATAGGAATTACTCAATGCCCTGGTTGTGCCACAGTCGGCAAAACAACCAAAGCAACAAGCTCAGAAGCTCAAAAATACCTCGGAAGAGAAACCCAACGTGGAAATGGCAGTGGTTACTACTACTTTTGGGTCTGGAGGACGAGGAGGACGCGGCGGAGGCCGCGGGCGTGGCCGTGGAACTTCGAGAGGCCAAGGTAGAGGAGACCAACAACCAGGAAAAATCTACTCTTGGGCCAACATTGCCAATAACCCATGTGTGCATCACTTAGACACCAATGGGGGCTCATCCCACACCAACGCCGAATGTCGTTTTAATGACGACATCAAAAGAGATGACATCGCGGGTTACAAAGCCAAGCGGAAGAAGGGAAAGCAGAATCCTGAAAAAGATAAAGAGACCAAGGAAGATTCCGACATGGAGGAAGCTGATGCTTCAAATCCCAAGCCGGAAGGGAAGAACAAATTTCCGACCAAGAAAGACACTTATGTCACCTTCCTTGGATCTCAACCAGCAAAGGTCAAGAAAGCAGTTCTACATGAGCTCAATGCAACAGTTCCGACTGTCCCCCAATTCTTGGACTGGTCGGAAGTGGTAATCACATTTGACTACGCTGATCATCCGCCTAAGTTGCACAGGCGAGGAAAATACGCCTTAATCGTCAATCCACTTATTGATGGTTATGGTTTCTCCAAGACCCTCATGGACGGTGGCAGCAATATCAATATTCTCTATGTCGAAACGCTACGCCGGATGAAGATCTCGGAGACCCAGCTGAATCACAGCACTGTGATTTTTCACGGGGTTGTCCCAGGAAGACAAGTCAATTCCCTGGGAGAAATCACTTTGGATGTTACCTTTGAAACTCCAAAGAATTATCGGACGGAGGCACTTTCCTTCGAAGTGGTCCCGTTCAAGAGCACGTACCATGCTATATTCGGACGTCCGGCTTACTGGGCTTTTATGGCTCATCCGTGTTACATTTACAATATGATGAAAATTCCACATCCCAATAGCGTAATCACTATCAGGGGAGACCCGAAGAAAGCGCGAGAGTGCGAGGATGGAAATGCCGCCTTTGCTGAAGTCGTGCTGCACGCCTAGGAGTACTAGGAGATCAAGAAGAGCATAGATCCGTCCGAGATGCCCGCAACAAAGAAGGAGGTGACAAAGCCAAATCCGGAGTTCAAGGCATCAGAAGAGACGAAGAAGACGCCATTGAAGGATGATGACCCCTCCAAGGTGACCCAGATAGGCGTAAGCCTAGATAGCGCATAGGAAAGCACGCTCATCAAGTTCCTCCACGCAAATCAAGATATCTTCGTATGCCAGCCATCTGACATGACCGGAGTACCTAGGAAACTTACCGAGCACTCTTTAAATGTAAACCCGAATGCTAAACCCGTCAAACAGTCCCTACGATGTTTCAGCGATGAAAAGCGTAAGGCAATAGCTAAAGAACTAGCATGGCTCGAGTTAGCCGGATTCATAGAAGAGATCATCCACACTGAGTGGTCGGCCAATCCTGTAATGGTCCCTAAAAAGGACACCACTGATTTAAGGATGTGTGTTGATTATACTGCCTTAAACAAGGCTTGTCCAAAAGATCTGTTCGCTCTGCCTAGAATTGATCAAGTAATTGATTCTACGGTAGGCTCGGAACTCCTCTGTTTTCTCGATGCATATTCCGGTTATCACGAAATCTGGATGAAGGAATCTGACAAAGTCAAAAACTTCATTCATAACCCCCTTCGGAACCTTCTGTTTAGTTACGATGCCCTTTGGGCTAAAGAACGCAGGAGCTACCTACCAGCGCACGATGCAGCGTTGCCTCCACGACCAACTCGGACGCAATGTACATGCATACGTGGATGATATTGCGGTGATGTCCAAAAAGAAGGAAACACTGATTTCCGACTTGGAGGAAACATTTGCCAATCTACGAAAATACAACATCATGCTTAACCCGAAGAAATGCTTCTTTGGAATACCAGCCAGAAAATTGTTAGGTTTCATCATGTCTCAAAGAGGCATAGAGGTAAACCGGGACAAAATCAAGGCTATACTAAATATTTCCAGGCCAACTCGCCTGAAGGACGTACACAGATTAACTGGTTGCATCGCTGCGGTCAGTCGATTTGTAAGTCGGCTTGGTGAAAGAGCCGCACCATTATACAAACTCCTGAAAAAGACCAAGGATTTTGTTTGGACTGACGAAGCTGAAGGTGCACTACAAGACCTGAAGAAATTACTCTCATCTGCTCCTATCCTTGCATCGCCCAAACCTCAGGAACCGATGTTGCTCTATCTTGCTGCGACAAAGAAGGTCGTTAGTATCGTCATGGTGGTGGAGAGACCGGAGGAAAATCAGGAGCACCTGGTGCAGCGTCCGACTTACTTTGTCAGTGAGGTCCTGGCAGAATCAAAACAGCGGTATCCGCACTATCAAAAGTTGGCTTACGGTGTTTTTCTAGCATCTCGTAAGTTATGACACTACTTTCAGGAGCATCCGATTACCATGGTGAGCACAGCTCCCATTAGAGATATAATCAACAACAGTGACGCCACAGGACGCGTCGCCAAATGGGGCATAGAGCTTCCAGCTTTCGATATTGAGTATAAACCCTGGACAACAATCAAATCCCAAATCCTTGCCAACTTTGTCGCTGATTGGACAGAGACGAAGGAGAATATGACCCTCCTTGAGTCAGAATATTGGACCCTCTATTTTGATGGGTCTAAGGCTTGAGGGGGCTCGGGGGCTGGAGTGGTGCTCAAATCACCCCAAGGAGATAAACTTCTATACGTGTTGCAGATCCACTTCACAACGACAAACAATATTGCCAAGTATGAAGCACTGCTGCATGGAATCCGGATTGCTAAGGATATTGGCATCCGACGTTTGATGTGTTACGGAGATTCGGATCTTGTTGCTCAACAAGTGTCGGATATTTGTAATGCAAATAAACACATGGCAGCATATAAAGCTGTCGTGGATAATCTACCTAAATCGTTCGAAGGGTTTGAGGTTCAACACATCGCTCGAGCAGAAAATGAGGAAGCAAATGCACTATCTCGGATAGGCTCTGCATGGAAAGAAGTCCCGGATGGCGCTTTTTTAGAGCACCTCAAAGTTCCCTCGATAAAGGGAGTAGATGAGGAATATCCGACCAAATCCGACTCACCCCTAATAGCAGTTCTGGCTGTAATTCCCAGCTGGACTCAACCCTACCTATATTATCTGGTAGATGGCAAATTACCCGAAGACGAGGTTCTGAGCCGACATATCATCCGACGAGCGAAAGCCTATACTGTAGTTAAAGGTGAGCTCTATAAGCGGAGTGTTTCTAGGGTTTTTCAGCACTGCGTATCTCCGGAAGAAGGACTGGAAATCCTAAGAGAAATCCATGAAGGCGAGTGTGGTCACCACGCTGCAACCAAATCTTTAGTGGCCAAAGCTTTTAGACACGGTTTTTTCTGGCTTATAGCTTAGGCAGATGTTGAACGATTAGTCAAGACATGCAAAGGCTGCCAAAAGTACGCCAGACAAGCTCATGTTCCGGCTGATCAGCTGCGAACAATACCTATAACATGGCCTTTTGCGGTCTGGGGGCTTGATATGGTAGGACCATTTAAACAAGCTCCAAGTGGATTTACTCACCTCTTAGTGATGGTGGATAAATTCACCAAATGGATTGAGGCTAAACCCGTCACTAGTTGTGATGGAGCAACGGCCAAAAGATTTGTCGAGGATGTTATAATCTGGTATGGTTATCCACATAGCATTATCACGGACAACGGGAGTAACTTCTCTATGGGAGAATTGGCAGAATTCTGCAACGAGCAAAATATCCGGCTTGACATTGCGTCAGTCGCACATCCATAGGCTAACGGACAAGTCAAAAGAGCAAATGGTTTAATCCTACAAGGACTAAAACCGAGACTCGAAGCACCATACGACGTGCTGCGGGGGCTTAGGCAGAGGAATTACCCTATGTAATATGGAGTTTACGAACAACTCCAAACAGGTCAACCGGATACACACCTTTCTTCTTGGTCTATGGCGCAGAAGCAGTTCTTCCTAGTGATTTAATTCATACTTCTCCTAGAGTGACCGCATATATTGAAGAGGATGCCGAGATTTCTCGACAAAATGATCTCGACTTAGTCGAAGAAGTTCGCGTCGTTGCTGAAATGAGATCAACAGCCTATCAACAGAAGTTACGCAAGTATCATAGCCAGAGAGTCCGAAACAGATCTTTCAATAAAGGTGATTTGGTTCTCCGGCTTGTGCAGCAAAGAAAGCACAAACTTTCCCCAGTATGGGAAGGGCCCTTTTTAGTTAGTTGAGTATTGCACAATGGATCGTACTACTTAACTGACATGAGGCTAGTCAAAGAAATACCTGCTACTAAGAAGAGAAAGAGAGCTGGAGGCAGTACAAATCCGGATGAGTTAAACATACCATGGAATATTTCTCAGCTATGTCCCTTTTATTCTTAGTTTATCCTTCTTTGTAATCATATATGTACATGTTCTACGAGAAATAAAAGTTTTGGTTGCCTCAAGTTTTTCTGAGAAGTTTTTACCATCTTATTTCTGAATGATCATGTCATAGTCGAAAATCCCAGAATGTGTGAAAGTACTTTATGCTCATGTTCGTTCTGGTTTAGATTTCCGATTCTAAAAATGCTACCTTCGGGTATAACTCTAAAGTTTCTAGTCTATACTTTGGTTCTTTGTCTGATTGCTGGATGCGGGTATTTTCTGAGTAGTGAATTGTTGGTACTGGAAACCGGCTTTGTTTCCGATTTTAAACTGGTTTAGCAATTGAGCTTCGTTGCTCGGCAAAGTTTCCGGGCAGAAGGTTTATCCAGCTCACGAAAGGGACGAGGCGGAAAGCCAGATAAATGATAAGTATATGCGAAAAAATACAAGTGCTTATGTAAACATTTCAGGCACGCAAAACGTTTTAAAGCCAAAAGTGCTGAATAGATCAAAAGCTTAGCACTAGCAAAATTATAGCACTGCATATTTACAGGCCCATCATATTTTTCAGAATAACACAAATGTTTCTGGTAATCTATGATGTAGGAGAGGAAGGAGCTGCCGGCTCGCTGGATACATCGCCGTGATATCGTTCCGAGATGTCCACTTCCGATATGGTGTGGTCATCGTCGGAAACTTCTACTGATTCTTCGGGAGGCGGAGCTGGAGTGTCCACACGAGTGAAGAAAGGAGTTTCATAGTTGGTCAAATCAGCCACGTGACACCCATATCCGGCGCAGGAGTCCATAATGGCCTTGTTGTCCTGCTCTTGGTCGTCTTCATCTACCTTGCAGTACCCTCTGGTCACTTGCCATATTTCCATGTTTCCATGGTGGCTCATGACCATGGTAAGAGCGTTTTGCGCCACGGTCTGCGCGTAGGACATGTTCCAATCCTGGACAAGTTGTGGCATCTCCTTTGCCTTGTCCCGCACCTGAAAATCCGACATGCTATGCATGTCCAGAATCTTGAGAGCTTCGCCAATGTCCTCAAGGGATTGGCGGAAGTCATGAAGCAGGTCACCGACTTGGGTAAGCCGATGGGTGCGGGGCTCAGCAGAGGTGGAGTCTGTCAAGTTTAGAGGACCTATAAACAAAAACAGTTAAAGAAAATCCGACATTGAAAGAAGTCGAAGAAAATAGAAAAGTCAGACAGATGGAACGTACCGAAAATGACATCGTCAACCTTGGTCTTCTCTTCCCGAAGACTCTGGAGTTCAGCCCGGAGCGCCTTAGAAAGGTCCCTCTCTCTGCACAACTCATTATTGAGGTCCGAGATTTTTTGATCTTGAGCAGCAATCTTACGATCACGCTCGTCAGTAGCCATGGAGGAGGACTCAAGAATTTGAGCAATGCTCTTTTCATGATCCGCTTTGAGTTGATCCAGCTCTTGGCGGAGTTCCTTGTTCTCCACCACCAAAGTCTTGAGGTTCTCGGCCTCTTCAATCATGGCGCGGGACTGTTTTACCATGCTGTAAGTGAAAAAATAACAACAGTTCAGTAAAAATTTGACTATGAAAACATGAAAGACAAGGTTTGAGTCTCGGAATGTTTACCTTCGGCCTCATCCTTGGCAACTTTAAGCTCGGCATTCTTAAATCGGAGAGCTTTGATCTCTCTCCGCTTATCACAAAAAAATTTCAACAAATCCTGGTTATAGGAATATACTTTCTGTAAGTCAGAATACCCAAAATCGGAAAGCTACTAAAGACTCGGGCTAATATTTTTGCTAATATCAGCACGAGCCTTGGGGGCTACACTAGTTCGTTCTTTGGCATCCTAAGGAAGCATAAACCCGGATATTTATCCTACTTCATGCTTGGGGGCTAGAGGATATGATAGGAAATAAAGGAAAAACAGGAGTTAGAATTCCGACTTACATATTGTTCACGAGTAAGTTTATCCAAACTCGCATTCACTTCTACAGCAACCTTCTCGGCGAGAGTCAGAGGAGTCACTAGAGCAGTTGGAAGCTCACCGGTCCTTATCCTCTCGTCGCGAAGACGCACTTGTTCAAGAAGATCAGAGTGCTTGATGTCCTCTGCTTCTTGTGCTTCTTCTTCGGCAGATAAGTTTCTTTTCTCCAG
Source organism: Avena eriantha (assembly GCA_910589775.1). Taxonomy (NCBI): domain Eukaryota; kingdom Viridiplantae; phylum Streptophyta; class Magnoliopsida; order Poales; family Poaceae; genus Avena; species Avena eriantha. The sequence continues at coordinate 304,339,699 of OU342746.1, read as the reverse complement.
GCATTGCCTGGCCAGATCTCTTTAGCAGATTTCCGAGATAGGCCAAACTTGGCAAGTCCTGGATTGCTGAGAAGGTTTTCGGCAAAGGCTTCTGCCGTGGGATCATTACCCAAAGAGGGTTCACCCTTGTCTAAACCTGACTCACCCATGGTGACGTCAGTTTGTGATTCAAGGATCGCAGGCTCCATTGAAGGAGCTGGATCTTCTGCGACGGCCGGAGAAGGAATAATCACCGGCGTTGCGGAAGGTTGAGGGGCAGGAGTCGGAGGAGCCACGGCAGGAGAAGCTATGGTAAGTTTCGTCTGTCGCATGGGCTTCGAAGAAGTTCCCTTCCCCTTGCCCTTGATGAGATGTTTAGCTCTGAGAATGTAATAGAGTCGGAAACATTACATCTCGGAAGAGAATTCGAGTAAAGTGCAAAGGCGGAAGTTGTGATTGAAAGTTACCTCTTCACGACGGGCACATCCTTTGTGCCAACAGCCACTGTCAGAGCCTTGCGCTTCTTGAGCGGAATGTCCGGCAATGGGACCAACTCCGTCTCCTGAGAAAACTCTGGAGGATATCCTTCGAGTGGAGCAAATTCCGACTCAGGGAGGTCAGCAAGCTGAAAAGAAGAAAACATATCAGTATTGCAATGTAACTTAAAGATTGAAACACATAAAAACGTTTACTGTTAGAAGCTTACCGGCACTACGGGGTTTTCCGCTGTATGCATATCCAGAGAAACCTCCGGGATCCTCCTCTCGATCCGCTCTCCTATCAACCATTTTATCTGGCTTATATAACCTTGTGTGGTATAGGCTCTGGGGCTGATGCGGAGGGAGTCTTTCTTGGATGACGTGATGGAGTGCATCAGTCGGTCTCCGTGGTACTGAAGGGGTTGGATCCGACGTGATACCCAACATTGGACCAAGTCGGATCCCTTCAGTCCTTTGTGTTTGATCAGATATTCGATCCGCCTCTTAGCGAGGATCAGATCGTCAGCGAGAGCCGAAGGAGCCTCGTCCCAAGACGGTTGGGCCGTGGCAGCTCTGTCAATAAAACCGGCAAAGTAGTGGCTTTGCCGGGAGCCAGAATATCCTCGTGATAGAAGAAGGTGGCTGTCCATTGTTTGACCGAGTCACTAGCAAGAATCTTGGGATATGCGTGCTCATGTCTAAGTGAAAAAATAATGGTACCGGTGATATAAGGAACACCGGCAGTGATAGAATTTCTCCGGACATGGAAGTAGTACCGGAAAATAGTAAGGCTTGGCCTAATGCCAAGAAATCCGTCACACAAAGCTGCATAGGCGCTCATATTTAGGAGAGAGTTGGGAGGAAGATGGTGGAGTTGAACACTATAATGGTCTATCACCTCGGAAAAGAATTCCGAGGGAGGAAATGACAAACCTCTGTCGAGGTGGGTGCCGAAGTGGACCCGCTCGTCGGCACGCGGGTTGGGAACGGTCTCCCTGGCGCCGCTCCGCCAGTCGCCGGCGCGGAGGAGCCCTTCTATCTCCATGCCACGGAGCTTCTCGTCATCGAGCACGCAGGGGATCCAGACCCCGCGAAAGCTTTCCTTCTCCGCCGTCGCCTCCGTCGCCGCTGTCGCCGCTGCTGCCGCCAAACCGGAAGAGGATGAAGAAGCCATTTCTCCGGTGAGCTGGTGACCTAGGATGGGCGGCGCTAGGAGTTTTTGGGGGAAATCAGAGGAGCTCTATGCGCGGGGGAGATTTGGAGGAGAGGAAACGACAAGGGAACAAGTGAAGAAAGGAGGAGGAGAATCCTCACCCCTTATATCCACCTAAACGCGCCAAGATTCGTGCAAATGCTACACCGCCACGCGTCATGGAAGGAACTGGTAAGGACCCACGCGATGATTACGTCGCCTCGATCTCCATGTACGGATTGAAATGGCGCCTCGGTTCCGCGAACTGCGGACCCACCAACAGTCGTGCTGACAGGATGTCTGTCAGATGACGTGACTTGACCATGACTTGTGTCAGGTGGCGTTAGAAACCAAGTTCCGGCTTAGTTTCAAATCAAGCTGGAAAATCCGAGTGACCTGTTGATAGGTCCGACTTATTTTTTAAGACCCAGGTCGTATTTTTTGTTATGAAGTTTCAGGAACCCTTCTGCAAGGCGAAGATCAAGCTAGACGATGATAAATCCGACTTTGGATCTTGGAGGCCTCCGGGGGCTGCTGTTGGGGATATACTTTCCGGTTATCCTCACAGTTCCTCACTGACCAGGGTGGCCTACTTCGGGTTAGAGCTTTGCTTCACGGGCGGCCCAGTCAGGGAGAAGAGACGGAGTCCAATACGGCTACGGAAAGGCCCAGAAGACTTACCGACTTAGGCCCATAGTGTTACTTGTAGTTCAAGATGTACTCTGTAACCGACTCTTAGTCGTAGCCGGATAGATCTCTCCTGTAAACCCTAGGCCGGATATCTATATAAGCCGTCCTAGGGTGAGCCCTTAGGGTAACACTCAAAACACCTCAATAGTCTACAATCTCAACTCGCACAGGCGAAACTCTTGTAACCCATATTCCAGCTCTGCCGTATTACTGGATTGCTAGCAGGAGTAGGGTCCGTCCAAAGCCGGCGGATTCGAACCTAGGTAAACTTGTGTGCTCACCGTCCCGAAACACCGTACTTCTCACACCCCTCTCTTCCGCACGCCTTGAGGACCCCCTCATGGCGTACTTGTCATCAATCCAACGACATGCGGCCAGAAAACTTCCCGTGCATGGCCGACTGTTTCCTGCCTTCTCCGCGGTCTATAAAAGACGGTGGAAGGCGCGGCGGAGACAACAAGCCCATGCAAGATCAAACACCACCAAAAAAGCGCCAGCCACAACCAGCCATGCCTCGCCGCAAGATCGTCAACTGGACCAAGATCAGGGAGATGTTCCACAGTCGCTTCCCATAGTGCTCCGACGATGGTGCCGAGCTTTAGTCCACATTGATGGCCTAGCTCATGGCTGAGGAGGCGATGGACGCCTTCAAGGATGAAGGTCGTGTGGCCGAGGAGGCGCTAGATAAGGTGGTTAAGGTGGCCGCCCAATGGGCGATGCACGAGATTCATCATGTCGTCGGCAAGGAGGTGGCTAGGGAGGAAGCATCAACGACCCTCCGCGAGATCTTTCATGAGGCGGCCATGATCACGCTAGAAGAGGTGGCTAGGGAGGCCTTCAAAGTCACTGTGCACGAGCTTCGCAATGCCGCCACCTTGCACAGGGCGGTGGAAACGGCCTAGCACACTGCCGAAACGACGGAGGAGCGCGTGGCTAATGTCGCTGAGGCAGCGGCCACATGGGCTCTCGTCATCGACGACGAGACGGAGATGGAGGAGGATGATGAGGAGGAGGCGGAGGCGAAGGAGGAGTAGGCGCTGGTCCTCGGCCCCAATGGGACTCCGGTGAGGGTGACCCCGACCGAGAGCTCGCAACGCAGGGAGCAGGAACGCCGCGCCACCGATGATCGGCTCGTGGAGGCGGCAGTGAGGGCGGCGACGGAGGCGGGTTGGGCCATCCAGGAGACGAGGGACCACTGGGCGGCCGAGATGGAGTGGGCCCTAGCCAACCGGGAGGTGGAATGCCAGAAGGTGGCGAGCAAGGCGGATTGCGGCGGACGACTCGAACGCCTCCAGCAGCACGCCATCTGAGCGGCGATCGACAAGGCCAGCGGCCGCGACAATGACGACGAGTAGCCGTAGGGACGGCCTTCTCTAGCAGCAGTAGTCTTTTTTTAAATTTTGTTCAAATGTGCCTTTTTATAATGGGCAGAGCCAAATCTAATGGAATACAAGTTTTAGCACTAAAATTTCACTTATAGAGGGGCCCTAGCGGCCGACTGGCGTACACCTGCGTTGTTCGAGCCAACGTAAACGTTACTCAAATTTAGTGCGGGTCGGGCCGGACGCATCGGTCCGGATGGGTCATGCGGCTGGAGAGCCGCGTACGCTACACGAGTCCGTTTGGACGCGTTCAGACCTTTTGGGTTATGCCGGTGGAGATGCCCTTATGCGGGTAGACACAGTTTATGCGGCTGGACACGGTTTTCCGTTAGGCGTGTCCGATAGTCCTTTGGACACTGTTTGGAGGATGTAGCTAGATTGCTCTTACCATTGCTACCAATTAATCCCAGGAAAACAATCCCTCAAAAAAATCGTAGGAAAACAAATACTACATGTATCAGTTTAGCCGGTACACTCCTACTGCCGACGGAAAATAAATGGTACTCCCATCCGTTCCTTTTGTAGCTGTCTATACTTTGTTTCTAGAAAAATTCATTTCCCCCTTGCTTTTTAATTTGGTTGTTGATGTATAAACTAGAATGCTTCTCAAACCTTATACTGTTGATTTGATTAGGGGCCTTTGTTCTGATCTTTACCCTGGTGGTGTCATCTGCCTCCAGTATACAGATGATACCATCTTTGTTTTCTGATAATAATTCAACCTATGTTATTAATCTCAAATGGGTTCTAACTTGTTTTGAACAGGTCTCTAGGATGGAAATTAATTACTCTAGGAGTGAATTCATTCCTTTAGATCTTGAGGAAGCTGATATCCTCACTTACTCAAACATTTTGGGATGTGTTGTTGGCACTTTTTCCATTAAGTACCTTAGAATCCCTCTACATTTTGAGAGGTTAAGAAGAGAGGATATCCAACCTCTAATATATAAAATCCTCAAAAGGGTAGCTGGCCGGAGAGGAAAATTATCTTTTTATGCTACTAGACTAACCCTCATTAAAGCATGTCTAGCAAGTATTCTTATCTATCTTCTTTCCTTTTTCAAGTTCCATAAATGGGTCCTAGACTTAATCAACTCCCAGATGGCTAGCTGTTTGTGGAATGATTTTGAAGGGCATAGGAAATTGCATCTAGCTAGTTGGAAATTAATATGCAAAGATAAAGAGTTCGGGGGGTTAGGAATCCCTGACTTAGCAAATATTAACATTAGCTTACTTGGCTCTTGGATCAAAAGATATACCCAAGATGAAGGGAAAATCTAGAGAACCATTGTTGAAACCAAGTATGATACTAAGAATCCTAACATCTTTTGTAGCAAGCAAAAATGGGATTTCCAAATTTTGGAAAGGTATTTTATGGGCTGTTAATAGTATCAAATTTGGCTATAGATGGCACATTGGGGATGGGTCCCAAGTCAGGTTCTGGGAGGATACATGGTTTGGGACCTCCCCTCTGTTAGTCCAATTCTTTGAAATTTATGCTATTTGTAATTAGCATAATAAAACTGTGCAGATGATCTAGAATAGATCTTCTTTAAAGCTTACATTTAGGAGAAATTTTAATGTTGAGCTCATGGCTCAATGGTATGAATTGGAAGAGATTGATTCTGGTATCTCCTTTAGCTCTAATACTGATGCTTTGATATGGCAGTATGAAAGCAAAGGGGGTTTACTCTACTACTTCATTGTATGCTATTATTAACTTTGTAGGGGTAACTCCTATTTGTATTCCTGCTGTTTGGCAACTTCATATTCCTCCTAGAGTGCATATCCTATTTGGTTGCTTGCGCATAACAAGTTAATGACTAGAGATAATCTGGAAAAAAAGACACCTCAACAAACCTGAAAGACTATGTTTTTTGTGCTAAGAATGAATCTATTGATCATGTTTTCTTCCACTACTTAGTTACTAGACAACTTTGGGATATCATTCCCAGGTTCTTTAATCTTAGTGTTGTAAATGACTATCTGTCTATAGCTAAGTTTTGGACATCTAACAAGAAACATGCAGTTTTGAATTCGGTTTGCTCTCCTACCCTTTGGTGTCTCTGGAAGTTTAGAAGTGAGATGATCTTTAATGGTCTCTCATGGCTTAACTTGCATTAGATTTTAAGAAAAGTCCTGACTTCAGTGATACACTAGAGACTGATCTTCAAAAAGGGCATGATGGCGAGCGTGGGCCGTTTCTGCGATCACCTATCCAAGATCCTGGACTCGAACTTCGTGCTGACAAGTGGCTGACTAGGGAGCAAGCTGATGCGAGAGAACCTCAAGACCCTTTTTCGTCCCCAACCTCCAAGAGAGTTGCGCTACAAGGAGCGTGGCTGACGCCAACATCCACCTTGGAGGCGGCAACCTTCCCTTCTCCAGTTTAGTTTGCTGGCAGCCGGTGTGGATGCACCTTTGGCTTTGTTACCTAGCTTTTACTCAGCTTTTGTTCTATTTTTGGTTATGCTTTGTGGATAATTCTCCTTTTGGGTAGTTGTTCGTAAAACATATGACCTGATCTCACTTTCAAGTTTCGTTGATCCAATCAATGGAACCGGAGACATGTGTCCCTGTTGATCTAAAAAAAAGTTTTATATCTTTAACCAAGTTTTATTACTCCGTAGAAAAAAGTATCGAAAATTTACAATATGACGTCAGTGTCGTTCGATCCACCATGGAATATATTTTAATATTCTAGTTATTCAGTATTGTAGGTGTTCATGATCTTTTCGAGCATAAACTTGATCAAATATATATAAAAATTAACCATTAAAACAATACACCTTATAAAAAGAAAATGGAGGAGTAAGGAGTATTGATTTTCGATCAGCATTAACAGCTTTACATTAGAACTAGTGACTACTAGTTGGTCGTGTAGGATTTTCAACCCAAACCAGGAAAACGTGGGGCATCTTTTCAAGTCAGATTACAGATTCCACGGCAGCAATCTCAAACCACGCATCCGTGTTTTGGAATCTCGCCTTCTGCTGCCACGGAACGGCAACGGGCCAGTAGACCGGACGAGCGAGCGGGCCCACGCCGCAGCCTCCCTCCCTGACGTTCCGGCCGTGCGCTTCTCTCTCCTCTCTCCAGCGCCTTCCCCCGACTTCCTCTGATTCTCTCCCCTCTCTCTTATCACTTCCGAGCTCTCATGGCCTCACACCCAGCGCGTTAAAAGAAGCCCTGACAGCCGGACCCCATGAGGCAGCCGCACCTCCTCTCGCCGCAGCAGCTCTCCCCTTCCCCGGTGCTCTCCTCCCACTTCTCGCCGCCGGCGCCCGGGTGCTCGCCGTGGCGGTGGCGCCACCGCCGGGCCTTCCACCCGCCGCTCTCCTCGCTGCGGGAGTCCGACAAGGGCACGCTGCGCAAGGCCTCGCCCAACCTCCCCTTCCGGTTCGGCGGCGGCGGCGGCGACAGCGGCAGCCGCAAGGACCGGCGGGACGAGAAGGAGAAGGAGGTGGCGTCCGCGCCGGCGAGGGAAGAGGAGGAGGAAGACGACGGCGGCTCAGGGGCGCTCACCGGGACGCTGCTCGCCGGGGCGGTGCTGGTCGGGGTCGTAGGGGGTTTCGGGGCGGCCGGGTACGTGTACAAGGACCAGATCAATACCTTCCTCACACAGTTCTCCGGGTTCATTGAGGGTAATGGAACAATCGAGCTGTGTGCTCTTAGCTCTGCTCTCTTTGTGCTTCTTTGGTCTAAGCTGTGAAAGTACTGAAATTAGTGAAATGCCTTTTAGTTCCTGCGGATTCAGTTCTGAAACATAACATAGCCGGTGATTGTAGTGATCATAGATAATTGTGGCTTCATAGCAAGACCATTATAGATACTAGTGGCTACAAAGCCAAACTGGCCTATGCATATCTGGCAATTCCTGTTTGATCATCTGAAAATTTTCAAGTAAATGCTCTTCCTTGGATTATCGCTGTTAAAATTCTATATTGCTTTACATGGGCAGGCTATGGCACTGCTGGATATGCGCTGTTTATACTTGCCTATGCAGGATTGGAGGTATGTTCTCAAACTATCAACCTTTGTTCTATACCTTGTGTTGTCAAGGCTTATGACCATTTCCATGGTTCCACCTAAAATAAATGGTCAATTACAGATTAATATACCCCACAAAAAAAAAGCACACATGACAATACGAGGTTGCCTTATCAGCAGGACATTACGGCAGTTGTTGTTCCGAAATGTTTGAAATGCTATAATCTGATTATACCAGTGTGCTATACACAATATCGTGTTTAGAATAATCTAAAAATGCATCAGTGCTCCAGTTTGCGAATGCAACTTTAAAATGCCTAGGCACTAGATACTTACATCATCTCTGTGACTGTCTTTTTAGCATCGATAAACAGAATTTGGTGGGTCTACACGTGATCCCTTTGGCTATGAATCTTAGACCTTCTGCATATACATATAACATCAGGGTTCGGATTAATACTAATGATCGTGTTTCTTTGATTCAGGTACTTGCAATTCCAGCAGTACCGTTAACTATGTCTGCAGGTCTATTATTCGGTAGTGTTACTGGCACTATTATGGTTTCAATCAGTGGGACAGTAAGTAACTCCAAACGATGAACATTTCTGTTGTTAATCCTGCTGTTATGCATTTTCTGATTGAACTTTATTGACTCCGTAGCTAGCTGCTGCAGTGGCCTTTCTCATCGCTAGATACTTTGCTAGAGAGCGTATTCTTAAAATGGTTGAAGGAAATAAGAAGTTTCTGGCGATTGATAAAGCAATAGGTGAAAATGGATTCAAGGTTGTGACTCTGCTTCGGTTGAGTCCCCTATTACCTTTCTCCCTTGGGAACTACCTGTATGGCTTGACTTCAGTCAAATTCTTGCCCTACGTGGTGGGCAGGTTAGTCTGTGTACTCTCTCAACACTTCCTTATTTCATTTTGGCATTGTCTGTGAATCTAACAGAAATAACTACTCCCTACGACCCAAATTAATTGACTTGGATTTGCCTACATTCGGACGTATCTAGCACTAAAATATGTCTAGATACATCCGAATCTAGGCAAATCCAAGTCAATTAATTTGGGTCGGAGGGAGTAACTAATTTCATATTCCCGCAAAACATAACTACATAGTCTTAAACTTCTATCCATGGAGCAAAATGCATTCATTAAGAAAACTAGCTGTTCTTAACGGATTTTTAACTTCACAGTTCCATCTAGATGATTCGTGATGCTGTTTAGTAATGTTATTCTAGAAGCATGTGATAGAGACCAACGGAGTAGCAGATATTATATTTCTGGTTAAGGGACTGCACTTTTTGATCCACTACGGATTAAGATACTATTTTGTGAAGGAATCCACACTGAAGTTGTCACCACTTACCAGTAGTATATTTTTTCTCTATATAAAGTGCTGTTACCTCTAATATGGCTTTTATTGGCATGCAGTTGGTTGGGAATGCTTCCAGGAACATGGGCTTATGTCAGTGCTGGTGCATTTGGGCGAGCTATAATTGTAAGTTCGTAAACCGTCGATCTTTTCGTAGTTCACCTTCTTTGAAAACTTGCTTTTGTTGCCACATGAGGAATACTGCTGCACTATAATATTTCAAGCCATTAAGCTCTTCTCATCTTCTACTGTAGTAGCCGAGAGACGATGTTTCTTAACTTGTTAATAAATAATCCCTCCGTTTCAAAATATAAGATGCTTTAGCTTTTGTGAAACTAATGTATCTAGACTCCTTTTAGTGTGGGAGCGAACCTACACAGTAAAATGAATCTAGATACATTAGTTTCACAAAAGCTAAAACATCTTATATTTTGAAACGGAAGGAGTAGTAAGAATGCAACATGCCAGATGGTATTTGCTTTCTAGTGAAGTGTCCAGAATGGAATTATATATCCCAATCCAGACATATATCCAACTCAAGGCAGCTACTATTCTGCAATGTGTTAGAAGTTCTTACCTTTGGCTTGGCACCTGAAATATTTCATTAGACTTGTAATGCAGCATTTCATTTTTCCTCTGGTGCTTAAGAATCCTGTACACATAATCTCTCACCTTTAGTTACAGCTCTACTCCCTCCATCCACGAGTAAGTGTACATTTAGCTTTTGTCCTAAGTCAAATTATCTTAAGTTTGACCAATTATTTAGGAAAAATGTACCTACATCAATGACATAAAAATAGTGTATTATGAAACTACATGTAAAAATGGATCTAGTGATATTAATATGGTGTCATAAATGTGTTACCTTTTTCTATAAAGTTGGTTAAATTTTAAAAAGTTTGACTTAGCACAAAACCTAAACAGACATTTGTTCGTGCATGGAGGGAGTAGTTAGGATGATGGAACAATAGTCACATAATCGTGTAAGAAACATTGGAAGTTTTGGGTGAGAAAATGATTTGTTGCTGGTCATATAATCTCCCACTTTTGCTATACACATGGAAGCTGAACTTATAATCTCTCACTTTTGGCTTCAATTTTGAACAATGACGCTCTTAATTTGCAGCAAGATGAGACAGAAATTAGTTTGGGAGGAAACAACCAGTTATTGACATTGGGCATAGGACTATTAGTTACAGCCATTGCTGCTACTTACGTAACAAGGCTTGCTAAGGTAATTGATCTTTTGTCTCCGTGTCAATCAACTATCGAGATGCGTTCTTTCTATTTTGCTGAACTATGCTGTTACTAACTGCTTCTCCTTTTAATTTTTCAGGACGCTGTAAAGGATATTGATGAATAGAATGGTAGGATTACATAGACAAGAGGGGCATTCTTCCAATAGCAAAGTAGCACGCATTGTACATCACTGGCATCTTCTGATGCAATCTAATCTACTAAAATTACAGTGTCTTTCACATAGTGTTATACACATGCATATGCTGAATCTATCAAAAATGAGCCAAGGCTCGTACATGCCTGCACTGGGAATCTACCAGTAGTCGCCACAGGAACATAGACCATCCTTCATGTGATGGAAGCAGTTGGCGTCCCTCAGTATGATCTCCCTGCTATACGCCCTAGCGATCATCTTGATCGCGGCATGGCAGTCGCCGCACACTCGGAGGTTCTTGAACACGCGGATTGGCGCGCCGGCCGGTACGGCGAGCAGCCCGAAGGCCACGGCAAGCCTCTCGCTGTGGTAGGCCAGGCTCTTCTCCCTCCCGTCCGGCCCCTCGTCCTGCAATGCCCAGTCGGTGTCCGCCGCATAGCCTTCAGCACGGATCCTGTCCATCATCTCCTCCACCTTCCGGTAAATCTCGGCCGACCTTGGATGCCCTCGATCCTCCACGTAGAACATGTGCGTCGCACCGTTCACTCCCACCCAGCTGCAACCGGGCTCCTTGGTGACCCCTCTCGCCTTCATCAGCGACCGGATCCTCGCCACGTCCGCCCACCGCCTCGCTCGCGAGTACAGGTTCGACAGCATGACATATGGCACGGCGTCCGCCGGGTCCAGCCTCCAGACCATCTGGGCCGCGTACTCGGCGAGCTCCGCGTTCTGATGCGTCCGGCACGCGCCCAGCAGCGCCTTCCACACCGTGGCGTCCAGCCTCGTCGTGCTCCGGTTCAGCAGGTCCATGGCCTCGTCGAGCCGCCCGGCTCGGCCGAGCAGATCGACCATGCACGCGTAGTGGTCGGGTCCTGGCGCGATGCCGTGCTCGGCCTGCATGGAGCGGAAGTGCGCCTGGCCGGCGTCTACCAAGCCGGCGTGGCTGCAGGCAAACAGCAGGCCGATGAATGTGACGTAGTCCGGCCTGCACCCCGACCGGACCATCTCCGCGTAGACCTCCAGCGCCTCCTTGCCCCGCCCGTTCTGCGCGTATCCGACGATCAGAGCCGTCCACGTGATGGGGTCGCGGCGGACCCGCATCGCGTCGAATACCTTCCGGGCCTCACCCAGCGACCCGGTCTTGGCGTACATGGACACCAGCGAGTTCCCGACTGACAGGAATGGGTCCAGCGCCAGCCGGACCGCGGTGGCGTGCACTGACCGGCCCAGCTCGAGAGCGGTGGCCCCGGCGCACGAGCTCAGCGCGGCCGCGACGACGAACTCGTCAGGCCTGACCCCCGAGGCGACCATGTCGCGGTACACCCGCAGCGCGGGTTCATGGGACCGGGAGCGCGCGAGCCCAGTGAGGAGGGAGGTCCAGGTGACAACGTCGCGGTGTGGCATTTCATCGAACACGGCCCGCGCGACGCCGTGGCGGGACATCTTGGCGTAGGCGTCGACCAGGGCGTTGGCGACGTGGATGTGCGCCGCGAACCCCGCGCGGAGGACGAGGGAGTGGAGCGCGTCCGCGGAGGACGGAACGCGGAGGAGCGCGGCGGAGTTGAGGACGGGCGGGAGCGTGTACTCGTCGGCGTGGTGGCCGCGGGCGCGCATCTCGTGGAGCAAGCCGAGCGCGCGCTGGTGCAGGCCCGCGCGGGAGCAGCGGGAGATGGCCGCGTTGTAAGCGACGCCGGCCGGCACGACCATCTCGGCCCGTCGGGCGCTGGACAAATGGGCTCGACGGCAGTAGGGGTGTCCGTGGAAATGCAGCGTTCACCATAGCAGTAGGCTTTTAGGAGAAGGAAAACATTTTCTCCAAGGCGGTGGTTGTGCTTGAGCCTCGACGGCCGGCGTCGGCGGGTTGCCCTTCACCATCACAAGCCAAGGAGGAACGAGGAGGGTTTCCTAGTTGTCAACTTGTCAGTGCGGTTTATATCGACTGCCCAAACGAGTCCAGTTGCAGCACATCGCGATTGTTTTGATGCTGACACGAAGTTGTTCAGAAATCAGAATGCATATCACTGGTGATATTGATCCATCACAGACAAGATTCACAATTCAGAAAAGCGACAATACTTTTACACATTGTGGATACATGTGAACACTTAATTTTCCCGGCACGCTTGTGTAGAGTAACAATATTGGTTATTGAAGAACAGGAGTTGACGAGACAAGATTGACAATTCAGAAGAGCAACAGTACATTTTGAAACATCAAGAGCGACGGTACATGTTCATACAGAGATAGTACATTCTCCTAACTGATCAGTGTGGAACACATTTCATGATCTGTTTGAGCCTAACCATTGCCTTGTGGTTCACATCAAATAAGGTCTATACGGCCTGCCTCGACAAGGCCCTTGATGGACTTGTACCGAAGGACATACAAGTCGTCAGCAACCAAGTCCACAACCTCTTCTCCTCTTCATGGAAACAAGCATTTGCAGATAATTAGAGCTCGAGAAGTGAAATGACAAAAGAAAAACAAGTTTGTGTGTACGGGCACTTACATGTCATCTAGCTGGAATGCTCCTACATCGCTCTTGGTCTTGCAGAAGACAAATGTGTCAAGCTGAGGCTCTGGAACTGAACAAGACATTCAAAAAACCCAGTCATGTACAGCCTCAAAGCCGATTACATGTTAATATCGCATTTCTCTCACATTTCATAAATGAAAGGGCAGAAGCATTTTCAGTAATAAAAACGTGTACATAAATAATAGAAAACTTATGTGCCAACATCTTTTAATAACATAGGAAGGAAAGCGTATTTTATTCTCTAAACTTCCTTCAGTCTAGATTCCTCTTCTAGCTAAAACCAGGATCGAGTACTGAATCAGCTCCACGACATCAACATTAGTCGTTGGCCATCATGCTGCTAGGTTATTTTACTGGATATCGCAGACAATCCATTTTGCAACCACCGCAAATCGTATGAAATTCTCCCTTGTCAGCATGAATGCTCACTTTTTGAGGCTGAACGGGGAAGATTCATGAAAACTTGGTTGATTAAACATATTCAGTTTGTCCAAGCTTGACTCTCCTCACTTCTCACGCCATATCTCCTGTAGTGTATAGTAAATTAGTAAATCACATTCTGGGACTAACAGAAGTCTGTAACTACTGCCCCAAGCTTCCATATCATGTTGTGTCGTCGTTCACCACCCTTTCAGTTTCCAGGTTACATTGTACTATTAGTTAAGTATGATGAAGCAAAATGTGATGAATCGAAATAAATGTGTGTTGCGAGGCAGTGATCATAAGCTGCGGGTAGGTGGCAGCAAATAAATGGCAAAACCTTCAAATAAGCTGCTTATAATAGGAACATTACAATGATAAACTGCCTTTTGTGAAACAAATAACCATTAGGTTACAACAGGGCAGACATCCGATACTTCAAAAATTGTTTCTATTACTAGGTTAAATCTAAGTTGACCACGGATTGTAAGGGAAGGGACAGCAGATGAAAAGCTGATTTCGTGCTACTTGACAGCAGATTGCCATGAAATTCAAGGCAGGGTTTATGGGTATGTCTGGTTCATGCCATCTCATGTCCTACCAATATTTGCCAACCATTGGATGGCCAAGAAAATGGCTAAGGATACCTTGGCCCTTTGTTGACCAAAATTTTGTCAAGAACTGTGAGGGGAATGTCAGGTAGGTGGGCAAATTTTCATTGGCTACCAACCAAACAACAGCCAATATGTCATAGGTTGCCAAAAACTTGGCAGGGCACATTTGGGCACCAACCAAACATGCCCTATGTAATGATACAATGTCACTGAACTAGATAATACCACATGGGATTGGGACTCCAGGTGGTATGAGCGAGAACATGGTAACTTAGTTATGCTTTTCGTGATCAACTTGGGAGCACATGTACATTAACAAACAGGGTCCACGTTACTATTCGACAAAGATTAACTGAAACAGTGAAGCATGACATGAGCTACATTTTAGGCTGGCCGCTCTAAACGTGCAAGCTCCTACAATCATTTGTATCGAGCAGCTTATGTTTCGGCTGAAGCTACAAACTGACAAGTGTGCAGCACGACAAAGAAATGCAATAATTTCGAGATGGAGTACCCATGTCATCCTCCGTGCTCGACAAGGACTGCCTCGTTACCGAGTCATAACCGTAAGGAAGCTTTGACAGCACCGACTGCTCGAGATGCTTCTCCATGATCTCCTTGCAGCTACCAATAGATCAAACCCAACAAGGGAGCGTCATTTCAGCCACAAAACCAGGAGTAACAACCAGTAGGCTGTCCAGTCGAGTAGAGAGATACCTCTTGGCGAATCGCTGCTCCTGCTGCGACAGTCGGCTCAGGAGGTCGTCAGACTTGCAGATGTAGGCCATGTACTTCTCAATCTACAGACAGCAACACGACCAGGTTCAGTAAATGGCAATTCACCATTTCGGTCAGTAGTCGAACAGCTGCGCGGTACAAAGACTGGATTTAGTTTCACCTTCTGCAAGCGGAGGCGGAGGTACGAGCGGAGCAGGAAGAGCGTGCGGTCGAGGTCCATCTGGTAGAGCGAGACCACCAGGTCGTCGACGCCGTTGTCCGTGAAGTCGTCCAGCGTCTCTTCCTGATTTTACCGAAGATTTTCAAAGGATTAGCATCATTCCAGTAGTGTCAGTGTGCAGAATAAGGTAAATGGACCGAGAGGGGGTAGTGCTAACGAGGAGCTGGATCTGCTCGCGGGCGCGTGAGACGAGGGGGGCGTCGAAGTGGAGGATCTCCGGCGCGGCCTTCTCGTTGCGCCAGGCCCGCTTCAGCAGCACCACGTCCGTGGTCGCCGCGGCCGACGAGGGGTCCTCGTCCTCCCAGGAAGACATCCTCCCTAGTTTCCTCTGTCGCGAATTGGAGACGCGCGCTGGCGACAAAGCGGTTAGGAAGGGGTGGCAACCGCCTGGAGAGCGCGAAGCACCGACGAGGAGGCGAGGTGCGGTGCGCGGCGGCGAGGGCGAGAAGCGAGGAGGGGGAGGCAACTCGCGGGGCGGCGGGGGTTTGGATTTGGGTACTTGGGTAGTGGCGTAGTGATGGGCTCTGGTCTGTGAGAGAAGGATCTGTGGGCCGTCGGCGAATGGAGAAAGCGGTTAGAGACCAAGGGAGAAAATGAGTGTGCTGTAAATGTTTTTTTACAGCGTCTTTTTTTTAGGGGAACTTGCTGCGTTTATTCATTCAAAGCCAGACATGTCCTAGGATACAACATCCGAAATAAAAACTGGAGCAAAATGAAAGCAAGTTTTACTTAAACCTAACTCGCAGCCTTCCCTCTCCAACTTGTGAGCCTCACCATTAGTTGTGCGCCTAACCCACCCGATCCCATGGTCATCTAACCCTCGAAGATCGGTCTTGATGCTTTCTATCGTGAACCCGTGGATCGATCTGACTAGCCCATTGCCATTAAGCTTTGTAACCACACTCTGACTATCCAGCTCCAGCACAACCCTGTTGAGATTCATCTCCTTCACCAGCACCAAGGCTCTTGCGCACGCTCTGAGTTCAACTTACTTAGGACCCACCAGGGTGGGGGAAAATGGCATGCTCCCGCCACAAAGCAGCCATCGTGGTCTCTGACAACCACACCTCCACCACCTTTGCATGAGTGTTTTTCAAAAGCTCCATCAGTGTTAATCTTAACCTAGTGCCTTTTAGGGGCCTGGCAGTGTTCCCGAGGGGCTGGCAACCGGGCTTGGCCTTGCGGTTTGTCCTACACATTGTGCCACTCCTCTAGCAGAAGAATAGCACATTTGGAAACGGCTTCTGGGTCCTCGATCAACTTCTCCCTTGCGTCATTTCATGCAAGCCACATGTGGTAAAGAGTCATCAGTGTGATGTCCATCTCTGAATTCTGCATCGACGCCAACCATTCTAGCATCTAGTTCTTGAGATCCTGGTGGTTGCGGACATATGAAGGGGGGACAGCTCGCGGACTGCATGGTGCTAGTGAATATAGCTCCAGACCTACTAGGAGTGTTGGCAATGCGAGAATCGGTGGAGAGTTGTCTCTTCACTGAAGAAGGTATGCCCTAGAGGCAAATAATAAAAAGGTTTTATTGTCATATCTCCTTAGTTCATAATAGTTTTATATCACGCTATAACTGTATCAAGCGGAAACATTGATACAGGTGTGATGTATAAACAAACCCAGATCCCTAGTAGCCTATATTCAACTAGTTCATTGGGCAGCTGATGATTAAGGTTTTCTGATTATGGTGCTAAAGAAAGCCAACTGATAATGAAGTCATATCATCTAGAAAGATGTGACATTTCCCACCAATAATTGTTGCAACACGATCAGGTGACTTAGTTCATGTTGCAACTGTCAGAAACAGAGTATCCTAACCTTAGACCGTGAGATCATATCAATCATTATTACCGGAGGATTGCTTTGACTGCATCAACCGTCATTCGTAACTGATGATCATAAAGGTGCATGTTGGGTGTCTGAAGGAGCATGTCGAGGCATTATGCATCAAGATCGGGATTTGTTCTCATGTGTGACGGTAAGATACAATTGGGCCCAATCGGTGAATTACATCGATGTTGTGCACTAGGTCATAAGGATGGAATTTCACGGGAACGAGTAAAATAGTACTTGTTGGAAACCAGATTAAACAAGGTATGGTGATACCGATGATAAGATCTTGGACAAGTCTTGTATCGTGTAACAAAGAGAATTGGACATATTGTTTCAGGTTCGACAAGTTCGACACGATGGTTCGACAAGTCAACATGGGCATCCCGGTCCCGCTGTTGATCATTGATAGTGATCATGTCTATAGCATTCCCGAATCGTATGGAAACACACTTAAGAGCGATACGATGCTTGGATATCCTCCTATGAGATGGAATCACAGAAGAGAGAGAAATCAGAATCGTTCTAGAGAGATCCGAAGTTGTTCGGAGAAAGAAAGGAAAGGAAAAGGCCGAAAAAAGTTTCGAATAAATGGTAATTTATAACATGCATTTATTATATGTTAATTATGAATTAATATATACTAAATAAATATTTAAATTCAAATTTATAAAGTGAATTTCTCATTAGGCTAAAATCCCGGAGAAAATTGGCCCAGGAGAAAGCCACAGGAAAAAGGCCAAAAGTAAACAGCAAATAGGGCTGGTTTTTGACCAGCCCATGCGTGTGGGCGGCGGATAGTAGCCGCCGCATGGGGCAGGCGCCAGCCGCCGGCCACCACTGCCCGGCCTGCTCAACCTAGCCCAATGGGTGCGCGAGGAGCTAGCCTGGCGGGCTGGCCAGGCCAGCTGATGGGCCTGGCGCGGGGTGGGAGGCCCACCCAGGGCCAGGCAGGCACCGCCGCTTCCAGCGTGCAAGCTGGGCCGCACGAATGGAGCCGGCTCACCCAGGCTGCCAAGCCACCACAGCGATCAAGCCAGGCCGTCAGGGGAACGGCGGCCCACCCGGGCCAGCGGTTGCTGCTGCGATGTGCGCGAGCGCCCGCTAGGCCGTGAGGAAGGCACACCGGCCCATCCCGGTCGGCTGGCATCTACTGCTCTCATGAGGCTCGGCCGCGGTGGGCATTAAAGGCCCACTCGGCCAGGGGCTGAGCTAGAAACACCCATAGGCTCGTGCTTATCCTTGCTTGATGGAGCTAGTTAGTTAGGATTTTTATATACATAACCTTGAAATTAAGGCATGCTCAAGGCAGTGCAGCTGCTAGACTGGTGCTACAGCACCGACAACACTGGGCCTAGCTCCGCCCCTACACCGGGCTAGCTGTTGTTTGAACTGTGCTGGGCTGGCTGTGGCCCAGCCGGCTGGGAGGTCTTTTCCCCTATTTATTTTATATGTTTAGTCCCACATGGGGCACCTAAAGGAGAAGGCACACCTCCCTTCCTCGTTCCATAGGAGGATTAAAACACAACCAATAAGATATTCTCTTTGGCTAGAATATCCCTCCCTCTCTCTCTAGTTGTCTTTGTCGTGGCACGGTCCTAGGGAAATGACTGTTCACGAAAGTCAACGCATATGTGTCACGCTGTTGTGCTACAGGGATTTTGTCGAGAGGTCTATTTCCGTAACCCTAGCAAGGATCAAGGTGTTCGGGAGTCGTCGCATCACACCATATGTGTGTGATAACTCGGGGGAGCTACACTTATAGTGACCGGTTGTCATGCAAGGACCTAGACAAGGGGTAACGTGCGAGGAGCTTCGCGACCTTGGGGTCGGACGGGTACAACTACATCATCCACGCTCCTGCATGGGCGTAACGCTCTCTCGGTCTTCAATGGTACGTTACAGCTGTCTTCCTCCATTACTGCATTACTACTATATAGATCCTTGGGCATTCAGGGTATTCCGCGTAGTAAATTTTTTGTTATCTGCTGTGGAAACCCTACAGTGGTATCAAAGCCCGATCTATGGTTAGTATGCTAGTAAGGATAGACAATTGCAAAGTGTGGGCATCGATACCCTAGTTATTGCCTTCCCATGTATATTTGTTTATATCATGATACTGTGAGATGAAGCGGCCCGGACCGACCTTATGCGTAATCCTACGCGAGACTGGTTCCACGCTCGACATATGGCTTGTACCATATAAGCGGCTAGCGGTGTTTGTCTCTCTCATAGTAGTTGATATGGCATCTACAACGGAAGGTCCGACATGGGTGTAGTAGAGACAACTATTGTATCCATGTCGTGGTTGGAAGTTCATAGGCAGAAACAGTTATGTCACGAAAGCCTAACAGCCACATAAAATCTGCAATATATAGAGTAGAGGCATCTAACTTTATGTTGCAGGGAAGGCTTTGTGATGTGATATGGTTGCAAGTCACTAAAAGGTAAGGTAGTTTACTTTTCCTATTGCTAAGTCGTATAGTAGTAGTCATCGTGAATATGAAAGACAAGACCGGTGATGTCGGGACTTGGCACCAAACGGAGCACCTGATGGAGATCATGGAGTGGGAAGATAACCATGTCACGTCACATTTAGATTATATATGATTTAATCTTTGTGTACATCTTGTTTGAGTGCTAGTATTAGGTACATAATGGTAGCATTTAAATAGGATGATCCCTAATTAAATACCAATGAAAGTGTTCTCCCTTATGTGTGCAAACACCAAGAAAGTTCATCATTGTGAATTCGGTCATGACAATCGGGGGCTAGACATATCTACGTTTGCATATGGTGTGGGTTACAAGCCAAGTATGTGCCACGAAATACACTAAGGTTAATCTGGCGAGCCTAGCATGTGCAAACATGGCCTCGGAACACAATGATCAAAAGATCAAGCACGAGTGATTGATGGGTATAGTCCACCCTGGCAGCCGAATCAAAGACCGTGACAATCGGGGATGATGTGGTGTAAAGGGGTCGTGTAATCACTAAACTGTCTTTAGAGATGATAGTTTAAGTGGGAGTTCATTTGAACTCCATATTATGAACTTGGTCTAAGTCCTTTTTGCAAATATCTTGTAGATTATGGCCATCCCCTCGGTTTAGGACATATATAGTCCATTAATGAACGGGGAGAAACTTAAGTTAGATGGGTTGAATTTCATCGACTAATACCAATGCCTAAGTAGGATCCTAATAGAAAACCATCTCCTCTATGTCCGTTGTAAACCTATGGAAGATTTCCATGATGAATCTGATGGTAGAGAAGACACGACTCTTCGTGACCGCCGTGATACCTTCACCAATGTTGAACCCAAAAGCTGGGATCATCATCAATGCAAAGTGTATATGTGATATACAAGTAATAAACACAGTTTTCTAGTATTGGATACTTAATCTTGTTTTATTGAAAACAGTACCCTCTACGTAAGAGTTACAGAATGGAACGAGGCACTAATGGCGTGATGACGGCAAACAAGCTAGTTGATGGCTAACGGCACTCTTTCCCTTAAAGTTTATCATTAGGATTAGTAGATTTGAATAAAAGCTTTGTAATAAAGTTTGTGGAACTTATTAGTGTATCTTGCTTATTGCGAGATGGTTATTCATATTAATAAGAAACAATTCAGTTGTTCTATTTTTATGAGTAATCTCTTTTATGATTCACATTGGGATTATAAACAAGTTATTCTAGTCTTTATCTTTATGATAAAAGGATGTTTATGAAAATTGCCAAAAGATATTCAAGTTTAAAGATTGAATAACACTACTGTTTAAGTCATTGTGGTTATTGCATGTTTTCATGTTATGAAGATCGGGGTCTTAGATATTCGATCTAGAGACTTTGGAAAACCATGCCTCGTTGGGCAGAATGACTAAAACTCTATATTTTGGTAAAACGGTGATATGCGAAGAATTGTTGAATTTTATACATATGACGTATCATATTTTCAATAGATAGTGGAGATCATTATTTTTGGTGAGTTTAAGTAAATATGTGTATTTACTTAATGAAACAAAAGTTTGAAACTATTTGAATTATTCAAATGATTTCAAAATGAAATGGATATGAGATTAACAAGAATTCCAAAGTCTTTGAGATTTGATCCAAGTGATTTCAAATTCAAGTTAATAACAAATTGGCATATAAGGGACTTGTGAAAAACAGTTTCACGAATTATGATGATTGGACTAATCAAATAGTATTGATATGTCTAATACATCATAATCATAGTGTATAAGATACATAAGGTACAAATGATCTTCGTATGGATTAAATATTAGGAATTAGAGTTGGAGATTGAATTAGTAAACACTTGAAAGTATTAGGAACATCTAAAGATTCATAGAAACAACACCATATGCGATATGGCAAGCTCGAGTTTCTAGAGATTTCGATAGTTCGAGATCGTTGTGAATAAGTAAGTCTTTGCAGCTTATTTGTAGTAAGACTATGAATACGAATTTTGAACTAATACCCGACGAAGACAAAATTTGTATTATCTAGGCGAGGTACTTCTTTGAGAACTAGTTTTCTTAAAAGAAGTGTTAGTGGAATGGACTAAAGTGTAAACATAAGTTTCTGCTAATACTTTATAAAAGTAGGATTCAAGAACTTGTTCTACCAGTTGCAAAATTCCATTCTCGATTCACTTGTCCTGTTATTGGAATAAGACATACCTACGAACTATAAAGAAAGAATGATGGACCCAGGTACAAGAAATGACTGAGAGTCATGAAATTAGCAAAGAACTGATCAAAACTACAAAGTCTTCAAATCTATTAAGAAAAGGTTGTAGCTAACACCCTTCCCCAAAGAAAATGGATGATTTCTGCAAATTGACTCTTTGTCCCCAGATTGCCTCATAATCCCTAAGAACATCCCTTAGAGTGTGCATGCTCTCTTCTAATGCCTCAAGAAAAATGATGTTGTCATCCGCAAACAATAGATGGGTAATATGGGGCCCATCCACGCCAAATTTAACGCCCTTCAACATATCTTCACCCTGAAATTAATTGAATAGAGTAGACAAACCTTCCACACTGATACATTGCAAATGTATCTATAATTTTTGATGTTCCATGCTTGGTTTTATCCACTTTGTGTTTTGTTCCAACTTTGGACTACTTTTCATATGATTTCTTGGACTAACCTATTAACAAGAGACACAGTGCCAACTGCCTGTTTTTTGCTGTTTTTGGTTCCAGAAAAGTCAGAAAATGAATATTCTCAGAATTGGACGGGACAAAAGCCAAAGTGCCTATTTTTCTGGAAGTGATCAAGTGCCATAATACGAGACGGAGAAGGGCCAGGGGCCGGCCACACCACCTGGCCACGCGGCCAGGCTGGGCCCGCACTAGGGGGTGGTGTGGTGGACCGGATCAAAAATCCATGAAAGAGTCTGTAGCCGCCGTCATCTCCATCCCTAGATCGAGAGGGATCTGAAGCTCTTCCCGGCACCCTGCCGGAGAGGGGAATTCACCCTAGAGGCCTTCTTCATCACCATGCAAGCCTCCGGTGTGATGCGTGAGTAGTTCATCCTTGGACTACAGATCCATGTAGTAGCTAGATGGCTGGTTTCTCCTCCTTTGTGCTTTCATGTTTAGATCTTGTGAGCTCCGTTCATGATCAAGATCATCTATTTGTAATTCATACATGTTGTGTTTGCGGGGATCCGATGAATATTGAGATGCTATTTCAGATTGATTATTGATTCTATCATGTCTTTGTTATTTGAGATCTTGCATGCTTTCCGTTGTTAGTAGCTATCTTGGCCAAGTAGATGCTAGCAACTCCAAGAGTTAGTATTTATGCTCCATAGTGGGTTCATGCCTCTGGTAATCTGGGGAAGTGACAGAAATCTCTAAAGTACTAGATGTGTTGTTGCTACTAGGGAGAAAACAACGATCCTTTGGTCATAGAACAATCGTATTGTTTACTTTACACGCAGTTCGTAAAGCAATAATCTGTTGCTTGCAACTTAATACTGGAGGGGGTTCGGATGATAACCTGAAGGTGGACTATTAGTCATAGATGCAGTTGGATGGCGGTCTATGTATTATGTTGTAATGCCCAATCAAGTCTCAGAGGAGTCAAGATGATTAGTATATGCATGTATTGCTTTCTCGGTGTTTGTCAATTGCCCCACTGTACCCAGCATGTTATTTATCTAAGGAGAACCACCTCTAGTGAACTATGGATCCCGGTCCTTTTTCTTTACATACAATCTATAAACTGTTACTACTTTGTGTTTACTTTCTAAAACTTTTACTTCTTTCCATTCGATACATTTAATCCTTTGTTTTCCGCAAAACACGGTGAGATTGACAACCTCATCGCAAGTTGGGGACAAAGTTCTATGGTTGTGTTGTGCAGGTCTCCACGTTTCTACTAGCACCGGTAGTGCGCCCTGCCAAAGCTCAGCTAGTAACACCTTTGGGGTGTTTCCTTGCTCCTACTGGTTCGATTAAACTTGGTTTCATAACTGAGGGAAAACTTACCGCTGTGCTCATCGTACCTTCCTCTTGGGGTTCCCGACGAGCTCTACGTCGAAAGTCGAGCGCATCACACACAAAAGAGGAAGAGATAAGGAGATAGCAGGTCAGTGATACGTCCATTTTGCATCACTATTCTATATCATAATTTACTGATATTCATTGATATATTTCATATTAAGAGATGATACTTTTGTTATTTCATCTATTTTTGCATGGTTGATGACTTTTGGAGCATGGACCACTGTAGTCAGGATTCTGATGGAAAAGGTGCTCTTTGGAGGCGAAATTCGTGAAGATCATAAAATCCGGGAAAATACATGGAAAATCCTATTTTTCCAGAAGACGAAGGTTGCCAGAAGGGGGAGTGGAGATGGTCCACAGGGGACCCACACCACCCCCTGGCGCGGGCCACCCTAGGCTGCGCCACTAGGTGGTGTGGCCACCCTAGCCCACTCCTAGCTCTCCCCTTTGGCGTATATTATCCCCACAAAACCATAAGACTTGGGGAGCGACCACAGGAAGGTTCCGCCGCCTCGGCAGGGCAGAAAACTACAGAGAGAAAAAGATCTCTCCGGCTGATAGAATTCTGCCGGGGGAATCCTTCCCGGAGAGGGGAGATCATCACCATCTACACCACCATCAAGCTAGACTTCATCGGGATCATCATCATTACCACCATCATCTCCATCACCACCATCATCTCCACTCCATACCGTTGTAACAATTGGGTTGAATCTTGCATAGTTCTTAGGGGAAACTTTCTCGGTGTTGATTACTCCTTGTAGTTGATGCTATTGAGTGAACCACTGAATTATCGTTTATGTTCAGATTGTTACATATCATTATTTCATCTCTGATCTTGATCCATATGATGTCTTGTGAGTAGTTCGTTTAGTTCTTGAGGACATGGGAGAAGTCATGTTGTTAGTAGTGGAATTATGTTGAGAAAGATTCAATGGTTTGATATTTAAGTTGTGGTGTTATTCTTTTAGTGGTGTCATGTGAACATCGACTACATGACACTTCACCTATATGGGCCTAGGGGAATGCATTGTGTAATTGGCTACTAATCGTAGGGGTTGCCGGAGTGACAGAAACATGAACCCCTGTTAGGAAACCTTTGCACAAGGATGTCAGGGTCTTAGAGTTTAAAGCTGTGGTTAGGTTTCTACCTTAATTACTTTCTTGTACTTGCGGATGCTTGCAAGAGGTATAATCACAAGTATGTATTAGTCCTAGGAAGGTCGGTACATTAGCACAGGTTCACCCACATAACACTTAGCATACTAAAGAAGATTAATCACCTATATGAAGCGAAAGCACTTGACGATATTCCCATGTGTCCTCGAGAACGTTTGGTCATCTTAAGTAATACAACCGACTTGTCCTTTGCCAAGGAAAGGATTGGGCCACTTGCTGCATTTATTCTTACTGTCTTTTATTTACTCGTACTTTATTTATCTGCATTATCAAAAAACCCTAAAAATCCGTTTGCTAAGTATTTACAGAGAATTCTTGCTCCAAGCCACTCGCCAACACCTTCTGCTCCTCGTTGGGTTCGACACTCTTACTTATCGAAAATACTGCGATACACCCCCTATACTTGTGGGTCATCAAGACTATTTTCTAGCGTCGTTGCCGGGGAGTGAAGCGCTATTGGAAAGTGGAACTGGTAAAGAAAACTTCTACTGTGAGTATTGTTTAGTTTTGTTAGTTACTTTATTTCAATATGGATAATTCGCTGAGTTTCTTATTTCATAATGCTACTACCACTGCTAAGGTAGTAGATGAACCACCACCTGCTGAGAATGATACTTTTAAAATACCTACAAGAATTGTTGATCGTGTTATGGATAACTACTATTTTGGAGATGGAACTGTCCATCCCGGTGACCATTTGCTCTTTATACACGAATTATGCGGGTTGTTCAAGTGTGCGGGTATTACAACAGATCAAGTCAAGAAGAAGTTATTCTCATTATCACATAAAGGAAGAGCCGAGGAATGGTATAAGCTGCTGAAGAATGGTCAATCTCTTGAATGGGAGGAAATAGTACCTCTCTTCTATTCAAAATTTTATCCTCCTAGTGAGATTCATAAAGATCAGAATCAAATATAGAACTTTTGGCCTCTTGATGGCGAGAGTACAGCTCAAGCTTGGGGGAGACTAAAGTTAATAATGCTCAAATGTCCTATTCATGAGCTCCCCAACAACATTATTATCAATAGCTTGTATGCAAGACTCTCTCTTCATGATAAGGATCTATTGGATGCCTCTTGTGCTGGATCATTTACACGCATGGAAGAAGAAGCTAAATGGGATCTTCTAGACCCTATTCAATACAATGCTGAAGCATGGGAGAATGATAAAGGAAGAAAGTCAGGTATAAATTATGATTATGAATGCATTGAATCTTTTATGGGAACTGATGAGTTTCAAAATATTAGTAATGCTTATGATCTTTATTCTCAAGTTATTGCCAATTGTTTTAAGGCTTTTGCCTCATATATTTAAATTCCAAAAAAGGAATGGAACAAGTATCATGCACCATATAAAGATATTGTTGATTGTGTTCATGGTAGAAGTACTGAATTTTGCACTATTGATCACATCTTACCTGAACCTTATATCGAGAAAATACCCTTCCCGGATATGGTAAAGGAGCATCCTATGATAACTAGTGTAATTAATAAAAGTACAAAGAGAACTGTAAAACCCGATGAACAAATAAACATTGAACCTGCAGTAGCAATTGTGAAAGACCTAGTCACTAAAAGTGTAGAAGATGGACACATTGTCTTCTGTGAGGATGCTTCTAATATCGTCTCACATCCAAATAGAACTAAAAAGGCTAGTGTCCATGTGCTTTCTATTAGAATTGGTGATCATTGCTATTATGATTTATGTGATATTGGTGCAAGTTCAAGTGTTATTCCTTACGAGCTTTACAAAGAAATTATGCATGAAATTAGTCCTTACGAACTAGAAGAGATTGATGTGGTTATTCACCTTGCTAATAGGTAGACCATCTCTCCAATTGGTATTGTAAGAGATGTGGAAGTTCTTTGTGGTAATATTAAATATCATGCTGATTTTCTAGTACTTGGTTCAGCTGCTAGTAAAACCTATCCTATCATTTTTGGTAGACCTTTCTTGAACACATGTGGAGCCATTATAGACTGTAAAAGGGAGAAAATTTTAACTAAATTTGATGGGGAATCTTATGAGTTTAATTTTTCAAAATTTACTAAAGTTCCTTGTGAAAATGAAACCCCTAATGAGGATTTTAGAGTTGAACAACTTGCTTCTATCTCTCTTGCTCCTAACAATGCTTTGCAGCAATTTATGGAAGACCACAAAAGTGAAATCTTCATGGAAGAAAGAAATGAGATTGACGAGATTCTCCGTCGTCAACCAAAGATGCTTAAGCATAACTTGCGTATCACTACTAGGAAACAGCCCATCTGTGGCGCATGGAAATGGGACTTCTGTGGCGCATATCTTAGTCACCACTGATACCTCGCCACTAATAACAAACTTCAGTGGCGCATTTCAAAATGTGCCACAGAAGTTTCAAACTTCAGTGGCGCATATGGCCAATATGCGCCACAGAAGTTTTTTTCAAATTTCAAAAAAAAAACCGGGCCAGATCTGGCCGGAGGTGGGGGGTTGCCGGAGGTGGATCAGATGTGTTGGCTGGAGGAGAAGGAGGCCATCGGAGGTGGTCAGAGTAGTAGGAGGAGGAGGCCACCGTTGGAGGTGGAGGAAGGGCTCGCCGGAGATGGTTGGAGGAGGCCGCTGGAGATGGTGGTGGTGGAGGAGGAGGTCGCCGGTGGTGTTGGAGGTCGTCGGAGGAGGAGGTCACCGAGGTAGCCATGGCCGAAGGTGGATGTCGCCGGAGAGTGGAGGAGAAGGGGAGAAGTATGGAGGGGAGGAGAAATGGAGGGAGAAGTATGGAGGGGGAGTAGAAGTGGAGGAGAAGGGGAGAAGAAGGAGAAGAAGTGGAGGAATATAAGGAGAAGGGGTGCTGGCGGGATTCAATTTTCGAATCCCGCCCAAGGCTTCTGTGGCGCTTATGGGGGAAATGCGCCACAGAAGTTTCTCCCCCTTTTTATTTTTTTGCAGGAAAAAATCTTCTGTCTACCATAACTTTTTACTCTTTTGGAATTTGGGGAATCTACAAAATCTTCAACGGCTTCTAGCAGTTGAAATCGAGTAGAAAATTTCGAGACGATCATTTTGATAGGTTAACGATTTTTTTTCCGACATAGTATGCAAAAGGTATAGCCGTTTTAACCGTGCCATGACCTATTTTTGCAAAATACATCGAAATTCATGTTTTTCAATTTTGTCTAGATCTATACCCTAAAATCTAACTACAACTTAAAGGAATTGTTTTTTTGAAGTTTCTATCATTTTTGTTTATTTTTTACAAAACTGAAAAGGCGATCCACGAGGGGGGATCTGTTTTCCCCCCTATATGCTTGTTCTGTGGCGCATACACCTATATGCACCACATAAACATCACTTTCTGTGGCGCATATGGACATATGCACCACAAAAGTTTCTCCCCCTTTTTTGCTGCTTGGTCCCATCAACCTTCTGTGGTGCATACGTCTATATGCGCCATAGAAGTTTGACACTTCAGTGGCGCACACGAAAATATGCGCCATAGAAATATGGACTTATGTGGTGCATATTGGTTTCGTGCGCCACTGAAGTGCCAAACTTCTGTGGCGCATGTTTTTTAGTGCGCCACTGTTATATATCTATGGCGCATAGTTTTACATATGCGCCACTGAATATCTTGTCTATCTATAAGCTGTTTCCTAGTAGTGTATGGAAGATTTGGGTACCACATTGCCACCTAAAACAGATCCGGTTTTTGATATAAAACCTTTACCCGGTGATCTTAAATATGCTTACATTGATGATAATAAAATATATCCTGTTATTATTAGCTCTAGACTTTCAGGGAAGGAAGAGGAAAGATTATTGGAGGTATTGAAGGAACACCGAGGAGCTATGGTTTATACTCTGGATGATTTAAAGGGGATTTCTCCTACTATATGTCAGCACGCTATCAATATAGAACCAGATGCAAAGCCAGTGGTAGAACATCAACGTCATTTGAATCCTAAGATGAAGGAAGTGGTAAGAAACAAGGTATTAAAACTCCTTGATGCTGGTATTATTTATCCTATTGCTGATAGTGAATGGGTTAGTCCTATTCATTGTGTCCCTAAAATGGGGGAATTACCATTGTGCCTAATGATAATGATGAGCTTATTCCCCAAAGAATAGTAGTAGGTTATAGGATGTGCATTGATTTCAGGAAGGTTAATAAAGTCACTAAGAAAGATCATTACCCACTTCCTTTTATTGATCAAATGTTGGAAATGTTGTCTAAAAAGACCCATTTTTGTTTTCTTGATGGATATTCTGGGTTTTCTCAAATTGCTGTTAAACAACAAGATCAAGAAAAAACTACTTTTACATGCCCTTATGGAACCTATACTTATAGGCGTATGTCTTTTGGTTTGTGTAATGCTCCTGCTACTTTTCAAAGATGCATGTCTGCTATCTTTCATGGTTTTTGTGAGGTAATTGTGGAAGTTTTCATGGATGATTTTTTCGTCTATGGAACTTCTTTTGATAATTGTCTACACAACCTTGATAAAGTTTTGCAGAGATGTGAAGAAACTAATCTTGTTCTTAATTGGGAGAAATGCCACTTCATGGTTAATGAAGGGATTGTCCTCAAACTTAAGATTTCCAAAAGAGGCATAGAATTTGATAGAGCTAAAGTTGAAGCAATTGAGAAAATGCCCTGTCCAAGAGACGTTAAAGGGTATTCGTAGTATCCTTGGTCATATTGGTTTCTATAGAAGGTTTATTAAAGATTTCTCTAAGATATCAAAACCCCTCACTAATCTCCTTCAAAAGGATATACCCTTTGTTTTCTATGACGATTGTAAGGAAGCTTTTGAAACTCTAAAGAAGGCTTTAACTACTGCTCCTATTGTCCAACCACCCGACTGGAACTTACCCTTTGAAATTATGTGTGACGCTAGTGATTTTGCTGTAGGTTCTATCCTTGAGCAACGAATAGATAAGAAGTTAAATGTTATCCATTATGCTAGTAAGACTCTTGACACTGCTCAAAAGAACTATGCTACTACTGAAAAAGAATTTTTAGTCGTTGTCTTTGCTTGTGATAAGTTTAGACCCTATATTGTTGATTCAAAAGTTACCATTCATACTGACCATGCTGCTATTAAGTACCTTATGACGAAGAAAGATGTTAAGACTAGGCTTATTAGATGGGTGCTGTTTTTACAAGAGTTTGATCTACATATTGTAGATAGGAAGGGTGCTGAAAATCCCGTTGCTGATAATTTATGTCAATTCGAAAACATCTCTTTCGATCCTATGCTTGTTAATGATAGTTTCCCAAATGAACAGTTGGCTGCAGTAGGTGTAAGCTGATGGCTCAATGCACGTCGCCCAGAAAAGTGCTGGTGCGTGGTTGATGTAGAGCTCGTTGGGAACCCCAAGAGGAAGGTATGATGAGCACAAGAGCACGTTTCCCTCAGTTATGAAACCAAGGTTTAATCGAACCAGTAAGAGCAAGGAAACACCCCAAAGGTGTTACTAGCTGAGTTTTGGCAGGGCGCACTACCGGTGCTAGTAGCAACATGGAGACCTGCACAACACAACCACAGAACTTTGTCCCCAACTTGCGATGAGGTTGTCAATCTCACCGTGTTTTGCGGAAAACAAAGGATTAAACGTATCGAATGGAAAGAAGTAACAGTTTGTAGAAAGTAAACACAAAGCAGTAACATATTGTAGATTGTATGTAAAAGACAAGGACCAGGATCCATAGTTCACTAGAGGTGGCTCTCCTTAAGATAGATAACATGTTGGACGAACAAATTACAGCGAGGCAATTGACAAACATCGAGAAAGCAATACATGCATATACTAATCATCTTGACTCCTTTGAGACTTGATTGGGCATTACAACATAATACATAGACCGCCATCCAACTGCATCTATGACTAATAATCCACCATCAGGTTATCATCCGAACCCCCTCCAGTATTAAGTTGCAAGCAACAGATTATTGCTTTACGAACCGCGTGTAAAGTAAACAATACGATTGTTCTATGAACACAGGATTGTTGTTTTCTCCCTAGTAGCAACAACACATCTAGTACCTTAGAGATTTCTGTCACTTCCCCAGATTACCAGAGGCATGAACCCACTACCAAGCATAAATACTAACTCTTGGAGTTGCTAGCATCTACTTGGCCAAGATAGCTACTAACAACGGAAAGCATGCAAGATCACAAATAACAAAGACATGATAGAATCAATAATCAATCTGAAAAAACATCTCAATATCCATCGGATCCCCGCAAACACAACATGCAGAATTACAAATAGATGATCTTGATCATGAACGGAGCTCACAAGATCTAGACATGAAAGCACAAAGGAGGAGAACCAGCCATCTAGCTACTGCATGGATCCGTAGTCCATGGATGAACTACTCACGCATCACACCGGAAGCTTGCATGGTGATGAAGAAGGCCTCTAGGGTGAATTCCCCTCTCTGGCAGGGTGCCGGGAAGAGCTTAAGATCCCTCCCGATCTAGGGATGGAGATGACGGCGGCTACAGACTCTTTCGTGGATTTTTGATTGGGTACTTAGGGTTTACATCTTAAGGGCATCTTATAGTCGGAAGGGGAGGCCGAGGGGGTGCCTGGGCTGGCCTCACCACCCCCTGGCGCGGGCCAAGCCTGGCTGCGTGGCCAGGTGGTGTGGCCGGCCTCTGGCCCCTCTCCGTCCCGTATTCTGGCACTTGATGACTTCCGGAAAAATAGGCACTTTGGCTTTTGTCCCGTCCAATTCCGAGAATATTCATTTTCTCACTTTCCTGGAACCAAAAACAGCAGAAAACAGGGAGCTGGCACTGTGGCTCTTGTTAATAGGTTAGTCCAAGAAATCATAAGAAAAGTACTCCAAAGTTGGAACAAAATACAAGAAAGTGGATAAAACTAAGCATGGCATCAAAAATTCTAGATACATTTGCAATGTATCAACATCCCCAAGCTTAAGTCCTACTTGTCCTCGAGTAGGTAAGTGATAAAAAGAAAGAATAATTTTTGAGGTGACATGCACCATCAAAGACTTGATCAAAGTTTTGTTAAAGCATTCAAAGCTGGGATCATAGTACTTCAATCATAACATGAAAGACAAGGTTCTAGCAACAAGCAAAGAAACTATGATGCAACATGAAAAGGCACAAACAAAAGATTCATGAATAGCAATGCTTTGCAAGACGTTTGTTTGTTTCACATAAAGAAAACATAGCATAATAGTATTCAGCTTGTCCCTCAATAGAGTAGCAAATATAAATGCATAGGACACCTTCAAAGTTCATAAGAGTGACTAGATACAATAGTTTAAAACAAGCAATATCAAGTTATGCATCAATCAACTAGTCTTGGGACAATGCACATAGAACTAAGAATGGCCATTATGCTCTCAAGGTAGGTGCATAAAGATAGAAGGTGGAGACTCAATGTAATGGTGGAAGAAAGGCCTTTGTAAAAGGAAGTAGGGACTCAAGTCTCATAAAGAGCTTCCAAAAATTATGGTACTTATAGCTTTCAGCTCTCATTGCCCCTATCATAAGCATCTTTAAGGTGATTAAGGTTAAAGTGACACAACTAAGAGATATGGTCTACAAGTTATAAACCAAAATCTCATGCCCCTTACTTACGAAGATCGATCCTCATGCTACTCAACTTCAGTCACGAGTAAGCTCTTGTCATTGTAAGTACATGTGTATCATTAAGAACCGCCAACGGGGTACCCCTTGGACATGATATGTGAGCTTTCCCATAATCAAAATGATAAGGCAAGCAGACAATGAGCATCTCAGCGATCTTTTTATTTGCTATTTGCATAGGTTTTTATTGAGGATGCTTCATAGAGTGCTCATTATGGTGATGCTGCAAGTTTCCACCATGATTAGGCATGGCTTAGGCTAGCGGCCCAGGTGTTTCTCTAACACACATACAAACTCCATGATCTTACAAGTACCACTTTTATTTCACACCGCCAGGATCCGTAAGCAAAAGAACATGATATCGACGGGGTACAAAGTACAAGTGCAATGTTGAAAGTGTTCCCCATGAAACATGGTTCTGCTAATTTCAACCTATAAAGCGCAAGCATATACGCAACAAAGAAGGACCCAATGGTTCAAGTTTATTAAGGGCCAGAAAAGTAAAGTGTGCCATCAAGTTCGTGAGAGCTTTAATCACTAGTTTTCTCATAACAAGTTTAATTTGGAAGGTAAACAAAAGCATGAATATACTTGGAATAGCATAAGCTAGTAGGTAGGTATGGTGTACTCTTTGGAATAACTTGGTTTAGGGAGTTGGATGCATGAGTGGAACTCATACTTGGTGGTGGAGGCTAGCAAAAGACTGGGAGCGACAAACTAAGAGAGCAATAATGGACATAATCATGCAGAGCGACAAAACATCATTGATCAAAGCATAAAGTGATACTACAAGTTGAAAACTAAAGGATCATAAAGGCTATGGTGACTTGAGATTGTCATAACATGGTGTGAGCATGCGCCAAGTCAACCCAAATAAAGCATCAAAGGAGAATACCACTATATTATGCTTTAATATGCTAAAACAACGCATGATTCACCCAAGTCACATTAAGCAATCTAAATTGTTTATAACAACTCATGCTACAACAAATAATACTAAGCATAAAGCCAAAACAATATCAAGCATGGCATGACAAAGCATAGCCACAGTCAAAAACGAGCTCTTTTTACCACATAAGTATGAACTTTCCTACTCTTTTCCAAACCAAACCAAACTATTTGCAAACCAATGTATGAAAGAGGGGGTCCAACCAATTTATTCCGAAAACTAAGCTAACCAAATCAAACTAAAAACCAAAACGAAAACGAAAAAGAAGGCGCTCCAAGAACAACACAAGTGTGCATGAAACAATAAAAATGAAGCGTTTGGAAGAAACTTGGGATTTTTATTGATGAAGGAGGGGATGCCTTGGGAATCCCCAAGCTTTGACACTTGTACTTCTTGGATATTTCTTGGGGTGACACGCGTGGCATCCCCAAGCTTGAGGTCCATCCTTCATCTCATTACTCATTCCTTCCATACACCTGAAAATTTTCCTTCATACAAAACTTCACACAATCTTTATTAGCAACATTAGTGCACGCAAGATAAAAGGTCTTAAGGTTCAGTTCTAACAGCAAATAAACTTCCATTAGAACACTAGCTACTGTAGCACTTCCCTCAAAAAGCTCAATTCCCCAGAAGAACTCAAGAAGGAACCAACAAGAAGCAAATGCAGAAAATTGTAGAAATCTGTCAAAACAGACCAGTAGGTAAAGACGAATTTTTTCGAAGACCTTCTGTTGATGAAATCAAAAAGTGTTGAACTAACGGAAGTTATATAACAACCTGAGGCATAAGCACAAAAAATTCATGCCACAAAAAGACATTCAAAGATTTTACACGAATTTTTACGGTGAAGCACATAAATCTGTTTCGAGACAGCAACTTTCCCAATCATTACTTCTCTCTCATTAGAGGTTACTCTTGGCACAAAAAGCAAATAAAAATGATAAGGAGAGGTTATTACAGAGGTAATAACTTCCAAGACTCATCTAAAACTTTTGGGTTATCTCCCAATAAGTACTTTTCTTTAACGCCTTTAAGTTAGGCATAAGAAGCAAAGAAAGAATCAAGTGTTCTCAAATGAAGAAGCATTAAGACCAAATTTTGTTTTCATAGGAGAAGCAAAAGAAATCTTTTCTCTCTTTTTAGGGAATTGTTCTATACCTTTCTTGAGCGGGAGTTGATATTTAATGGTGCCTTCTTTCATATCAATGATGGCACCAACAGTTCTAAGAAAAGGTCTTCCCAAAGTAATAGGACAAGAAGCATTGTATTCAACATCCAAAACATAGAAACAACGGGGACATAGGAATTGTTAACCATAATAAGGACATCATTAAGACTCCCCATGAGTTTCTTTTTAGCATTATCATCAAGTGGGACATTCAAATAACAATCTTCAAGTGGAGGGAAATCAAGCATATCATAAATCCTTCAAGGCATAATAGAAACACTACTATCAAGATCACATAAAGCTTTGAAATCAAAGTCATTGACTTTCATATTAATGATGGGTTCCCAACCATCTTCTTGTTTTATAGGAATAGAAGCTTTATGTTTCATCTTTTCTTCTTTAATCTTTATGAGAGCATCAGTAATGTGTTTTGTAAAGGCCATGTTCAGAGCACTAGCATTAGGACTTTTAGCAAGTTTTTGTAGGAACTTAATAACTTCAGAGATATTGCAACCATCAAGATCAAAATCAACTTTATCATCTAAAG